>JACSVZ010000006.1:21901128-23101128 GCA_014706295.1 Lycocorax pyrrhopterus obiensis
GATTGAGGTTTTCTGAACCCAAAGTGTGCCCAAACCGCACGTGTTTCCTGAAGTTCAAACAACTGGTAGCTAGAAAAGAACCTAGAGGATGCTTTGCATATCCTTCCTCCTTTCTGTATACCCTGCTCTGAACATCCACTTTTGGTTCTATCAGTGGCAGGATGCTTGACTAAACCTATGACTTAACACAGCATTACCTCTTGGTGCTCATTTATGTCATAGGTACAGTAACAACTTGTCAAGAGGGCCAAATTTTTGTTGGTTTGCCAGTTTTATCAAGGAGACAAATTTTTGTATACCTATCTAAGCATCTTTCTTAGTGTCATCTATATTCCAGCTGTGTTAGGCCTGAATTGTCAGGGATGTTTTTCTTCTAGAAATTCTGTAGATCTTTTGGTTTTCTTTTTTATTTTTCTTTTCCTAAAACTAAAGTTTCTTCAAAAATGAGCTTGAGCGGAGTCACTGCTGAAACCGTCTTTTCCTTTGAGAAACTGACAGAGATTAAAGAACCTTTTGTTTGAGTATAGTCTGTGTCAGAAAGCTTTGTTTTAGTGTAAGGGGAAACTGTCGAACATGTAGGGTTTTGCCAGGTTTTGAGTTTGAAAGAATATTTATGGAAGTGTTGAATTATTTTCTTTAGCCCTTAAAAAGAACCAAAAAATGATCTTTTCATTATTTGGGTTGTAACTTCAGAAACCTTTTCTATGAAAAATTCCCCTCAAATACTCAGCATTACATATGCATTTTACTGATAATTGTGGTGGATTTTTTTAAAAAAACTCATTGAATATTTTTGTCTTATTTTTAAGTGCTGCTGACATGAGTGTTATTCAATGTCACGCTTTTTTAGAGAACTCTAAAGTTGGTTCTTCAGTATGTATTTTCAGATCAACATTAACCATTTCATGTTTTTAGCCCATGATAAATGATAATTTATATCCCAGTGACAGCTGTAGCAAACACATTTATGTGAACAAATATTTCAAGGGAATGAAACATGCATTATTATTCTGCATTCTAGTTTGCAATGCTGTAACTTGTGCGTGGAGCCATAACCCTAGCTCCAATACTGACATGGACACTAAAATTTATACTTCATGAATTACCCCTGGACTCCAAAACACTATTCACAGTGAAAAAGCTGAAGGTTCAAATCCTGCAAATTCCTAGTTCTCCACTTGGTTATTAATCCTCCAATGATGATTCCCACATGACAAAATAAGACAGATGAGAATTCATCCCTCTCCCCCAATATTATAAATCTTTCAGTAAAATTTTGAAAAATTGAAAGAAAAATTGATTGGCTAATAATAAATTGTATCAACTAGTAAAAAGTCCATTATATGAGCACTTCTAATTTTGAGGGAAGCAAATATCTGTGTTAGATCTAAAAGGATAATTTTACTTTGTCTGATTAGCCTAATAGGACAATAGGCATGCCACTAATTGAGGAAAATACTGTGCCTGAGTTAAGGACAACCAAGTCCTACAGGAACAATATTATTTCTTGTTTATTTTGTCAAAAGAATGGTTAGAAAAAAAAAAGTATTTTGTGTGTAGGCAGATTTTTAGGCCAGATCAGTCATATTTTAAAAATTGATAGAATTTTTTTTCAGTAAGCTTCATAGTCTATTTAGGCTGTTAAAAAGCAATTTTAGAGAATTCCACAAGAAAGAGTGAGGAACTGCCTAGTAGTTTCTATTGGCAGCAGATCAGGAAAGCCTGAAATTGCTTCAGTGAAGTAGTACGGGTGTGCAAATGTATGTTAGGTAGAGAGAAATAGTTCTTCATTCCTTTTACCACTTAAAAACTAAATAAAACTTTTGTTTGAATTGCAAAAATTGTGTAGGTTTAAGAGGAAATTCTTTAAGTCAGTGAGAATTGAAATATGTCCCTGACTTTCTAACCCTTGCTGCTTTTGTGCTGCTAAACAACCTTGTTATTGTGAACTCCAGAGTTGATATTCCAGTGATATTGATATTCTATCATATTACATGATACTGCAAGTGATAGAAATGTAGAGACAACAGTGGCTTGATTTAATACATTGATGAAAGTGAGGCACCCAATGATTCAATTTTCCCCTGGTCAGTAAGAGTTCAACCAAAATACAGTTAAAGACTAATTTTAAAATTATGTATATGTAGACCATACTTCCACCTGGTGAAGTTAGTAAGAACAATCATATTACATTATGTTACATAATATTGGCTTTGAAATTGATGTACAGATACTACATTGGATATTATGTAATCAGATATTATATTAACTGGATTTTGAGTCATGTACTGACCTTAATAATAAAAGTATATGACAGTCTACGTTATATTTTAATTTCTTATGTAAATATGTATTAACAAAACCAGTTGTAGCAGAGGACAAGTGCTCTAATTTACATTTGTATCCAGTCTCTGAGAAAAAGAAGTTTTAAATCAACCATATTTATGGTAGAGCAACATAATAATGCTACATCCAATTGGAGTTTCACTAATGGTCTCATTAAATTAGTTGCATTCAGAATGTCCAATTTACAGCATTCATAATTTCTCATCTCATCTTGTTCAGCAGATATTTGTGAATTTTCTTCTAGTTGAAAGTTATTTTTGTAAATGCTAAAAAACAAAAAAAACCCTCTCTCTAGTGCTTATTTTAGTTTTGTTCTACTTAAAAATTATTTTCTTGCAGAACTGTTAAATTGGATAGTTTCTTGTCCCTTTTCACATATGATCATCACTGATACTAACAAGTGCTCAAGTGATGCACTCAATATACAGTGATCAACATTGCAATCTTTAACATTGCCATTTGTTAATTAACATTATTTTGTGGTTGTTCCAACACAGAACAGGAATTTATTTCTAGATCTTAAAATAAACAGCATTAAGAGACTTTTCATTATGATATGGATTTGAAAACCAATGTCAGTTTTTGTCAAAAGCACACTGAAGAAACTGGCTGCTAAAAAAAGCTGCCTTTCTTACTCAAACGTTGCACAGAAAGAGAACCAAGGAGTTGTAGAATTCCACAACGATGACCTTTCAGTAGTATAAGCATCTGTAAGGATATAAAGTCATGCATGAAGGTTACAGAAGTAATCAGATTTCTCTAACTTGATCACAGTCTAGAGCAAACATCTGTGCCAGTGACGGGACTATACACAGCAGAAAAAATTCTCTTCCTGGGATTTGAGAATAGCCAAAGGTTTGTCTACAATCCTCTGGCTTCCTTTTCTACCTACAGACCTTACAGTACCATGGTAGGACCTTCTGCAGGGATTGGCAGTGTATTATTGATTGGATACTTTAGTTGTGGTTTTAGCTGCCATAGACATGGTCTTCTAGATGCATTTCAAGTGAAATACACAAAGTGATATCTAGTTCATTTTCTGTCAAAGTCATGATTGATATTAATTTGAAGGAAGGATATTTTGTTTTCAGAGATATTCCTGTGAAGAGCATTTCATGACGGAGCCTCTTTTATATTTTGTTCAATGTTGTTCACTACCTTCAAATCAATCAAGTGGCTCATCAAAAAACACCCAGGTGACTGGAGGATTTTATTTATTCCTGACCTAGTAGGTGGCACATGTGGGAGGGAATCTAACTAACTTGTTTCATTGTTCCAGGGAATTATGGAATGGATGAGTCATTAAGATGAGGAAGCTGGAGCAAGAAATGTTAAAGGGGAGAAAAAACTTTTTACTCATCACTGAAAACAGCTATCATGATATAAACTGCATAATGAAAACCTATTGCCAATTTTCTTCTTATTAAATATAGTAGACTCAATGATTCTGGCTGCATGTTCAGCCTTTTGGAGTCAGACCTTGTAGACAGCATGGAGACAGCTTTAAAAAAGCTTGGAACCTATCACATCCTCTAAGCTTGCCAATAATGCTAAGAACATATGTTGACGGCAGTGCAGAAAACCCAACAACTGGTCTGTTCCATAACATGCTGTGGAATGATCATGCCTTTACTGTCAAACATATGATATATACTGTTGTAACCAAATAGTTCGAAAGTGTAAGCCGGAACTTGAAATGTTGTGTTAGGTAAATGTTGGGAGCTTTGCTGATTCTCATTCTGATCTGTATAATTTCTTGTATCCCTCAAGTTTGCCATACCAGTTTATCTAATAAATTACATGTTTTGTATTGTAGTCCAACAATGAACAATCGAGAGCCCTGACACACAGGATCTACCTTATATATATATAGTTGTGTAGGTTTTATCAGGATTTATGCCACAGTCCTTTCTGAAGCAAAGCTATAGTGGTTTGAAATATCATTTTCCCCAGGGCGAACAGAATTTTTAACAATGTAAATGTAATTACATGACCAAAAGCATTACCACACAAGGATACAGTGGTCATCAGTGCCACTTACCATCTTTCAGCATGTGTTCATTTCTATTCTAGTGAACTTTTCCCTCTTGAGCATTTTTGTATGGTAGCTTAATAAGGGCAGACTTTCTAATGGTTCACACTGTGCTACTCATCCAGCATTCAAGAGACACCCTTAGTATTCAATCATGTTAATTCCTGCTCCCTCACTATTTTTTTTATGTTAAGCTGATATAAAGTTGATATTCTCCCTGTATGCTAATACAGCTCCTTATCCTTGAAATTTTTTAACTTGTTTAATGCCTTTCCCACTGTTTGAAGATAATTAATGTCTTTCTGAGTTAAAAAATCTAAGAAATGAAACAAGCTTACAGACTTTACCTTTGAGTTCTGATTCATTTCCCCTTTTATCCCTTTTTTTTTTTAATAATGGCCCTTTCAGCAATATGATAATATCTCCAGAAGGGTATTTCGACCTTATAATCCTTTTCATACTTGCATTCTTTTTGGACTAGTTCAGGTAAAATAATTTTTATTATTATTAAAAAGTAGAATCAAAGATTAATCTCAAAATCCTTATTATCTATTTTTTTTTCACCAAAATGAATACATTCAACGTGTTCAATGTATCTCTTGAATTGCCTCTATTTTTATATTTACCAGTTATTGTCCTTAGAACTTAATTACATTCTCTGCCTGTCTTCATTAGGAAGGAAAGTACGAGAAGTAGAATAATCTAGTCCAGCCCAAACATTTTGGGACATGACATCACACTTTTTTATGGAGGGGGAGATTATGGGTATTAATCCCTAATTTACTATGCCTCTTGTATATATTGTTGCCTTCCATTCCTCCCACATTTGGAGAATAAATAGGACTAAAATGGACTGTAACAAGTACACTGGAGATCTACTTGAATCTTGTTTTCCCTAACACAAGAGTAAAAGGCAAGCCTCTATGACCTTCTGGAAATAGGAGTTTGTGATACTTAGAAGTGTTGTCTGTAACCATGCTGTTTATAAAATACAGACAAAATGAGTGTCTGCTAACAGTGGTTACTGCTCAGTTTGTTTCTCACAATTCTCACTAAGTTGTTACAAAATGCCTCAAGTTTCTTTAGTCATTCACTGAAAAGTAAATATAACGTTTTGGGGTTTTTTTAAATTGAAGCATGCCCTGCACTTCTTTGGAAGTGAGTCAAAGGAGAAACATAACTTTGGGAGTATTTTTAAGAGATACTCCACAAAAAGAACTTTAAATCTAATCCATTTACACATTTTCTAAGTATCTCAATCTTATTGGCTCCTGCACAAAAACATTATTTTCTGTTTCAGAACACATCTTAAAAAATTACTGCAATACACATTGTCATATAACATTAATCTTATATTTCATCATTAACCATTATTTTTTGACAAATATTTCAACTAAGGAAAAAAAAAAGATACTTTTTCACAACTAAGCAAGATAGTTGCAAACTTTTTGGATAATAATTCCCTACAAAGAGGCAATTTCCTCGTATAAGCCTCACTCCTCACAAGTATTTTACTAATATCTCTGACACACATAGGGTGGTATAACTTAACAGATGTACTGAATCCTCATTCCTTAACTAGGTTCAACTTCTAAAGTTCACACAAGAGGATCCTTTCAGAAATGGAAACAATATCAGGAGAATACTGGGGCAACCCCCAGTATCAATGCAGGCCGGGGATGAACACATCCAGAGCAGCCCTGCCAAGGAGGATTTGGGGGTGCTGGTGGGTGAGCGGCTGGACATGACCCAGCCATGGGCACTCACAGCCCAGAAAGCCAAACGTGTCCTGGGCTGCATCCAGAGCTCCGTGGGCAGCAGGGCCAGGGAGGGGATTCTGCCCCTCTGCTCTGCTCTGCTCTGCTCTGGTGAGACCCCACCTGCAGTGCTGCATCCAGCTCTGGGGTCCCAGCACAGGAAGGACACGGACCTGTTGGATGAGTTCAGAGGAGGTCACCAAGTTGATTAGAAGGATGGAGTACTATGAGGAAAGGCTGAGAGAATAGAGTTTGTTCTGCCTGGAAAAGAAAAGCCTTTTGAGTAAGCTAATTGCAGATTTCCAGTACTGAGAGGGAGCCCAAAAGAAAGATGAAGAGAGACTATTTACAAGAGCATGTAGTGACAGAACAAGGAAGAATGAATTCAAACTTAAAGAGAGTCGGTTTGGATTATATATTAGGAAGAAATTCTTTACTCTGAGAGTGGTGAGGCACCGGAACAGGTCGCCCAGTGAAGTTGTGCATACCCCCTCTCTGGAAGTATCCAAGGCCCTGTTCGATGGGGTTTTGAGCAACCTGGTGTAGTGAAAGGTGCCCCTGGCCATGGCAGAGGGGTTGATTTGGAACTAGATGGTTTTCAATGTCCTTTGCAACCCAGGCCATTCTATGATAGATTCTATTCTGTGAATATGTGCACACCTTGACTCAATGATAAGATGAAGTAATATATGTTGTGACTCATTCAGGTCTTATTCTTCTGTTCTGTCCTGCACGTTTCTATTCATTTACTCTAAAGGTCACTGGAAAGCTTGCCCTGAAAATAGTTCTTTTACTTGGCAAGAGTCTCCACAGAAAGCAGCACCCAAAGACATGATCAGAGCTCTGTGGATAGGAAATCTCTTCTGAGCTCATTAGCCTTTTATAAAAGTGGGAAAGAGAACGGGTTTTAGTCTCTCAGCTTTGCTGAGAGGAAGCAGAATAAACTCTTACTTTTTAATGCTAGTGACACCAAGTAGTTTCACGTGGCCTCCACTTTAGAAGTATAATTCAGTACAGTAATTATATCTCAACATATAAATTTAACTTACAGCTAGAGTGCCTAATATACCCAGAGTTCACACTATAATGTGTAGCCCTTTTTATAATCTCACTGCTCTTTTCTATAGCATGAATTAATGTGCCATGAGTCAACAGTCATTGTAATATTCAAGAGGAGAAAATGTGTTTGTATCCATTCTGTCTTTCTCTCCAACCCATTTATTACACATCCAACCCTGAAGATGTTTTTAATTAGTTGATAAGAATGGCAAATAATAAACCTCATGAACATTTTATTACAGTGTGTTTGAGTATTAATTGTTGCCAATTCATCAACCCTAAAGCACATTAGTTCTGGAAAGATTTATTTTATCTGTTCTATATTTATGAGTACAATCTCATCTTCAAAACATTAGTAAACAAAAATATCTTTTGAATATAAATTTCAGCACTGGTATTCTCTGATCTGAAGCTGGCTTTAAATGCTATCCTAGGAAATAGGGCTCCATCCTCAGCCCAGTTTTTTTCTACACCTTCAGTAAGGACTTGTACACAAGACTTGAATGAATACTAAATAAGTTTGCAAACAACAACAAACGTGAGGAGCTGCCAACTCTCTTGAGGGCAGAGAGGCCCCACAGAGAGACCTCGACAAATTAGAGATTGGCAATCACTAGCTATTTAAAGTTTAACAAAGGCAGGTGCTGGATTCTGCACCTGGGACAGAGCAAGCCTGGATGTACAGACGGACTGGGGAATGAGATACTGGAAAGCAGTACCACAGAAAGGAATCTGGGGGTCCTGGTCAACTGCAAGTTGAATTTGAGTCAGCCAGGAGAGCCAAGCATGTCCTGAGGGCCATCAGGCACAGCATCTCCAGCTGGGCAAGGGAGGGGATTGTCCCGCTCTGCTCTGTGCTGGTACAGCCTCGCCTCAGATATTGTGTGCAGTTTTGGGCACCACAACATAAGAAGGATCTAAAGCTGTTAGAGAGCGTCCAAAGGAGGGCAACACAGATGGTGAAGGGCCTCGAGGGGAAGCTGCAGGAGGAGTGGCTGAGGGCACTTGGTCTGTTCAGCCTGGAGAAGCAGAGACTGAGGGGAGACCTCATTGTTGCCTTCAACATCATAATGAGGATAAAAAGAGGGGCAGATACTGACCTCTTCACTCTCATGACCAGTGACAGGACTGACAGGACTAGAGGAAACTGCATGAAGCTGAGTCAGAGGAGGTTTAGGTGTGATATCAGGGAAAGGTTCTTCACTCAGAAGGTGGCTGGGCCCTGGAACAAGCTCCCAGGGAAGTGGTCACAGCACCAACGTGACAGAGTTCAAGAAGCATTTGGAGAATACTCCTGGGCACATGGTGATCCTTGGAGATGGTGTTGTGAGAGGGAAGGAAGGGTGGGGAGAAACAAAATTAGTGGTGCCTTTGCTCCTTTTGGCCTTGGCAAAAACGGCACATTCACACATTAATAAACCATTATTAAACTCATGGATTTTCTCTCTGAGATAGAACTGTTTTAAACCTCTAATTAAGGAGTTCAAATAGGATAACAGATGAAGCAATACAATATATATCACAACACTCCTAGGCACATGGTGTGACTCTAGGGGTATCCTGCGCAGGGCCAGGATTTGGACTTGATCTTGATGGGTTCCTCCCAACTCAGTATATTCTATGATTGTATGAAGTATTTTGTTCATAAGTAGTCAAGTTAAAATTATAACTATAGGGTTTAGCTTGCTCTTGGCCTTATTAATTACTAAACTAGTAATTCCTCGAAGTCTATATTTCACCTGAGATTCCATTAGTTAACATAGTCTTCCTTATCTGGTTCATTTATCAGTGCTATAGACACTAGCTTGTGCTCAGTTTGTGATGAAAATCTGGATATCTACACCAGCCCGAAAACAGAGTCTTGGTGACATTTACAGAGGAATTAGTAAGAGGTGTAAATGCATAGCAGAACCTAAACACTGCCAAGAACAAATTAAGAAATATGTTAGTTCAAGAAAAATAGATTGTTGAAGGAAGCGTCTTCTCTAACTTGAATTTTTCAGTGTACAAGGGAAATTTGTATATAGCAGAAAACTTTTATAAAATACAATCCAGTTCACTTTGGGTTACAACCCAAACCACAACCAGTGGTATTATGTCCTCTTTACAGCACAGCAGAGGACAAGTTCAACAGAGACAATAACATTCTTCAGCTCTTGTTCATGTCAAGAGAAAAGAGGGACTGTCTGCAGTTTGTTTCATACACACATGATGTTAAAACAGAGTCTTACAGAAAAGCAGTCAGACATCTCATTTCTTAGAGTTCCTAGTTTTTCTATGGCATATGCTCTTGTACAGCATGTGTGGAGTGCCAAGGTCAGTTATCATCTATAATGATGAGTTGTAGGCAGTCTGCTTAGATAGTAAAGAAAAACCACTCAATTACATGCTATTAGGAGTTGCAGATATTACGCAGTTCATAATAAGGTTGCAAACTAAAACAAAAAAGGGTAAAAAGAAAGATCTATTAAAATAAGCATCCTAAGCTGATCTCTTCTGGATAGACTGGTCCTTTAGTTCCATCCAGTTACCTCTCTGGTGAACTCAGTAGATACTTTGACAAAACTGGTCCTTATTTTGTTTTTGTTTCACTGGGAAGCAACATTTCTTAGCATATTGGCTGTCACAGACTTTTGACAGGACATCTGCTGTCAAATGGGAAAAAGATGTCAGCAGTAGATTAGACAGCATGTGAACTTGCATCCTGGCATGTGAAACAGCATTTAACCCCTTTACACAAAGCTACGAGCACTCGTCCTGCGAGTGCAATAAGAATAAAGCAGCAAGGGCAGAGAGAGCAACACTCTAAGGCTGACTGAACAAAATTTGAAGAATATTTTTTTAAAATAGAAGAGGTTGTCTGCTTTACAGAATGAAAGATGATATTCCAAAATGCAGAAAAATTTAAGGGAAAACCTAAGTTATTGCAAATGGTGATTCTGAAACATCGGAGAAGCTGAAAGGATAAGGATATGATCGACCACTCTAGTGAGGTAAAACCTAGAATACATCAGTCACCCCTCATAGGTTATGTGTAATGTTCTGTCCCAAAGTAATCTACATAGGCTGTGCTGTACTTCAGCTGTTTTGTGATCTGGATGGGGACTCACCCTGTAGCATGTGCTTATCTCTATCTGTAAGTCTAGATGCAACCAGAAATATTTGCTTTGGACATAGAGCCAGACCTTACAGAACAATGAGATGGCACTTGGCAAAAAGGAGACTGTACAAAGCAAGCTGCACATCTAGAGAGGCAAGGAGTGAGAAGGTTGCTCTAGATCTGTAAAGGCCTGAAATCTATGCCTGGCAATAGTTAAACATGTCAAAAGTCTGGACCGCTACAAAACAGGGTGACAGTCTCTGTCACACTGTCTAAAAGAATTTTTAATTGCAACAGTGGTTGTACTTGGTAGAGAAGTAGTTTGGATTATCTTACCATTGACACTAACATTTCCATGCTTTCTAAATGTGCAAAAAATATTACTCTGGCCAAAAATATAACCATTTTGGTAATATTTTAATTTGCCTTTCCTTTTTTTTTCCTAAAACTTTCAAATGAGTTGTTGTTTGTACAATCGCTTATTTCAAAATGTGGATTTTGGGCCATGGGGCATTACAGAAAAGAAAGAAGATGGAAACCAACTCTTAACATGATTTTATTTGTGCTCCAGGGGATGTTGAATGACAGTCTTTAAAGAAACAGACTGATTTTTTTTCTTCACATGAACATTTACATACACTTATAGAAAACTCAGCTCTAAAGTATCTTTTTATTTTTCCTTGTATTGTTTTCAAACCATTCACACTGTGCACAGGGTCCAGAACAGATGCTTTGCCACCCCAGCCTAGACTATGCTGTGTTCCTCCCAGATGGTTTCTCAGTTCAGATTTTATAATGACAAAGACCTTTTGACTTCTAACTAGATCTTTGTAAGCTTCTTAAAGCAGCAGGAAAAGTTAGCAACACAAATATTTGCTGTCCTGTTATATGAAGACCATTACAGTATTTTTTCATAAGACAATGGTACTTTCACAACAACATAATTTTCTTCAAGTTTGTTTGCCAAGGAACTGGGTTATTGCCTAACAAAGCAACTATTTTGTTGAATAAACATGGTGTTTCCAAAATAACTTTCAGATAGTCATTGAAATAGCTACATTTCAAATATAACCAATTCCTTTTCGATAGCCTTGCTGTTTTAACTGCTTATACAGCTGCTATTAATGCTACATGTACCCTTGAAATACCTTTCTAACATAATGAAATTTTTAAATGTTTGCACTCTCATGATCTTCCTTGAGTGAATGGTATTTGCAACCCAGCTCTATACCTCAGTATTCTTTGTCTTTGAAGGTCATGTGCTTTTCAATTACATCAGTGCAAGAGGCTGGGAGCAGAAAGGTCTGATGGCTTCTTGCCACTCTTTCCTTTAGCAGTGCAAGTAGAAACACTGCAGAAGTCATTCTCCCTGTTGTGCTGTCACACAATGAAAACACAAAGAGTAATAAAAAGTTATCAAGTGTTCTTCCTCTCTAATCTCATTCATATGCCACTATAAGGGCAGGTCATGGTCTCTTCAGTTCTGGAGAACTCCTGACCATAATTTGTCACATCTGCAAGTATTGTTTAATATTAAGCCCACAGAGGCTGTTTACAGGCTCCTCTATCACTACGTGTCAGTCTAAGCACTGGCTTTTGTTCCTGTTAACAATTTCCCTGGCAAGCTATGATAAAAAAAAAAAATTCCAAGAGAATATTTTCTTCTGAATAATTCTAACTAATATACAAAATATCTAGTAACAAATGTTAAAAACACAAGTATCTTTGCACATAGCTGTTTGGACTAAGAGATATTTCAAAGTCATCAGAATCAGTGCCCAGTAAATGCTCTTTTATGTTTGAATGAAAAATTAGTTATAACAATGGGTGTTTTTTAAGATAGCCATAATGCTTCTAACTTGTGCACAAGCCATTTAATGACTCACACATATCTTCCTTTGTGTTAACATCATATAAGTTCATTTATATCAACATATTAATGTGTTTTTCACTATATTTTATAAACGGTTCTTAAAATAAAAATCTGTCACAGATCACAAAAGAGTGAACAGGAATGTCTCAAAGTGCATTACCTCATCTGCATAACTGCAGATAGGTTACATATTAACAAGGTTCTTGAAGGCTGGGATAACGATTTTGCATACTAAACAGTAATGCCTTGTGTACACTGCTATTCCATTCTTATTAGCTATGCCATAAACTAAGTGTAATCTAAGGTAGGTAAAGTTTCTTTAACTCAAAAGACTTACTACTGAGAAAATAAAAACAAATAGAATCTCTAGTTTAACTGATTCTTTTGCACGAAGGTCATCTTACTGAGTACAGAAGCTCACAAAGGGCTTTAGCTTCAGTACAGTGCAAAATACAAGTGAGGTATGAATTCCTCCACCAAAGAGACTAACAATCACTTACCAATCTTGTTGGCTAATAATCAGATTTCGTAGGGAGAAGTAGTATAGTTTATTGGACCAATTGGAATAGCTGGAAAAAAGGAAGGAATTCTTAGTAGATGTCTAAAATATACTCCATTCCAAATAAAGCACATTGAAACAAACACCTTCAATTCCATTTCACTAAGTAAACATACACCTTCAGAAAATAGGATAGTTAATAGAGGAGAATAGCGGCAAGAGATGATAAAATCCTTGACATTGTGAGAAAGAAGCAGAAACAGGCAGTTAGTCACTCTGACACCAAAGTACTTTATGGCCTTTTTTCCTCAAAAAATCTATTCCCCCATCATTTTATTAAAGATATTATCTCCCTCTGGAAATTTACCTCACTTATATCCCTAGACTATTACAGGTCCAACAGCACTGCACTTCTGATTGATGGCTTAGCCCACAGAAGACATATCTGTCATTTGCTCTTTGGCAGATATTAAAAACCAGCAAAACCATAGAAATATCCTTCTGAAGGTGGGCACCAGATAAAACCTAATATAAATCAGAGCTCAGAACCTGAGATATTCCCAAGCATTACAACCTCCTGCTGGAATAATCCTACTCTTCTTCAGCTTCAGGGAAAATAAAACATGCCCAGATATAAAACCAGGAGTTATTATTTCAGAACAAAATATGCTAAGCAGAAGTTTTGGCATACATTGTATGAATATCTGAAATTAGTCCCTAAGGAATTGAATCAGTAAAGGAATTCATTACCTTAATTGGTGCTGAAACAAAAAACAGATACATTAATACAAAACTGAGATAAAAAATCCCTTTGCTTATGTTACTTCACCCTGGAAGTCCTTCTTTTTCCATCACTTTATTAGTCAGGGATTTTATAAAGAAGGCAGGGCTTGTATGTTTTGAATTCCCTTCTGCTGGAATCAGAGCTGATTTACCATTTCCAGATGAGTGTTCCAGTCACTAAGCCATTGTGTAAAATAGAATACCATTATTGCAGATTTTATATCTCTACCTTCTACCTCTACCTTTATATCTTAACCTTCTAGGTTAAGTTTGCTACCTGCAGTCTCTCAGACAAAGTAATCTCCTACTAATCCTAGAAGAAGACAGCTTGGAGACATTCCTATATTTGATGTCTGGTTATTTTTTGATCTAAACAGTTTCTAATTAGTGCTATGAAACCTTTCCCTCTTACTTCACCCTTACAAATTGCCTTTTATTGGTACAATTTTCTGTTCATCTGAAGACCTACATGCGATTATCAGTCCATAAAAAGTAGCATGCTTTATTCTTTTAGTACATACTTTAAAACAGATCTTCTATAATGAAAGTTCAAGGGTTTTTTTAAGCCTTTAGAGACATTCATTGCAGACTTAATGCTTTGCTCATTCAAGTCAGCAAGTTTCTATTGATTTTGTTACAGCCCAAGAATAATATGCTAACTCACTATCTGCATCTCCAGTATTGGTATAGATTTTGAATATGATATTAGCAGCAGAGAAGAAAGAATGATCCACTAATGCAAGAGATTTACATTACATTCCTATTAGGTTACGTTCCTATTTCCATTTGTCCCATTGAAGACCATACCAAAAATTTATTCATGGGCTCAGGGGACTTATATTTAAGTTGTGGCCGCTCTTATTCATGGCCCTTGGGCACCATGCAAACACATAAGGATTAGGAGATAGAACTATATGAAGAATAAAAGGATTTAACTAAGCACTCCAAATAACCAAGCAGAGAAACAACTATGCTAAGATATTTCAGGACCAAATGGAATATCACATTACCTTGCTAGATGCAATATTAGAAGTCATAGGACTCTATCCAGTTTACCCATGTATTGTGCCAAAAGCACATAATTCAAAATGTATCCAGCTTTGGCTTCATAAGGCTCTCCCCATCCCTTAATGCTTGGTTATAAAGGCAATTTACATTTCCCAGAAGCAGGCAAGCAAACAAGAGCAGGAAGAACAAAAACACATAAAAGACTCTTGGGGTTTATTTCATCTTAACACACATATATGCCTCATTATGAGTATCACCCTCTCTATTTAAACTTTCAAAAGCTTCAGATTCTGTCATGAAAGAACTGAGCTCTACAGAAACCAGATGAATACTGGAATTCCTTTCAGCTGGTGTCGATTCTGCAGATTATTCCAGACTAGTGATATCTGATACACTCAATCAGTCAAGCTGCTTGAACAATCTGCTCCATTCCATCAGTGCCATATTTTGTCTATTCCGCTATCATCAGTGAACACATTTGTTGCCTTCTTAGTGCAGCCCAAAATGATAATGACTATCATGATTGATTTTAAAAATACTTACCATATTTTGCACAGTTTGGGTACATATGTCGATCCTGAATGTGTAGTAATATGATAGACATCATCTATATGAAGGGTTTATGATAAGTTATAAGGTAGTTTTACTTCAGTCATTTTCCATGCAGATTCCTACAACAAATTTCAAACTGTACACAAACATACATGGATATTTCTAAATAGAAAACATTTAGTAAACACAACAAAAAAGTCTGATGAATTCTTTATATTCCTAGACATTTCTGTACTGTGGTCAAATTCAGAACGAGAGATGATTTAAGGTATTGTCTACCTCTATCCAACATACACTGTGGAGAGGAATATAATCTTTCTCACATCCCGCCCCTATGATGGTACTCAGATTTTTATTATATAGTTGGTGAAGGAATAGTAAAGAAATTAAGATTAGAAATCTGATGAGTAACCTAGTTCAGTAAGAAACTTTTTACTCTGAAGAAGTAAGAACAGCTGAAGCAAGATTTTCATGTCAAAACATCATGTCTCCAAAATACTTTGACTTGTAAAAGAGTGACCTTCAAATAACCTATTCTGATAACATAGAAGAGCACGTGATACTGCATAGTTATGTTCACAATCTGTGTTTATAAAATAATTTCGTGTAGCTTAAGGAATAATATCAGTGGCAATGTAGACCTCAATCCTTGTGATTTCAAAAATGAGCTTCTAGCCATAAAACCATCATAGAAAAGCCATGCAATGGGAATAGCAATGCTATAATGAAAATCCAGAGACCTTTCCTTTCCAGTTGCTAGATATAAGAAACTAAGTTGGTTCATAGTTCATGTACTAAAAATTAAAATACTAAAATAGAAATTTTTATGTATTGAAATATAATTTAATGCATTCACTTACTGAATGTTTTGTCACTCTAGAATTATTAGATCTTCCACCTTTATTAATAAATAATTATTAAACAGAATAGAATTTAAACCAATGTTTTAAATGAGTTACTGAATAGACTGAATGCTTTTCTAAAGCGAGGTCTTACAGCTGTTGATAGGAGCAAATTCACCTGTCAATTCCATTTTTTATAAATCTGACATCAATCCTGTATGATATATTCCAGCATTATGAGCTGCAACTTTCCTGATTAGAAATTACTGTCTACTATTTCCATAAATTACACATCATTAACAGTGACAGGCAGGCACAAGGAGCTGCTCTATTAAAGCACAGGTCTCACATAGGTCTTGTGCTATAAACCATTGAGGAACTTTCTTTGTAAGAAGCTGTACGGCCTTTGATCCCTCTGACATTAAGAGTTTAAATAAATTATAATTCATAATTACCACAACCGAATTTTCAGGAAAGGTGCTAAGGTGAGGGTAATTTAAAGATGCACTACACTATTAAAAAAAAAAAAAAAAAAACGCTTTTGTAATATATGCCTGAAAATATCATTTCACCCATCCAAGAAATCCCATCAATAACCTTGGATCCTATGAGTATAACAGAACCAAGTACTATATTTTGCATCAAATAAGCCATTTCTATTTAATTTTAAATGACGCAGACAAAGTTAATAAAGGTGATGATGTTTCATGGTATATATTTGTAGCATTATCCTACTTGTTTGACATAGTTTATAGTCTATTACATGTTATAGACTCATAATCTAAACTATAGAATTGCAGCTCATTTTGAGAAAGCATCATAAAACAATTGATATATGCAAAAAATCTCATATATAGTCCTTTCCCTAATATGCGGGGAACCGTGAAATGCATGACAGAACTGGGCATAACCACAGTCTAAAATATCCTCCAAGTCTGCACTACTGTCTAAATGCAGCATCCTCCTACAGTTCTTCTTCTGAAACATGGAGAAGTAGGTCTTGGTGTTTTCTGTGAAACCCTAAGTGGTCTAAGGTGTGTTCACCCTTACCAAATCAAATGTGTTAGAGAATTTATATGAAAAGTACTTAGTTTAATTCAACTTGATTACATAACGAAGCCAAAGTAGTTAGCCAGCTGAAACAGATCTTCGAGATATGAAAGACTCATGGATGAAAAATGAAGTTTTAAGTTACTTAGAAGCTCTTAAAAGAATAGAGAAAATTTATGGCAGTTGCATTCTTGGTTGTTGCTGCTTACGTGAAGACTGTTAATTTAAGATTTCAATCTTCTGTTTGGATTTTGTAGCATTTTGTATTTACTTTCTACTCATTGTTATAAAGGGGCAAATAATAAACACTTCTATTCCCCACGGACCACTTAATCAGAGTAATTTACTGTTCTTTATCTTAATTAAAACTGAAATATAATTTCTTTCTATTTCTAATTAATTTTGCAAGAATACTTCTTCAATGATAAAATTAAGAAGTTAAGGTCATACTCTTTCCTATGGTACTAAATTTTATCAGTGTGATTTTAGAATTGTGTTTCTGGACTGTCTGTAAACAAATCTGGAACCTTGAAGGATACTTTTGTACTTGTAACATTAGAGCTAGGAGCTTTATCAATGTTTTGTAGGGATAAACAATCCAGTATGAACATAACTCTCATTCCTGGTTCTTTTATTTCCTCTCTTTTTGTCTCTTATGGCTTCCAGTTTGGAATAAGATCAATAGATTTTTACCATAATTTCCTAAATTTGTCCATGTAATAAACAGATAAATATATACTTATCTTTCTTGCTTTCCAATACAGAAAGCGAAAATGTAAGCATTATATATGTAAAAAGAAGATCAAAAAGTCATTACAGTTTTAATTAATTGTGGGAGCTGAATAGAACAATAGTGGTTTATAGTTCCGAAAAGGAAAAGTATGGATGAGAAGTAGCTGAATTGAAACATACTTACAGGTAAATTTTTGCATTCAATTCAGAAATATTGTAGAAAATTAGGGAGTTTTACATGGGAGAAAATAAAGCTGTTTTCACTTATAAAACACACCCAATGGCTTTATACCTTGGAGTAAAGTTTAGTTAATATACAAAAATTTGCATTGCCTGAAACATTTTCTCTATGGACTTCAAATTTAAATTAAGTTTTTTTCTGTTTTTTCCTTGTTGATGTGTCTCTAAGACACATAAAACTGTTCTGAAAAATATTTTGTGGTGTTATATGTTACATGGTCTTTCTGACCTTTGTCTAAAGTATGAACACAATGGTTCAGCATTCTGCCCCATCAGCCAATTTTCTGAATTACAAGTAGCTTTTTATTGAGTTGTGACTCTTGAGGACTCAAGTACATTGTGATAAATGTTGAAAGTTGCTTCTTATCAGGAGATTAATGCGTGTGGTCATTGGTCTCTTTGGACATTACATCTTAATAAAAAGCAATTTACTTAAATTACTTTTCTCACTCCTTTTATTAATATTGCAAAATTACAAGCAGGAAAAGGGAAAGCTTTCAACTGTGCTTTGCAGGAAGTAGAATTAAATTTGTTCACTTAGGATCTAGAGTAATTGATTGACTCACATAAAACCTAACCAGACTAACTGCAGCACTAAGAAAAGTTGGCCAATTACAGTTTTCCACATTTTTCAAAGATCTCAGCTAAACTTTAAAGGGAGCAGTACGTGATAATGAATCATTACAATACCATGGCAAATTAGATACAGATGATATATTGCTATGCCCTACTCTAGCAAAGAGGTTTCAGTCTAACATTCACCATTTCCACACTGGCATTATTTCAGGAAAAAAGTTGTTCTTTTCAAACAGGTACCAGAATTAATTTTAACATAATTCTCACTTCTCAAAAAAACATAAAAGAATTTCATGGATTTTATCAGTGACTAAGCATCCTTCAAAGGGGTCTGTCTGGATCAATAATAATTCAGAGCTTATCAGAATAACAGGCTGCTATTTTTCATGTAAACAACTTTTATTTTATTCTCTTTGAAACAAAGCACCCAGTTTTACTGTAAAGACAACTTTGTGTTTGAAGATTTAAACTGCTTATATTTTAACAATCAAAAGTAAATAACTAAATGTGAAGCAAAACTTTTAATACCTGAAGGAACACTTCAATGGTTTGGGTTTTTTTACTCTCAATTGACTTTTTATATAGACCTCATATGAGAAATTATTTCCATATCTTGAAAACTTTTAGTCAGTTAGAAATAGTGTTTCCACCCTGACCACCTACTCTTTGCTCTAGGCAAGTATTCCATGCCACCATGACCGGCACAGACTGGAATAACACTCATGTATTTTACATACATTGAAAGATTATGTATATTCTAGAAAAGTTCAATAGCACTCTAAATTAGAAAACATTAGTTTCACAGTATTTTATTCCAATATATCAAGATGATACAGGATTAGGTTTACTACAGACTTCTGTATATATGGTGCCTGCAAAAATTAAGATGAAAATTTATCTTCTCCCTTTATAATTCAAAAGTCTGTACAAAAACTTGTTTCGGTCACAAGCTCTACAGTTGAACACCCGAAAAACAGCAATGTGGGTAAGAAAATGTATCTGATCTTGTATAAATACATAGATCAGAATTATTTTGATCAGAAATCTTATGTCACACCAAAAAAAATCCCATTTCTAAGAGTTCAGTACATAAGGAAAGAAAAAAGTCAGAAAGCTGAGATTATGATGCAGGTGGCTTTTGTGAAGATATCACACACACATTTCATTCATTGTGAAGGATTTGATGGTTTCCTATGACACAGTCAAAAGTTGGGACATCATTTTCCAGCAAATCTCACAGACAATTTTTCTGACTTGATGTGATGTCTCAGAATAAAATTTTGCTGCTATAATTTTGCAATACTGGATACTAAAAGCTATTTTTTTTGCAAGCCACAATAGCTGCTTTCAATGCTATACCACAAAACTGACCTTAATTATACAAACTAGCATGAACACAGAAAATGTAGGTGTTTACTTGACTCTGGAGAGTGATAAACTAACAATTAAAATTTAATTATCTCGTGTCATGCTGTGCGTGACTCAAAATAATGCATATAGTGCACTAAATACCTTCTAAACTACTCTGTCTAGATCCGACCTTAACTTGTAATGAAATTCTGATCAATATATGGCACTACAAGTAGACATGTGCAACAGAATATTCATCCATATTCTACTAAAAGAACACTCGAATTTCTCAATAGTTCTTCTCAATGTGGAATCTTTACAACTAATGGATCTATAAATTTACAGAGCTGAAATAAATGTTATTAAAAAACCAATTTGAACAGCCATGATTAATGGCATGGCCAGGAAATGCAAGTCAGAAGAGAAGTATTAGATAAACAATTACAGAATTTTTTTTGTTACAAAGCTAAACTTGTTTAATAGTAAGCAATGGAGTTTAATTTTCAATTACCTTGGCTATTTACGCCTGCCACTGAAGACCCTTTTAATCTTTTTTCGACAGGTAGCAAAGGTACAAACTAACTTTTATACACTTACACAATATTTTAGACCTTTCAACAATCTTGTCATAACTGCACTGTTATCCTCAGCGGTGAGGCTTCACCTCATGCAAGGTGAGAGAAAGCAAATTCTGTAACACTGATGCAAAGCTAACTGAAATCAATAAAATCTGTCCATTAATGACAATGAGCCTGATCTGATTCCATAATACCAGTCACTCTCTGTAGGTCACCGTCTGCACTTGTCTAAAACTTGCACAAATAAGAAGGGTAGCTTTTCCTGTTTGGTTAGATTGCCTAAGGTCAAAGGAAATGCAGATCATTGCTGTTCTGAGGCATCTGACGTTATCATCATTATGGAAGTAACAACAGAATTGTGTTCAATTCTCATCAAATTTCTTTGTTTCTATCAAACCCATCATTCTATATATACTTTTAGAAAGAAATAATTAAGATAGAACAGTTAGGCAGAACAATTAAGGGAGGCAACTTCTGTGTGATTACTTCCATAGTTCCAGTGATGAACTTCCTCTTGGTACTCAGGATATTTCATGTCAATCACTTCTTCGAGAAAGGCCAGCATATATAATGCTGAAAACATCTCTGTAACAAGTATGTAATAGTACTAAAAACATTAAAATTGCTGAAAATAAAAATTTAATTTGTCTGTGAGGAATGTCACAATAAATTCCTGTTGTTTTTCACCTGAGGTCTCAAAGATATATATATGTGCTTATTCTCAATTTTTTATTTTTCTGAGCATAGATGTCTCAATTATTAAATTAAATTTCTTTATTTGATATGATCAAAATTCCTATGCGGCTACTCTTGTTTGTGACTGGAGCAATTTAAGAAATTCAGAGCAGTTCAAGATGTTTTCAGCTAGGTTGCTGGTCTCAAACTGAATTTTGCCAGCCGTCAGCTGATTGTAGAAAATGTGTGTCGTTCTTCCAATTTCTTTCGATGTGAAGTTGAATAGGTTCCTTTAACGTTGTTATGACTTAAAGAAGGCTACTTTATCCATTATAAAAATCAAAAAAGAACATTCTTTTATTAGGAAAATATACCTTAGCACAGGATGCAAAAACTTCCCCCTAAAAGAGTTGGCTTAACCAAATAAAATATAATGAAAAATACCCATTTGAACACATCCTTCTTTAGTTTACCACAGTACAACATAGGTATATTCCTGATCTATGTAGCTGAACGGAAACAAGCATTCTCCAAGTTATAAATTTCCATTGGGGATTTTATTTGTTTTCCTCTTATCCACAGTAAATTACTTTTTTTTTACAGGTATCACCTAAGCAAAAGTTGGACCACGTGGATACCAAATGCCCTACTGTCTGCTGTCAAGATATACTATATTTCATATGAACTAAAGATTTATGGCTAAAAATTATAATGCATAATAGTAGTCATAAATAAAGCAAGAATTTTCAGTGTTTTAGTTTTATCACCTTCATAGTTCTAAATTTTCTCTTGATTTGCAGCAAAAAGAAAAATAAAGTCACACAGAAATTTTGATTTCTACTTAGCCCTGCTAAAATAACTTTGTTCCAGGTGACTGATTTTTCTTTTTTCTTGCAGATGTTTCATTCATAAGAACAGTCTCAGATGAACTGCCTTAAAAAAAAATCATTTTATTTGTTCTAGGTTTTGGAAAAGATTGAACAAATGAGCTTTAAAGTAATGTTTGCAATGCCTTGGGGAATGTGTGAGTTTTCTGTTTCAAGTAATGTATCCGCTTTACATATATTTCTTTTCTTTTTTTTGTTTTTATCTGCAAAGCTTCTGGTTTCTGTAATTTCAAAGAATTGTTTGTGAACTCATCCATACGACTACTTCTCAAATCTGGGGAAGATTTATTTAAACCCTAAACAATGCTTTGCTAAATTAAAGATACGAATTTTGAGAAAGATCTCTTTAAAGCACACTTCCAGGCAGAAATGTTTATTACTTTAGCTGATGGCACTGAAACTCAGAATTACAGATGAGATGAAAACTAACTACAGGCTGGGTTTTGGAGACAAAATACAAAAACAAATTATTTTTATTTAAGGAAAATACAGATACTCTGAAAAGAAGTTGTGCAGTACATAAACACTAGGTGAATATGAAACATATAAACTTCCTATCCTACTCGGTGTCATTGCTGACAATTATTTTCTCAGCTTGAAACACCAGTAATGCTGACTCCTTTAAAACCGACGAAGCCTGCTGTTTTTCCCATTTTTATGTATCACTCAGTGTAGTAATCACCATGTTTCAGAGGAGGAATAAGCTAATATGAAATTAGAGAACTCTCTTAGGAAATTCTTCATTTTGGTGTAGTAATAAGATCCTTCATGCTGCTTCACTGAACATATCTATGATAGAAAGTTAAATATAAAGACTCTTTTTCCCCATCACTTCTCACTATAGGTTTTTTTTTCTATGCATTCTGCATTAATGAAATCTAATGACAGGTGTTTAAATAGAGAAAGCATTTTTGAAGAATATTTCTTGTACAGACTAGAAATATGACAGCATTATCATCAATTTAATTTAGATTATTAAAAATATAAAGTGTAAATGTGACCTGGAAAACAACATATTTCCTGAAGAAGACTTACTAATAACAGATACAAAAGGGTCAGCAGGCACCTTGCAGAAAAATGGTGAGCATGATTCCTCTTCTTCCTTGGACAAAGACTCCAGGGAAACGTTCCATTTCCAAAAGATTTTTTTGTATTCTGTCTTGCAGCAACGCTGATTAGCCATATAAATTTTCCACTGGTTAGGCTGGACACCATAGCTGTAAGAACCAGGCTGCCGATTTGATGGAGATGGGGCCTTGCAGGTAAGATACATGGTTTAGAAGTATCCTGTCTCCCACCTTTAAGGTAAGTGCTCTGTGGAGAAGCAGTTTTCTCGGTCCTGTGTTTATAGTTCACAAAGAGCAGAAAGGAAGCCAGGATCAGGCAAAACTGAAGACTGTTTCTACTTATAACTTTCTCTGGGATTCATTGCAATTGGCTTCTTGCTCAGAGCTTTAATACTGCACTAATTCTAAGCATTTAACATTCCCTAAGCACTGCATTGTCAATGAATTCAGAGGTTATAGATTCTGTTTCATTCAACCTTCATTGATTGGCACTGAAACACTTTACTTTTGATTGCAACACAGATTACAATGCTTAATTTATCCTAAGAATGGTCTTGTGAGCTGAGCAGGGAAATGTTACTTTCTCTTTTACAGATGGGAACTGGATTGGAGTACATATGAAGTCCAGCTCTTCAAACATACTTATGGGAATTTATCCACCATGGATGTACTGAATTTCAGCAAAGGCTGTCACCTTAAACCATAGGCATCTTAGTCTCATGCAGCACTGAAAGTTTTGCTAGTTGATCAGAAATCACTAAATAGCAAGCCACATGCAATGGTACTGCAGTCTGTCAGGGTGTCCCCTGCACGGCAATTGACAAAGAAAAAGTGGATGTTTCTTCTCCAAATCAAGCAGAGCTTGGCTTTGAAGGTAAATCCCATATATCATAGCCATTATAGTTGTTCAGGGAATAGCACCTGCTCTGCTCTGGCTTCACACATGGTAGAGACAAGTGCAGACTCAGAAAACCAGGATGGTACACAGATGGAGGCTTCTGACTGGCCATGAGCAGATGTCTTCCTCTCTCCAGTCAGTGTCTTAAATGTCCCTGGTTCTTTTCTCTCTAATGAATACTTAGCTAACTGACACAGTTTTCTATCAGCCTGAAGGCTATGCTTCCCTTTGGGGGAACATTAACTGTGTATTATGCGAAACCCAGGCATTCAACTGAGGAGGAAGGACTCCAATAGACCATTTTCCTTTCCCTTCTGCCATATCTCTTCCTTCAGTTCTCAACAATAAAAAACAGTAACAAATGATTTCTGGATCTGAATCTTTTCTTCTGCAGATACAAAGACGATCTTTATTTTTTACCCCACAAAATTCAGGAAAGGAAGAAAGAGGAGGCAAAGGGAAGCAATGGCCTTGTGCATCTGTATCTTCTTCAAAGGTTTGTAATATTTGAGTTAGCACATGCCTTTTCAGAGGTGTTGGAATTTATGTGCATATTTATAGAGATATCTATTAGCCAAAATGAGCACAAAAATATTTATTTAATAAATGCTCCTTATTCTGATCCAAAGGTCCTGTTCCAACCATGGCATTCTCACTAATTTTAGAATCATATAGTCTATGTAAAATATATGCTGAGGCACATGTAATATGGGTTAGGAGGTTATAGAAAGTCTAGTTAGTTCTTCATATTTTTAATGTCAATGTTTCCAGATAAGCCTGATAGAGAGAGGCCATGGACCTTTTGTGATTTTTAGACCTTTTAAGTAGGCAGAGTTGTGTGAATCATGCAGTGCAGATTAAGGTTACAAAATTATCAGAACCAAACTACTGGGTTAACTTGATGCAAGTGCTTCAGGATTTGCTAAATAATTTCTGAATTTAACCAAACACCAGTTCCCAAAATCATATATTTCGTGTGTCTTTCAGGTTCAGATATTGAAACAGTTAACGTGGTTGCCACAGTTCTGCAATGAGCAGAACTGAATCTTCAGTTTTTAATGTTTTACAAAACAGAATTGCTAATTAAATTTGATTTGTTAAATTGAATATTATGTCACTAGGGAAAGAAATCATTATGGTAACAAAGTAACTTATCTGAAGAACTGCACACTCATAAATAAAATTGATTATTTTAACTGGTATGATTTAATAGTGAAGTAAAGAGTTTGTATGCAAAATAGGGTAAATAGACCTTACTTGCTTCAAAAAACATATTGACATCTTAGAATGTGTAATTTAGTTCCAAAAGTAATGTGCTTCTGACACTTTCTCCAACACAATATTATGCCTGCAGTGAAAGGAATTTTCATCATTTTTTGCCCCCCTTAGATATCTACCATGAATGTAGTTGATCTAAAAGAAGCTACATTAATTTGTCTTACACTCAGCACTCTGAAGTACTGACTTTGAATGACATTTTCTTCAGCTCCTTCCAGAGATGACAAACACTGTCACTATTAGATGAAGCCTTAGTGTGTTGCCTAAGAGTAAGTCTTAGCGCCACAAGTCATTCAGCAATTCTGCTGTTGCAAATTATGATATCTCTTGTATTAGACGAATTCCTTGCTTGTCAGAAATTATTCTTGTCACTGGGCTAAGATGCAGCTGGAATGAAAGTGATAGTGTAACATATGGTCTTTGCTCTAGCATGGCAGACACATATTCACTCTCTCAGAGTCTATTAATCAGCTCTTGATGCAGTGCCCTTAACTTGCTAACCTCACTTCTGCATTTTGCAGTAGAAAAATCACTCAAGCATAGTCTTTAAAGAAAGCTGTACATTTTATTGTACATTCCATGGAAGCAGACTATCCTACAGTTTCTAAATTTAGCTTATTTTGAGGGGCCAATCATCATCTGGTGACCACAAAAATATAGTACTGTAAGGAATGTGGATGTAGTACAGTTCTGTTATGTTTTTGCACATCCAATCCTAAATTACTTTTTTTGCACAGGTGCAGTCTTAAAAGGAATTATGTGCATGGTTATCTTCAGCTATGAAGGCATAAAAATGAGTCTACTTGCTTTTCTGTGAAAATGAAAACAAAATATCTCCTCAAACAAATAGATCAGAAAAGCTTGTTACTCCTTTATTATTGAAGGACCTAATCCAGTAGAAAACAAGAGTAAACTAAACAAGAGTAACTAAAGTTATATCAGGGGTGGATACTCTGGTAATGATAACTGATTCTGTATAATGAACTTTCTGTATAATGAACAGTTTTGGTAGATATATTCTGTATAAGGGAAAGGAACCAAGAATATGCAGCAGGTATTTTCCTTCAATCTTGTTATTTACCTTAGTAGTTATTTGATCAGTATAATTTAGTAAAGATTTTAGAAGGGCATATCAGCAGATAGCACTATTACTTGGACACACATAATCTGTGTAGGCATACCAAACAAATACATATTGCAAGTGTATTAAAATAAATATAAATTATTTCAAGACAATATTTTTACTTCATTTGCCTAAAAAATAAATTCTGAGTCTGATTGAATAATCAGGGAAAAAAACCCTTACAGTAAACAATGAAATTTACTGTGTCCATAAAAAAAGAGTAAAACCATGCTTTCTAATCTGCACAAAAATAAATTATACCCAACCTTTTACAGTTACATTAAAAGTTTAATGATATCAAACTGAATCCTGTGGAAGGATATACATTCTGAAAGCCACAATATGAGAGCCAGATTTCTGTAGGTTCATCACCTCACAAAACAACATAAGCTAACAACAGTCACCTTAAAAAACCAGTCTGCTTTAAGGAATGTGCAAAATCATTTATTCTCAGTCAATGGTTTTTGTTGAGGTTTTATAGTGTACTCAGCCACTGGGTTTGATTTGGTACAGCACTGGAGTGTGTAGTAATTCTACAAGTAAAGTAAGTAATAGGAGCAGCAAACCAAGTGCCCATATTTGCCTTAATTTTGGGCAGGCAGTCAGCCTGTGTGTATGTTGATACCTGGATAATTGACTGGCATGTAGAATTTTACTCTTGTTTTCTACTGGATTAGGTCCTTCAATAATGAGAAGTAACAAGCTTTTCCGATCTATTTGTTTGAGGAGATATTTTGTTTTCATTTTCACAGAAAAGCAAGTAGACTCATTTTTATGCCTTCGTAGCTGAAGATAACCGTGCACATAATTCCTTTTAAGACTGCACCTGTGCAAAAAAAGTAATATAGGATTGGATGTGCAAAAACATAACAGCACTGTACTACATCCACATTCCTTACAGAGCCCTCTTACAGTATTTTATGCTATTCTACAGAAGATGCTTGTAGTCACTTTGAGGATTATCCTGAGTACCATTTTACTCATTTCCAAATAATTTTCCAGAATATAACCTCAACCTAGAAACATAATTGTATTTATGAAGTTGTCATTGTTACTATTATTATTTATTACTATTTACATATTGTGATATAGCCCCTATTTCACATCTTAATTATCATTAGTAGTCAGAGAGTATAGTTTGATAAAGAAAGAAAATCTGCCATAGGTGGGGTGGAAGAAAAGATTGGAGTTTCAGGTTGTGACCCAGGAAATCCCTGCTAAATTGTCTGTGTTTTAGACAAAGCTGTTGGCAGACCATAAGGTTTAGCCAGAGCTAGTAAAAGACGCTGCAGTAAAAGTTGTTGTGCCCAATCATAGAACGGCTTTGGACATTAAAGATCACCTAGTTCCATCCCCACTGCCATTGGAAGGGACACCTTCCACAGACCAGGTTGCTCATAGCCCGATCCAGCCTGGCCTTAAACACTACCAGGGCTGGGGCATTCCCAAGTTCTCTGGGAAAAGTGTTTCAGTTTCATTTCAAAGAGAGCAACAAGCTTGAGCTACCTTCAGCCACCCCCACAGTAATTTTTTTTCTTAATAGCTAATTGAAATCTACATTTTTTCAGTGTCAGGAGATTCCCCCCTGTCCTGTCACTGTACTGACAGGCTCAATGGGGAGGGGCAGAAGTAAAAAGTAAACTAATAAACTAATAGGGTGAAACACAGCAATAAGGATTCAGATGTGGCAAAATGGAAAGGACAAGGTACACGAGACAGTAACAATGCATACGAGAGGTCATGGAGTACCCCTAGCCATTTTTTACTGGAGGTCCTAGGAAGGGCTCAACACCATGGGTGTTTTGTTTTGATTGTCCAGAAAGTGAATATTTTATAGCACTTTGCTTGCAGGCATGTAATATCTGCCTGAAATCCTGTTAGCAGTGCAGGAATCCATGAGTGCAGATCAGATGGCTGGATTCTTCTTATAATGCATGGAATAAAGTCATGGCTTAATGAAATGTCTGAAAGCCAGAGCCAGGGGAGAAGGAGGGATTGGCCAGTTGCTGGATTTATGCATAGCTGGGAGCTGCCTAAATGATGCATCAGCATATACTGAGTAAAGGATACCACTTAACTTTAATCTCACAGAAATATGATAAACTTTTATGAAGTAGAGGGTAGCTGATGGTCTGGAACTGGCAACAGCAAGTGATACCAAGACACTCCTTCTGTCTGGATGCAAACTTGCTATGAAGGGGCAGCAGTGCTCCTGACCGAGAAAAAAAGCAGGTTTAGCTCTTATGGTTTATTGCCCAGTTTCAGCTACAAAAACTAAGTACCCTATGACAACCCTGGCCACAAAATTTGGATTATCTGTGTGCTGTTCTTTACATTCTTATATCTTCCTCTTTCAGAACCAGTCTTCTCCCAGACAAACAACCTATCTCTAATTACTTGTCCCTACTGGTCCTGGATTTATGATATCCATATTCACACATAGCATTATGACATAGTATCAGCCATATATTGTATTAATGTTATGGATACATATTGCTGTTGGTCTTACAGGACTATGCTCCCCTAAAGGTTCTCGATGCTACCCTCCAACAGCCCATGGAATTTAGCTGTTTCTCATGTAACTCCTTTACAGCCTTTGAGATCCACTCACATTTCCTCGAGTTATCTGTAACTTTTGTCAGCAATTTCTCATGTCATGTCTAGTAATTTTCCACAGTTAGCTTAACCTCAAGTCAGGGTATAGTGAATGGCCCACTCATTTGTCTGTGGCTCTAACGTTAACTCCAGAGGTCAGGTCACTTTTCCAGTGAAGAATCACTATCAGCATCTTTTCTCAAATGCAGGGCAATAACCAGCCTTTTTCCTTTAAGTGGTGTAACAGGGAAAAAAGTGGCACAGGACCCCTGTAACACAGCGATTGCTATATCTTCTCAGTATACAGAAGTTTTGCATGAAGACACTTAACCATACAAGATCTGTCCTCCCCAATCACGCTTTCACTACAAAACTATGTGTTATTTTTGCTGTCCTTAATCTTTTCTGTTGAGTCATTTAACTTTTTATATGTGGTACTTAAATTTTCATTGGACCAATTACTGGAGCCCAAGTCTCACTAATGGGTAAATGAGCTAACATTGGAGCCTTTTTCTCTTTCTCTTCAGTGCAAAATATAACTTGTGAATCTCAATGGGGTTTGCTGTGAACAAAGCAACTTGTCAGTTTTTTTCAGGTAATTTTATGGATGAGTAATGCACTGATATAAACATACTTAGAAGTATGAGATGGTAGGTAGAATGTTTTG
Source organism: Lycocorax pyrrhopterus obiensis (assembly GCA_014706295.1). NCBI lineage: Eukaryota > Metazoa > Chordata > Aves > Passeriformes > Paradisaeidae > Lycocorax > Lycocorax pyrrhopterus. The sequence goes on from JACSVZ010000006.1 coordinate 21,930,696, forward strand.
CAGCAGAAAGATGTTTTGCAGCAAGAGCAAGCTATAGTTCTCGTTACTGGGTGGTTATATTGTTAAAAGCTGCAGCACAGAAAGGGCTTGCACTGGATTAAAGATAAAGAGATGACTGTTGCTGAAGATATTCAGAGTACTTAGAGAAATTTAGACAGTTTCTAATTCAACCTTTTTTCCTTCTTCCTCTTAAATATTTCCCTTTAAGATCCTCATCTGACAGTAATAAGGCTACTCAGGTTAATCTCAGAAAGTTCTCAGTAGCATAATCCAGGTGACCATAGGACTTGACATAAAATTAATCACCTCCATTGTCAAGCTGCTTTAGCATGACACACAATGAGCTCTAAACACTATACACTGAGTAATGATTTGTTTCATAATTTACATGTATTAATATGCAAATCATGCCTATGAACAACATTGTATCTTTTTAATATTACTTTATATAAGGCAGGTTTAAACTGCAGTAATCACTTGCATACCTTTTTGAAGAAAATCACTACTATTGATGCCTTACAGAAAAATTTAAAAATCAGTCTATTACATATTTCTTCTGTGTTTCTTTCCCCTTTTTCTTTATTTCTAAGCCAGTTAATCTTTTTTTACTATAATGTTCATACCTTTCTGAAGTTCAAATTTTTTACTACTCTTTTCTCCTCACAAGATATCAATTATGATGAAATAAATTAAAGAACAGTTTATCTTAAAATTAAATTAAATATTGACATGAATGAAATCATGCATCACTGAATTGAATCCAGTGTACTAGGGATAAGGGATTAGACAATATTCCTTAAATAACTGTTTCCTGCATCACCACTGCTACTCCATTTTTGGCTTTATTTTGACTGTATTTGTATGCAGTTTATTATATAACATAAAAATCTCTATATTTACAGTATGTATCACAAGATGAGACTACTCACCTGGAAGATAAAAGGTGAATGTTGGTCTAGAGAAGCTAGAGTTGATTGCATAAACTCACCAGCACTGCAAGGAAAAACAATTGCAGGTACAAAGAATTATTTAGATTCTTGAAATGCAATGCATACAGATGATCTTATATTTTGTTTTTTATAGAAATCTGATAATTTCTACAGAGCATTATTGCAAAAATTCCCTGATATGTCATATGACAAAAGTGGCATCCAATTAAAAAAACCAAAGCCAACTGTGCACATGCTTACAAAAAGAACATCAAAATTATAATAGACTATTAGAAAATAATAATTCAGACCTTCGTAACAAACGCCATTTTTGCAATTTTACCACAATGCCAATAAACAACATTAATAAAAATTAATTTCTCTTACTATTTTTGAGTGTGTTTTGTATGTATCAAGATTGCATGAAAACTGAGTGCAGTATTCACTTTGTTTAAAAGAAGACTACTTCACAGTTCATGATCATGTTTAGGCTTCTGAACTGAAGATATCTCTGGCACTTTTAAAACAATAAATTTATTTGAATTAATTTAATATGCTTCAATAATCACTTTCATAAATTTCATTGAGCAGAAAAGCTACAAAAGACAGAGGCCAGAACCAGCATAAATGGTGGAATAAAGACACAAATACTGTCACACCTTAGTGATCTATTTTCCTCAGACTGAGAAGCAACCTGTGGTTCCACGGAGCTGCTTTAAAGATTGGCCGAAGAACAAACAGTTACTAGACTAATTAGAAAGGGTCAAAAAAGATGTTTTGGTTTTGTTCAAATGAAGAAAGAAAACTTTAAGAGTCAGTTCCACTAAATTCACACATTTCAGATGATGCAAAAGAGATGCAGAATCAAGACTGAGAACCTCAGACTGTTACAGCTCATGGTCATGATGTGAGAAAGCAAATAATACATTGAAGTGTGAATGCCTTTTGTGTAGTTTGACTACACAGAGACTCCACCTAAAACCCCACTGGAAACTTGTGACATGGACTTCCTGTGGTGCAAAAACATCCTTCCCCAGCTGTGCTCCAAACAAAGGCTACTTTAGAAACATTTCCCCCACCAGGTTTGTGGCTTAGCATGACATCCTATGGCATGGAGTATCCCTTTGGTCAGTTTGGTCCATCTGTCCTGACTGTGTCCCCTGCAGCCTCTTGCCCACCCCCAGGGCTACTCGCTGAGAGGGCAGTGTGAGAAGCAGAAAAGGCTTTGACACTTTGTAAGCACTGCTCACCAACAATTAAAACACTGATGTGTTACCAATATGGTTTTGATCACAAATCTAGACCACAGAACCATACAGACTCTTATGAAGAAAAATAACATCCCAACCATATCTAGTACACCAGGATGTCCTCTTATATGGGTATAGCAAAACTTGCTGCTACTTTTGTGTGCCAGGGTGACCACTGGCGAGACAAAAACAAAAGATAAATAATCTGTTTCAAACTGTTAACTACTGATAACTGCAGTAACTGTGGTAGGCAAATGTCAATATTTTAAAAATAAAAATCCTAAAATTATTGTACATTGCAGGAGCACAATTTTATGCCTATATTCTTCAACAATCAAAAATAAGATTTTTTTTCCCAGCATATTGCATGAAAATTAAATATTTCTGAAAGGAAGCAATTTTACTTAGAAACTGTAATGCCTGATGCATGTTCAAGCAGTAAAGAAATTGCAAGGTGGTTTGAGGTGCAGTCAAAATAAAAAATGAATTTTCAATGTTCTAATGAGTTGAAGCTTACATTTTGGGTGTAAAAACTACGGTCCTTTTGCATCTGCTGTGCTTTCCTTGTGAAATTAACATACTTCTATCTGATGAACTTGAAAATTATATGAGAAGGATGACACTTCAAGAAAATCAATCACTTATATTACTACCAGAAATATGATCTCTCAAATGCTTGCAATAAAACCTCATTGCTTTCATGTTACAAACTTTCAATTCTAGGTATTGATACTAAAATAAAAAACAACAGTTGAGAAGATGACATTTTCTGATATAGATTGATGTTAGAAACATTGCAATTAATTCATTTTTATACATGCTGATTTGTTAAATATATAAGTTAAATGCATTCCCCTGTAATGTTTGAAACTAGGGGGAAAAAACTTTTTAAATGAAAGATGTGAAGGTAGTTTGGCCATTTTGAATTTAGATTTACTAACCTGAAAAACAAAATTCTGATTAGAAGTATTGTCATTCCCATTATTCCTGTGTGTCTTGTTTAAACACGTGTAAGCTCATGGGAAGAACACGCATGGAGTTCAGTCAGTAGAAAATAGAAGATTGGAATACAGTTGGGTTTAAATGTCATGCATAGAAGAGAGATGGACATTCTAAACAAACTGCATTTTCTCACTGTATTGTCTCTTGATCTTGCTGAGGTGTGTAAGAGACAGTATTTCCTTTCTCTGTAAAATCCTGGAAAACTAGAAAAGACAAGATAAAAAATGAAACTCGAAAAGAGAACAATTATAACAAGAGATGACTTACATGTACTGTATATGCAAGGCCCCAGAAAACCTCTCTCAACAAGACTTTTAAAAGTGCTTATGGTTGTTCATGTACTCTGAGTTAGATGTACAAGAGAAATTCTGAAAAAATATTCTCAAGAGGTCAAAACAACAAAAACTTTACTTGCAAGCTCAGAAAATCAAAGAACTTTGGGAAAAGGTTTAGAGCAGCATTCAATCAACATAAAACACTGCCCAAAGCATTAACTTAGCCCATATAACTTAGCAAACTCTAAGCCCGTTCAATTTTAAGTTGCTCAAAAATTCTGAGAAGAGGGAATTAAAAGAAGAAGAAAGAGAAAAACACAGAAAATATATAGAAAAGAACAAACTATCACTCCTGGTTCCAGAGGTGCTTAGCTGATGGAAATTCCAAGAGGAGGTAGGATCAAGATGTGCTTCCCTTTTCTTCCACTTTAAATACCCCTTGGCCTTCCTGGGCCCATCCCCCACATGGAACCTGAGGTCATCTGGCCTCTTAGGAGCTGGATTGGGGCTCCAGAGGTGGGGTGTGGAGCATTGCCTCCAGTGTGCTAGTGAAAGGTGGCCACTGGGGGCTGGGATGCTGTCCCAGGGGAGGAAGGTGTATGGGGCAGTGCATCACCTCACCAAAAGCAAGGCCCAATCTGCCTCTTCCCCCACACACACAGACAAAGAAATGTTTCAAGCCAGCAATCCCTCCAGTTTCTCACAGTATAAAACAGATTGCATAGCTCTGCTCAAGAGTAATAATCATTAGCTTACTGCTAGCAGTAAGGGGTATTTTGAGATGTATCTTCAAAAACATCTCCAGGATGTAGTTATAATCAATATGTCAGTATATGTCTATGGCCAGATCACCCTGAGAATGCCCGATTTCATCTGATCTCAGAAGCTTAGCTTGGTTGAGCCCAGTTAGTATTTGGATGGGAGACTGCCTGGAAATACTGGGTGCTGTAGGTTATTTTCAACCTTATTTCTTGTGGGAGACTTTAACCTGCCAGATATCTGCTGGGAACTTGGCACAGCAGAGAAGAGGCAGTCTAGGAAGTTCTTAGAGTGTGTGAAGGACAGCTTCTTGTCACATCTGTGAGCAAACCTAGCAGGGGAGGGGCTCCACTAGACCTGCTGTTTACAAAAAGAGAAGAGCTGGTGGGAGGTGAAGTGGTGGGAGGCTGTCTGGGGTACAGTGACCATGGAATAGAGTTCTCAATACTCAGTGGAACAAGGAGAGGCATCAACAAAACTTCTACTTTGGACTTCCCGAAGGCAGACTTCAGCCCATGCAGGGTGCTGATTCAGAGAGTACCTTAAGGAACAGCCCTTAAAAACAAAGAGGTCCAGGAAGGATGAACAGCAAAACCACCTGCTGCATCAAACACTTCTTCCAGTTTTGTATCATCAGCATCCTGCTGAGGATGCACTTTGCCCCCATCATCCAGGTTATAAATAAGGAGGTTAAACAGTACTGGACCCAGAGTGGACCCCTGTGGTATACCACTGGTGACTGGCCTTCAGGTGGGCTTTTTCCTGTTGATCTCTCTAATTTCGCTATTTGAGTCTGACAGCTCTTTCAGTATTTGACCCATCTGATTGTTCACTAGGCCATTTTTAATCAACTTATCTGTGAGGGTGATGTGGGAGAGAGCATCAAAAGCTTTAGTCAGGACAAGCAACATCTACTGCTTTGCCCTCATTTGCCAAACCAGCCATCTTGTCAGAGAAGCCTACATTCCAATATCTTTATTCATTTTATGATGAGCTTTCAGGGGATAAGAAGAATAACTTTGATAAATGGTAGCAGACTTAAAAATACGGCTGCTAATTGATACATCATCTGGTATTTTTTTCACCTCCTCTCTGAATCTCATATTCTGTGTCTTCAGGTTTCAGAGGCAAATCATAACGTCTTGTGTCAAAAACAAATCAAATACACCAGAACTAGCAGGTCATGCTATCTTGGATACAAGTATATTACAAGCTCATCATCTAAATGTGCGACTCCTTGTGTATTTCTGAGTACTTAATAGACCCTCAACCGATCTGCAAACAGAAGTAGGAGCTACTGTCTCAAACCCATTCTTACACTGCCAAGCATTCTAATAAGAGATAATATTTTACTACATAAAAATCTAGATGGTTAAAAATTATTTTCATGTTTGTAATATGAAGATGCTGAGTTTAACACATACTTTGATACTTAGTTTTTCCCTGACATATGTGGAAACAGATATAAAAATATTTTTTGCTTGTTTTTTCATATTGTGGAAATGTATGGCATGTCAAATTGAAAGGTTTTTTTCATAGTTATTTATTTTTAAGAAAGGAGGCATATTTTTTAAATCACTAAACTCAGAATAAGACTTAACTGCCATTGATAAAATATTTTTCTGTATACCTTATCGTTTAATGATTAAGTACTTGCTGGGCTGCTGAAACCTCAGATTTTACTATTATATTGTTCAGAACTATGACTGAGCTGGAGACTTTCAGCTTCATAAAGAGTATCCTAATCAGTAGCTGTTACAGCTATTATAAACTAAGACTTTTCCTTCCTTGCAAGGCCTACACCCCAGGTGGATTCTCAAATAAAAGCCATACCACCAACCTGCATAAGGTTATTCTGACATACCAAGTCAATGAGTACTCACTTATAAAAAATGGAACAACTACATCAGGAGAGACAGTTTTATGAAGCCACAGCATGACTGCAGAGCTGAATGCATTTGCATGATGGGAAGTATTTTCATGTAAGGTGGTGGAATGGAGTTAAGGAAAGCAAACAGACACATTTTAAGATAAGCATTTTTTCTGCTCTTATCTTTTAGCACTTGACAATCCCTTTATAGGACACTAAGCTAGTGTCACTATAGGCCAGTACTTAGCTTCTACTTAGCTGCAAGTGGCTCCTACAAGGTGAAGTTTCTTTTAAAATAAACTGTTCTGTAGGAAACTCAAGGAGTACGACACCTGTATAACCCGAAGAGAAGTGCAGTGAAAGTGTGACCCACCAGGATAAGCAGCACTCCTCAGCACTCCCAGCACATCCGTGTCTACCTACAAACACATACCTGTGAGAGTATGTATGTATACATTTATGTACATATACATTCACCTGTAGCTATTTTAAACCCCCGCCCCCCCCCCCCCCCCCCCCCCAATTTATTCACCCTGCTGTATTTTTTTCCTGGTTTCTTAAAACACTTTGATCCCTCAATCCCTCTGTCTATTAAAACACATGATGACCCAAGCTTAAATCTGGTACATGTTTGTGTGAGATTATATCTTAAAAGAAAAAGACACTTTTCTATTGGGAATATTACCATATGGAATTACAATTAGGAAATATCCAAAATTGTTATGAACTTTAATAATTTTTAACATCTTTTTTATCATATTTTATCTTTTTCTGAAGAGTCACTGTAAAGTCAACAAAGGAGGAATGAAAATTGAATATCTTGCATACTATTATGAAATTATTTGCATTGATCTATCTGTTCAAACGATCAAAAAAAAAAAAACCCAGCAAACTTTAATATTTCAAAATATAATCATCAGTTTGGAGAAACTGCAGTTTTATAATGTGCTGCTATATAATGAATTTGTTCCCTTTAGGTACAATATCCCCAAGAGTATTTTTCAGTGCAATAACTGAAGAACATCCCTTCTATTTTGGTATAAAGAAAAGTGGGAATATTGAATCACTAGCTAATGAAAAATTACAGAACCATGCCAGCAATATAATGTATCAGAAGATAGAAAGCTATGCTGCAAATTGTGCCAACAGTAGCTTTATAGAATAAAATTAAGTTCACAGAATCCATTTGAGGACTTTTAGAGTTGCAAATATTGATTGTTATGCTTTAGATTGTCTCCAAGGTCCTGATTTTTCCTCCAGTGTACACCAGGAGAACACAAATGTAGTTACAGTGAATTAAATCTGAGTGCTAGGGCATGATATTCAAGTGCAGAATATCTGAAGTATTGCTGTCAGAGTATTTTCCCTCTACTATATGATCCATTTTAATTTCTTTTTTTTTCCTTTGCCATCTTTATAGGCCTAATTTCAAATAAAATTCAGACAAACAAAAATGTGCTCATGGTTCTGTCAGAAAAAAAAGCAAATAAAAATGACTGAATGGCTGTGACACAAAAAATATGTGCAGGGTAGAACAAAGGTTGGTGCTACCACAAGACCCACAACTGTGATATTTAGGAAAAACCTACATTGTTGAAAAGTTCTTCAGTGTGGTCTTTCTAAAGACATACGTGTTCCCTAAAAGAGATCTTTCAGAATTCTGTTTCTCTAGAAGTTAATTTCTTGTATAAAAGGTGTTATATGTACATTTACTAAATTGCTGAATATTAAGATTTTATGATGCAATCTTTTTACACCTACTATTCTGAGTTGTTTTTGTGAGGAAGGCTTAATAGGTTTCTTTTTTTTTTTTTTGTTCTGTACCTAGTTCATGGCTCAGAAATTTAGTGTGACATTTAAGCTAACCAGGAAATGAGAGGTTCAGGTATTCAACCAAATCACAAGGTAGAAATTCCATGCCTTTCTGTATTTCTTCCTTCATGCCTTTCGTTAGGTAACTAGCTAGAGGCTTTTTAAACAGAGTATACAGGTTCTTTGAACCAGCAGATCCCATTAAAATGTGCTAAGCACAGATGGCTCAGTGATCTTTAGTTACCTATAACCCTGTAAAATATTGGTAAACCCCAACTGGCTACATGAGTCATAAAAACATCTGTTGTTCAAATAGGTAGACCCAGCTGGAAGCCTGTGTTTTAAAAAATGTAACTTGCCTTCTACAAAGCAGAACAGTCAGAATAACTCACTGAGGGGCAAGTCAAAGTCCTCTGCATGCATTTAGCAGTACAGACCTCTCTGGGTGGACTGACACCCCGAGCAGCTTCACAAGCCAGGCACACGTTTCCAGCAGCCCACATAGTTGCAAGTAGCTCATGCTCACTGAACCAGTTTGTTCCATCTGCACTTAAAAGAGTTCAAATTATGGAGACCAATCCTTGTCAGACTCATTTAACCAACAGGGAATCACGGTGCCATTTACAGAGGTGCCAGGCAGGACTTCCTGCACTTCGAAGGGACAATTCTATAGTAGCGCAGCAACCAAGTGCCAATTTTGTTATTACATCTAATGGAAACAATAATCTTCTGTTATTAAATGTCAGCTCATGATTTCAAGAAAAATAGTGTTATCCTGCCATGCCTGGAATAGGCAAGTGGAGTGTACAATATAAAAATTAGTATCTAAAGAAATTATTCACAACATAGCAAAATACAAGAAAAAGTTATATTTATGTGTGTACTTTAATTATTTCCTCTGGGAATTTGTGTCAAAAGAATCCTTAGCAAGGATTTTCCTATGTAGAAGTTGAATCATGATAAATTCTCTGCTGCATCCCTCCAGTTGTACGCCATAGTACATGTCAGGAGCGTACAGGAGAAAATAACCCTGTCCCTTCAGGGTCAGCGAATCATCATCTATATTCGGGGAAGCAAAGAATAATAAGGAATTCAAGGGAAAAAATATCTTCTGGTATCTACATTTTCTCTCAAGCTAGGCCCAATCTGACCTTCAGCTGAAATATTATCCCCAAACATATAGAAACAAAAAGAAATCTTACAAATGTGTGCTTACAGGAGCTGACATTTCTTGAATCAACTTTCACTGAACTTTTATTTTTGTAATCATAATTCAATTTTATTTATTTTACACATTTCTGTTTATTTTATTGCAATTACTTGTAAATCTTTCTGAATTTTCCCCTGCTGCAAATGCCCATTCCTGTAGCTTGCTGTTGCATAGAACTCCACCATCTATTTCACATAAATGGAATGACAGAATGATGTACTGAATCAGCATGCAAGTATGTTATGAAGCAATTATGTTTGATGGTGCAGATGTGTTCAAATTAACTTTCTTCCCTGACTTCAGAAAATCTGCATCACAGACTTAAGGGAGTATTTCTCATATTATTAAAAATAAATTGCTACCAAAACAGGGCAGAGATTGATCCCACTCTAACAGTTTAGAGCAGTGAAAGGGAAACCAAGGCTACTTTGCACAGTTAACAATTTATTATGCCCTATTTTTGGCCCCGGATTGCATTTCATACGCAGAAGTGTTTTAAAGTAATACATGTTAGTCCCTGAAAGGCTCGCTATTTCAAGAATGAGATTTTTTTTCTCCTACTAAATGTCTGTAATGATTACTTTGAAAATCTTAAGCCATGTACAATAAGGCATCATGTGCTGAAGCGGTCATCTTAAACCAGAAAATGATGCCATGACTTTTTTTTTTTTTTTTTAAATCCTGGCACTAAAACCTGTGCTAAAGAAGAGAAGAAACATTAAAGAGCTTGACTCCTAGAAGACATCAATATACTCTCTGAAAACCCTTTAACAGGACCAGTAGTCTTGTTAAATCCGCAATTATTTACTTTTCTATAATATGAATCAGAGAATATTTAGCTCTTCAGTATATTTTCATTCGAACAGAAAATGTGTTATAAAGACTTTTTGCACAGTTTGCTCAAGCAGACTCAAAACAATATATGAAAGGTCATAAGCGGAGTCACCTCAAGCCAAATGACTTAGTCTTCAAACATGTATAGAAATAATAACTCCCATTTGAGTTTGGAATTTATTCCCTTTGACATGTACTGATCACAAAGCACCTAATCTTACTTTTAATGAAATCAATAAGAAATCTCCTTCTGCACTCACTGCAATCAGAAGTGCTACATTTTCTTTGTGTAATTATTTTTTTAAAGTTTGAATTGGCTGTTAGGTCACTTGATTTCAGTGCCTAAAGCAAAAGCATTTATAAGTGACTGGAGATTAATTTTGCAAGCAAGATCCTTAAGGAAGGATAATTCCAATATATTAAATTCACTGCTTACTTGAAAGTAAGTACCCTACATTAGCTTCCTGAAGGATATATACGTGCATGCCATCAAAGACAAGCTGTCAAAACAAGATCAAGTGCTGCTTAGGTTCACTTAAAAGTCAACTTTCATTCCAAGGTGATGTACTTCTTGAAGGTGAAGTGTGTGGAATCACATACATCCCTGTTGCAGTTCTGATTTTGCTTGTTAGTAAATGTCATGAATATTCCTATAATTTTCTAAGGCTAGCTAGACTTCACAAGTTCAAAGTACATCTTAAAATAAGCCCTGGGGATTGTATATTCTTCAAGGGTTGATTAGGTATGGTCAAAAACAAAGCAGACAAACAAACAAGTGTGTAGAACAAATAATTAATTCTCTTGTGAGAATATTATCAGTGCTCTAGGTCAAAATACATCATTATCCATGTATTGTTCTCATCTTTTAAAACATTACCTTAAATGTGTTTTCTATATTCAAAGAAAATCTTGAATGTCCAGACAATTAAAAATGTTACTAGGAACAAAGTCAAGAAGAGATTCAGATGCATAATTGAACATACTTAAAAGATAGATTTTCTTTGTCCATCTCACTTTTTTGAAACAGCATATTCTATGGATAATCCCAGTGAAATAAGTGGAACTTCTATATTCAATGAACATAAAGTCTTGTTTACCAGAATGTTTCATAATGGAAACATATTTTAAAGTGAGAAATGTGTATTCCTTCATGTACTGACAGACCTTGTTCCAGGGAGCATTTATTATGAATATAAGCAATTGTCTGGATAATGCAGAAGCTTTGTCCCTTTGTTCTTTCTTTTCTAAGAGATATTTCTTGCCTGTGATTAGCCCATGATTACTTGCAGCTAATTTTGTCAGTAAATTATGTATCTCCTTCAATATACAAATGTTGCTTACTTTCCATAATGTGGCTTTCATATAATCACTGGGTAGTATTGGTTCCAATACAGTCAAGATGAATTTTATTCTTGACATCCAAGGGGCAGGATTTTACCTTTTCTCCTTTTTTTTTTCCTACATTAGCTTAGCAATACAGAACTGCACCTGTTTCTGATGGGATGCATGAGATTTCTTCCTTAAAGACTATAAAGTCTCAGATAGTTATTCTCAAAATTCTGCACCTAATTTTCAGGTATTCAGCTCAAATTTTTGTGGAAAAATGCACGTTTTCATAGGTGTCCATTATTTGCAAGGACATTTATGAAGAATGAGCTATTTCATTCTTCACGAATGAAAGCAAATGGAATTATGCATTTGTCACAATTTTGGACAGTGGGTGGTTTTCAAACTATGTAATCTGGACTGATGTCCTCCTTCAGATGTTTAAGCCTGACATCCATTTTGCCTGCACAGACATAATTGAATTCTTAGTCCTTAGTTAAATAGGGATCTGTTTTGATGTCTTTTTTCTCCCCTCCCTCTACAGATTGCATCATTTTGCAATATTACTATATTCCACTTCTTTCTTGTTGAGGGCATTTTAAGGATTCTCTAGGTTTGGTGGACAAAGTGTCATTTTACAGCAGTTTTTTTTTCTTTTTTTCTTTCTTTTAAGATATTGACACCTATCTTTTAAGATATTGAGACCTATCTGTGTTTACCAGTGGTGCAAGAACTGTATTCTTAATTCTTCTAAAACGCTGTGCCACAATATGAGAATCAGCTTGCTGAAGCTTTACTTTCCCTTTAAAAAGGGATACATCAGGCATTTGCTTAATATGTGACTTGAAACTCAGTGCCATCCACATGAAAGAAAACCAATTATGCAATGGTATGATCACCTTCCCTTTTCAGCACCTCATGTATAATCATGCTCATAAGTCTGACACCAGCAAGTACATTTTCAAAGTGATAACTGAGGATTTAACCATGTGGATGATGTTACTGGAGGTAGTAGAGCCTAATTCTGGGACTTAGTTTCAAAAACCCTCATCCTGCTGCAGGTTTAACAAATTTTGCTTGGTTACTTAACTAGTTATGATGAATGGGAAGAGAGACTAACTTCATTCTTAGAAAACAGCAGTGTGACAATAATGTCATCTGTGAAAATGCCCCTAATCCAATTCACGCTCGTCAGGCACTTTTACTATAAAAGCGGTATCTCAGTCTCATTAACAACTGCAACATCATTTATTTTAAACTCCAAATAAAAGGGGTATCTCTGCTCAATCCATATGCTTCTGAAAAAAATATCTGTTTACTCTGTATCCTTCATTTAACTTGAAGTTAAGACTGAAAAATTGGTCTGCAGTTCCCTTTTTTCAACTGCAGGGAACAAAGCATACCGGAAACCTGCATTTTAGACTTTTACAGATTTTTGTTTTGTTTTAATTTTCACTGTTGGTTCTCTTGCTAGACTATACAGCTAGTGCTAATCTCTGACTTGCCTCTTCCCCATCCTAAGAACCTTTTCTCTGAAGAAGCATCAAACCAATTCCCAAAAAAGAACCAAATTTCACAACAGTAAAAAATCCCCTTGAGGGAGAAGAAATGCAATATATTTTAGCAGAAGAAAGACAATGCAGTGGGAAAATGCTTTGTTGAAAATAAAAAGAAAATGGTGGATTAAGACAGAAAAGGAAATTAGTCTAATGGAAAAAAAAATGATGCTCAGAGGTGATAAAGAGCCAGTCACAACATTTCCATTCTCCAGCTTATGAGGCAAAGGCAGAGTAATGTAAATGCTGCAGTTAGAGTCAAAGGCAGTCGAGAATACAGTGTAATGTACTCACCTCCCATTGCATCCCTCACCATCTGCTATAGCTTGGCATAGTAATATATCACAGAATGATGTGTGAAGTGCAAGGTCAAGAGCCAAGATATTTCTTTCATCTGGGAACTCCATATAGAAAGTCTTCATTGATCAGTCAGAGCTACCTTACAGCACCTCTACAACTCTAATTGGTGCTGAATGATTTTATGTTTTTATAACATTAAGATTGTGATGCTATCTAGCCTGGCAAGGACATGCGAAAGGTATAGTAGCTTACAGGCTGAATTAATATCAGAGGGCAAGGTATAGCTCAAGGAAAGGAGTTAAGTGATATCTTAGCATGATTTAATCTTCAGCCTGGGAGATGAGGTGGCTGAGCAGGTAGAAAATGATATCAGTTATGAGATTGATTATAAGGAAGTGAATGTGTTAATAATTTACTTTGTAAAACTGGCTTTTCAGATGACAGCAATTACAACAAATATAGATCTCTTCGTTGGGTGTCATACTTGCAGACAGAATTAATGAGTGACTCGATAACTCCTGTATTAACACAATAGGCTAGTTAGGCTAATTCACTGGAAAAGTAGAAGTATGATTGTATATTTTAACGTAGCACTGTTATTGGTGAGGGTATTTTATTAAGTGAAAGGGAATTAAGTTAAATCCCAGGTAAAAATTATTACTCATCTAATCCATCTCTCTAGAGGTAGCCAGTATCAATCCAAAGGAATATGAATTATTAATAAATAAATATGGATCTGCCATCATAAAATCATGTAATTTGGCAAATACAAGACTATATTTTGTCTAAAGAGTATAGACCAATCTGTAACAAGGCATAATGTTTTATAACATTAGCAGCATTCTCTTCACCATTACTAAGTTTCTCTTTATCATTTTTATAAAGCGGTCTATTACTTCACCATTCACCTAAAAGTAAGGTTTGCCATGCATGTTCTTAGTGACTAATCCAAGCTGGTGCTGAGCACCTGCAACTTCTATTGAACTCTTCAGTGAAAGTTAGAGGTACTCTCACCAGCCCAGAATTTAACTTTCTTGTTTCTCACTGAGTATTTAAAATAATTTCCGCTATGCTTTTTGGAACACAATTGACCAAAGCTGCTAGGCAAACAAGTAAGCATAGAAGTAAAATGCTCCATGAGCTCTAAGTAAAATAATATTTATTTATTCATTTTCGTTATTTCAGTCCTCTGAAAATAAGGTCTATTTGAAAAGAAAACTTTTACCAAACTGCACAAAGCAGTACACACATAAGATATCAATACATCAGGGAAGAATTTCCATGTCAAAATATACTAATTTTCCATCTTCCTGTAGTCACTGGTTCTGAATGCAGTGTGTTATTGGTAGCTTGTATCACAGATGGTACCTTTAGGCCCCGGTGAGGCCAAAATTCTACCTCCACAGATAGTTCTTGCTGCCAAAGGTTTAAAACCTAAATAAACAAGATTACTACAAACATTGCAAAGATGAGTCAAGACTCTTACTTCTAGGCAAATTGTATCCCATTTGGGAATGGGATCTGAATGATTTATGTCCTTGTATAGGGATTTTGCGTATAAGGTTGTCTATTCATACCTACAATGGAAGGACAGAGCAGAACTGTGTATACCAAAGCCTAACCTGATGCTCTTCTCAAATATCTCCAATTCTTAAAGTTGCTTAATAGCTTCAGGTTGATATTATTATACTTATGTTCTGTGTCAAATGGTACAATAATTTTTTTTCTTGTATTTCCATCTTTTTTTTATTAACTGCATGAAAATATTACAAGTCCAGCCTCATAGCATCATCATGTTTTCTAATGAATAAGGCACAAGTCATTCGATTGCTCAGTTATGATGGGCGTAGTGAAGTCTAAATTTACTGCAAGGGGTGGAAAAAGAATTTCCCCCTTACCATGGCAATATGAAAGGGATATAACCTGATCTGAAACAGAAGTCTGAAATCATAAGGGATCTGGGTCAATCTTGAGTTATATCCCAGAGGATAATGCTGTGACTTATGGAAAGTCCATTTGTCAACTAAGCTGGAGCATATGCTATGGGATTTCATATGAAATGTGTTAAAAATTCTTCCCCAAAGACAGAAACAAATGTGGTTACGATAACCAAAACCTTTACTACTGATGCTCTCATAATGAATGAGAATTGTGACATTCTAGCAAATTAAGGTGATCTTTTCTCATCCCACAAAAAACCAAGCAGATGTGATTTCTTTTGCCAGAAATCTAATTACTATTTGCAATTGTCATATTCCTGCATTCTGTGTTTCTCATGAGAACAAAAACTGATGTAATGTTAAACTGTGAAACAAACAAAACACAGATCAGGTTCCAGTAAAACTGCAAGTGTATCACATGCATCAAATAACACTGTAAGAAACCATGCCTATAAATATCAAGTAACCTCAAAAATCACTCAGCTGCAGAAGCTTGGAAAGAGGACCATTGCAGTATGCTATTTTTTCCCTCTCTATTCCTATCTGAGGCAGCTGCTGACCTGTGTTACTTTTTCTCGTTTTCCAAATGGCTTTTGCATAGGTCCAAGCTGCTTAGAGAATAAAAATAAGTGACACTGAACATTATGCTATTTTGTGTGCTTATCACCAGAAAAGGTATGAACCAGTGGTCAATGTAATTTTCCTCTAGTATAGGCATTAGCTGAAATGACACAAGTCCAATACAAATGTTCAGTCTGACCAGTTATGAAAACAGTAATTGTATCACCAGAGAATATACAGACTAAGAAGCAGTCTGAACAATGACATAAAAAAAATCTGAACTAAGCAGAATTCTTTTTAATGGGAAAGTAAGGATCACAACCATGATGAAAAGTAACTGTTTTCTATATCCTTACTACACACTTCCTGTACTTTAGGTAATTTCTGTTTCATCCCTGGAAAAAAGTGTTTTTGCAGATATTCAAGTTGAATTAAGCTTTGGGTAGTGAGTGGCAGATGACGTTTCATTTCTGAAGTAATGCTTAGTACCATTTCGTTCAAGCTTCTCCATTATGCTAGGTCCTATGACAGTAAAGAAGGTGCCTTAAATGATTGTCTAGTCATAAAGTGTATCAGCCTACCAGAGAAGAGTCTGAATTCCCTTGTAGTACAGCACATTTCAAAATGTAGATTTCTCAGAATAAATGTTCTATTACACATGTATACTGGATACATTAAAAGAAGTTTTTACATCTCCATGACACAGCCTTTTGAGATAAATGCCCTCTTAGGTTTTGCAAATCTAAGCTAGCAGGGAATAAATTTTTATTCAAACAGTAGGGTTTTTTCCTTGGAGGTTTAGGCAGATTTCTTTCTCCATGTGAAGCCATCTCTCTGCCTATTACCACAAAGACTGGTAGCACCACACACTCAGAATTGTTGATGTTTAAGCCTAGGATTAATTTCTGTTCAGACTCAGATTTTTACAGGCAGGTATTTGGAATAAAGTATCTTTTGTTTGTACAATCAAATCTTATTCAGCTTGTTTATTATTATTGCAAAATTCCTGCAAAAATAGATAACCAACCTTGCATGACAACAAAATTTAAGAACAAGACACTCAAATGGAAACCCAGGCCTGTAAGGGTCAGCATTAGCCCTTAGTAGAAGAGCTACATAAGAAAATAACTTAACTGAAAAAGGAACACTGAACAGTTGAAGTTGGAAGGGATCTCTTGAGATCATCTAGTCCAACTCTCCTGCTCAACAGGGTCACTGACAGCAGGTTGCCCAGGGCAGTGCACAGATGGCTTTTGAATATCTTCAAGGGTGGAGACAGCACATCTTTGAGCAGCCATCTGGTGCATCAACCACTTCTCCCAGTTTGTATCATCAGCAAACTCCTCCACTGAGGGTAAGTCTTCCTTGCTCCAGACTTTACCTCCAGTTTCAGGGGCCTGAACACCAGACCTACTGATAGAGACTGAGGACAATGTACATTAGGAACCTTGTCCTTTCCCATCTCCTTTGTCATCAGATCCCTTGCCCCACTGAACAGCAGACTACATTTTTATAGCTTTTCTTGCTGCTGATATACCTGTAGAAGTTTTACTTGTTGTATTTCACATCAGCATCAACTCCATATGGGCTTTAACTTTCCTCATTCCACCCCTCCATGCTTTGGCAGTATCTTTGAGGTTTTTTCTGTGTCATTTGTTCCTGATTCTAGCCCTTTTATGCTTCCTTTTAATGTCTGTGTTTAGACAGAACTCCCTGCTTAGCTGAGCTTGCAGGAGGTGATCCTTGAAAATCATCCAACTCTTCTGGATCTCCCTTTTTTCAAAGACTATATTCTCTAGAATTATTGGAAATCCCCTATCACCAAAACTTTAGCTCAAATAATTAATCTTGAACTGTAATCTCTCAGCTGACTCATCACTCACCCATAGACAGAACCACAGGCTCTCACATCAAGAGTAGACCCCTCTACTCACCATCCTGCCTGATCCTTCCTAAAGAGCTTATATCCATATCTCACACACCTGTCGGAGACTGAAAATAGTTCATGCCTCAAACACTGAAAGTTTTGTTCATGACAAGGAAGCTGCAACCGAAGAAGCCTCTCTGAAGAGTGGGACTTTGAACTGAAAGTCAAACTGCTGATTAGATAAAAGGAAACACATTGTTCAATCATCTCAGACTGAAGGAAAGGTATGCATCCACAAAAAGATGCCACCAGCTGCAACTATCCCCGGCTGCATTTGGGGTGGGGGGAGAGCACAGCTCACAGAAGCCAGGTTTACACAGACTCCCCCCAGCTGAGGGGGGCGAAGGAGGTTTTGGTGCATGGTGTAACCTCTGGTGAGAGGCAACAAACACCCGTCCTCCAATTACACAAAGTGGCCCAGCTGTGGAACCCCCAACCCCACAGGGCACATCCATGGGACTTTCACGTGAGAGGCTTGGCCCCACAGGCCTGCGAGTGATGCAACAGACCCAGAGTCTGCTGTGAGAGACTGCATCCCCCAAATCCCAGGGGACATGCCCAGACATGCCTACCTAGCCTGAGCATATAAACCCATCAGACTCTGTGCCTTTTGGGGGACTTTCACCACCAAGAAGACCAGCTGCAGAGGATCAACGGAACATCTTGGGATCCACGGACTGGTGATATTTTCCTTATCCTGTCCCTGTCAATCTTTTTGTCCCCCCCACCTATTTTCCTATTTCTTTCATTCTTTCTCTCTCTCTGTCTCTCATATTTACCATCAAATAAAACCCTTACTATTGTCACTGGCATATGGTCTCGTTTGCACCTTAATTCGGACAGAGGAATTTCTAAGAACCTTAAAACTGGATCATAACACCCCAGCCATCTCAGCAATCCCACCACATCCCCATAACCCAAATAAGATCATGGTCCTGTTCGTTCCCCATGCTGCATGTATTTCTGTATGGGAATTGATTGGTGTACAGGAATTTTCTGCCATATCTGAGGGAACAAATGGTTGGCTACAATACCTAGAAAGAAAACTGCCTTGAATCCCTCAGGATGGCATTGGGAAGAATATGGCTCGAGTTATTACAAAAACACATATTTTGGAGGGATGATGTAGTCAGACATACAGTAGCATACTTTGTCCTGTTTAATAAACACTACTTAAACACTAATGAAATTAAAATGAAAATTTCATTTCCAGGTAAACCATCTCTCCTTTTAGAACTTCTGAACAACAATTTGTGTCAGTTCCTGTGACAACAAGATGAGGTACCATGTCATGGAACATGTTCATCAAACTCCATTTCTAATCAAATGAATTAAAAATAGAATATATCTTAATAGTAAAATTGAAATTCTCTTTTGAATTTAAATTCATTTTGCATACAGATGCTGAGCACATTAAGATTAGATTCACTTACAATTCTATTTTCAACTTGACTTTTATGGTCAAGATATTTCCCTCCTCCTTCACCCCATATATTCACTTTTTGCTTTAAACTACAGCCAATGGTGACAGTGTGCTTTGCATTATCTTCTAATATGACTTGTGAGATTGCATGACTGGAAAGTAGTCCAATTAATTTCACTGCAGCCTGAATCGCCAAATATAAAATAATTTCAGTCTCCTAATTTGCACCCAAACCAGGACTTTAACTAACAGATAGTTTGCCAATGAAACAATTTATAGATCATTTATTTTAAAATCCTGACACGTCGCTCAGGTTGATGAACTTCGAATTACATTGCCAAAGTTTTTCTTGGCCAGCTCTATCAGCATTCTCTAGTAAGATATCCATTCACAATCAGTATTTATACATAAGAAAATATCCAGATAATTTCCCTACAGAACATTAATAAAGCTAATGGAGATATACCCAGAGTAACTTAGCCTAACAGCACAAATGTAACTATAATTCAAATATTGCTCCAGCTTATGCACCAGGATGAGCTAATATGCAAAGACTCTTTTCTTTCTAACTGTTATTGAAATTAACATTAAAACTGTAGACACAGCAATTGTTTCTGTGCAGAATCAGAGATATCTGATATAAGAACACCTATGTTGCTAGCAATCTAAATAGCACTGAAGAGTTTTAAAACCTGCAGTGTGATTTCCTTAAAAAAAACCCAAACAACAAACAATCCACAGATACTAGTTCCTAACAAATGTTCCTATACCACTTCTATTAATTCTATGTTTTGTGAGAGACTTCTACACTAGGAAAGGACTATAACAACGGCTGGGTTGTGTGATTAAAACCATTTATGTAACTTAAAGCAACAGTCCTTATACAGAATCATAGAATGATTTGGGTTGGGAGGGATCTTTAGGGAGAGGTATCTTGTCCAACCCCTCTGCTGTGGGCAGGGACATCTTTCACTAGATCAGATTGTTCAAAGCCCCATCTAACTAGACCTTGAACACAGTTCATGGCTTAGCTACATGAACAATTTATCACATCCCAGTTTACGAATGGTAAATTTTAGTGTATGTAGTAGCAGTCCAGCACAAAAAAACATTCCAAAGTAATTGGAAGTACTTCAATCTACTGTGAAAGATTAAAAGAAACTTGAATTACTTGTACTTACCATTACACATTAGCAAATCCATATTTTCATGGCCCAGCTGCTGTGCAGCATCCTTTTATCCACAATAACTTAATTGTTTTTATAATATTTCAAAAACTTAGAAACATTGGAAAACACGTTGTTTCTCCAGGTGACAAACTATGAAAAAGCTTTTTCATGCTTTTAGACATTTTGTATTGCTTATAAGGTACTGAGTGCATTCTCTCCTATATGTTTATAGTCTTTCAGAAACAACAAAACTATGTCTTTATGCAATGGTCAGCAAGAAAGGATAAGTTAGACTGGCATATTTAAAAGCTTTAATTAAATATATATTAGCAATACCCTATTTCAATGATTTCAGTAATTTCTTTTAAAATATGACTATAGACTGCTCACAGTGTTGGCAAAATTAGTTTTACTGCATTCATTTCTACTAAGAAATATTTTAAAAAACAGGTACTTGGAAATGTTTCTGAGTTTTTGCAAGATGAAATTCATTTGTAGAATGAAGTATTCATCATCTGGGTTTTTCTGTTTGGATTTTCTATTTGCCAGTGCACAGAGTATCAACTCCCCACAAGAGCAAGGTATAAATTTTAAATAATTCTCAAACCGAGTGACACAATTAATCCTCATCTATGATTTTTATCAAGTTGGTTTATCACCACATAGTCTCTGTATTGCAAATTTATACTATTTTGTGAAGATGCCCTTGAACATCCTGATCCACTAAGACCTAAAGACAAACCAGCTGTAAAAGTATGAAGGAACTCCAGAGAAATTTATCAGAAGACAATTAACAAATGAAAAACAGTGATGGTCCCACTCATGGAATAAATACTAACAAATATTTGGTGATTTTTAACCTACTTAAATAGTGAAGTGTGTATTTTAAAATATTTGTTTTTCCAGAATCCATTGTGAGAGATGGCATAATTCTTGTAAACGTAAAGCCATTTTAGCTGACTAAGAACAGCTAAAAATCTTATTTTGCTCATTTAGGAATAAATGTCAGGATTCCTATTAGTGAGATGAGCCTCCAAGTTGGATAACAAAATACAAATCCAATCCCTTCCTTCATTTCCAAAATATGTTACATACAGATAACAAAGGTATATGTCATATTCAGACAATTGTGTTACAAATTCAGAAATTATTAACATCATAACACTTTTGTTCTTTACTTTGAATTCTCTGTCATCTTTCAACCTATACAGCATCCCCCTCCCTCTCTCTCTCCTTTCCCCTTCTTAAGACCTCTATGCAGTATAAAAATATATACATATAATACTACAATAGATACATTGCACATATATAGTAAAATAATAAGGCTTAGTGCAGAAAAGCTGTATAATCATTAACCTAACTTTTATAAGAACTTGAAGAAAGCTGTTACTTAAAATGTCCACAATCAACCAATGACAGTATTTTGTCCAACCAAATAATAGTAATAATACTAATACTAATACTAATACTAATATGTAATGGATCAGTTAGTACCAATGAACAAGAACTTTGTGTAAAGCAGATTTCATCTTCCATTTCTTTCTCCTTTTCTTACTCCTTAGATCACTTTATTTCCTTGGGGAGTAATGCCTTTCAACATATACACAATAGATTTCCTGCACAGCACAGGTTAATTTCCTTGGTAATTTGTTCCTACTTGTGGGAATAATTAAACACTGAATCAAATGACTTTGGGATACGATGGTTGCCCTTCAGTTTAAGTTTTCAAAACCAAAGTTGTTGTCTTTTTAAAGGATATGCCTTAACACAATGTGTCAAGCAATGAATGTCAGTGAAATATCATAGCCCAGGATATGCAAAAGAAATCAGGCTAGATCAGTAAAACTTTCTGAAAAATGACAGGCATCAATTGCAGCTTTAAAATTTCTTGAATAGTAGCATGCACAGAATAAATACAGACCACTTATTATGACCTTGCAGGCTACTCACCAGCACACAGACCACATTCTCAGAATCAACAACAAAGGTAACTTCAGCCCTCTGCATCACAAAATCTGTCTGTGCCAATGGCAACTGACAGCTCGATGCAAATGCCCTTCCTAATTACCAAATTAAATTGTATACATCTGTGCAAATAAATTTCAGCTATATTTGCAGTATGTATCAGCACAGTTCCTTTGGACTTAGCTATTTAGTGCTCAACACCTGGTCTCCTGTTAATTTATATCGCTTAAGATTTTTCTCCCGAATTTGCATGAAACCATAAAGATTAAACGCTATATAATTATTGATTTTTCCTCTGGGCATGCATTTTTTCTTAGAAAAATACACATTTGATTGTCTTTTTATCTTTCCTCTTATTTAATCCTCCTGGTTTTTCTGTTTATTATTGAGATGGTTTTTTTATATTAATGAAGATATAATTATCTCTGGATCCTCTACATTGATTTTCTTCACACACAAAAAAGAAACAAGACAGGAAAGGAAATAAGATATACTATAGAGCAAAGAAGAAAGGCAGCCAACAATAAAGATTAAACAATAGCTCCCCTCAAGCAAAAATCTGACAATTTTAACATGAGTTAAGAACATGAGTCACCATTATTTAAATCATATTAATAATTAATAGACTTATATGTTACAGAATGCTCTCCCACCATTTTTCCCTCAGCACCATGCTTTTCATTCTGACATAAAGTATAGCAGACTAAGACCAGTATTATTTTAGAACTTTCTTGCTGATTTTTTATATTTATGTTTGAAAACATAATATCACTTTTTGCAAATGTAAGACTTTGCACATTAGAAAAAAATATAAAGGAGGAATTTTGTGTACAGCTTATACCATGATCTACTGTAGCTGAGAACCACATTTCTTCCTGACAGTAATGGAAGTTGCAAGTTTTATTAGACACTGAACACTCTGGTAAGTTTATCTCGGTTGCTAGGTAATTGTGAATATATACATGTTAAAAAACAAACAAAAGAAAAGCCCACAGCATTTGATGCCCCACTGGGGTAAATCAGTTCAACTCCACCATTTGAAATTCTAATCTGACGCTTTTTCTATCCTAGAACATTTAATATATGTTCAAAAGAATGCATCTTTGAAACGATTTTTCATGGACAGCAGTGCTGCTCATGAAGAGCTTGCAGTGCTCCATATGGCGGAAGATATTGCCAGGCTCTTATATCACACATGCAGTTGTGGGGCATAGGAGCAACACTTACTGTAGGCTATATCTAAGAGCATGAATCTGTGAAAGCAGCAGTCAAAGGAGTATAACAGCTGTAAGAGCATGAGGATACCTTGTGGAACTGTCATATCCAAAGGAGGCAGAGAGTTAATGAAGGAATACCGGTATTTCGCAAACTGCAGCTATGTCAGGAGAAAGAAGTTATGCAAGCAATACAGAGATGAAAAGCCAAGCCAGCTGTACCAGGTTAGCACGTTACTGGTACAAGTGGCTGATTTCTTGAAAAAGAAATGGACATAGAAACAGGAGATCGTTGTCAAATTAATAATTTATTTTAAAGCAGTTTTATGGAACAGAGAAAAGGTATTACTTAACAAAGAGCATTTTTTCCTTCTTTTTTCTTTTTTTACAGACAAGGCAGAATTAACCCCCCTATTTTTTATTAAAATCACAACAGAAGTTTTCCCATCTGCTTTTAACATGTGAGATACTAGCTTCACATATTTCCAGCATTCATCATTCTTACATGAAGATGCACGGAAACATTTTCCATTGAAATTGCTAGTGGAGGCATACTCTTTACGCAAATAGAAGTCACCTATCCTAAAAGCAGTAGCATCAAGGTAAATGTTTGCATATCACATTACAAAGAATAGTTCAGTTCTAAGCTGTTGATGGTGCAAGACAGATAGAGCTGAAGGATCTTGTTCCAAACCCAGGATCTAGTTAATTCCAGGAGTTATCACTACCCTGTAGTTTTCATTCATCCATGACTGTAAACTATGACATCTCTCCTGAGATGTGAAGATGACTAGTCACCTTTGTCTCGCAGAAAAATAGTGAAATTGTCATCTAGTGGAATCAAGGTAAAGATGAAGTTTCACAGAGCAAATTTACTGTCTTTGACCAGAGTACTTGGTCAAAGCTCAGGGCACTGTGTATTGATTCTGTGAGGAGGAAGGTGGTGATGGAGTCAGATGTCTTTGATGTCATCTGTTTACTTTCAAAGAACGAGCAAGCTTCTGAACCACTGCAGAAAGCAAACAACAGTCTCCTTGATCATTCCACCAAAAATCTTTCAAGCTGGCACCCAGAGCAAATTTTCTTTCTTAGATGTAAACATTTATCAGGTGGAAAAGGATAAATAACTCAACATCCTTTCTGGGTCTAATTTCTGTGATTTTACAACTCTCAGTGCCATTCTCCTTTACCTTGCTGTGTATCATGTTTCCTCTCTTAGGCATTTGGTTTTCCCAGGCGTAAAGGTCTGCATTCAAAGCCTCATATAAATGAAGGAATATGTATTCATCAGCCCATGAATGTCCAGCTGAACACAGAAGGTGAAGCTTGTATTTTTTCATCTAAGTAGTCTGTCAAAAAAGCTTGAGCAATTTCTCATACCTAGTGTAAGTGAAGGATGGTAGTTATATCTCCTTTCTGAAAGACTAAATTGAATTCCTAACGCCTATTACTAGTGCTAGCACACAGGAAATGACTGTGTTTAAATGCTAAGGGAATACGCGCATTAATCAATCAGTTTTCAGTTCTGATGTTAAGACAAAAAAGTCAGAGCACTGTAATTACTCTGGTATCAGAGATAGCACTCACCTCCACTTGTTAGTACCTAGCATCCAGCAAGCACTCAGAGCTCCTGCCAGTATTCACTCACACTCAGAGCAGAGAGCATGAGATTGACATTTTTGGTTTGTGCATGGCAAGGCGGTATGGCTATGGAACCAATGGTTATAGATCTCTGCTCTCTTGGCATCACCTCAGTGGGGTACAGAGTTTCATGTGGATAATTAGCCTTCGCTAGGCAGTGAAGGTGCAAAATTAAATCAGACAATGCACAAGCAGATGTACTGATACTGCATTTGGGTAGCTGAAGACAAGTAAAGGGAAGGCAGGTTGGATGAAATCTTGATTTTTATTTTAATCTGTATTGTTACATATCAGCAATCTCATACATTTTGAGACTAATTTATTTTATTGATCTGAGTAAAGAAGTTTGTACAGAGCTGCTTAAGAGCCACGGGTGTTTAATGTCTGTTCCTTACAACACAGTGTGTTTGAACAAACCATGAAAATCTGAATCGTATTAAATTCAGACTGGAATATGCCACACTGTATGTCCGCTGCTTATGTTGCATCCCACATCTGTGAGGCAAACTTAGAAGAAAATTAAGACCCCTGGCACAAGAGAAAAATGGAAATAAAATAATATTGCCACAAATTCTTTATCCTTATAATCACCTATTTTTTTGTGGTCACCAGGAAATTCGTGACACTATTTGTCAACTGAATAAACACACCGTTATTTGAAGAAACAGAATATCTGGAATGGCAATTTATTTTCAGGGGTGCAATTGCAAGGGGCTTGCAATCCTAACCTCTTTGGAAGGCAGTGCCCTTGCAAAAGGGTTGAGGTTTTTTTTTTTAAAAAAGGGTTGTAGTATAGCAGATTCTTTGTCAATCCTACTAATTCAGCTTCTGCACAGGATTTTCTTTTTACATTAACAATGTCTTAAGACAGAAAGCAACCGAAATGATATACTCACTCAAATGGCACTATAAAAAAAGACATTGCTTTGTGCTCTAATCAGAAAAGAAGGCACTCCATTGCCACAATGAAATATGACTCTTTTTTTTTTTTTAAGCAAGATATAAATAAATCAAGAGACAAAGTCAATTTTTGTCTTTGTCCTGTGTTCCCAGAAAAGCTTGCACCATTTAATGGCAGTAGCTACAGTCAAAGCTTTGAATTTAATTCTACCTCTTAAATTGCATCAGGCACGAGCGCTGAGAGGACAAGAAAGCTGCAATAAGCTCGAGGGCTGATTCTGCAAGGAGAAAGACTTCAGAGTGCTTTTTTTTTTTTCTTTTCCCTCCCATCCCACGTCCATTCCCGACGATGTGAGCAGTCAGAGGGCTGTGCGTGTGCGCTGTCCCGAGCAGGGCCGGTGCGCGGGCAGCGCCGGTGCTGGGCGGCCGCGGGGACTCCGGGCCGCGGGCGGGGCTCGGCCTCCCCTCATCCGCGGGGCTGCAGCGCCCCCTGGCGCCCGCGCCGCCCGCGCACTGCGCGGCCGCTGCCGCCGCGCCGGGGCTTAGCGGGTCTGAGGCCTTTCCGAAAGGACGGCGTCAAACTGCTCAGATGGCTTTAATTGCTGGTTTATTATCTTAAAAAGAGAACGGGATTTCTTGAACGTGTGCTTTTGAGACATGGACTTGTCTCTCTGACCTCCCTCTGCATGGGTTCTGTGATTGCTGATCAGCTCCTGCGAATGGGCCAATTATAAGCTTTAGAAAGTCACCCAGAGCAGCAGGTTAATGCTTTTCGGGGGCACTGGGGACAAGAAAAACTTTTAATCTTTTAGGAGTTGTGAATCGACAGACTGCTGCCAATTTTTTTAATACCCCAACCCTGTTTTAGAGCCTACCACATCTGTAAATATATTCAATATATTTCGGATGCTTATAGGAAGCGTAAAATTGTTTGATTGCTATCTCTGGCATAACTCTCAGAAAACAGTTTCTTAGAAATTTCAAATGTTAGACTGTCACACTGTGTTTATTAAATATGTGTAAGCCATCCTGTTACTGTAAAACAAAAAATCCTTTAATTCTTACTTTAAATCTTAAATGACACTGCAGACATTTCACTTTAAATCTAAGATACAACTCTTGAAAATTCAAAAATTTTATCTGTCTTGAAAAGTACTCTCATTAGACTTCAAGTTTCCTATTTTTAATTTTTTTTAATTCTTTTTTTTTTCATCAGCAGAAAAAAGATAGAATTTTTTTTTCCATCCACCTGTGATTTTGAGTGTGTACTTCCTTGGTTTTTCATTTGATCTCCTTCCTGCCCATTCTCTGTCTCTATGTTAGACTAATAGGCTCAAAGCAACACTGGTGAATTCTGTTTGAAATGAAACATTTCTCTGATGCTTACATCCACTTTATTGATTTATATGAGCCATGAATTTGTTCCGTTATCAATATATTATGAACCATATTGTTTCCAGCTCTACCATTATTACTGCATTAAATGAGAAATTAAGTTTGATCAAAACAGCATCCAGGCTGGACGGAACCCCAGGAAGTCTCCAGACCAATCTCCTGCTCACAGCATGTCCAGCTCTGAGGTCAGACCAGATTGCTCAGGGCAATCTCAAAAAGTGCCAGCCTCTCTGGACATTCTGTTCTGCAGCTTGGCTGTCCTCAGGAAGGACCAGCATCTGACCTGAGTGTCTCTACAATTTTTTCCTTTGACTTTCAGCCTTCCACTATGTACTGCTATGTTTGTCACTAGAAGGCTTCTCCAGCTTTCAGTATATCAGGAAAGGAAATTTCTGCAAGCTGTGTACTGCGCTGGCTTTGTCTGGAGTAGAGTTAACTTTCTTCATAGTGTCTCTTTCTGTCTTCTTGATCATGACACGTAAATGCTGAACGGTTTCTTTTAGGTCCCTCTGAAACTCTCTTCCAGGCTGGTTAAGCCCAGCTGCTTCAGCCACTCCTGGTAGGACTTCTCGAGCCCCTGGCAGCTTGAGGTCCTGTCCTGAATTCACTTCAGTGAGCACTAACCTTGCATTGGAAGCACCAGGATGGGAAGCAGTATTTCCACAATCCCTAAGAGTTTAGCTGGCGCCTGCTTTCTCGACCAATATCTCCACTTCCATTTTTATTTTATGTGTTCTTTCTTTAAGAGTCTCTCTCAGGTCTTGCATCTTTCCTACACCAGAGTTTTGCATCAAGAATTCCTGATGTATAATAAAATATGACAACATAAACTCAGACAATATTCTGTGACTTCTGAA
The DNA here is from genome assembly GCA_014706295.1 of Lycocorax pyrrhopterus obiensis. Classification (NCBI taxonomy): domain Eukaryota; kingdom Metazoa; phylum Chordata; class Aves; order Passeriformes; family Paradisaeidae; genus Lycocorax; species Lycocorax pyrrhopterus. Next base: position 21,958,811 of record JACSVZ010000006.1, read on the forward strand.
GACTCCCAAGAAGATTTTACTTGCCTTGATAAGGAATTATTATAGTTCTATTGCACGAATCAACATATTTTCTTTAACATTCATTATTCGGAAACTTTCTTGCACTTCTGTATTTTGTATAAATTTGTGTGTGGTACACCCCATTCAAAACTAACTCCATCTCTAAAAAAGATGCTGTCTCACAAACTCCAAGGAACTCCCTAAGTTACTACTGTGTTTAATCCTAAGTACTTATAAAATGCACTGAAAGATGGGAGTAAAACAGATATTTTATTTAGTCTTTTCTAATACTTAGAGTAACCCCTAGTTAACTTGCACTGAAATGAGATCAATTCAACAGCACAACACAGCAGAGCAGCCGACTACTTTTTTTTGTCATGCCTAAAATCTTGCCAAGGAGCAGCAGGCATGGGGCTGCGCTGTAAGGGAATACAAGCCTGGAGGTGAAGTCAGGGCAGCAGAGGCAGTGCTCCTGCGGGCCAGCACACAGCTCTTCAGTGTGGGGGTGAGCAGAGCGGGCAGAGCACGGTGCCATCAGCAGGGTCTGCTGACAGCCCCAGACTATCCCAGACGAGATAGAGCTGGGCTCTGGATCCTTCTAGGGACTCCAGTACAGTACCAGCAGGAGACAGGACTACACCAGAGGGCTGAGGACAGCACAGGGGCAGTAAAAGACTGGAGACTGGGTAAAGGACAAGAATGGCTGTGACAGAGATCAGGCAGGTTGGGTGTCCAGGAGTGCAGATGGGGGGCCCCAGATGGTGTTGGTCAGCTGAAAACCCCTTAATGGAATTGAGGCCCCAACAGCATTTTTCATAACTATACAAGTTAATTGTTATTTTGTTATTGAGCTGAGAAAAATTAGATAGAAAAGGTGATCATTGGGAATATGATACTGTTGAAGGAAGAAAGGTATAATATATGCTGACTTGCATATTTTTCTCAAGTAGAGTAATTAAAATAGTTTCAGTTTTTCATTTATGTATAGGAATATGAGTAAAATAAAATATTTAAAATGTATTGAAAGTTAAAAATATTTTTATTAGGGTAACTTTGATGTGTTATGTCAGGAACCTGAAAACTTAAATAAAAACTTCTCTTTCTCTAGGCTGCTGGAATAATTCCCACTGTTCACCAAAGACTGATATTTCAAATAAGTTGTTCAACTACCTCCAGAGTAATACACAGGGATGTACCAAAGACCACATACCTGTCAAGTCACTGAGATACTGAGAGTGATGCAAGCTCTGGGACTCCTTTCCATAGACCTGTGGCCATTGTCATCATCACTGACCAACCTGACAGCTATCAGTTTCGACCACAAAAAACTGTGATTCACCAGTATAATTCCTCTTCACCGCCCATTTTTCATTGCTGCATCTTTCTGTTGAGTTAACCATTTTCATATAGAGCACTCTACCCTCCCAAAGGATACGTACTTCTTCCTAATAGTACAAAAGAAAGTCAGGGTTTTGACAGGACTGTAAATATCTTAGTCATAAAGTCAAATCCTATTCTTCCAGCTAATGCATTCTGAGATACAGGGATGACTGCAGTAAGTGCACTGAATCACAGCAAGCAGTGTCTGGGGAGGAGGACATTGGTGCTGCTGGGCCCATCTCTATACAACCAGCTGCCAAAGGTTACGGCCAGTTCATACAGTGCTGATGCCTTCCCTTTGTTTACCTGCCTGGATACTGCCAAAACACAGGTTTCTCCTGACAGTGTCCGGGCAGGCTCTGATCTAACTCACACTGCTATATTTCAGAGACCTCACAGCCTTGTAAATGGTATTACAATTGAAACCGCCCTTTAAAAAAGACACTTCTTTTTTTACTCTCCGCCTTTTATTCCTTAGTTAGCCATTTGATTATTTTTAAGTACTTTGCTGTTTACCAGTTATCTGGTCATATGTTTGAAAATGTGCAAGTATGTTTGCCTTATTGCAGTGATGTATGCCCCCTTTGTGGTCACATTTCAGTCCTCATTCGGGAATAGACACATTACTGACAATAATCTCTCTGCTGTGTCTGGAGGTATTTTTCTTCTACCTACTCTCTTTTCAACTCATGCAATTGTGTTTAGCACATGTTTTCTGTCAAGAAAGAAAGAGGAGTTAGGAATATGTATTTTTTCCAGCTCTGCTCTTTATCTCTCTTTGCAACTCCTTTTTTCCTAGCAATTCCCTCATTTGGCATCCACACATGGTCCAAGTGTGGGAATGGAAGCCACCAGTATAGAACTGGGAGGTAAGCAGTTCTGCCTATGAACTCTTCAGAGAGAGTGTGCTCTTGTTCACATCCCAGCAGGTGTGCATCTTCATGTCCAGACATTCACATTTTAAAAAACTGACTCCAAATGCCATGGTAGCAGTAAAGAGAATCTAGTCAAATTTCTCTATCAAATTGTAACCTTCTACATCTGTGGCTGACTGTATGAGAAGGAGGTAAGTTCTTCTGAGAGAGCAACCTAGCAATTAAACTCTGCCTTTTGGGGAATTTATTGTGAATTTTTTGTGATGCCCTCTCTCCTCACCTTTTCCACTAGCTGATCTTCTGCTGTGGCATTACTGCAACCACAGAAGGTCTGTAGTCAAACCTGGAAGAGGCTACAACCAAACTTGGAAAATGCCATATAGTTTAATGTGATTTTTCCATAGTCATTCTCCCTAAAATGTCAGAATTTATGAACAGTTAAGTCATTCTGATTTGACATTCCATCCATGCAGAATAAAGAATAAATGAAACATTTCAGATTCAATTATGTGGTGACTGTCAAAATATACTGAATTTTAAGAGTTGACCAGTGTGCCTAGTTACTCAGCTTTCCAAAGCTGAGTTAATGTTAGTGTTACCAGAAGAATGATTGCATTTGTTGAATTTTATGGCCTAAGGCTCAAAATCTCTACCAACTACTATTACAGTTTATACTAAATGTAACTTTGCACAGAATTTTCTACATAATGACCTCGTCTGCTTGTAGAAATAGACTTGCAATGAGATGCAGCATCACAGATATGAATTTTCTGGGTAAACTGTGTTGAATAAGTATGCAAATATTTCTGTCTTCACCAGTGGAAAATGATGTTTAAAAATAATAAAAAAATTTATTGTGTTGAAGATTCTGTTTTCTAAAAAATAAAAAACAAACCAAAAAAACCCCAGCCAAAACAAAAGGTGCTTGTATTATGTATATATGCACACACAAAAACGTAAATATGAGTTATACAATTTTCATGTTAATTAAGTAAATTTCCATATTACTGACATGATATATTTTCCTTCAGAAATTCACATATGCAGATTTTCAAAAGGATGCATATATTCACAAGGAAAGTTATATATATGTGTATATATAGATAGAAAAATGAATGTGCATATATGCACAGTTTGCAGTGTGGCCTAGTTAGCCTTTTCAGGAAAAAGGGAGTAAAATTTTAGCTATCATACTGTACTTTAGGACATTCAATGTATCTCAGTACATTTATTTTCAGTTCAGACCTCAGTTAATAATCTAAAAGAGGACAGGAGGTTCAAACAAAGAGTAAGGTGTTACCTCTACCTAATTATCTGGCTCTGAATTTTCCAAGAGCAGAGAGTTTGGCTCTGCATACTTCAGTGACAGTCTCCCCCAGGTCCTCCCCATATCCTCTTCAAGTGTGTTACATTTCTGACTGAGTCCTCTGTATAACATGAAGCAGACAGAAATGTCCATGTTTAGGTACTGGGTTGAGAGCTGGGGATCATGATTCAGTCCTCGTTTTGCCAAATAATCTTAAGTAAGTCATTTTGTGTCTTCCAAATAATGGAACTAATAATATTTTTCTCCTCACAAGTATAAGGTGGTATGTACGAAGTATTTATAGGTATTCAGTTATAAGAGTAATTTATGCAACTTACAAGTAATTACTTACACCAGTATTTTTTGTTTGAACTGTGCTTTGTTTATACAATAATCAGTAGCAGAGTGATTACTTACCTGAATATTATCACCAAAAGTTACTATTTCATAATACATTTTAAGCATTCTTGTTTTCTCTGATGAAAAAAGGTGCAAAGCCATTAAGTATTTAAGGACAAGACTAACACATGCAGAAGCAAAGGGAAAGGTTAGGCATTTGATACATGGCACAGAAGAGGAAGAATCTCTTACCATAAGAGAGAAGAAGAAAGCATGTCTTACCATGAAAGAGACATCCCCAAATATCAAATTCTTTAGGTACTGACAGTCCTTAGAAGCCACGTGGTGTTTTATTTCTGAAGGATCTTCCATGAAAACCCTTTGTTTGTTTGGTTTGGTTAATACCAGTTTATGTTGTCTGAAATCCCTATTTTATGTTTTGGTTTTTTTTCACTTGTAGGCAAACTAAAGCCAACACCTTCCACAACAGAATGTCAGTAAATATTAGAGTAATATTTATCTAGCAGTTTAAAATCTCAGTAGTAAGCCCACTTTGCTCTAATCATTTAAGCAGAGTTTTAAATTTTCTGTCACTGAGACTATAATGTTAAGATTTTTTTACGAGAGAAGAGACACCATCCATTTTATTTGTCTGCCATTTGATTCTAGTGGATTTACTTGGATCAAGTAACTAAAAGGCAGCTGTCAATTGTTGTACAGCTTCTGTCCCTTTGTCTGTCTAGCACTGGAAAAGAGCTAAACCCCTTACCTTCCTTTACTGAAAACTAACATCTCACTCATCGTAACAAATAGTTTTTAGGATTATAGATCTATATACTAATGGTCCTACTAACAACTTTAGATTTTTTTTTCTATAACCTGAAGGTAGAGCCCAGCACTTCAGATCATCCTACATTCTTGCCAATTAATAAACTGTTGTATAACTTGTGGTGAATATATGCCAAGACCATGGCCAGCTAGTTTTATGCCACAAAAATACAAAAACTTTCAGTGACATATCATGGTGCATTATGGAAAGATTGTATGACTATATGCAATTCAGATAATAAAAAGACATCTTTAAATAACTGTTCTGTCAAAATTACAGCCATCTTAAAATAAGTAAGGTATATATATTTTTGTTGCATTGTGCTAGAATAACTGACTAAAATAAGTGTGTGTGTGAGAGACACATGTCCCATCGTCCATTTAACCCACAGGGAATTGACTCAGTTGTGGGAGAGTCTAATCTGACTTCATCAGTTTTAAGGCAGAAATAGCTTTTTGAATGTATGGAATGGTGACAGACATGCTGATGTATAACTGATGGCAGAGCATGAAGTGAGTACAAGGTTGATAAAGTATGAAATGCTTTTTATTACCCGTTGCTGATATTTTCCTGTGGTCTGAGTTTAAAGCCTATGGTGTAGGAGAATATCAACAATAGGCCATATAGTGGCTGAAAGAAATATATAAATCTTGTCCTTTTTTCCATGTTCTATAGGTTTTGGGTGCTCCATATCTTCAGCTGCTATTGCCAGTTTCTATTCCGCTTCATATTTCTTTCTTGCTGCATGTCAGCTTCAGAGGTCCTTTCTCCTATTCTGTCACCACAGGCAGCTGACAAATGGCTTTCCACAATAAAAATGATTAGCATACCAATTAAGGAAGTCTTCCTTATCATATGCCTTGGTTTGGAAAGTTACCAGCACATCCTTCCCATACACTTCCCTCTATTCTCCCCAGGTAAATAAAGGCACTATCTATTGGACAACAAGGAAATCTGTGACATCAGTGAAATGAACTGTGTTTCAGGAGGTAAATTGGGCACACAGACAACAGAGGCTTTTTTATTTTTATAATCTGGCAGTAACAAAATAAAGTTCTTTGTAGAGAGGCAAAAATCTTTCCTGGGGTGACTGATGTGATGCATCATTGCTACAACATATTGAGAAGAAGAACTTTTATCAGCTTTTCCTGATTTTACCAGCTTGTGTGTGGGGGCAAGTTTCCCACTGAAGCAACTTCATTCTCTAATGAGGTTCCTCATGCTATAAACTGTACATATGAAATCTCTATGCTACCTGTCACAACCTAAGAGGAGATTTGTGATTTTAATTCCTATCCATTTTCAAATTCAAGAGGAGGGTTTTATTTCTTTCTTGAGCTGTTACCTTTTCCTAATGAATTGTATTGCCCTGAGCATGAATATGAGCTAGGAAAAGTGCATTCAAAGCAAAATTAATAAAGCTAACCAATTTATCTTTTTTTTTTTTAGTAAGTTTATTTATGGCCTTTTCTCAAAGCTACAATTTTTTAAAAAAATGTCATTACATCTCCTTTTTACTATTAACCATCTTTTTATTTTATAATTTATACCATATTTTGGGGAAACCCCCAAAATAAAACAAACAAACAAAAAACCAAACAAAAGCTAAACCCAAACCTCAATAAAAACAAAAGCAGCAAATCAAAAAACGAAGTTACAATATTTTAAATAAAAATACCATAAAAATGTGAGAAATGAATAGTTCAGAAAAATGTAAGTGGCACGGGCATACACGGGGAAACTTTGTAACTGGGAAAATATTTTAATTGCACTCCTATGACACTGATAGGTGACATGAGCCACACCTCTTTCTTCTGGATAAGGGCAGGGTTAAGCACATCTAACCTCCTTCTGTACTGCTTGACCTCTTCTCCACACAAAACCTTTTCCTTTTTTTTCTCCCAGTGTATAACATGAAGATTACATTTGCTGTTGTGGTAACCATTCCCATTTAAGGGTCTGCCCTTCAAGTATTGAAGTAAAGAATTTATTCCAAGATAACATATAAGGAACTGATCTTGACTGTAACCCCATTCTGATCCATCAGACTGAGTACCTAATTTTTTTTTTTTCTAATGTTTATGTAGCACATCACGAGACTGAAATAACAGCATGAAGTAGAGATATTTTCAGCAGCTGGTTAGGATTTTTTTCATATACTATAAAGGATTCCCTGGCGTGGTTCTCAGAGGAGATACTGCTTTAAAAAAACCTGCAAGACACAAGATAATGGCAAAGTGCAAAAACAAAGAGCGATGGAATGAGATGAAGCTGAGAATGGAAACAAACACTATTTTGCTAATTTGGCTTTTGTTGATTTTTACTTTCAATTTATCCAATGCTTGAGTTGAAGGATAAAAACTTCTGTTGCACTGAATATATTTACTTTGAAAAAAAAAGGAAGTATTTCATGTGCTGGCAGAGGATCCTAAACGTAGGAGAAATAGATAACAAATTGGTGACAGCAGGTTACAAATTGGTGACAGCAGGTATGCTATCCTAACAGTGCAGATTTAACAAATCACATTTTATGTTCCCTTTTCTGAAGTAAGTGCTACCACTGTAAAAGAAATAAGTGAACCTTGCTCTTGTCCCATAGATTTTAAATTGTGTTGTGTACCTTGGAAATAATCCACTCTCAGTACGCATTTTTTTCTGGTCAGTGGTGCTCAAATCATGTTTCATCTTGTCTTTTACAATTCTAGCATGAATACTAGAGTGTAAGTTTACAAACTATCTGCCTTATAAAAATTACTAATATGAAAACATAATTACGTCATTTACTAGGAAGCAAGTTTTAAACTGTGTTGGCTTTGAAAAATCTTTTAAATTAAGTACACATATATTACTTGATGTATATTTTAATTCATAATTATTATAAGGGTTGTTTTAGTGCTTGTGAAGATAAATATGCTAAAAGCAATTGAAAATTAAATCTTATCTACAGGCCATATGTAGCTCGAATTCCCTTAAAATTATGCTCCAGACTATAGACATAGAAACAAAATTAGTAAGGTGACGTGATTTTGTCTTGTTTATGTAAAAAGATTTTTTTTAATATGCATTATCATCTGCAAAAATTAAGGAATGATACTGTACCTTTTACTAAGTGATTAATGTTAATACACCTAATGAGATATACTCCTGATTGTAGGATGACTAGTATAATCTTATTGACGAATCATTCCCTGTTTTTACCTCTATATATATTACACAAATAAAACTTTCAATAATGGTTTTTTAGCAGGTGGTATTGTAAAATAATAGATGCTACATTGTCTCTCTTCTCTGGAAATAGAAGAATGTAGTCATGACAAATATAAACATGCCAATGCAGGATTCATCTTTGGATGAAAAAAATCTGTTCAATGACCCATTTAAAAAAGACAGGTTCTGTAACAAATTGTTGGGTCCTAGAATCATAGACTAGTTTGAGTTGAAAGGGACTTTTAAAGGTTATCTAGTCCAATCTAGTGATGAACAGGGACACCTTCAACTAGATCATTTCTTAGACATCCATTCAAGCATCTAGTGATGAACAGGGACACCTTCAACTAGATCATTTCTTAGACATCCATTCAAGCTGACCTTGAATGCTTCCAGTGGATGTGGATGGGGCATCCACAACCTCTCTGGACAACCTGTTCCAGTCTCTTACCGCACTAATTGTAAAACAAACAAACAAAAACCGCCCAAAACACCAAAACCCCCAAAAAACCAACTACCTAAATTGACCTTCTTTTAGATTTACACCATTACCCCTTGTCTTACCAAAACAGGCCCTGAAAAAAACCTGTTCCCATCTTTCTTACAGACCCTCTTTCAAGCACTGAAAGGCCACAGTAAGGTTTCCCCAGAGTCTTCTCACCTCCAGGCTACACAGCCCCAAGTGTCTCAGGTTTTCCTCATACAAGAGGTGCTCCATCCTAGGATCTACATGAGTTGTTACTGCTGTTCCAGAATACAGGGTAGCTTTTGTCTGGGGGGTGTTTTCTCTCATCTTTTCTTAGGGTAAAATGTAGAGGAGTTCACAGATGGGATCTCAGTGAGGGTTATTTCAGCAGGCACAACATGAAGCCAGTACACCGATGGAATCTCTGGTTCAATAGAGCATCTTGCTGTTAGAACAGCACTGAAACCAGTGTTTGCAAGCAACTATGCAGACCTATCTGTAAAATGTCAATCATTTGTGAACAGGGCCATTTCTTACGTCACCTCTTGTGTATTTACAGTGAGAACAGCAAGGTCTTAATGTCATTTGGGGCCACAGTGAAGTAGAACTGACAAATATTTGCAGTTGAGCTGATGCATTTGCCTAAGTATTTCTGTTTCAGGTTCGTCTTCACATTGTTCACAAAGAAGATAAAGAAAAAGGGAAATTGTATGTACCTTTCCCCTTCATTACATCATCACTGCCAGACCCATCAAACTTCTGGAGATTTCAGGATTTACAAAAGGATCTTCTAGTGCAGGAAGAAGTTATGAAATCAACTGTGCTTTGTAGGGGTTGCTGAGATTGTTTATTCTTTATGCACTTTTCAAGAGAATTATCAGCTGGTTTAATTGTAGCTTCTTGTTGCCGTGCATTTAATTGGTTAACCACTGTTAGCCTTGGAAACATAGAATGGTTTAAATAATGGTCTTAAAAGCAAGCAGAATGGAGAACTGCATGATTATTTTGTAACTGGTTAGATCTCAGCTTCCATAAAAATTTTAAACTTTCAAGCTGCCTTCAAATAATACACGTTAGTACGTAAATTATGATCTAAGGGGCTTTTTTGTTTACTGATTTCCAAGATATTTGGAAAATGGATTCCAAAGGGAAAAGTACTCATTTTTGTACATATTATACACCTACTATTCGCTATATTTGGCACCTATCTACTTGGCAGACCAAATAAATCTGATTCCCTAATGCACATGTAAAAAACTATGTAAGTGCTTTGTAATATTTTTAAAAGCATCATTAAAGTTAATCTGTATCTGTGCTTCTACTGCCACATGAATCATGCTAAAAATGGTCTTCCTATTTTGCAATTTCACACTAATGTATGCTAATGTCTATGGAAGACTAGTTTTGTAAGAGTTGTCAAAACTTATGGTAGAAACACTTCCATGTAACACTGAATTTAGCCTCCCCTTTGGCATTCCTTGGACTTATTCTCAGAGGCAGCATACCATATTCTGTACTCCTACTGTGTATTAGCATCTTGAATGTTAATGCTAAGGTATACACCTTCAAAACATTTCTAAGAATTTGTGCTGAAAGAAACTGTCTCAATATCTTTCTTGTAGTGAGGGGCCAAAACTGAACACAGATTTTGAGTTATGGCCTCACCAATGCCAAGTGCAGGGGAATCACTGCTGTGGTCCGGCTAGCCACACTATTTCTGACACAGTCCAGGTGCCATTGGCCTTCTTGGCCACCTGGGCACAGCTGGCTCATGTTCAGCAGCTGTTCACCAGCACTCCCAGGTCCTGTTCTGCTGAGCAGCTTTCCAGCAACTCTGCCCCAGCCTCTAGCACTGCCTGGGGTTGTTGTGATCCAAGTGCAGAACTGGGCCTTACTGAATCTCATAGTACAGGCCTTGGCCCATCAATCTAGCCTGTCCAGATCCCTCTGCAGAGCCTCCATGTCCTCCAGAAGATCAACATTCCCAACCAACTCGGTGTCATCTGTGGATTTACTGAGGGTGCACCCAATCCCCTTGTCCAGATCATTGATAAAGATATTAAACAGGACCCAATACTGAGCCCCGGAGAGTTTACTGATTTTATTGATCCAATAATTGCATTACTGAATGTTTCCTATATATAAACTGTATAATTAGATGGAAGAAATTTTTTTAAAGGCAACTCCAATATTTTTAGTAATTCTTGTCAATAAAACAAGAGGGATTAGATTCCTTAAAATTATCTTAAATCCAAAACAGAGCCACTTACTCTTATTTACAGATTGAGTTAACAGTGCATGTTACACAGAGGGAAGAGGAAGAGAAGAGATAGTTTTCAACCTTTAAAAAAGATCTAACATTAGGGAAACACTCAAGACAGGGAAAAGTGACATGGCAAAATTGTAAAATAATACATAACAAGTTTTATTCTTCACAATGAGAAATAACAACCAGTGATTATAAGAAAAGGTAACTGAAGAGTAAGGTGACAATTTAATGTGGACAACAGCACTGCAAAACACACTTGGAAGATTTTGCCCTTCAAAACATGTCTTCCTGAAGTTATGCCATTCAGGACAAAAAATCCTTACAGAGACTATTGACTAAAACTTAAAAAAATATACTGAAAATGCATTAACTGTCTAAATAAAGACAAATTATTGAAAATTAAATACTGAAAATATTAAGCTAAACACAAAAAATATTATGTTCTCAAGTTTTTTGTTTATCTTTGTTAAATTCACATATACCTGTGTACTGATAGTCACCAACTGAAAAAAAAAACAAAATAATAAACCACAGAAATATGTAATTTGGGGGGACAAGCAAGAAAATTCTTACAAGCATGGAATATCAGAAGCTCTAGAAGATGGAGCAGAAACAAAAATGCACTTGTTTAGTTTGTATTATTAGGAAAGTATAAGTTCCTAATAATAATAAGTTTCTAAGTAACTAATAAATATTTTGAAAAATTTGTACATATAACCCTGCTTACTTTTTTCCTCTAATGAATATAGGCAGCAAATTTTACAAGATACCAATTACAAGTGCTGAAAATAAGTAATGTTTTAGGCATAAAGCCATGTTGTGAACCCTGTTGCCACAAGGGATCAGGAAGATGAGCTGCTTGGCAGGATTGTCAAAAAGAAAGGTCTTCCATACAGCTAATAGAGATGACTGTCACTTTTCACAAGGGCATGTAATGACAGGACAAGGGGGAATGGTTTCAATCTGAAAGAGTAGGTTTAGATTAGATGTTAGGAAAAAATTCTTTACTGTTAGGGTGAAGAGGCACTGGCACAGGTTGCCCAGAGATGTTGCGCATGCCCCATCCCTCAAAGGGTACAGGCAAGGTTGGATGGATCTATGAACAACCTGGTTTAGTTAAAGGTGTCCCTGCCCAGATGATCTTTAGTGTCCCTTCCAACTCAGACCGTTCTGTGATTCTGTGATTCTTTGGCTGTGGAATGGCTGCACAAGTTCATAGTAAAAGTTGAGACTGTGAAATCATTAGGACACAATTATGACAATACAGTGAATCAATGGCTCCATCTTTGCAATCGCCAACTCAATGAAGCTCAACAAGAGAAAGTGCTGGATTATGCACCTGGGACAGAGCAACCCTGGGTATAGTCCAGACTAGGAAATAAGGTGCTGGAAAGCAGCACCGTCGAAAGGGACCTGGGGGTCCTGGTAGATGGCAAGTTGAACATGAGTCAGCAGTGCCCTGGCAGCCAGGAGAGCCAAGCGTGTCCTGGGGGGCATCAGGCACAGCATCATTGGCTGGGCAAGGGAGGGGATGGTCCTGCTCTGCTCTGCCCTGGGGCGGCCTCACCTTGAGTCCGGTGTGCAGTTTTAGGCACCACAACATAAGAAGGATCTAAAGCTGTTAGGGAGTGTCCAAAGGAGGACACCAAAGAGGGTGAAGGGCCTTGAGGGGAAGCCATATGAGGAGTGGGTGAGGGCACTTGGTCTGCTCAGTCTGGAAGAGACTGAGGAGACATCTCATTGCAGTCTACAGCTTCCTTGTGAGGGGAAGAGGAGGGACAGACACTGATCTCTTCTCTGTGGTGACCAGTGAGAGGATGTGAGGGAATGGCCTGAAGTTGTGTCAGGGGAGGTTTAGGTTGGATATTAGAAAAAGTTTCATCATCTGAGGGTGGTTGGACACTGGAAGAGGCTCCCCAGAGAAGCAGTCACAGCGCCAAGACTGGCAGAGTTCAAGAAGCATTTGGAGAATACTCCTGGGCACATGGTAATCCTTGGGGATGGTGTTGTACAGAGGGAGAGAGGGGTGGGGAGAAACAAAATTAGTGGTGCCTTTGCTACTCTTGGCCTTGGCAATAATGGCACATTCACATATTAATAAACCAGTATTAAACTAATGGATTTTCTCTCTGAGATAGAACTGCTTTAAACCCCTAACTCAGGCGTTCAAATAGGATAACTGATGAAATAATACAATACATAGCACAAATTCTGAGAAAAATGAGCTGCACTTGCCAGGCATTTTCTCTTGCCTATCTGCTGAAGGGGGACAAAAAAAAAAAAAAAAAAAAAAACAAAAACAAAAACACCACTTACTTTCCAGCAGCCTGTGTAATCATATGCCCATCAGGTCATCTTTCGTTTCTTTCTGACTGTTTCAGAATATCTCTTTCCTCACCCATCCTCTCTGTCACCTGTCTTGTCTAAGAAAGATTTGGGATTCTTCACTCTGCAGTAAAGAACTGATATAACAACTAGATTAGTGGTACCTACCAAGATGCACTCAGAGACAAAAACAGGAGTTATTTCACCTCTACAAGGATCCACCTAAGCTTGGTCTAATGGCTTGTTGAAAAATAATGTCTCTTTCAAAATATTCCAGTGCACAAACAAAATTTTGACGAAGATGATATAATTAATTTTGGGTAACAACCATACAAAGTTGGGTTTTTTTAATAGTGCCTGAAAAATAAACACATATTTTTAAGTGAAACCAGGATTTCCAGTAGATCCCTTCTGGATTCTGTAAGATTTATTGCAATATTCTGCCTGTACAGAGATTTTGTGTATTTTATTCGACAATATTCCATTAAACAAGAGGTGATTTCATCTGGTTATTGTTTGTGGAGCTCTGAAAGTTTTGATACATTATCCCAAGGCTTATGAACTCAGTTTAAGGTAGTAAGGTATGCTTAAACACCTGTGATAGCATCTGTATTTTTACCCAACCTCTGTCGAAGCAGTAGAAAGTACGTATTAAAAATATATCTGGAAAAAATATTTAAGTGCTGTTGAACTATTTCATTTTATATAATTCAGGCTTTTTCTACCATAATCCAGGTAAATCTTTGTTCCCATCCTTCTATTCCAGTAATAACATTGTGATATCTCATAATCCATTGGTCATACTTGCAAAATTAGAAAAGCGGGTTTTAATCTTTTTTTTTAATGAATTATTTTGCTATTCCAATTAGACAGTTAATTTCTCCATGCTAAAGCATCATCTCTATATAGATCTAGTTTAGCCAAGTCTTTTCTTTCATCTCTTATCAAGCTCTACTTTCATTTAAATCAATATTTATTATCCAGCAGTCAAAACCACTTTCATAATTGTTTCAGATGATGAAACCCAGGGTTTTTTCATGTCATACCTCTTCTTGCATATCCTGTCTTCCTAATAACTGGGAACAGGGGTGTCATCATACTTTTACATGCTGTAAACAATCAATAAAATGCTTTCATAAATCTGGCAAAATAAAATTAAACATTTGGAAACTGACTCTAACTGCATTTTAAGATGACCATAGAAAGTTCATTAAATTGCGGGAAGTAAAGGACCTACAACAGAATTTCACCATGTTTTGTGCATATTTTTCAAAACTGGTTAAAAAAAAAAAAAAACCCAACAACATTGCAGAGCTGCAAACTTGTGCAATATTTACGTCAGGGGAAAAAATTTCAAACCTTCAGTATAATTTTTAGTTTCTTCTAAACTCTGTAAAATAAGAAAAGACTATGTTTTGTTACTTTACTTTTTGTAATTTGATAACTATTTGTTGATGCTTCCATTTATTTAATTTGAACTCTAATTTTGCAACAAAGAACAAAAATTTCACCTAGTTAAAAGAACATCAAAATGTCCTAATGGTACACTAGAGAGATACTGAAACAGGCTCATTAAATGGTGGGTCTTTATTTTTCCCCTTCAGCTGTTGATCTAATAGCTAAATGTCTCTGTCAGCTTCTGTTGTGAGGAAGAACAAATCATACAGTAAATCTGCAGAGGGAATATTATGATAGCCAACTTATGCTATTTTGCCCTTGCTGCTTTTTTCATTGTCATCACTGCTGCACCTAGGTGTCTAAACTCTCTTCACACCTTCTGCATCATACTTTTGTCAAAGGCAAGGATGGAGTGTTATTCAATACCCTTTTCTGCTTTGACAGTGACCCCCCGTAGCTAGACAATGACTGTTGGCATCCAATCAGCTTTACACTCTCTTAACAGTTACCATGTTTCCCTAGATTGCTAATGAGGATAGCATTGTGATTGTGACAAAGCCTTAGTTAAGTCCTGATATATGCCATCTCATTCTTCCCCTCTATCATAGAAGACTTAATTAGCTGTTATATACATGCAAAGTCAGCATCTGACATATGCTTTGCACGGTTCTACTGATGCAAAGGTAGGACCCAGTGAGGGTTTAGACATGTCAAATTCATTCTGTGGAAATATGCATGTGCTTAGATAGCTGCTATGCCAATTTTGCAAACATCAGTACTGCACATATCTGCATCCCACTGCTCTCTATCTGAATGCTCTATATTCTCCTGATAGCTACCATTTTAGTGCTCTTTCAATCTTTCCAGAGAACCTTTCTCTGATTCACACTATTGGCAAAATACCTTTTCTTTCACCAGTCACACATGCTTTACACTGAGTATCAATATTTCAGCTGCCTTTCCTATCAGCTTCCTGGTTAACATCCCCAGAAGCTCTGTTAGATATTGTTTACCACATCTTCCTCACACATCTTCACCACTTTGGAGTAAGGCTTCTAGAAAGCAACCCCTACAAAGCTGGTCAGATAATCTCACCAACAAACTGCAGATAAAATCCAGGCTCCACCTGTTGCTGAATCCGTTTGTGTGACTGGTAACATGTGTCAGATGTGGTCATTGTCCTCAGCTGAGTTAAAGAGAAGGTGCAGGCAAGATCGAGGGCAAATGGCTTAGAAGGAAGACCTGTAGGTATTATTAACTGTGAGCAGGAAGGGCTGCTTCAGAAAGAAAGGGTACTAATGAATGAAAGGGTACTTTTGTGGTTGCATACAAAGAACTCAGAAACTAGACAAAAAAAATAGATGATTATGGAAAAAAAGGATCAGAGAAAACAAGAGAAGAGGAAGGCATAAGAGAAAGATAAAGACATGAAAGTGAAGAAGTATGGTTTACCACAAATTGGCATGGAGTAATTTCAGTGGTGGAAGTTTTAACAGTATTTTTGTCCATTTGTCTTTACAGTCAGAGAAATTAACTCAGTAGTTTACTGGTAATTTCCTTAGCTTGCAGCTTTTGTTTTATAGTATCTGCAATTTACTGGTTCACAGACATACTAAAACTTGGTTCTTGCTATCCACCTCTCTTTACACATGCAGAGCAGTAGTAATTTTGCCAGGGTGGCCACCATGTGTGGTGAAAGAGGTACAGCACTGAACTATGTGGGATACTTAAAAGAAACAAAGAAAAGCCAAGGGGCGACACATATTAAGAAAAGAAAAAATGCTGAAGCACAAACCCAGAGTTATTATGAGACTGTGTTGAAAGCGGATGAAAATAATATGATGATGGAAACGGGAAAGAAATAACTAGGGAGTCCACAAGAAAGCTGAGATGGGCAGAAAAAAAAAACCTTTATAAAGTAGGCTATTAGTTATTATAAAAAAAAATTAATTTCCATCCTCCTAACCAGTTTTTCACTGGTCTCTCCACAAATCTCTGGTGAAGGGTGTTAATATCACAAAGACAGCTTGATTTATTAATTATTATATATTTTGCTTGGAATATAAGTCAAATTATATAATTCATAAAAGCTTAAGCTCTGTAGTAATTGACGAGTCATTGACCATTCCCATGTTTTGACTTTCCATTCCTCCCTACTTCTCTGATTTTGAAAAAAGTATGAAGGTTGTCCTAGTAAAAAATCTGGTGCTCACCTTTTTATCAAGTGATAGCATGAAACTTTGCACTGTATTTTAAAGAATAAGCTTTTGTGAGTGCTTTATCAGTGCAGCAAGACAGTATCATCTTATCTATATTGCTGGAGTTAGCAATTGTTTGCAATTGCTGTAAATTTGCCTTTGAAAAATTTAATCATTTGATCAACAAAATGCAAGGAAAACACGCAAGAGAAAATATAATTCAGAAATGAAAAATATGAAATTCAGTGGAAGAAAACTTTCCAGCATGATCTCTCCAGTCCTTTGAGATAGTTACTCTAAATTTTCCTTATTAGAAATACTTATTTCTATTGATACTATTTCTTCCTTGAGTAATCTCTTTCTATGTAAAATACTATCTGAACAAATAAAATTATGAAGAAATGCTCCTTTTCTTTTTCGTTTACTCACTTTCATTGCTTCTTGTCCTCAGCTCAAGTTGAGAGTGTCTCTATGTATCACTTTTCCACTCCTATGCAGTAATTAAAAAAAAAACAACATTGGAATGAAGAAATAGAAGCAGCCTTTTCATTAACAACAGACTGTGTTTTCCAGACATCCTGACCAATCTTGTTTCTGCATTCCTCCTCTCTCCTTGCAATGACAGCCGCCTGTGATCAAGTAGATTGTGAAGAGGTTATGAATAGCCTCTCCCTACCAGAGAACAATAATGGAGAAGAAAAATCGGCTGAAAAAATCCTGGATTATGAATTCTAACTGACACAAGGTATCTGCCAGAATGACCTCAGATCTCAACAGAAATGTGAGAAAAAAAATGTATGGATCAGAAAGCTAATGAGTTATTTTTCCTCTAATAATAATGAACACAGAAATGTGTTGTTCTGGGTTTTCCCTTCTGTTTATTTCTGTGTTGGCCCCAAGCATCTATCAGGACACCAAGTTATTTCACCATTCCTAAGGGAAAAACGATTCAGGAGGTGATTGATGGAGTTAATGGAATCTCACTTTACCTCAGATGCCTGAAAACAAGTTATCCTCAAAATTGATTTGCTGTTTCTTGTAGCCATAGATCACACACTGAAAGTACCACTGAAGCAGAGTATTACATAAATTCTTAAACTAGTCAAAATCTGAAATGGTAAATCCACTCAGATGCATGCAGAGGTTGCCATCAAAATTTAAATTCATTCTTATCTTGTAAGTGAAAAGAAAGGTATTTAAGTCTGTCTAAAATCAACCTAAAATCTGGTGGTGAGCTGAAAAATTGCTGTATAGCATTTGCTTAGATCTTGGCTAGCTTAGTTATCTCTGCACCATACACTATTACAGACTAGAGGTACATCCAGGGTGAGCAGCCGCTGCAGGAGATATCAAATCTTGCTTGTTAGGGACAGTATTCTCTGGATGTCTGTAGTGTAAGGAAGGAAGGAGGAGAGACTGGGGTGGGAAACTGCTTGCACAAGGAGAAGAGCTGTAAATACTTTTGGAATATCTGATGGTCCAGAGTTTTATTGGGCTCATAAAACAGCTGAAGATCCTTCATTATTTTAAGTCAGTCAAAAACGTTCTGTTAAACTACTCTTCTGTGTTCCTAGTGTTCATTATCTTTTAGAAGCTTGTTCGAAAGCTACTACCTGGTGCCTTTCAGCTGCCTTAGGATTTCTGCCTCTAAACTGCCCTGCATTCTGTTGTTCTTCTTCCTCAAAGAGAAGATGACCAAAAAGAGAAAGAAATAGCACATGGCCGTTCTGAAGTGATGTCTAATGCATTTGCCTTGCTGGCCTTGAAAATTTTAGTTAGAATTTTTCACATTAATATATCTATTTAAAAATAAATAGATTTATTAGAACTATTACCTACATTCTATCTGACAGTAATATCCTGTTATTAAATATTACACTTCAAAGATTTTCTGAAACAACATTATGAGTTTAAATCATGTCCTTCTTCCCTTAGTTTGTATCCTTTCTCTGATTCTCTTTGTGAAGATGAGAGATATCCATGAAGCCTTTTAGCTTGTATTTAGTCCATCCAGTTCACAAAAGAGGGGTGGAAATTTGAGTAATCTGCAAATTTGAATAAAGAGATAATCCAAGACTGATTCAGAATCATGGAGTTCTTATTCAGTAGTTTCTAGCACTCCCTGTTGAATAGATAATGAGTTATCACACACAAAGGTGGCTTATCACACACTCATATTAGGTTCATGGAGTTATTAGAACAAATCACAGTTTTTTCTGACACATAAGCAAAAAAAAGAAAAAGAAATGGCATTACATATGCAGAATAAACTGTCTCATTAACTAACTAATGAGGAATGAATTCTACATACCCCATGACAACTGTTCTGCTTTCCTTTTTCTGCACTCTTTACTAGCTAATTTCATGAAGACCTCTTTCTGACTTTGAGTCTTCTTCCCAATGACAGAGCTACTCCCCAAGATATCTGCCACTAAAGCAAGCAAAGTATTATCTGTGGTTGTGTGCACAATTTGCTTAGCAACTTTTTTAACTGCATCCTAAGCCTACTCTTTCTCTAATAAATGCAGTCATTTTACTTTGCTCCAGTGTCAAAGTTTTGCGTAGTAGCAACACTGTTCTGCATCAAACTATTTCTCAGAAAAAAATTCAAACAAATGAAAGAACAGAAAACTCAGTTGTATAGGAAAAAGTGCTAAACAACAAGAAGAGGAAACTGAGATTTATTGGCTGGTGAATCCAAGGGAAGAAAAAAGAAAAAAAAATATAGTAGTTTGGGCATGGTCGAGTCTCTTTGACATGTTTATGTCTGGGAAAGAGATGAGGAAAAATGACTCAGGAATCTGATATTGGAGGGGGTTTTTTGTTGGTTTTGGGGTTTTTTAATGTGATATGTATCTGTATGAATGCAGTTATTTACCACGTGTGTCACACCAAGAATGTTGTTCAAACAAAATACTTCAACTAACTTTGATAAAAATGTGAATTCTAAAGGACTTACTTCTTCAAAGTATTCATAAAGGAGAATTCCCAATGCAGGGATAGTTAGTCACTCATTGGGGGAAAAAATAAAGCTTGAATAAGAGCCAGTGGGACATAAATATAGAAGCTACTGAATCCTCAGTGGAAAACTCTGTGTGTGAAATTGTTATGAATGCTATATCATGGCAGCAAGCATTTATCAACGATACCGCTTTTCATTTGGGAGTATGAGACTGGATGCTAGTCTTACCTCTAAATCCAGACATGGAAAATTTATCCTTAATTAGCACAACCCACCAACTGAAAGAAATCCTGCATAAAATTCTGTGAATGCTTTTCTTAAACTCCCTTATGGTTTATTGTGGATTTTTTATTTTCTTTTTTTTTTTCCCAGCAGCTCCCCTTTCAGCTACCAGCAGCCACAGAAGCAGCACAGCTTGAAATGAGATCAACAGCCAGCAAACCTCAAAATCAGAACAATAGATATCACTGACGTGTTGATGCTGCCAGATATAAAACAAACAGTGCCTACTCCCATTTACATTTACAGGATGAAAGTGTTCACATTTTGTTTCATTTTCAAGGAAGGGGTTACTCAAGCAAGTAAAGCAATACAGGGACAGACCTTTCCCCAGCTTTCTTATTCTTCTTGTGTAAAAAGTGGTGTCATTCTTAGTAGAAAGATTCTTGAAGTTTAATGCTTTCTATTCATTAGACTGAAGTACTGTCTCCTGTACGCTACAGGGAAACCAATTCATTAGTAGAAACACAAGTTTGCCCTCTTTAACTGCACCTCCAGGCGACTTGCAAATTATTTATGAGGTAATGAGAAGTTTGACAATCAAAAAAGAATGGAAATTCACAAGGCAGGCTTGTAGGAAAGGAAATCTTAGTAAATGTATTTCAATTCTATTAGGGTATAAAAAGAATGCCCAAATTCCTCACTCAGCAATGGAGCAGCATGTTTTCAGTGCCATTTGGTAGTTTTTTTGTAATACGAAAATTTTTGGCTTCACTAACCCAAATTAATCTTCATCTTACCACTTGATATCACAGCTAGACAAGTATGATGGTCCACAGAAAACTTGGAAATATTATTTTTTTTTTCCGCATTAGAAATCCAGAAGCATTTCTTTAGGCTTTGATGAACAGAAACTTTAAATCCTTACTAGAGAGAACCACAATACTCAATTTCCAAAATTCTGAAATACCAAAAAGCCTGAGTGAAATGAAACATGAAACACCTTAAAAATTAAAATAAGATGTCCAGCATACAAACCAGAAGTCTTTCTATTTGCTCTCTGACTGAGTAGAAAATCACTTTCTGTAGTGCCTGGGAGAAAGGATTTCATATACATGTATGAGTCAGGTGTTCAGGAAATACCTTTCCATCAATTCAGGTAGAAGATGCAGTTCAGAAAGAGCTCAATTCCAGCCCAAGAGCTGAAGGTCTCTTTCTTCCCTGTGGATCTTCCTCTACATAACACGTCCAGAAAGACTTTCTCTTTCTCAGGCACAATTATAATAGTTTTCTCCAGTGGGAAAAGACACCTACATGCTGCCATCCCCAGAGGGCAACAGCAAAATTGTCAAAGTGTAGCTCCAAGTGAGATAATGACAATGAGGTGACAATGGAAAGAAGGGAAATGATTCTTGTTGTTCAGACTTTTCTTCATGTTCTCACAAATTATTAGGAAATTAAACTTTGGAACAAACATAAACATAGGTTATCAAGAAGACAGCATTATCTCTCATGAATTTAATAAAGCATCTAAACAAGATAAGAGAACTTTTACCTTCCAATAATTCTTATCAAGTCTTCAAAGAATATTAAATTCTTTTATTAGGTGCTGTACATATGTCAACGCACAAAAAAACACTGTTTACAGCCAGGAAACTTTTCTGATTGGGCAACAGCCACCTTACATTACCAGTTAAAAATCCCTAGCCTCTTATTTAAAAAGTACAGCTGCATGTATCAATCAAATCAAAGAACTCACAGATGTTATACATGCATATAAGAATGACAGACTTTTCATTCTGGCTATGTTGGGAGAGAAAAATCTCACAAAAATTTCTTCAGAGAAAAATAACTATAGTCTGCTACATCCCTGTCACACTTCAACCTTAAACAAGAAACCAGAAAGAAGTTCTGACATGATGACTTATGGTTCCCCAAATTCAGTTGACCATCAGGATATGCAGAGATAATTGTCACTTACAGTAAAATTTTTCAAAGTTTTGAAGGAATTCAGTTGATTGTAGCTGAATCAACTTTCAGCTACCTGAAAGCTGACTTTCAATCTTCCTTCCTGTATCTTCTTTTCCAATGTTTTCTTTGATTTGATAAAATAAAAAAATTAAATCAAAATATCAGTTATAATAATTTTCCTATTTCAAGTCAGGAGGACAGGAATATATTTCGCTGGCCATTGAGTACATCCATAAAGGACATATCTGATTGTAGTAATCTCTGCAGGTCCACTTGCCATATTGAATGGATCAGGGTGTTTCTTCCCATACTTAATTTGGATGTTTCTGATTAAGAACAGGAATGCCTACACTGTAATATTTTGTGAGACAAATGGTATTTATCTTTTTATTTAGTGATTACTCATAAATATAAGTAAGCTTTATGAATAGTAAAATATTTAAGTGTATATCTAGATAAAGAGAATCCTTCTTATATCTCTCTGCTTTTTTTCTGATTAGTTTTTCATATTCTGTTATACTAAATACCCATCAGCTTTTGAAAGTAATCAAGTATTTAGAAGCTGTGAGCCTTAGACCAACCCTGGGGTTCCTGCAGATATCAGGAGATTGGAAGCAGCACATATTTTTTCTACTTTATATTACCCACTTAAAAAAAAAGTCATATTTCTTGAGCATAATGGATGGACTGCAATAATTTACAAGGAAATAATTTCACTGAGGGACTTTGGGTTGGTGGTATCATATAACACAAGAACAAAAGTCTGATTGGTTTATGATTTCACTGGGAAACTGAAAGGAAATTAATTCTATTTAGCTCGCTACTTGTCAGCTCCTTTGTTGTTGTTGTTGTTTGTAGTATATGTACCTAACACTGTGTTTTAAGTCTGGAGATATTTCAAGCTGCTAAAATATTTATTAGTTTAATAATAATGTTAGAAATTATTGAAATGCTATAAATGTTTAAAATGGAACATAGAAACTTCTGGGTTTGGTGTTCAAACTAAAACCATTTTGACTACGGTTTCTAAAAGAGCCAGGTAACCTGAAGCATGTTAATCAAGATAACCTGCTATGCTAAGGTTTTGTTGATAGGTTTGGACTTTCTGAAATCAGAAAGATAGGTTAAAATACAGTATTAAACAAAGATTATAATAAGATTGATGTACTCTCTCTGCCCAGCTATTACCCTTCTCCTGCATGTTTGCACAAAACAGAAATCTGATAACAAGGGGGAAATGGCTTTGAGGAGCTTAGGATGAGAAAACAGTGAAAGCTCTGTGGCTCCATCAAGTAATTGCCTACTGTATCTATACATCACATAATCATGGTGGGTCAAGTATTTCTGATTACTTTCTTAACCTTATGCCCTCTAGACTGGAGAGGGAATAAGATTTAATGACTTACACAAGCATGCCTTGTTCCCTGATCAGCATCACCATTCCCAGGTGAGTAGCTACTCTCTCTCGCCCTTACACTGAAAGCTGACCTCCTCTCCAGGTGGCTCAGTTTAGATAGTACTTGCACTTCCCAGGAAGACACAGTTTCCTTAGACCAAAACATTAGTTTATAACCAGATTTTAAGGTCATTGTTGTCACAAGAAAGAAGAAGTAGACTGCTGTGGCCCTAGCTGAAATACGTCCTTTGGGTAAGGATGTGCATCCCAACAGCTTAACTGGAGCCTTTAAGAAGATATTAAGCATAGCATGTGCAAATATCTAGTGGCTGATAAGCCTTCAGGTTATAGTAAATCTAAGAATGACCACAACACTTGTGTCACAGCATCACTTTTTATTTTCTCAAAAACTCTCCTTCAAACAAATGCCACCGTCTTCCACTGCTTTCTCACAAGGCTTTTTTTTTGGTTGATGCTCTGGTATTTCTAACTTGTCTCTGACACACCAGCTATTTCCCTCCTGACTGTAAGCATATTAATACAGTGGACACTGTGGCAGAAATTATTTAACCTTTGTGAGAAGACATCACTGTTTTGTGATAAATATGAGCGGGACTCATTGCTGTCCCACTCAGAAAATATCGGTAACATTTTGGTCATTCTTTTTGGCTCCCAAGCAGGTCTGCTTAACCACTTATACTTCTTGACTAAAGCTGGGACAATTCGGTTCTCCAGTATTTGATTCCTCTCTGGTGCCTGCACAGGGAAGGGGGTGTTGGTGTCTGGACAGGAGGCAGGCTGACAATTGCCATGCCCAGCAGGTAACCTCCCTCACTGCTTTGTCTCCTCCTCCAGCTCAGACATTCAACAAAGTTATGGTGACAAACACAGGGGAGGCAAAGGGAATGAACCTCCCACTGGTGGATTAGTAATTGCATTTTCAGTGTCACTGCCTGATTCTGGTGTATGAGAGAAGGGAAAAGACTTAGAGAAGGGAAAAGACTTAGGTATAAGTCGAAGTGCACGGAAAAGAGGTATCTCCTCCTCGTATTTGAGCTAGGTGGGAAAAAAAAGGCAAAACCAAAAAGACAATCTTAAATACTTTTAATTCAATCCTTTCCAGTTCACCCTTCTCACATTTCTTATTTATTGTTTTTTCGTATTAAAACAAATATACCACAAAACAGGAGAAAAAGGGTAAATAAGACATACTTTTGACTCCATCAGACAAAAGTATTATAAAAATTATGAAGATTATGAAAATGTTATTTCACTCAATGTTTCTCACCACATGGTGAATCTTTTAAACTTCTACTGAGTTGAAAGTAAAGGATATTTTTATATAATTAAGAAATTTTGTGGTGATATTTCAATAACACTTGGTAGCAATAAAGCAAGCAAGTACAACAAGCTTCACATGCAGCAAAGTTAAACAAATATTTTATGGCTCACTCTCCCTCTAGTCGCTGCAGAAATGACCACCCATCCTTCTGAGACTGGTTTTTAAATGTTTTACATGAAAAAATTCCTGCAATTTTCTTCTTTCCTTTGTGAGACTGATCACCTTCTCACATCAGTAAAAGCCTGTTTTATCCAACACGTGTTTAAATCTTATCCCTCTAAACATTTAAAATACCATTGTTGCAAGGCCATCTTGTGGGAGCTCCGCAAGCTTCATCATCTTAAAATTGTTACTCCAAAACAGTAGTGAAGTGAAATAATATTATAGTCCAGATTGTGTATTCCTTGAAAGATCTAAATGTTTCTTCAGTTATTCAACGGAAAATGAGATTTTAAAAATATTTTCAGTGTTGAGTTTGTATTTTGAAGTATTCATTTGTACTATTTCAGTTTTAGGCAGATTGAGATTCTGCCAGCTCTTCACCCAGTGATAGTTATCAATAAACTAGGCAGAGATGGAAGAGAGCACTGCTCTGAACTGGGAAAAACTGCCATCCAGAGTGATTTATCATATGCATAAAAGTCATAAAAAGACTGAATGATCTTTCTAAATGGCATAATACATTATACCAGTATTGAATAACAGAGAAGCTGAGATAAGAACCTTGTGATACAGCAAAAAGTAATGGAAGAGACTTAAATACAAAGTATGCTTATTGCAAAAAGCACAAATTTCTACAGTGAAATAAAAAATGTAAAATTATAAATTAACTTAAAATACAGAAGGAATGACCTCAAAAGCAGGAAAAAAAATCTTATTTATGAAGTGAAGAGCCATTCTTTGCTTAAATGTGTCTGATTGTCAGTTCTGAGTGATGCAGCTATGCCCATGTATTTCAGGAGTGAGAATGATGGGCAGCAAAAATTTTCTATTGTCACTAAACACTGGTACTGGTATATGGCTGGTTTTGTATCTGGAATATATTTTTCTTCTCAGAAACATTTCTGTCTTTATTTTTAAATTATTTTTTAATTGTTATTGATAGGAAATTAGTAAAAATACTTCTGTAGTACTATCTTTTTGCCTTAAAACACAATATAGAGAGAAACATTAACATGGACTATGCAGGTGAAGTGTTTCATTCACTAGGACTGACAATATTGGAAGGAATGCTTATTTCTGTACTGACTATATCCCTGTTCCCTCTTCTTGCATTGCCAGCATTTTCTCTGACCATTAAGACTGTCTGTAAGCAGGTGACCATGAATGGAACTGCAGACTGGGTCAGTAGTGACTTTGGGAAGAGGGGCATTCATCAGGCTCAACAGACCAGATGTTGGATTGAAGATTTCCAGTCAAAGTACTCTAAGTTTCTAGATGAAGGTGGGTAGGAGGAGAATGCTGTTGAAGTGATTCAATGATTAGCTGATTACATTATTGCTGCGTAGTCCAGTCTGTGAAAGAAAAATGTATGATGTGTACCTATATTTAACAACTCCAATGAAACTGCCTTGCAAATGACAATAATTCCATATAATTCAAAAGATAACACTCTGATTTGGAGTTGAAATAATTCTCCAACACCTTGTTTGAAAGACATAGAAAAGCACGGTTTCAAATAAATTCTAGGCAGGATTTTTTCTTCCTCAGATCTTGGAACATACCTTTCCAGAGACATTGCTAAGCACCCCGTTTTTACCCTCCATGAGTAATCCAATTCCATCAATCCATTGTCTTACCTGGGAAACCTAATTTCAGTAGCCCTGAAATGTTAAAGTAGCCCTGCCACTCAAAGGTAATTGAATCCTTTTGAGATGTTGCAAAGAACTGTAATTGGACCTTTGAGATGGCAGCAGAAACTTTAATCTGGGCTTAAATATGCAGATATCATATGTTTGGGACAAATTTATACTTTTTTTGTATCTGGTATCCTCTCTCTGAAGATTCCTTTTTTCCAAGTGATTTACATTCCACAATATTGGAAAATTTTTCCTTAGAATCTTTGCTTTGCAGAACTAATGCTTTTTAAAATCAAATCCCTTTGAAAATTTGCAATTTTAATCCAACTCTAGACAAGAATATATAGATTCTGTATTTCTGTATTTCTTTTTCTTTGAAATTTTGCAAATTAATAACACCAAAACATTTCTTTATAGCATCTGTTTTGTTCTGACAGTGCAAGTATGTTCAAACTAGATTGAAGGGGGCTGAAGGACAGTCACTCACATGAAAGCCACAGAGCTGCCCCCACACACTCTTACGGAAAAAACTGTTCAGATTTTTCGGTGCTCTACGCTGTAACAGCAAAATAAAATGCCCAGAAATGAGCAGTGCAGGATAAGAACTGAGTAAAGTTGATATGGAAAAATGCTTGCCTAAAGATAAATAGCAGAATGAAAGTTATTTTTTTCACTAGCTGGGCAAAACCTTAGGGAAGTCAACTGGTCGCACAGAATGAAAAAAAGCAGAGGGCAAAGCAGAGCTGATAAACTGCTGCTTTCAACAGAAGATAAATGACCATGATGGCCTGGCTTCCACATTTATGAGAGTCTTTTTTATCTTAACAAGCAATGCAGACTTTACATTTCTGTTTTCAGCTTTATTTTTATGGAATCTGATTTCCCTTTGTACAATTCAGATTTAGATAAAAAGACTCTTTTCCAGAAGTTTCTTCCTTTTTTTTACTGTAATCCACAGCACATCATATTGAGTAATATTTAATTAAAACATTTGTATTCAGTATAATGTTCCAAATTCCACAGAGTAAAAGATTTGAATTTATTTTTTACTTGTAGCCACCTAAAATACATCTTGATTTGCAGGACCACTTTTAGAAAAGATGGTCAAAAAAAGTACCAAAAGTATACAGTGGGCCCAAAGTATACAATGGACCCAAAGTATACAAAGTTTCCCAGCAAGGAATCATAACAAGAAAGAAGTTTAGAATGAATGAGAAGAGTTAAATACTAGTTTACATTTTGAGGCTGACACTGCATAACAGCCACTTCCATTTCTGCAGTAGCTTCCATTCCACACATTATCAAGAGAGTTTCTGTTACCCTAGGCTCCTTTTCACACTCATTAACACCTCCCTCCAGCCACCATTAGGATTCATTACAGAAGAGTTTAAACCTATTCAGAAATTTTCTGTGTTGAAATGACCCATGCTGACTTTGTGGCTTCCTTCCAGAAGAGACTCACAATCTGTCTGGACAGCCCCAACTTAAACCCAGAACGTGTTATGAGAAAGTGAAAGGATTTATCTGAATTAGCTCTTCTTTATCTTCTTTGACCACAGGCAAATTTCCTTCCCTTTTTCGAACTCTTTTACCATGTGCCCTAAAACCCCTTCTCAGCTGCTGCCAAATGCATGATGTACTTTGGTTTATTTTCCTTGGGTTTTGCTCAGGTAAGTCCTGCTCCTCAGCCAGATAAGCACGGTGGGATGTGCACTTGAGTTCTGTCTCTCCACTGTGCTTGATGTTTTTCTGGCCACAAATCCTGTCCTCCAGAAGTGCTGTGTCTGAACTACAAGTTTTCCCCAGTGTTTCCTTTTCTTTTCTTATTTTTTCTTATTTTTTCCCCTTGTGCCCTGAACTCACACATGTTGCAGTTCTTTTTCTCTAGTCTGATTTACCAAAAGATATATGAGCCTGAAACAGATTAGGCTGAAATGCAAGTTTGTGTCAACAGACCAAGACCAGGTTCATGGATGGCTGGGTTCCTAGTTTGAAAAAATGCAGAAAAGATGATTGCTCTTGTTTAGTTTCCAAGAGAAATCCAGTGCCCTATATTACCTTCACATACTGACCACTTCAATAATTCTTAAACCAATTAAATATACAAGGTTGAATGTTTACTGAGTTAACAGAAGGGTAATATTCAATTTTGTAAGTAGATAAAGAAGGTCATTCTTATTGTTATTACTCCTGGGTAACTGAATATACTGTGTTTTAGAGAAATAATAGTTCACAGTAACTACAGCTAGGACCACTTTGTTGTAGTAATGTCAACAAGGTCTCCTTAGGGCAGAACAACTCTTGCATCTTAAAATTCTCTGTCGTCAAAACAGACTTCAAAAATAAAAAGACAGTCCTATGTATGAATTGTGATTATTTTGCCACACCTCTGTGCCTTTCAGAGAAAAGTGTTTGGATATCTGTAGTTATCAAAAAAGGGGAAAAAAGTAATGGGAGAAATTAAGTCAATAACTACCTGAATGCCCACTCCGCAGGACTAATAGCTGAATCCTGAGTAGTAATAGAAACAATTATCTTTACAAAGTCCAGGGTTGCATTGTTGTCACTGTTGTACTATAGCTACAGTTCAAGGAATTAGAGTACTGCAGTAAAAATTCAAGTGGATTATAATAGATAGCAACATTTGCAAGCACCATAGTTACAAAATGTTATAATACTTTCTAGACTTCATACTCTGCACATGCATTGCTTTAGGTAATAGATACTGGCAGGAAAAATAGTGAAGGGAAACGTTGTACATGAGGAACACACATATCTGCATAGAAAATTTTGCTAAAATGGAAGCAGGAGAGAGGATTTTTTCATCTTAGTACCCATTCCCTACAGATTTCGTTCCTCCTTAAAACAAAAGTTACTTTGTTTCTTCCAGAGGGAAAAATAAACTTTTACTTAGAATGATTATGTTTGTATAAGCAAGGCTGTTTGCAAATTAAACTTTGTTCTTCAGGCTAGATTCTGGACTTTCATGTTCCTCATTTTAGCTGGTATGGAGTAAGAGTATCCGGTACTTCTTATGGCATCCCTAAGCTCAAAAAGCTTCATGTTCTTCTCTAGGACACAGTAGTTAATCTTCTCACTTTCAGGTCTTCTGTAATTGAATGCAGATCTCACCCAATCCACTTCTATCTAGTTGGACTAGATAGTGAATTGTTCTTTAGTCTGTTCTTCTTCCATACAAATGGCTTGAAATAAGGTTGTGATTTATCTACAGTAGATACCTATAGGCATCTTCCAAGTACTTGCCTTCACGTAGAAGATGTCTTTATATCAATCATGGTGACATTACCATTATGAAGTAACCCCCTTCAATTAGCACACTGAAGGGGCTACCCACATGACCTGACATTTGCTGATGTACTGCCTTCAGGGTAAGGATGCCTGTCAAGATAGTAAGCAATACATATACTGTCTCAAAAGCAGAATGAATAGGGAAGAAGGACTTGACTTACCCACAGGCTTCTGTACATTACCTTGTTTGGGAAATATTTCTTTGTCAGTAGCATAGTGTCCCTAAGCAACTTGTCACAGGAAGAAAAAAAAAATGGGGAAACAGATAGGTATGATCCATCTAGCACGGAATGCTTTTAATGAAAGTACTGTGCCTCTAAATGGGTACTATCCATTATCTACTCTTTAAAAAGGATGAAAAATCATGTTTCTCTCACCCAATATGTGCCAAACAAAGGCACAATGAAACTGGCATTGAAATATATGAGCTCTTTGACAATAATATTAGTCACATCTTATAACCTGACCTTTCTGCTGGCAGGGACATTCACTAGGGTGTTGTAAGAGGGCGAGCATTTTCACTAGTATGAAAATTCATTATAAGAGTCATGCAATAAAGAACCATCATTCTCTCCTGACTGACAATTTTTCTTCTCCCCACATTATCTTCAGTGTTCATGTCTGCTCTCAAATGTTAAAAAATATCCCATAAAGTTCCTACAGTACTGAAGGAATTGCTGGGATAAACACAAACTGGTAAGTAACCCATCGTGGCTACTGCTGGTCTTATGACCGTGGGTCAGTACTTACAGAGACTGCTTATAAGTAAACCTAATCAAGATGAAATTTAAAAGCTCTATCACTCATGGTCATAGCTTTAGGAGACACCAGATTTAGGAAATATACTTCAGGAAAAGCACTGCCATAGAAAGGGACCTGGGAATCCTGGTCAATGGAAGTTGAATATAAGTCAGCAGTGTGCCTCAACAGCCAGTCAAGGGAAGGAATTGTCCTGCTCTGCTCTGCACTGGGGTGACCTCACCTTGAATATTGTGTGCAGTTATGGAAACCACAATACAAGAGGGGAATAAAGCTGTTAGAGATCATCCAGAGGAGGGAAAAGAGATGGTGAAGGGCCTTGAGGGGAAGCCATATGAGGAGCAGCTGAGGTCGCTTGGTCTCTTCAGCCTGGAGGAGACTGAGGGGAGACCTCATTGCAGTGTACAACTGCATCGTGAGGGGAAGAGGAGGGGCAGACTGGGGTGACCAGTGACAGGACCCAAGGGAATGGCCTGAAGTTGTGTCAGGAGATGTTTAGGTTGGACATTAGAAAAAGTCTCTTTGTCTGAGGGTGGTTGGATGCTGGAATTGGCACCCCAGAGAAGTGGTCACAGCACCAAGTCTGACAGAGTTCTGGAAATGTTTGGACAATACCCTCAGGCACATGGTGTGATTCTTAGAGGTGGTGCTGTGCAGGGTCAGGAGTTGGACTCCTTGTGAGTCCCTTCCAACTCAGCTTATTCTGTAATTTTGTGATTTTGTGAATACAACCTAGTGTGATACAAATTAAAAAAAAATTTGAATAGGGAAGTGATCACTCTCCAGGACTCAGCACTGGTGAGGCCTTACCTCAAGTACTGTGTCTACTTCTGGGCCCCTCAATTCAGGAAAGACATTGAGGTGATGGAACAATCCAGAGAAGGACAACAGAGCTGATGAAGGGTCTAGAAAGTCATATGAGGGGCGGCTGTGGGAGCTGGGGTTGTTTAGCCTAGAATAAAGGAAGCTGAGGGAGGACCTTATCACTCTCTGACTTCCTGAAAGGAGATTTTAGCCTGATGGGGATTGACCTCGTCTCTTAGGCAATCAGTGACAGGACAAGAGGAAATGGCCTCAAGCTGTGCCAGGGGAGATTCAGGTTGCACATCAGGAAGAATTTCTTCACTGAAAGAGTTGTCAAACTTTGGAACAAGCTGCCCAGGGAGGTGGTGGAGTCACCATCCCTGGAAGAGTTCAAGGAATGACTGGAACTGGCAATTAGTGCTATGTTTTTGTTGACATGCTGGTGATCAAATGTTGGACTTGATGACCTTGAAGATCTTTTCCAACTTTAATGATTCCATGGTTTTAAACCTCTTTCTCTTGCTGAGATAACTGCAATTTGTTATTTACCTGTATTACTCCTAGATAATATTTCCTAAATTAACTTGATGGATTTGTTGCTGCAAAAAATCTAGCCAATCTAGCCAAGCTACTGTGATCCCTAAAAGAGGAAAAAGAGTACTATGGCAGTGTTCACCTGTTTGCTTCTTTAATAGGAAGTTAATGTGTCTTATGCAAACTCTCATATCAGGTGCTGGAGGTCCACATTGCATTTGCACATGTGTAGATGTGAATTTGTGAACTGAAAGAGAAAACTGAAGCATGGGGGGCATATTCTGCTATATGAAATATAGAAAAGGTGTCCTCAGTTGTAAGGGGTAGTGATTGAAGACAAGGTTCCAGATTGTGTTTTCTGTCATCAGAATCACTATGGTCAGGACAACTGTTTTCCACAATGTGCGAAAAACTGAATTGCCCAGGGATTAGATTCTTTTCACCTGATTCTCCAAAAGTATCTTAAAATGTCCTTGACTTTATGACTCCCGTTTATTTGATAAGGGTCTCTAATCCAATCACATTTTGCTATTTAGCTTTTTTTTGGCCTATTAACCGTGTAACATAGTGGTTGCTCTTTAAGCAATAAAGTAGAAGAGGGATTAGATTAGCTTTTGCCCAAGAATCAAAAATCCTCACCTGATTTCATTAAGTATGGATAAAGAGAAGATGGTCCCACTCAGTGCTGGTATTTCAAAGAGATGATTTTTCAAGAATAAAGAAAATCACTAGTGAATTCATTGGAAAGTAAATGTGAATATGAATAGATGTGGGAGTTTTAACATTTTTATTACAAAGAAAGAAGAAAACTGTAAGTAAAAGCTCAGTCTGAGGAAGAAATGAAATGACAGCAACAATAACTATTTTTAACAGACAAGAAAGGAAGTGGGTAGTACCAAAAGAAAAATGGAAGTTGCTAAGTGGATGAGATTTCTGGGGAAGGAAAAGATAACTTTGGAAAAAAAAAAAAAGACTGGCAGCATTAGAACGCTACAAAGGAGTTTATGCATATGGAAAAAAAATTTCTAAAAATAGCTCTTAAAAAACCAGATACTGAAATTATTCATACAAATAGAGAAAAAAAGGTTTACAGGAAATGTTTTTATTTATGTCACATTGCTATTACCTTTTCTAAACCACACAGATAAGACATTAAGCACTGTAAAGGGCATGCTGTTTCCTGTAGCAGACTTTCACAACTTAAACCTGTGTTAGGGTATGCTAATTTATTTGAATGCTAAACTCACTGCAGTCAATTTTTAGTACAATAAAGATGGCATTGAAGTTATTGAATAATTGAAGGATGCAAAATTGCAGACAAATTATGCAAAGGAAAAGGAGAGGGTAAAAGATTAGAAAATACGTGCGTAGACAGTATGTATTTTCAGTTTTGTTCCTGACCATAGCAGCACCTGCAAAAGCTGATGCTTTGTATCAAACAAGCCAATCCAGCCACATCATAGCAATATTAAGTGTTAAGTTGCTTTTCTTGAATATTGTACCAGTATTCAGAAGGAATATAAATAAAGGGAAAACTGAGTTGTCCTGACGTTAGTTCTAAGTAGTACATTGCTATAAATTCAAAGTACTGTTTCTCCATCAGCTGACAATCAACGACAGCAAAGAAAATAAGTCTTGTCAAAAAAAGCCTAATCTTCTTTTCAGAGGATATTAAGAGGCCTTTAGTTGCACAGTAGGTAATTTCAATATCAGTCATGGTATTCTTTGACTGTATATTTTCTAGGTAGCAAATCTCTGCTTAAACTTGAATGCTGTTAAACTGTAATTGCCAGCTGGATGTGCAGGTGAACATAATATTATGTAACTAGAATACAAATATAAAATTTAAAGAATTCACTATGTTAACAGCTTGATTAATGAAAATCAGAATGTCAGAGATCTACCAGGACACAAAAGTCATCAATCACCTCAAGCCAGACAATGTTTTGCAGTTGTCCCAGAGGTTCATTGCTAACACTACTTACATAAGTGGATAAACAATTAATTTAACACATTGAAACAAACACATTTAAAATAAACTTCCAGTAAACTACAAAGGAGGCTGATAAAAGTGTACAATGTAGGACTCAAGGAATTCATAACATTTCTATAGAATGGGAGATGGCCTATTAAGGTAGGCAGGCACCAAAGAGTGGTTGTCAGTATGCAGATATTTCCCCTGAATACTAAAAATCCACCCAGAGAGCATAGTTTTTTGATTTGTAGCTCCAGTGCAACCTTCCACAGGAGGTCTAGGGCTGGTCATAATTTCAGGCAGCAACACCAGGAGAGAAGTGCTCTTCAAACTTTCTTCTTCCATAAAAGATCCAAGTGAACCAGTTAAGTTGCAGTGTGTCTCCAGTGTAGTGCAGGCTTCTCAGCTTTGAGGAAGTTTATCACTGTTTCTAGCAGCTGGTTGTAACAATTCTATGGGAAATACAGCATATTGTAATATGCTATTACAAATTGTAATGATCAAGGTCAGTTATTCCTATGGGGTTTTTTTCCCCTCTGCATTTGTCTAATTACTTAATTCAGATTTGACTGGCATCAGTGCATATATTCACATCATGTATACTGCTAGATACACTTGTTACAATAATCTCGTACATTAATCACAAATACAGGATCCACTGAGAAATAGAGTTTTTTGAGAAAGACTGAAAAATGACCAAATAAAGTGACTTGAGTGCAAGCACTGTACGACTTCCTCAAACGTAAGTTAAAAATAACTTCAAGCACTCTTTTATGCTATTTTAAATCCTTACAGTTTTATCTTTTTACCTATCTAACCACCCGATGGCAGAAAACACTGATATATTATGTGACATCTTTAAACTAAAGGTAAGTCTCCCAGCCACCATAAAATATGAGCTTAAAATCACCATACCTGTAGCCTAAAGTCTAAGCAATTGATCTAAAAACTATTATCTTCCAGCAGCAGTGGAATTACAGCTGCTCTGAGGTAAGGATAGCATCTGATTCTCTAGTATTAATCCACACATCCTTTACACTGCTCAGATTACGCAGGGCTGTCAGGACTGGAGTGAAACTACGGCAGGTCAGATTTATGCCATGCTAAGTTGTAAACAGAATGTTTGAACTTTCATATATCTCTTTGAATGCCCACCTGTGCACTGGTTTTGGCTGCGGATAAGTCCCTTTGTATAGGAAATAAATGTTCCAGGTAGTATATCCATGACTTAAATCAACAATCCTACAATGTAAGTTGGAAAAGTTGCATTAACTTTTGTCAGGTTTTTCAGAAATTCATCATCCTAAACTGAAAAGATTTTAACTGCTGAACATAGAATGCTTCACGTCTTGAAGACCAGCAAAGGATCAGAAATTCCAGCCAGCCAGCAGTTCACAAAAAAGCGATTTTTCTTTCACAGTGTATTCTCCCTTCCTGTCTGCATTTCAGAATCTGATGGATGCCTCTTCAAGTTTTGGACCAGGTGGAACATTACCTGATATAAACTGTTTGTTAATAATAGTGCTTGCATGTATATGGATATATATATATGTGTACAAAAATAAACTGTATACAAATTTGCTATGAAAATGAAATAAGAAAAAAAGAGCTTTCTTGAAAATTTGCTGTGAGTTCTGGTCTTTATGATAAGAGATAATAACCTTTCTAATCTACCTTCAAATACTTTGATACCATTAGAGCCATAACATGAAAAGAATTAACACAGAAGACACTAAACCCAAAAATATGTGATGCATGCTGTTAGCGCTATTATTTACCAATCAGCTTCTAGATTCCTTTCATAACACAATTACACACAGTCCACTTTAGTTACTATGAGAACAAGAGAAATATGAATACAGGAATGTGGGGTTTTTTTCCCTCACACAGCACATTCTTCCCATAATTATTAAAAACTAAAGTAACTTGGTACAGTGATTCAAGTAAAAATTCCTAGAACACAGTTTGCAGAATATTTCCAGAAGTGGGAACAAATATTTTAAGATGCTCAAATGCATGATTTGGGCATTCAAGATTTTATTTCCATGTGCAATCACATACATGGAAATCACAGAATTATGGAGACTGCACCTGTCCAAGCCATGTGCTGCCAGCTTTTCCAGGGCAATGTCATGGGAGATGGTGTCAAAGGCTTGTCTGAAGTCCAGGTAGACTCATCCACTAAGTGGGTCACCTGGTCATAAAAAGAGATCAGATTGTACAGGGAGGACCTGCCTTTCCTAAACCCACTGGTTGGGCCTGATCCCCTGGTTATCCTGTATGTGCTGTGTGAATGCATGTCACGATCCGCTAGGACAAGCGGGGGTCATGATGGTTCGTTAACCGAATCTCAGAGTGCAAAAGAAACACAAACGGGGAAAAGTGTAAATTTCAATCAGCACAGTGTATTTTATTGCGTACCAACGCAGTGTAACTGCGATAGAGAGGGAGAGAGATGTGAGGAAACAAAGGATAGGGAGAGAGAAAAAGGGGGTTATAGCTACCAAAGGCCAGGCGGAATCCTCGTGGTCCATCTTCTTCCGTGGGGGGATCCCAACAGGGTTAATTCAGAGAGTCCCTTTATAGTGTTTTCGAAAGCGAGGGGCAGCTGTCCAAAAGGTGAGGAAATCTACAACCATTGTGTTGTGAGGCCCATTGTGTCGGGATACGGGAGCAGGTGTACAAGACAGGTCCTTCCTTCTCGCTTCAGTGCAGTCCTTCTCACTTCAAGCAGCAAGAACGGCACCAGCGCGACCTGTTCCTCAGGAATGCATACCAGTCCTCTGCGGGCACACCTGCAGGCAACACTTGGCAAACATCCCACCTCAGCCAGGCCAGGACTCCTGTGCAAAAGTCCTCTTTTCTTTCTAGGGTTTTTAGCGTCTTACAGTCTCTGTCCTCATCAATGATCGTGAGGCAGACGAGGGATCTTTGGACTGTCTCTTACAATGCACTCAAGATGATCTGCTCCATAACCTCTCTGGGACCACGGTCAGGATGACAGGCCTGCAATTCCCCAGACCCTCCTTTCATCCCTTCCTGTGGATGGGCATCACAGCAGCCAACCTCGAGTCATCTGGGACCTCCCTGATTAGCCAGGACTGATAATAAATGATGAAGACCAGCTTAGCGAGCTCTTCTGCCAGCTCCCACAGTACACTTGGGTGAATCCCATCCAGCCCCATCTGGCATACACACATCATTTTCAGAAACCAGAGGGAG
This sequence comes from Lycocorax pyrrhopterus obiensis, assembly GCA_014706295.1. NCBI lineage: Eukaryota > Metazoa > Chordata > Aves > Passeriformes > Paradisaeidae > Lycocorax > Lycocorax pyrrhopterus. The sequence continues at coordinate 21,995,695 of JACSVZ010000006.1, forward strand.
TATGCAAAAAAAATCTCAGAAAAGGAAGAGGCATTAGTGGTCAAAATTACTTCAGTGAACATGAGAAAAATGTATTACGAAATATATTTCTCAGTAGTATAGTTTTATTCTTGCCTCACTGCATATGAAGCAAGAGGTATGTTCTTGAGGTCATATAAATGTGCTAGCAATTGTAATGGCCTAAAGTAATCTTCATTTATTAATACATTTTTTGGAAAATCTGTTGCATAATGGAATTTCCATAAGTTTCTCCTTCAGCAGCCCTCCCAACACTCATTATCCCAATCAAGATCTGCAGTTCTTAAATTCCTGTCTTCATGTATCAAGTGCTTGCACAAAAACCTGAGAAAAAAGAAAAAATTCTGAGCCAGAGAATGCTGTAACATGTGAAACAAGATTCCTCTGACTTAACTACTGAGCTGCTGGTTTGAAATTCCTCTAATTTTGAAGTAATATAGTGAACATCCAAGCTCCATGATGCTTATAGCGTGGTACAAACTCTGAGATCCTGCAGTCAGCATCAAGGTTCACATATGAGCAGAATCTTCCAAGGTTACAGGTCATAGTAAGAAGAAAGGCAGAAAACCTCAATTATAGGTAGAGAACATAACAAAAAAGTGTTCAAGATAGACAATATCAACTATTAGAGAATTTGAAAAACCCCTATCTTCTTTAAAGAATGAAAACTGAATTTTCCTGTAAGGTAATATTATTTAGGAAAAAAACACCTGTAGTTGCCTGAGTGTTGTGTATGAAACAAAAATGAAGGCATTTTTGCCTTCGTAAAGACAACAGAGTAGGAATAAAATCTCGAATACAGTTCTACAGGTGCTTTAAGAGTTGAATTAAACATTTAAGATACTTACTTGCAATCAGTGAAAACAATCAGAGAAATAATAACCCAGCTACAGGAACATTCCAAAGGCAATCCTGTTCGAAGACACTGATTAATATAATTCATAATAATAGCAGGTTGGTCATTTCTAATTCAATCTTTAACCTAGTGTGGCTTTCTCTGTCAAAGTTTACTCAATTTTTATTCGACTTTTTAGTTATCTCAGTAACTTGACTATAGCATCTCTCAGAAGAGAGAAGTGTGCCTGAAGACCGTTTCTGAAGACTTCAAGGGAGCTGAGTATTCATTAGCACAGATTAATCCACTGGTTAATAGTTTTTAGATTTTTCACTTTTCACCTGTTGGTTTAAATATAGTATTGCAGAGACTTGGATGGAGCAGGAATGCATGTCAACCACTACTTACTGAGGACATTTATGCAATGAAACAAAGGCATCTTTTGGAGTCCAGCACAATAGAAGAACTTTGAGCCTATGAGAAAAGAACAAATACAGTTTAGGAACAAAGCTCATTTCTATTCAAGTCTTTCCTGCACTCAACCCTGTTCTCGACAAACAAATGCCCCCTATTTCATCCAATGATCCATGTATTAGAAAATGTGGTCCTTGAAATTTGCATAGCTAAAGCAGCTGGGTCATTTTGTTACTGATACCGGGGGAAAAGAATTACTGCATTTTCATGCTAGCAGCAGCTTGGTGTCCAAGGGACAGGTACTGTTAGCAAGCTGCCTGTTAAATCTAAAACACCACTAACAGCCCAGAACACAAAGTACATTGCTTATGATGAGATGCCAGAAAAATTTCATACACAGACTTCTGCACCAAAATTTGTGCTATTCAGATTCTATTTTTATTACAGAATACCTTATCTTTCCTTATTTTGCTTGAAGAAATTCACATTTCCAGAGATTAATAATCCGGAGGGCCCCATCAATTAATGAAAAGAGAGGGTAAAGAAAAGGAGAGGAGTAGGATTCCTTAAAAGTTCTGTAAGGATAATTTGCTGCAAATATCCAGATAGGTGTTCTTGAGGTCCCATGCCCTGATAAAGTGATATATACTCAATTGTCTTATAACGAAGTCAAAAAGTCCCTCATATCTGAAATAATAAATTAACTTAATTACCCCAAATTGACCCTGTTTTGCCCATGATGGTAACTAGTGAGTGATCTCTCACTGTCCATATCCTGATCCATGAGCCTTTTGTTATATTTTATCTCCCATATCCAGCTGAAGAGTGCAGTGATAGAGCGGCTTTGGGGGGCACCTGATGTGCAGAAGAGTCAACTCACCACAACTTGGAAGATGAAAATCTTATTGATTAGGGACAATAATTTTTTATTAGAGTATTTTCTCCTATAAAATCAAGTTCAAATAAAATTTAAAAGGTAAATTGAAATGTCAGGCACAGAAAACTAACATTTATTTATAGGAATTTTCAAAAGAGATGTAATTTGTGATTTGGGCATTAGTTTTCATTTTCCTTTATAATACAAATAATATTCAGTATATATGTATCTTTTTTTCTGTATTTCCATTTATTTTCAAGTTGCTGGTAGATATGTATAGAGGGACCTTCCTGTAAAGGAAAGTTTTAACTAAAAAAATTTCTTCCTTGTCTTAAAATGACTGCCAGAAAATAGAACAGGTTTAGAGCCTAGCAAATTTGATGGGAGAGTCTCACAGGGGTCTTTCACGTATTTGTCATACAGAATATCCTGATAGCTTTCTTTACTACTTTATATCTCCTGAAATTGCACTGACTCCCTTGTTTACATATATATCATCTTGCTTGGTTGTAATGCAAGGATTTAACTTGCAAGGACTGGACATGCCATGAGCACTTTACCTGCTGACTGCGTGTGTTCCCAAAGCATGATTTCTCAACGGTTCTTGGTAAACCATTCGGTTTCACATTTCTTCCTTTTTCCAATGCCTATTACCTCTTTTATTATGAGACTCCCTCTTGTTAATCTAGGAAACTCATACAACCCTTTTTGACATTTTCCAACATTTACTGTCATTGTCCAATAATTAGACTCAGTATTCACCTGGTACTCTCTATAAATTGATGATTCAGAGGTTTTTGCACTAGATTACAAGTTTTTTGTCACATACTGAGCAAAAAGCCTCTATCAGAGGCTTCTTTACTTCCAGTTTCAGCAGTTCTGTAAAATAATTTAACTTTCTTTTCAATATGCGTTATTCACCAGGGTCATGGTGATAGCCAGTTTAGCCCCAAGGAAACCCTCAAATTTATTGTGTTTGAAACTGTGTGATCTTCAGTGTCTTTAATGTTCTTTTTAATTTGAGATAGAGTAGGCAAGACTCGGCTATCACATTTGGTATTGCTTTTTGTTAATTTAAGCACAATTGCAATTTACAACACAAAAAAAGGAAGCCATAAAAGCCAGCTGATGTTCTAAAAGGACAGCGACAAATACCAGACATACCTAGTCATATTCGTTATGGGCAACTGAAAGAGCATGGCCATAAAACCCTTTGAAAGCAAAAGTGGAAAAAAGGGAAATGATGATTTGTTACAAATTTGTCTGAAAGTGAATAAAATGAAACTTGAGAGTGATAGCATAGCAATATTTTTCCATTAAAGGAAAACACTTCAGGCTTTTTCCATTTTCCGATAATTTGCCAAGACCAGTATGCAACGGTAACTCTATTAGTGCTTGAGACTGATCTCAGTGCATCTCACAGAGTCTCACAGTCTCTGTCACCTAACAATGACAGAAAAGATAAACACAGCTTCCTCAACTGCTTCATCTATGTTCCATCTTCACTGTTCTGTAGGGAAAACATTTTGACCTTTCCTTTGCACAATTCATTCCAGAGTTTATACAAGTTACAGTCTGTACTTTTGCAGCATTGCTGAGAGTTTTATTTTGCCATCACATACACAAAGTTTACCTCGCATATTTTCTCAAATGAGAATTTTTTTTAAAATCTCTCTGTTGCATTTAAACAAACTTGTGATTGCTTTTTTTTAACATTGGCTGAAGGATAACAGACATAGCATCAGAAAAAGCAAAGGCCAGATCCAGACAGCCAGAAGGTACTCCTGAATAAATAATTTTATTCTCCCAGTCAGAATTTCAGGCTCACCAAAGGCCATGTCCAAACAATTTCACTGCCCAAGATTCCTGGAGCTGCATAACTTAATTTGGACAAGTTCAGTATATAAGCTTAAGGGTCACTTACTGACTTCCACTAGTATTAAAGATTGAACTCCATACTAGCAGCTGGTTCTGAATATCCTCAGAGAAGAGGAGGGGGGAATAAAGTCTTTGTCCCTTTTTTCAGACAAATATTTGTATTAAGTAGTGACACCACTCCACCAGTTCTACCCATGTCACAGGCAGATATTTTTGGAGCTTGAGGAGCAATAGATGTCCTCTACAAAATGCAGCAACTGCTATAAGTTTCCATTCAATCCAGCAGAAAATGAGTGATGGCAAGACAGGAATCAGTCATATTTCAGAGTAGATAATAGCAAGTTAGTGGTGTTGGTATGAACAAAATTTAATATGAATCTACTACAAAGTCTAATATATGGTTTTGCAAATTTCAGCATCAACATAACAGTGAATTTTTTCCTAGAATAACATTTTTTCCCTTCACAATTTTAAGATAGACTGAAACTGAAAAAAACCCGACCAAATGAAAACCAAAACCTGAACCCAGCATGCTAGACTTTTATAATAACTTATGTATGCACTACTATTCATAATTGAGAATACTTGCTCCTTGATTCAAAAGAGATTAGCATATTTGCAGAATTAACACACAGCACATAATCTGGCACATCTGGCCCTCACAAGTTAGATCCTTGCGCTACATCCGAGAAAGGTAGCATGCAGCCAGCCCAGGCATACAAGACAGTATATGTGCATTAAAGTAATACTGCATCCAATCTGATGAGTATTCTTTCCAGCAGCTATTTGGCACGGTTATATCATCGCAGTACACTTTACAAAGGAGAACATTACTATTGCATGCTCTGTTACACAGTGTAGAACAGCTCAAAAAGTCACTTGCTCCTGTAATAATGAACACATTTCTGTAACAAATATAGATGTGCTCAAAACCTTTACATGAAGAAAGAGGTGGGATAGAACATTGAACAGATTTGCCGTAACACTGAAAACTATATACAAGGTGAAGTAGAATACCTACAAGCCATACATTTAAGAGATCTCTGCACATGCCCAGACCTTCCTCTCACAGAGGGAAAGACCATGCACTTCAAATTGTGTGCTAACTTTAAAGCAAAGCAATGGCTAAATGTAGTTGACGCTGACTCTTCTTAAAGGATAAGTAGGAAACTGAAAACATTTCTTCACGTATTTAAGTCCTGCAGGAAGGAATAATGTGTCTAAGAGGTTTTGCTGTTCAGTTTGCATAGCTACAAGTAAGGGCTTTACAGTTATGGATATGTAGTGTCACAATTTGATTGAAAGATTTCTAGAATTAGAAATTTAATTCACTCCAATCTAATATATAAACTTTATACTTACAATCTAGAGATGTATCAGAAAACCCCTGAAGTCTGTTGTAACAAACTGAGGATAGGTTACCACATTATACATAAAATGTTACTTGCAAAGCTTGCAAAAGGACTTAGTAGACTTCAGAATAAATTTATTGTTAGAGCTGCAATGCTAAGAGGAAATTAATATTCTGAAATACAGTATACTAGTTGAATTACTTTGTCTGGATATGTTTTAAGGAATTATATCTGGCGAAGTGTAATAATCAAAGAGTTGCTTATACTAAACTAGAATCCTACACTGTCACAGTTCTTAATATGAGTATTTGTATTTCTTTGTCTCAAGTCTAGACATCTTCCATGTCTTGTTTAGCTATATATCAATCTTAACTACTCTTTTGAAGAAATAATGTAGCCAACTCTAGCATTAGTTTCTGTTAAACATGAGGATGTTTAGAACAATGAGGTTTTTGTCAGTCTACTTTAGTGTGGGAGCCTTGAGAAAACTTACATGTGAAAGCTTTTTTTTTTCAGCTTGACAATAGAACCTCTGTCAGTGTAGATGATAGGAATAGAATTTCATGTCAGGTAATATAAATAGCTCTGAGATCATTCAAAAGTCATGCAGAATGTCCTTGTTCGAGACCTGTTCAGATTCTGGCCTTGATAACAAAGTTCTCCCCGTCTGGGTGTCAGTCAAAAAACTGGCTACAGCAGACCAGAGTTCTGCAAAACTTTTTAAAATTTAGGCAGTAACTATGTATTGGATAATGGAAATTAATCTGGATTTTACTAGCTCAGCTCTGTGCCATTACCAAATTATGCAGAGCATTCTGTGGGTCAAAAATGCTATACAGATAAAAGCTCTCATACTTATCAACATCCTGTCTGTGTGTTCTCCTTCGGTCTTTGAGACCAAATACAAGTTTATATCAAAACAGGAATAAGCAATTTGAAATTCTAGGATATCGTCTACATGCTGGAGGAATACCCCAGACCAGAATATTTGGTCTAATAAAGTCTCTCTCCTTTTCTTGAAAATGCCTTCAGTCTACCTTAATTCAGAAAAGAGCGGGTTTGTTGTTTCTCAGTACTTAGGAAACCTCTTCTTGTGCACTTCTGTTTCTGAGAAAGATTCTATATGAGCAATAAAACAGCTGGTCCTCCTAGCTACTTCTTGCCACTCATAGCAATCATCTTGCAATCTGTTGATTGGGATATTTATTTATACCTTTTTTTTGTTCCTGAGGGGATTTACCCCTGGAACTCTTCCTACCTACAATTTTCTGTTATTGAAAACAAAATAACAACTGCATTTTTCATCTGTACTCTCTAATTCTAAGAAATTCTAAGATGCCAAGCAAGAAGATTATTTTGCATTTATTCCTATCTACAGATATAGATCTTCATGTTATATTTTTTCTTTATTGTAAACCTTTCCAGTAGTCCACTTGAGAGATACTATTTCTGTTTTCTTCAATTTAGACATGTTTGCAGTGTTAGAACTATTTTTTTCAGTAGAATAGCTCTTGATTTACACAAGTGTATAAAGATAAGCAACTCTATAAAACAAGCATTACCATCAATAAAGAAATTATCTATCACTTTGTAGTGTTAACATGGAAGCATCTCGCAGCACTCTAAGGTGTAATCAAGTCATGCTGTTATAATCAAGCATTGCCATAAGTTATACCTTGAGTTCCATAAATTCATTGATTATAGAAAACCAGAGAATTGTTTTTTTACAATCACATATTTGTTTTCAGTTATTTTATATTGGTGTTTGTTTCGCAACAGAAGGATGCCTAAGATTATAAGTACTCTAAAGATAGTCTGAATAAAAACAAGTATTCCCATATAAAAACTACTCAAATGTAATTTCTGCATATATCGTGCATATGTTTCATGCATGGTATACTCTTATAATTGTCATCAACAGTATTAGCTGATTTCTGCAAGTTCCAGAGCTTGAATTAAATTTCTGTGCAAGACAGTTTTTTGCAACAAAAGAGTCACTATCAGTTTTCACTTGATATTCATGACAAAATTCAGAAGAGTCTGTTTTACATGCAACTGTATCTTTCTGAATCTAAATAGAGACAATATTATTTAACCACCCTTAATAGTATTTTGTTTTAGTGCAAGACTAGGCTTGCAAGCTACAAATGAGGCTTATTGGGTTTTAATGTACTGTACAGTGTTCTGGTCTAGACAGCTAATGAGAAATTCGGGTTAACGTGTGTCAAAAATATGTGAATTCTTTGGAGTCCAGTAAAAACTGCTTGTGGAGATGCAGAAATTACCTAAATAGGGGAACATGAACAGATGAAACCATGTAAAGAAACAGGACAATTGTTCATGTTCTTTTCCTCAACAACCTGTAGATGGTTTTAATTACTTTAATATTTGATATATTACTTTATATTTGATCTTCAATCATTTTGTATAATTAAGATGCTTAAACATGACTACTGAATATATATTTCTGTTCATTAACACAATTCTATCCACAGAGTTTTGTTTGGGTGGGTTTTTTGTTTGGTTTGGTTGTTTTTATTTTTTACGTTCAAAGGGGGAAAATAGAAACAACAGACTTCAAAGTAGTATGCACATATTACATGTTGGTTCCAAATATTCTCTTTGTTTGCAACTTAGTCAACATACAAATATTTAATTAAATGCTTACCTAAAAATTTAAATATTTACATTATGTTTTTATCAGTATTAGTTGCTGTGATTTAATGCAGAATAATCTCAAAAGCAGAACTAAGCAGATTGCAATAATGTAGTCAGAGAATAAAAATGAAGGAACCTTCAAATTCCTGAACTCTGCCCAACTTCATTAACTAGTCAGCTTCATCCAGGAACAATGAGACCTACCTGCACTGCGCAATGGAATGTTAAGCAGAGAGCAAATACCAGTGAAAACCACCAGAATTAAAAAGCTTCCATTGATGCACTGGTGGCTCAAACAAGCACAAGTGGTAACAGCCTGACTGCAGACCTGGATATGTTGCTTTCAGGACAGTAGCTAATACTGCTACACAGTGCTGCATTTGCAAAACCACCATCTTTGCTCAGCATTGATTCTGATAACTTAATATAGCTCCTGTGTGCACTAATATCCCAGCAGGCCGGGGATGGAATGTTCACGGCTGAATCCTTTATCAACAGTAGCATTATTGAGTTCCTCTGTAGCATTCCCCCAGACTTATTTAATAAGGCAGACCTTTCATTGTGCATACCTGTCACTCTTCAAGCAATAAGAGTTCACTACATTGTAATTAAGGAAAAAGACCCACCACTTCTAATATATGCCAAGAAGTATTACCAAGGTGGGTCCTACCTTCTATGTACCATTTTAACATAAAATGAATAATTTTAGTTTGTACAAAGCTTCTTCATCTAGGCTCAGGTATATTCTCTCCTTTAAATTTTTTCCAAGACCACTGTGATAGGCAACAAATTTTATTCTCAATGCCTTCTACTTGTCTTGTTTTTCCAGTTTGCCTCCACATATTTCTACACTCTCCTAAGAGAAACTGTACATTCCCCTTCTGCATTCTCTCCTTCAGTCACTGCAGTCCTTTAGAGTGCCAGACTTTACATCTTTGGCGCAGCTAAGAGACCCTTTCTATTTCTCTTTAGGCTGTTGATGTTCAGAGGCCGTGTACAACTTATTGAATATGTTACTCATCATAGTAAAATGAGAATAATTTAGACATTATTTCATCTGGTGAAGTCATTGTAAATATTGCTAATGTTAGCCATGAACAAATGTTTCCATTTCTGTATTTAACAGTCTCTGAAATGTGATTTTACGTCACACAGGCAGATTTCTTTTAGAAATTAAAAGGGAATATAATGAATTATTTATGCTACTGTAAGTCAGTTTTGGGTAGTGATAATGAACTTCAGAGATCTCAATTTTTCTTTCAGTACCTGGTCATGTATGAACAGAACCTGGTTCAAGTCAAAGTTTCAGATTGCACAAATCTGACACAAATAGAGGAGAAGAGAAAAACAGAATCTTGCTGCTTCATTTAAGCTAGATGTACATTTAAAAAAAAAAAACAAACCAAAAAAAAGAACAGTGACATCCTCATCAAAAATACTTTAAAAATACTAATTCACTTCTAGGGTTTAAGTGGAGTAATGTCAAATGAAGGAGTTTAAAATGTCTGCAATGTCTCCAATATCACTTTTATTTCTAGTTTTATTTCCCTGTAGTCACTGTTATAACTATATTTACATAAAAATATCATGCACTTACAAAAGCCTTTCCAGTGATGGGTTTCCAGAATTGTAAGGGTAGAAATTACTCTCCCATTTGACCTTTTTGATTGTCACAACACAAAAAAGGACCTTATAATATCCGTCTATTAAATGGGTCATCAAGGCAATAGTGCAGCATGGCAGGAACTGATTGGTTATTGTGTTGTGGGGCCAGTTTCAGAAGCAATCTGTGGCCAATTTCTGTCGAGGACAAGGTTTTAGATTTTAAACTCTGCTGGTTAAACAGAGTTACTGCTGTGAGTCTTTATTAAGGTTGAACAAGTAGAATCTGCTGATCTGCCAGTTGTTCCAAAAGACTCTGCTCCCGTTGTGAGAATACTTCACCTCTTTATGCATGAGTGACCTTCTAGGGGGATCCTGCTGCGAGATATGAATGTGGCCACTGCAAATAGATTGCCAGCAGAACTCTAAGCAATGGATATAGTAGCCAAGCTTTTGCAGTTATGGGCAGCAATACTGAATTATATAGTCTGTCTTAAAAGTACCACACCGTTTCAAAAACAACTGATTACCTTGTTTCCTAGCTAACTTGTATTACTGTAGACATCAAATAACTTTAATTAGACAAATCTATTTATGGGAAGGTTTTTTAATGCTTTTCAGACAAAAATCTGTATCTAATCATTGCACTAATTATTTTCTTCTAGATTTTTTTTCTGTGAAACATATAGCTGACAATGAGAATGCTGTGTTACAAACACATTTCCTAGGAATATATCATAGGAAATTTTTACACCTTGCCAGTTCTTTCTCTGTGAGATGGTGATAAAAACTTCTTTTTGGTAGATTTTATTGCAGACAACCCTCCAAAAATAACAACCAATTTGAATAAGCGTTAACACTCTTTTATGCATTTCTCCAGTAATGCCTCCTTTGCTATAGTCCCTAGAGACCATAGTTCTGTTTCTGGAAGACCTAAATTTTGATGGTTGTACAGAATGTAGGAATAACTTCCAGCTTCTTCCTTGGCAGAGTGAATGATGGTGACACTTTACACTTGCAGAGTGTTCCTGCATGGAAAATTATATTCTCAGTTATGCGTATCTGAACTCTTCATTATTGCTGCAAAATGCAGGTAATTTGAGCAGAATTACTGAATTTGGCAAATTATACATGCTTTGCAAACCTATAATGTACAATTATATATGTGACAAAACTTTTATTTGGTTTGGCCTTTTTTTTCAGTCACATATATTTTCCTCCTGTTTGCAGTGGAAAAATACATCTTAGAGATACATAATTCCTTAGTTAAGAAGAGAAATAGAATCCTTCTGTAGAAACAAGACCGATGACTGAAAAAAGTGTTTGTAAAGGACAAGAAAAACCAGCATAATTTTATAAAGTTATAAATACATCTGTGCTTGTGTGATTAGTACGTATCCCTCATGAATGCAGAGCGCTAACTGTTTTCCAGGGAAGGAGAGTGCATGATCAGGAACTTAATTGTTTAAGGGGTGAATACGCAGATCTAAATCTGCTTTTAAAACTTCAAACTAAGAGACACTCTCACACTACCAATGTTTTTTAAAGGGTACAGGATGGTGTCACAGACTGGGACAAAATGTATGTTTCTGATCTTTGACATATTCCCTCATTTTTTTTATTATATTTCACAGTGGTGCTCTGTTTCCATTCTTCAGCACCAGGATTTGGTGAGAAAGATTTTCACTGATTAATCTGATTTTAAACTAAGTTCCTGTAACATATATCTGAAACATCTTCCTTTGTGGGAGGTAATTTTGATGTACAGAATGGAGATTTAAATGTAAATCATGACATAACTATTTAGCTGTATTCTCTCTTTTCATTTAATTATGGATTTTTTTTCATGACCTTTCCAGTTTTAAACCATGTGTGTGTGTTTCTTTTACTTTTTTGTCTTCCTCTTGTTTTTAAAATATGTCAAGTTTCAAGTAGGTCCTTATCTGAATTGTCCTATATTCCACCATTAAGTCACTAATAAAATTCAATGCAATTATCTATTTCTCTTTGTTTCATACTTTTTTTACATAAAAATCTTTATTTATGCTGATAACATGACTCTGCTTATTTCTCATGCATTTGGCATCTACATCCCTGAGTAGATTTAAGGGCCCTGCTTGCCTCTGAGTTTGGCTATGAGCTGTAGAATGGAATTGAAATGGCTCTCAGGTGTTGGAAGTTTTACTGTAACTGCGTGGAGCTTAAGGTCAGAATTAGAAAGGAATTGTAGAAGAGCTGGAGGAAAGATATGACCTTCCTTATAATTTTATCAGGCATAAGGCAACTGTTTTCATTTAATCAATTTTAACTATCTAACATAAATTCCTGTAGTAATCACCTCCTGTACTCATTTGCTAAGATCAGTTCACATTCTGTTTACCAGAGCTGCACTTTGTAGGAGCACTGTGGTAAGTTTGGACACTTGATTTCTGAAATAAGCTTTCCCAGATTTAAATAAAGTGCATCACAAGACGTATATAATTTTTTTTTTTGCAATTTTATTTTTATGAATGGGTTTTATGGGTCATTTTTATGGCTTAATTTTTGTTTTATTCTTTCTGATTCAGAGTTGCATTTTATGGTCTTACCAAGTTTCAGGATTTATTATAAAGATAGCAGTTGTTTGTGATAGAGAATTCTGCTGCATACAGGTAAAACCTTATAAAATGAAGGCCTTGTTGCCTTCGTAAAATCATGGCTCAGGCCTGTTACTTCTGCTAGAGAAGGACCGTGGGAAAGAGGCATAGCTGAATTAGAGGTAGAAAAATATGCTGTGTGATTGTCGTGCGTTCACCCAGTGGTGTGTGGTGATTGGTTGAATTAAGTTTGTTGTGCTTTAAAACTATGTAAACAACTGAGAAACTATAAAAGACACCGTGTGGTGTTAAAGATAAGCTTTCTGCCTTCTGAATGGAGTTGGTGTGTGTGATTTGTGAGTGTTGCATCCGTCTCAACTGCGACAGAATTCTATATGCGTAACATAGTTTGATTGTTAATAGACTGTGAGATCGTTGACTAAGATACTTGCAGGATTACTGACAAAAATGTGTTTATATTTCTCTCTCTTCTGGTCTATTACAATTAGGAAAATAACCATCATTTTTAGAAAGGAGTATCTAAAGTGTCTTTGTTATGTATTGATAGTTTATTGATACAACATTCCCAAATGTTGTATTTATTGTTGCCTAGTGAATCCTAATTTTTTTCGTTAATTCTCCTGAATCAGGGAGATTATCAGGGTGGTACTGACACCTTTGATTTTCAGTGCCCATTTATTCTTGTTAAATTAATAGAACAGGTTTAATCCTTCCAGCTCCCATGGTAGAGTTTTGAGCTTGGATAATGAGAACCTGTATAATGACTTCCTTTAAAGAGGAAAATTACAGCTAAGTAATTTTCTCTTTCAGGTATAATATTTAAATCTCTTGAGTTTGGGCAGCACTGTCATTAAATATGCAGATACGTTACTATGGTGCCACCTTTTCCTTCAAATTGAGTTTCAGGGATAACTGAAAAACTTTTAAAGCTTCCATACAGTTTCATTCAATTTCAGAAGTGAAAATTTCAAAGGAGTTAAAAAATGACTATCAAAATCTTCTGAACGTAAACAGAAGGGTTTTATCAAGGTACATTTAATTCAATATATATATATTTTTTACATTAACTCTGTTTTCTTCCTTTAATTCATAGTTTATCATTGTCATTCCCTACATATATATCTCTGTGCTGGGAGCTTCTTTTAATTAATTCAATGCATCTATCATTAGTTTTTTCTCTTACGAAGCCAAGGAACGTGTTAATGAGTCTTCTAGATCAATGTGTCAGTTTTTAAAGTCCATTAACTTTCTATGACTTTTTGCATACTAACACTCATTATGACATTATTTCCCCTGATCCTGAGATCCAATTTAAATTCCAACCATGAATTTTCAGTGATGGAACATGTTTTTTAATTGCTCTATCTTTCTATGCTCTGTACAGAACCGAGATAAGAAGTTGCAAGTTATATTTTTAAGGTCTTTTTCACACATTTTCAATGACAAATGATCAACATGAGAAATATTTCATAGTTATGAGACTCAAAGCTTTCAGAAAATAAAGGTTCTTACAGAATTTGTTATTATTTCAGATGTATTGTTACTGACATCTTCTTACAATTATTTCTTTAACAACTTTCCTAATTCCAAAGGCTATGAGTTCAAAGCCCAGCAGATCTTCCAGAATTATTCCCTTATGTCATATTTTGTCTCTGGTCCACAGAGAATAAATATCATCTTCCTTTGCTAGCTCTCTTGAAGAATGCCACTTTTATTCTTGTCATGTCAGGACTGCATATTCGTATCATGAGATTTATCATGCAAAGGACAGGAAGAAAATCTAAATTAGCTTTAAATCCTTATTTCCAGGTCTAGTTGATGGTTTTGATAAGCTTCAGTCTCTCTATGAAGCCCTGATCTGGCCACAGAACCACTCTCTTCTAGGTATTTGACCAGAAAGAAAACCAAAGAATGTGATCCAGATAAGAGCTCAGGATGCATACAACATGTACTTGCAGGTGAGTTTAAATGCAAAAGTGTTTAACTGGCACATAAATTCCACAGAAATTCTAATGTTCAATGCAACCCTAAACATTCCACGAGACATTTGAATAAACCACTGAACAAAACCCACATACCTGCAGGAAAAAAACAGGCCATGTGAAAGTCTTAATCACAGGGTTTTTACTCATAGCAGAACTGAGTGAAATTCCCAGAGCTTTGAGCTACAGATTTTCTATTTATTTTCATTTCCTGATGAAAAGTCACTGCAACATAGTAAGATTTCAAAACATAGTAGCAGGTGCTTTACTTTAAACTGAGTGATTGCGGAACTGAAACAATTTTCGTACTGAAACCATAGTCAACTATGAAGATGTAGTTTGGCAAAATCTGCATTTTTATTTGTTTGTTTTTAGTAAAAACAAATTTTCAGTTACTTTGAAAATAAAGATCAATTGAGATGGATGTAAATCTAGTTGTAGGGACATATCACAGGTACAGTTTCACTATGTTCAGGAGCTGTATTTTGTTTTTTTAAAGAATTAACCTTAGACAAGAGTTGATACAACTTTAACACTAATGGAAGAGCCAAAGATCACCCCTGAATTATGCTGCAGTAGGCTTTCCCTTTGGGTCACACAATGGTGGCCATGTATTCCTTTCTGCTCTGCTTTAAACCACGTGACCGTCACTGCGAACCAATGTCATATACCTTGGAGTACCAGTAAGAAGTGCTCCATTTTTCCTGGCATGGAGGGAATTAGCTATAATCTTCATCATAGCACCACATCAAGGAACGTGCTAGTGTTATAGAGAGTTAAAAGCATAAGATAATAGAAATGGATAAGTTCCCATTTCTCTAGCAAAACAGTTTTTGTTACCTTCGTTTTCAAACCATCACTTAGCCAAGTGCAGAGCTGCTGCTCAAGTTGTCTCCAGTTTCATTAAGACCTAGTTTTATTATATTGATGTGCCAGGAGCAATAGTATCTGCCAAAACAGTGCCGATAGTTAAATCTATGCTTGAACTACGACTGCCCTGAAATTAAAACTGGAAAACAAAAACAACCCTGTAATTAATATGTCAGATCTTCTTAGATCTTGAAAACTGGCTGTACTTCATGTCAAGGCTGGCAAAAATGATGAGCATTATCTGTATGCAGTTAAACACCCATGACAGTTTTGTTCCTTATATGGTTTCCATATAAAGATACATTTCTCTTTTTGCCAGGGATATAAACAGGACAACTAATCAGATTTAGCATAGTATTTAACTGGTCTTGTACACACTTTTTTTTAATAAAACCCTTCATTCCATTTAAATCATTGCTTTCGATCACAGCTTATATTATTTTCCTCTATTTAGAAGGCAAAAATTTGAATTTCCCTTTGGTAGTGCAGCAAATCTACAGCTTCTATTGTAAAAGTGAGAGCAGTAGTTCAGACTGCTTAGTTCTACTAGTAGTACCTTTGATTGACTACTATTTGAATGATAAAAAATTATCAGCTGCCTCTATTTTCTGTCAGACAGACAAATGGATTGTCTTCTGAATGTCGGTTTTGTGTATCGGTACTACTTCCTCAAAAACAGGCCATCACTTTTCAGAGTTGCAATAGGTTCACCTTTCATGGTGCCTTATTATGAAAACATCCCCAATAGAGTCCGAAGAGGGCCTCTGCACTCATTGCTGCTCCATGTTGGGTCCCTGAGGGACACCACCAGAGCACCCTGTCAATATCTCTGGAGAAAACTGGGCATCTGGTCTTCACATCAGGGATCCCCTAGTTACAATCAGTTTTTGGTTTTCTTTTTAAAATCATTCTATACTAATTCAAGTAAAGTTTTTTAATTTAATGAACTTGTGAGGAAATTCTGAAAACCGTGGAGTCAATACAGAAGAATTATATGTTCCAATTTCACTTAGAAGGGAAGAAGTTGTTCCCTTACCAAGGGAAACAAAACCTTTGTGAATATGTGATAACAATTCTATCAAAATTGGCATAGAACTCCAGTCTCGTGCAAGAAATCCTTTACAAAGAGGAGTAACCTACATGATAGTAGGGCATTTATATACTGTACCTCAAAACAGATAATGATAACTTGTTTAAAATCTATTGCTACCTTCATATATTTTAACTTTTTTATAGGAGCTGAGCTAGTTTATTTATTATCCTAAGGATTTTTTTGAAAATGAACCAATACCTTATATGAATAAAATTATTTTTTTCATGTTCACTTTTCAAAGTTCCTCGGACTTCACAAATTACTAAACAATTTGTCTATTACTTGCTTGCTAGAGTTACTCTGATTTATATACCTCATTTAATAAGACCAAATGGGTTCATGTTATCCAGTTTTAGAGTTTTCTTCTGTCTGAACTCAATAAAATGTTTTACTTAAAATTTCTACACCATTACTCAGTTTGATGACATATATAAGATTATACAAAATGAAATGTATTTTACATATATGTGAAATCTATAAGGAAATAGGTAGTGTGTATATTGACAGCATATTTTACAGACATCTTAGAACAACAAAAGAATATTAATCTTGAAGAGGTACTGCAGGGCTTTTGCTTAACTTAAAGACTAAAATATTGTTCTTGATAAGGTTGTTGTCAACCTCCAGCATCGATAACTCTAGGTGTCAAAAACTGAGGACTTTGAAATAGCTTGAGAAAAGTATGTTTTAAAAAAAAATCTTAAAAACGGAACACATAAACTCACCAAAAAAAATTTAACATTTTATAAACTGAATGAATATTTTCTGATCTTACATTTACTTAGATCAAATATGATTTTATAAGTTATGATTCTGAAGCACTTATTACTGCCATTTAACTAAAGAAGAAGAGTTGAATATAAGTCAGCAGTGCCCTGGCAGCCAGGAGGGCCAACTGTGTCCCAGGAAGCCTCAGGCACAGCCCCGCCAGCCAGGCAAGGGAGGGGATTGTCCTGCTCTGGTCTGTGCTGGTGCAGCTTCATCTTGAATTCTGCGTGCAGCTTTGGGCACCACAGTGTAAGAAAGATTAAACTGTCAGAGTATGCCCAAAGGAGGTCTACAAAGGTGGTGAAGGGCCTTGAGGAGAAGCCGTATGAGGAGCCGCTGAATTCACTTATTCTGTTCAGCCTGGAGAAGAGGAGACTGAGGAGAGACCTCATTGCAGTTTACAAATTCCTCGTGAGGGGAAGAGTAGGGGCAGACATTGATCCCTTCTCTGGGATGGTGAGTGACAGCACCCAAGGGAAAGGCCTAGAGTTGTGTCAGAAGAGGTTTAGGTTGGATATTAGAAAAAGGTTCTTTATCCAAAGGGTGGCTGGGCGCTTGAACCCAACCAGATTGGTTTGGTGGTTCCCTAGTTTGGTCTACCTAGTCCTTAACTAACCAGTGACCTAGATAATTCATGTGAAAAAGTGGAAGATCTAGATGATATTTGAAATTCACTGGCTAGCATCTTCCAAAAGGTTACAAATAATCAGATTATTTATTTTCTTCTGAGAATGAAAATTTACTTTCTGGAATGAGTCACAAACAACAAACAGATGATACCTCCTTACTTTGGTAAGCTCATCTAAGCTCTGGGTGGTCAGACAAAAACCTAGCTTGGTTTTTCCTGTAATAATAAACTCATCTATCTTAGCTATACAAAATCACCCTTCTGAAGGGAAGCTATTGTAACTTATGTAATATCAGGACTACTAGACCATTATAAAACTACTTTCATCTTGAACAATTTCTATTAGGAAGTTCTGTATCTTGTTAAGATCTTGGGTCTCATAAATCAAAGGCTAGATTTTTCTTTCAAGTCACACTTTCCCTTAACAGGAGGTTAGTTTCCAAAAACAGCTGTGTTACTTGAGATGTGTAACTTGCAGATCAGTGAAGTGAATGGTTCACCTCAGCTGGAAATGATATTTCACTCCCAAAAAGTCATTATGGGATACGATGTGACAAGGCATGCCCTTCACTTCACTGACGTGCATACCATATGGCACAAAATGCCACAACCTGTTCAAGTTTAGGGTGTATGCAGCAGCATAACTATATTTTTTTGTTTTTCCTTTTCACATAAGCATTAGTGTGAAACTGTGAAGCAGGAGGGAACTAATGGGAAAGTGTTTCAGTCAAGTGATTCCTACCCATAAACATAATTCAAAAACCCAAACCCAACTACTTATATGTCTCTGTTCCCAAGAGCCTGCAGTGGTGTGACTGGAAAGATGCACTGTACTAAGGCAGAAAATATCTCTGTATGTACTTTTCCTGGAGTAGAAATGAATTGGAATTAGCTAAAAACTATTTCAGGCATCTTCCTGTTGTCTACAAGTTAGAAGTGGCCCACATCATTATGTATTCTACCTTCTCCTGGGTCAAACAGTTTCTACCAGGTGGTCTGTGCTTCACACAGCCTTTTGAGCAGTAGGGTATGGTAGTTGGGAGTGATATGCAGTATGTATTGATTGAATTTGGACATGGTTCCATGGAGCTGCATTTACTAAACCAACCTAAAAATTTGTTTCAGTTAAGGTGTACAAGGCACAGTCAAGGATTTATATTTAGATAAATACTGTGATGGAATATATTCCAAACTTTTATAATTTTTACACCGATATGCAATATAATTTTCCAATGTTTTAAAAAGTTCTCATTTAAAAGTAGTAAAAAATTGATAGTATCTCTTTGTTCCAATTTATGATTACATGTGGTGATTCTCAAGGATTTTATTAAGTTCTTTAGTTCTTTCCAGAATTTGAATAAGTATCCACTTACCGGTTTCCAAGTATATATATATATATATATATATATGCACACTAATGTAACAGAAAACAAACAAACCCCCCCAACCAGTGAAGTATACAGTGCATAACTTCCGTGGTTGAATTTTGAGGGAACAAACATGACACCTGTAAATTAATTTAATAATGAAGGTTGAGTTTACTAATTCAGTCTTTAAGCAAACTATCTATTTCTACTCTCTTGGCCTGTAAAAGTTTCCAATGAATTTTAGAAAAAAAGCTTTTCTTAAAAGGAGTGGTCATTATTCCCACTTTCTTCATGTCAAAAGTGTCATGACAGTCATTCTGAAAATCTTTTTATTAGCTTCAATGGA
Organism: Lycocorax pyrrhopterus obiensis; assembly: GCA_014706295.1. Classification (NCBI taxonomy): domain Eukaryota; kingdom Metazoa; phylum Chordata; class Aves; order Passeriformes; family Paradisaeidae; genus Lycocorax; species Lycocorax pyrrhopterus. The sequence goes on from JACSVZ010000006.1 coordinate 22,014,980, forward strand.
CACCATGCAGGTATGAGTACTAAACACAAGATTTCTTTTTTTTTTTTTTTTTAACTTTGAGGATGATTTAACAATGGTTCAAGTGGAACAGGTTGCTTAGAGAATCACGGAGTTTCCATCTGTGGAGATTTTCAAAAGAGAGATGGCCACAGTCTTGAACAACCGTCTCGGGGAAGGGGCCTGGCCTAGACAGTTTCCAGAGGTCCCTGCCAACCTCAGCTGCTCTATGAGTCAACAAGTCTATGACATGGGACTCACATCCCAGAAGGGCATCTATCATAGCCCTGATACTTTTGGTGGTAGTGGAAATGCTAACGGCTGTAATGAAAGGAAAAACCCTGATCCATTGATGTTTTAAAACCTTCTACATTCAATTCACATTGAGAACAAAATGTGTAAGGCTAATTTTCTTCTTGTTTTACCTTTACACATATCCCTAACAAAAAGTGTTTTAGGTATTTTCTGTGTATGAAAGGAAATCCATCAGAATTTTCCTATATTTATCATTTATTTGGACATTTGTAAGAGCAGAATTATTTTCTCTGAGCACAGGCAAGAACATTCACCGATAGTCCTGTGAAAGTGGACAACAGCTTTACTATAATATGGAAGCTCTGCTAGGGTCAAGCAAAGTTGCAATTTCTCTGAATTTTTCGGAGACCGTGAATCTGAAATCTCCCCCACCCCCAGTAAAAGAAGGGTAGGCCTTAGAATAAACATAAAAAGCACTAATTGCACTTCCATTTTTCACTTGGACGTCAACTTTCTTGTACCAAATCTTTTCAGAAGAAAGTGATTATTTTTTAAACAACTTCACACTTCTTTACAGCAGTCTCATTAAAAAAGAAGAAAAGAGAGGTGGTTTCAGTAATGGTACTTAAATCTGGGGTAAAACTATCAATTATTGAAATTCATTAATTAAGCAAAATATTTGCTGAAAGTTGCTGCACACCTCTCTCAGTTTGAAGATTTTTCTATCAAAACACAGACTCATTAAAATTTTACATGCTAATCAGTATGTTTACAATTTCATTTTATGAGTCTATAATTTTGCACTGACGTTTTGAATTCTTTTCATTATAATTTTATGCCAATTAACTCAGAGGGGAAAAATGTAATTTACAGGTTTGCATAATTGCCCAGATGTTAAGATGTAGCACAAGTTGAAAACAGAAACAAAGACTTTTTAAGCTCACAATTTAAAAAAGAAAATAGCTTACTTTAGTTTGTTTTTGTCTGCTAGTTTTGCAAATCTGTTTTTGGAGTTAACATACAGTATTCTGACTTTGATTAAAATCTAGAGGTTGTTTTAGTGTTCTAGTTTTCAGTACAGCAGCTTTGAAAGGAAGACTTGATAAAAGCATGGCAATCTGGTTTTTTAAAACACACACATCATGTATTGGTCTTTCTACCAAAGATAGATAAACACGATTTACATTCAGTGGGAACCTTGAAGGATAAAATAATTCTCCGTTCACAAACTTTTGGTTAATTCTTTAGCCTAAGTAATTAACTTTGCCTGTAAAAACTCCTTTTTGAGTGTACTTATCATGTAATTTTTTACCCACTTTTCTACCAGGTTCTCTTTTCTTACAAAAAAAAATTGAGAAAAATTCTAGTTTACTATATCCACTGTATGTGCTTTCTGGGTCTTATGGAAGAGACTGGCAGTGAAGAAAGATAGCCCACATTTTGCACAAGGGCAACTCATGGATATCTGTGAATATCCTGCCTTAAAGAATTGGATATATACAATCTGAAGACTTACAGAACTCCACCTAGTTAGCCCAGGAGATGATCCATCCTGGTAAAGGTGTCTGTTTAGATTACATATAATTTTAAAAAATTCCAAACTTCATATCAGTTTTGTGTACTATTCCTCCCTCTATAAAAAAAAAAAGGTAAAAAAAAAAAGGTAAAAATTTAAAGTAGAATTACATGGATTGTTTTCTCTCAGATAGCTGGACAGTATAAGTTATTACTACTGTGTTATGCAGGTATTGTTTGCTGTAGGGTATTTATATAATCATTACAAAACTGAATTATAAAATGGCTAAAAACCTCACACTTAAGGTTTCAAAAATATTTTTTTTCTGGAATCTGTGAGGAACATGACCTTTTCTAGAGCATGTTTTGGAGAAGAAGCAGCAGATCACTTAAAAGTTTCTATGTTTTTTTAAAATAGCAAGTGTTCACCATTCTTGAAGACAATGTTTTAGAATACATTGACCATCATGGAGACTCTCTGATAAGTGTCAGAAGACTGAGAAAAATTGCTTTAGAATAAGATAAGAGTGGAGGAAAGAGAATGACAAAAATATTTTCTAAAAAGAAGCCAACAGTACCTAACATACAACTGATATAAATAGGGAGTTGTGATTTATACCAGGCAAATCTTAGTTTTAGGGGAAAAAAGTATTTTAAAATCAATTCCCAAATAACTGGGTATCTTCTGAAAAATACATTTTTCTCTTACCTGTCCTAATATAGGATATGAAAGCTTTTGTACAAGAAGGTAGATAATGTTTCATTTAAATGTCCTCTGCTACACTCACACACGCAAAAAAGAAAAAAAGCCCCATAATGGGTTTATCTATTTTCCCTTACTTCAGCTTTTATATGAAGCTAAAATACATGTCTGGATTGTTGCAATTTTTCCTCTGGATTATCAGATCTGCTATTACATCTCCTGCTGATGCAATCCCAGCTTCAGAAACGGACAGCCTACAATCATAATTGAAAGCATCACTACTGTTTCTGTACCACTAAAGCATTATTCATGGAACTTTTAAAGATCCTTGTGCATTCAATGAACATTTTATTTATATAATAAAGAAGTTCAGCTGTTTTCTTGATGAAGCTCATAAAATACAGTAGAAACATGAAAAGAAACTAAATTTGACAGTGTATTTGAATAGTTTAAGGGAAAAATTAATGACGATGTGGAGGTGTGCATTTTAATTATCACGAGATACTATCTATCTAGTGTATTAATACGAATTATGTGGGTTATAACTCTTAATTATTGATACATCTGTGTGAAAACGTGATTGTGGAAGGGTTTTCTAATATGAAAATGTATGTTTGCATATCACCTTTGAGCAAATACTTTTGCATATTTGAAAACAAAAGCTGAAATGTCATAATCCTGGAAAAATTTTGTTAGCTTCTCTAATATACTCTATCATGTTATCCTATTAAAGCCATTATGTATGGGCTGCTTCTCTTAAAGAACAAGATGAGCACAGACATTAGAGGCTAGTGAGGGCTGCACTACAGCAGCTAAAAGTCTCTCAAAGTACTTCAGACAGACAAGCAGAAGAATTTAGTTTGTATCTGGGTTTTTTTTGTATTCAAGTTTCAGAATGAACAAAAAGATGGGCTTTGTAAGCACCAATTGTTCATATAAAGGTAAATATGTGGTAAAAATAAGGGCATACATTTCAATAATAATAAATTGACATTTAAACGAAAGCAGTAATAAAAGTATTAATAAGAAGCATGGACTCTTAGTCTTCAGTGTGCAATTCATTTTGTTATAAAAACAAGTCTACCCATGGTTGAAGTCATAGAGTTGACACCAAAAAACCAATATCATCTGCTTGCAAATCACATTTGTTTGCATTTTTTACCTAACAGTCTCAGATATAATAGCACAGATTACTACAAATAAGGAAAAAAAAATTCGATGTTTTTCAGCTTTCTTTTGTCATTCATCTAGCAGCACCCTGCTGGAGTTTGTTTCTCTGGTTTCTGTCATGAAATCAAATTTCCTCTCCCCCACTGTTTATGTAATTCTTTCACAGACAAAAACGAAAAATTGAATAAGGAATATTTTAAGCTAAATCACTAGTCCACACTTTTTATAATTCCTGAGAAAACCATTCAATTTGATTGATTCACTGGGATATGTATGATTATATATGTACTAATAGAGTACTATTATCCTTGGATCTCCATGTACGCAGTAAAAGAGAGCTGAGAGAGTGATACATTTGCAGTGGTGGGATGAAGTGAAATGATGTCTCAGAGTCCCCAGAGAGGTAAGATTTGAACAGAAGTAATGAAATCATGCAAAGGACCAGCAAGAATAGGAAGACATCACCAGGAAAACAATGAAGTATATAGCAGTGAGGCAAAAAAGTGGAAGCAATGACCTGGGACAAGAAAAGAATGATCCACTGGGTAAGCAATAAAATGAGTCAGACATGGCAGGAAAAGGAACTCAGCTGAACTTAGATGAGTTAAAATTGTCAATTCAGCCAGCAAGGCAGCAAGAATAAAGAGGGTTTGTGAAAAATGATGATGAATGCAAAATATTCACCCATACCTTAAATGTAGGAACTAAATAAGCCTAGTAGAATAGTGACGGGCAGAGTGTCTCAGAAAATTACATGATGTGAAAAAGAAATAGCTCTGCACATACTGAAGTCTACATTCACAGTAGCCCTTAAAGTATTTCTCCGAAGGGGGCTCAGGACTCCTGTAAGCACTGATTATACAGAGATTCCAAATGGGTAGTATATGCCCAAACTAATTCTTCACAAGTAAGTGAGTTGTCATTATTTTTTCAAAACAGAGCGGGAAAAATCCCTCTTTTATGAGAGATAAGTAAGATGGGGAAAAAATGTTTGAAGAGAGTTGAAAGGGAGAAAATAGTAGGTGAAATACACTGGCACCATTCTTCCAAATAAAATAAGTCAAAAAAATTAACCACAAATGTCTTTATTCTGGGGTGTTCCAGCACTGACCTTTTCTAATGATTCTCATCATTACATGGGTATTTGGTCCATGGTGACAATGTCTAGAATCTGCAATGCAAGAAGATTCTTTCCAAACAGTAGATTATAAAAACTTCTTCTTTCCCTGATGGAGCTTTTAAAGTGATTGTCACAGAGTTTTTTATTCTCAGTAGTCTATCAGCCAAAACAGACTATCTTTACAACTATACCTACTGCTGGATATATCATAAACATACGAGTGAGGTTCCTGTTTCTCACTCTTACTGCGGTTTCACAGATAAAGCTCACTGAGGAATTCTTTGGATTTGTGATATTGATATGAAAGAAGAAAATGAGGTGGAAAACATTCAATAGCTCTAGAAGTCTGATCCAATGATGAACTGTCAACACAGACAGCTCCCACTCTTGAAGTTTATATGACAGTTTTGATATGCTGAAACATGGTAAAGAGGCAAAGAAGCCAAATGAGGTCATTTAATATAAAAATATGACTTGAAATTGGTCCTCCTGATATGTCATCCAAATATAAACAATGTAGGTTTCTTTATTATCCTACAGAGTAGCAATGCAGGTATTAAATTTAACTCAATGAGTTTCCCTATCTTCCAGAAAATGTCTTCCCCATCTTTCAGTGCCTTTAACTGCCTTTTTCCTCCACCCAAGTTAGTATCTTTTAATTAGCTTTGTAGTGAAAAGGTACATTTGGGACATTACCACAGACTCTGATAAAATTCAGACTATTTTAGATCAAAAACTTATTCAGATAAAAGTAATCTGCCACAGAGGTGGAGTTAGCACTTCAGGATGGGTACTGGGAAGTTCAAAATATACTCTCCAGACCTATAATTCTGTTTGTTCCACCTGATCTGCATGTTACTCTCCTCCTACTGTAGCATAGGAGTACATTCTGAGAGTCTTCTTGAAGAAATGTTACTGTGATTTAGATTTTGCTTAATTTTTAACTTTTTCTCACAGTTTTTTCAATATTAAAAAAGTGTAGATTAAAACCCTATTCTGAAAGATTTTTTTCGTTCCACCCAAAATAATTGCAGTTTATTGACAACCCTCTTTAAAATACTTTGTTTCTTAATATTGGTCGAATTTCTAAAAGTCATTTCCTAAAAACATATCTAAGCAAGATTTGAAAAAGTACATTTAGAAGGATATCTGCAATTAGCTGTGTAGAAGTTACACATTTCTCCCTCCCTAAGAGAAAATACGAGAATATATCATATACAATAGTGGTTGCACAAATAAGGCCACTTATGGAAATGACAGTTTAGGATGTCACTTTTGTAGCTAGTTTCTTATACTTAGGTTTTGTTTACATTTTTTTACCTTGACTTCAGTGACCAATGGAGATGTTTGTTTACAGGAAAAATGAACATCTTCATAAAATAATTGTTTGAGAAAGTAACCAAGTGGAGTGGCACAAAACAAGTTAGAATCTGAATTGACATCACCTGCAAGGTATAAAAAAATCAATTGAATCTGTTATTTTAGTTTCCAAAATCTGTTGAAAAAGATTAAATTTAACTATGATTCCTAGAAATCTCCTGTCTGCCTCCCACCTTAAAGCACAATCATTGAAGGGTTTCACAGTGAAAGAAAAATGTGGAGTTCTATCAACAAAATTCGTGCTCTAAGATCACTTTTAATTCATGTTTATTGCAAATAATCAAGTCAAACATCCTTACTGTGTAACACTCTACTGTGATGAAAGAATTTTATTTTATTTTATTTTATTTTATTTTATTTTATTCCTTACATGACACAAACTGAAAATCACCATGTGTGGGTCGTTGCATAAATGATTTTAAGTGCACCAAAATATATAGGCAATATTTATTGCTCTATTGCTGCATGAACTTTCAATTTTATTAGCAATTTCAAATTTATAATCATCACAGAACTAAACAGATAGAGATCTATCTAATTTGTTTTTACAACAAACTTTTCCTTAATGACGATTTCAGTAAACCTTTTTTATAAAAGTATTGAACTGTAATGACCAGTTCTTAATTTGTGAGTTGTGTAACTACTGTATAACTAAAACAACAGAAGTTCTTTCTTATGAAGTATAAATATTTTGTTAGATCTATCAAAATATTTGAAAATATTCACATTAACAAAAAAAGCAGATGTGTCTGATGACAGATGGATCAGACAAACTCATTTAAATTATAATCTGGATCCATTTTAACAGTCAAAACCCAACCACTGGAGAATATTCTTTGGTGTCTTGTTTGAAAAAGTTGGTGATTTTGGCCTAATTTTAGTAAATTACAGACTACATCATATGATTACTAACAAGAACTCTCAATTAAATCTATGAGGCAACAGGATTAGAAACAGGTGTCCGTTTCAGCCCTGTAAATGACCCTGCAAATAAACAACTTTAACCTAATTTGCCATCAAGAATGCATTTTATCCTAAGTCTTGTTGACTGTAACCCTATAGCAATGACTGTATTGACTGTAACCATATAGCAATGTTAACTTTTTTTCAAATTTGTCTTCCTGAATATTTTTGCTCCCTTTTAATCTTGATTTACCTTTGTACTTTCATGTCTCTTCCTGTTAACAGAGGATACCATTTCTTGGTCTGAAATAGAGAGCTAAGATGACTTTATAAGTTCCTTTTTCTAGAAAATGTGCCCTAGTTTATCCCAACTCTTTATCAGACTAAGAACAGGGCACAAGACACACACCAAACTCGATCCTCTCTGGAAAGAAAACTTGAGTGCACAACCTAGACAGAAAAAAGGTCATGGCCTATCAAAGCCCTTAATTATTGATTGAAAATATATGATCTATTCCTTAAGATATGGACCTGTTATTTACACAGCTCTCAATTGTAATTGTCTAACTGTGAAGTAGTGTAATTAGAATATTTATCTTGATAATACTATTCTGTCCATAACGTTTTTAAAATCATAAAAGTAGTGTGCTATATGCTGGATTAGATATTTTTCCTTAAAAAACCTATAAATACAGTATTTTTCCCATAAAGTAAGTAATTTTAAATACAGATATATTTGCTGTATTTCAATTAGTTATTGAGAATATAATGATCTCTCAATAAAGAAGTTGATCTATGTATTCGATGGTAAGGATGGTTTAATTTCAGATCCTTATGATTAGCCCACTTCTCTCACCTGCTTGAATGTGCACCTATAACAAAATACTTGACGTCTGACAAGAAGCAAAAATCTACCTTTGGCAAGTACTAACTGAATCCTGGATATATATTTTCCAGCTCAAATCTTATAGATTTTATTTCAAAGAAATTGAGAAGTAATACCATATATAAATGTTTTAAAGTTTGTAAGTACATGAGGTTGTTTTAGATCATTCTAATAAAAGATGTAAGATAGACCATATAACAAACATATCAAATTAATGAAAGACTTCAATAAACTGTGTGATAGTCTACTGAAAAGCAGCTGTAGAAAAACAAAACTAAAAATGCTTGCAAGCTCCCAAAGCCTTGTATTAAGCCCAAGATCCCTGGAATTACAGCCTTAATCACCTCCATTAAATTGTAGCTGAAAAATACAAAAAAACCCCCAAACTTAGAAGCACATGTATGATAAAAAACTGGGCAGTTATCAGCACCTTGGAAGCATCGAAGTGTCAAACTAACCTCCTCTATGATAGCAGATTTAGTATTGGAAGAAGTAGTCAAAAGGTAGATCTTAGTTAAGAGACAATAAAATGAGCTTCTTATGAGGTTACCATGTGATGAACAAAAACATGACCGTGATATTGCAAGACAGTATAAGACTAATTGATCACATGCAAAGAACCGTTATCATTTAATACATTGCCAGCCAGGAGGATTGCACCAAATGATGTTTGGAATATTCTCATTAATATGTTCATCAATTAAATACTTAAAAAAAAATTAATAGAAAACAAATTATATTCTATGTCCAAACAGGTTGGACCAATAGGGAAGGACTAAATAGGAGGAAGAAACACTTTGACTAAATTACAGGAAAACAGAATTGAAACTGTAAAGATCATGAGACTAAAAAAAAATTGGAAGAAAATGTAGTAAACGCAGAATCAAAGAAACAACTGCCAGTACTGATGAAGGTATATTTCCTTGTATTAGTCAAAGAAAATAGGCTAGATGACCTGCTGAGGATTCTTTTGGTCTGTCATTCTATTAGAGAATTTCAGACCAAATCTGGGAGAGTAATTACTGATGTTCGTATTTTTATGTACAAGGCTAGAGTTACTAGTTCTACTTAATTCCTCATTCTTTTGTGCCACCAGTTGTGTGTGTTCTTGCTTTTGCAGGAACTAAATTTAGTGCTCATGAGGTTTCATTCCCAGCCATCCTTTTAGTTGCCATCTCTGAACCCTTTTTCCCAGAATGTGTCTGATCTCTTTTTGAGCCTGCTAATATTTTCTGTCTCCACAGCCTGCTGTGTGGCAGCATATTTCAGAAGATCAGTACCTGCTGCATGCATCATTGAGGCTGTTTTGAACTATTCTCCTGTAAGCTTCATTACATGCCCGTTTTTGATACTGTAGTATTTAGTGAAGCTTTAGTGAAGGATCTGTCTTCAGTTAATCCTCTGACTGCATGGATTTGCAAATGCAGGCTCATCCTGTCAGCCTTTTTCTTACCAAATGGACACATCAAGTCAGTGATTTCTGAGAGCTGGGAATGAGGGTTTCAAGGTCTGCTTCATATCTGCCAGTTCCAAGTTCAGCATGGTTGAGGTTGAGCTGTTTTTCCTTAACGATTCCTTATATTCACTTTTATGAAGGTCATCTGCCACCTTCCTACCTGCTGTCTTGGTTTTGTGAGGTTCATCTGCAGTTCTTTGACACTGATACTTCTGACAACCTAAAAAATCCTAAAGGAGCATCCATGACTGTTCTCCAGGTTACTGGTGAAGTCATTGAACAAAGTTCATACTGACAGTTCTCCTTAAGGAACCACCCTGGAGAGAGGGAATTATCTTCTAACCCTTTGCATCCCATCCTTTAACCAATGTGAATCCTCTGAAGGATCTTTCTCCAATCCCCTGGCATATTTTTCCCTTTTGTAACTTTTGAAGTGGGATCTTCTGAAATGCTTCCAAAAATAATTTATGCCCACTGAATCCCCTTCATAAACTTTGGCTCCACAACTCTACAGAAGCCATACTGATTCTAAAGCTTTCGTTTATTACAGATTCTTCTGTCAAACCAGTGACAAAAGTCAGTTGCTGATCTCTACTTCACAGAATCCCATCCTATGCTGCTTTTGTAGAGTTAATGATGTCAATGTCAAAGTCCTCTGGTGGTGGCTGTTTGCAATGCTAGGTCATGCACTTTGTCTAGCAGACCAGATGCTTCATATCTGAGATATTTCAGAGCTCTTGACTGAATGCCATCTGTTTTTGTTGATTTCTTGACATCTGACTCATGACTAGATGACATAATAGTTCCTGTATATTTACTTCAATCTGATCCAGCTTCTCTGACCTCTCTGCTTCAGAGAAAATATAGGTCAGTTGTTGGTCCTGATCCACACCTTCTGCCAGGATTAAGCCTGAAATAAAGAATTTATTGATATTTTTAGTTATGGCCCTATCAACTGCGCATATACTCTTTATACCAAGCATCCTCACCAATTCCTTATCTGGCTTCCTGCCTTTGATGTGTTTAAAGTACTGTTTTGCTGTCAATTTCATGATGCTTTGCAGAGTTTTAGTTCTGACTGTCGCACTTGGACACGAAAGAACCACGCAGACACCTTGTTAGCAGAGAAGCAGAAAAAAGAGAGGGTCAGAGACCCCGAGCTTTATTATGTATGTTCTTAAAAACCACCATGGGTTGGAGGGAGAAATTACCACCCCTCAATCACACTGGTCAAAGGAAAAGTCCATCAAATGTCTCCGCCTAGGAGAATGGAATGGAAAACAATAAAGTACGGCTAACAAAACATGGCTATGTTTACAGAAAGTGCGTGAGAAACTGTTACAGAAAATGAAAACATCGAAGAGCTGCAAACTCAGGGCAACATTCTGACCTTTCTGGTTTAGGTCTCTAAATTTTCTTTTTACATTTAACCTGTTGTTTTTATGTGTATTTCTCTTTTCCCTCTTTGACCCAGGTCTTCAATTTTTTTAGAGGTCAAACTATTAGCTGCAACAGCCTCCTTAACTTTCCCAGAAAGAAGTGCAAGGAAGTTTTGGACCACTTTGGTTTCTTTTTGAATTATGGCACACAGTCTAACTGGTCTTCTAACGCAGTATTTATAGCAGCCTTCATGTTTCATGCAAGTTTTTTGAACAACTTCATTCTGTCTTTGAAAATTTTCTTTACAGTTCCCTTTCTTGAAATCAAGTACCAATTTATGTGATTTATTTGTCTCTCTCTCCCACTACACTCTTAAATGTAATTGCACTGTGGTTCTATTAGAGACTAGCTCTCCCACTGATTCTTCTCGGATCAGGTCCTTAGCATCTCTCAGGCAAAAAATTCCAAATAGTCTCTTTTTCTATGAGCTTTAAGACTAGTTGTTGCAGTAATCATTTACTGAGTCTGATTTTTTAATCTCTGCATCACACCCTCATAATGCATTGATTGAGTCTACTCAAATGGCTGCAGCCATCATAACAAGACACACCCAGTACAACCTCCACTAGTGGTTATTACTTGAGCAGCATTATGGGAAATAAAGGTCCGGTTGTAGAGAAGGGCACACTGTGTCAACCACTAACATTGGTAAACAAAACAAAATCAAATGTAGGTATAAAGAATTTTGTAAACACTGAAAAGTAAAAGATAATGGTGTATATTATGTGGGTGAAAGAAACGTGCAGGAATTTGTGAACAACACTGCACATTACAAAACTCTTCTGGAAGAATAAACTCTCAAATCAGAAAGTCACTTTGTAAGATTTTCTCAGGAAACATCAATAATTTCTCTAAAGGAGTATTTTTAACACTAACGTGATATTACAATGAAGATATTTCAGAAGTGCAAAAAGATTTACCAGTAACTATAAATTAGGTAAACTTTTCAATGTACTGAGATGTATTTCTAAGAAAATGTATACTCAGACCAATTCAGAACTGGATTACATCCATATTTTTAAGATAACGTGTTATGCTTTAAAAACAGATAGGGTAAGAATAGTGTTCATAGTTATATGCAACTTGACCATTTTTGAGTTTTTCTCTCCTGAGAGGTGAAGACATGTTTAATTATTAAAAGTAATGATTTTTAAGAAAATAAAAACTATGGAGACCATTTTCAAGGTGTCTGAAAAAGTTTTGTCTTTTTAAAATCTGGATCAATACTGCCCTTCTCTTGATGTCAACTTTATTACTCTTTTTCACTTTATAACTTCTATTTATACTGAGTCCTTTGAGTCCTAAACTTCTTTTTCTGCATGTCTAGCTGCTTGTTATAAAACCTTTCTCTTTCAGTACTTTGACAGCACATCAACCAACAAATCTCACTTGTGTCAAACTCTAATGATTGAAGCACATATCTTGATTCCTCTCAGTACCTCAACACATTTCTGATTCAATACAGACTTTACTGTTATTAGCTCATCTTGCCTTTTACTGTCTCTTTTCATCCATCAAGCATAAAATACGTGTCACTTCTACAATCATCAGATTGGAAAACCTGGAGGGGAGGAGGCATGGAGCAAGAGGAGCAATGTTATCTTTAGTTTCTATCCTACCTTTTCAATATGCTGGCTTAGAAATTTTTTTTTTTAATTGGTTAGTCTTTCACCAGAAAATCTTTATGCTAATTTTATTATTACTTGAGAAAACTGTGAAATGACAATTTTCTCATAAAATGACCCACCATTAGTCCTGTGTCTTATCCATATATTGGAACAGCAAGCATAGCAATTCTGTATTTATGAATGTCCTAATACACCTTTCCTGGTAGATTTTACAGTTCATCAGGGTCAACATTTCTTTCACAGTACAGTTGCATCAAACATGACAGTTACGACAACCCCAACTTTAAAGAAGGTCATAAGCAGAATGATTTCAGTGCAAGTAATTACACTGGACATTCAGCCATTTTACTATAGGTTGGGGTTTTTTCTTCTCTGTTTTAATATTATATTGACACTGAAATATATGCAGCCATGTCAGTCCTGTTCTGTACTTGCATATAAGCACTGAACTAACATTGAACAGAATTTGAAGGGGCAGAGTATTTCCACATGAATGTTTCAAGGAAGGAAGACATGCTGAAGGATGGCTGACAGTTTAAGCTTTTAATAGCTATTCTCAATGTCTATTTGATAGGAATTGTTGAGCTGGACAAAAGTCAATGAGTCTACCAGGACAAACCCAGCAAACTATAAATGCTTTTGTTAGAAACTGAACCTAAGATAAAGGACAAAAGGCAAGGGACACATCATTCAGAGTTTTTGGCTTAAAGACCAAGTGAGAACTGGACAGATGGTTGGAAATCATTATCCACATCACCCACTTATATGAAAAAATTAATGAAGTTTGTACACTCATTCTCTATAGATCAATTATTCCCAGAAAATCCAAACTGAAAAATATTAATTTAATGCTTAGAGACAAAGAATTTAATTAAACTAGTTAAAAATTAACTTTGTCTTGTTCTATCATTTTTTCAAACAGTTAAAAAAATAGAGTCTTCATTCACAGTTACAGATTTTGTTAACTATAGTGATTTTTTTTAACAATATCGCCTTGTGGCAAAGCAGATCAACAGCCGCCCAGACTGAATTAGGAAAAGTATTGCCAGCAGGTGTTTCTGCCAGAGGAGTGTTCCTTCCCTCTACTCAGTATTGGTGAGACATACAAGAACAAGCTGAGAGAGCTGGAATTGTTTCATCCAGACAAGAGAAGGTTCAGGAGGATCTTCTCATCGTGTTTAAATAACTGAACAAGCTGTCCTACCTGACGTGACTTCAAAGAGGGAAGTTGAGCTAAGTGATGTTTGGGGATCCCCCCCAAACTCAACCATTGCATAGATGCCATCTTCCAAATAGAGTTGTGAGTTAAAAATACATTTGCAATTGCTTTATAATGTGGACTTGAAAGTTTTTCTATACACAGTGAGATGATAGTGGACATCACAGAATTCTTTGAATATGATCATTTCCTAAGAGAGACAAAATATATTAATTGTATATATGTAACATATATATCTATATAGGTGTGTATGTAATGATAGATATGCAATTGGATGAGTAGAAAACAAAAGATTAGAAATGTTATTTGTCACTAGGCCTCCTGTGTACAAAACAAATGGGCAGTCAGATAATATTAGCACCATTAAACTTCACATTCAAAAGAGAAACAAATTAAATAGCATATCTTTATGGCAGAGCAGATCACTAAAACACCACAGAAGAATTTTATTTTTTACTTGCAAAGTTCAAGGCCAACATCATCATTTATTTGTCCAACATCCTGATAGAGTTTTTGTTGGGGGAATTCTTCAAGATAATGCATTATGTGCTCTCTAAAACAATGCCTGCAAGAGTTTTCTGAGATGGACCTCTGTACTCTGCAAAATAGTAGTGATCCATTAACATCAGTGGCACGCTGCATACATTCAGAGTTCTACATTGAAGAATGAAATACTGGACTGGTGCCATGAGATTTCTTATTCCACAGTTTTTAGAGAAGACCCTGTGTATTTTAGATATGGCCTATATTTAATCTACTCCTCTGGAAAAAAACCCCAACATTTAGAATTTTTGGAGAAAAATCTTAGTCTGAAACAGAAACATGTAGGGGAAATTTCTTTAAAGAAATACTGCTCAACTTTTCTGATTGCAGAAGGATATAAAAGAACCCAAATGCAGAAATTCAGACTTCCTAAACATGGGAACTGTTGCTAAAAGTGGACTAAACTTTTTATTTAGGCTTTCTCTTTCTCTCTCCATTCATAAGCTAGTAGCAGATTAATCCTGTCTTGGGCCCATGCATGCTAAGTTTACTTTCTTTTTTTTAACGTCTTTTATCATTTTGCCCCACACTGGCCTATTGAAACCTGCAAACTGGGACTGGACCGTGGTGGTGGTATGAAATCATTTACAGACTCTTCATGAGGTTTGGATACCTACTATGACAACAAAGTAGCTTATAGTAGAAGACATTTTGTGTATTAAAAAATATATATATTTTATTTATCATCAATACATGGTTTTTATACACCATCCTAGCCACTAATTAATTTCTAATAAATTAATGAAACTTAGATTTAACTAGACAAAAAAAAAGGAATACTCAGGAATGATATTGAATTAATTTCAAAACCAGTATTCACACAATTTCTACTTGGCAAAAGCCAATCAGTCAAATTTGTAATACAGTTGATACTTGCTAGAAGTTTACTCTATTGTCTCCACTTTTTGTGTTTACATGGGTGTCTAGCGGCAGAGAGCTGCATTTGAAATTGTCTTGCACATTGGTATAGATAATTTGAAAAAAATACTTTTGGTCCCTTCAGGGTGAAAGCTGCAACATAATAAATTTTTGCATTTTTTTATTGTGTATGACAACAGGCCTTTGGGATTTCTAATTTAATATTCATTTAACAAAGTGTGTGTATACATATTTCCCAAAGAGATTTGAATAACATTAAAAAAGTGGTTCCAACATCTCAGGTATATTGCATACATCTTCAAGTATTCCACTGAAGATTTACAAATTGCCTGTGAAAAGAGATTTGGAAGAATGGTATTTAAGTAATATGAAACTTCTATCTCACACTGGAAAAATTAAAGATTGAGCTATGCTGCAGTGTATAACTTATGTTGTAAATAGATCTTTTGTTATTTTTTTAATTATTCAAACCATGGATTAGGTATATGGCTTATATTTAAAATGGTTTTTACTGGTTCATAACCAAAACCTTAAAGCTCTTCATACATTTATAATACATATGCAGAAGATTAAAAAGAGTTTAGAGTTTAGGTCCATGGGCTTTGTTGTATTAAAGAAGGGAAACATTTTATCTGTAGTGATATGGCAGTGTACAGCAGTATTAATTAGTCCATTCTGCTTCAGTGAGCAAAAAGGTATTGATGTACCTGGAAACAAACCACTGCTTCTCCTGCAGCTCACCTTTGCCGGAACTGTCCAGCATTCAAATAGTTTTTTTTATTTTTTAAATGATCCATTTTCAGGCTGAAAACAAATATAACACATATAAACACATATAAAAAAAGCACACATACTTTGTTTTGTGTCTACACCACTGAATGAATACTTTAGGATTAACGTTTCCTTAACGTGGGAGCTTAACTGTCAAGAGCAAGCTTACAGCATGGCACATTGTAGAAGAGGATTGAAACATGTCTGCAGCAAAGGTGCTCAAAATCTCCATCAAAATCAGAAAAGTTTCAGGTTTGTGACACAAAAACAGTATTTCCCAAGAGAAAGTAATGGACAAATGCAAACAGCAGATTATGTTCACTCAGGAAGAAGCAAATTTCCACCGAGTCACTGTGCGTCAAAATGCCACGTGCCAGATCACAGAGCCAAACATCAGCAAGGCAGAAAAGGGCCAAGAACAATCCTCTGTAATTAGTTCCCAAACACACTGTAGATCATAGCTAACCACTCCTGAAATCAACTGACTGTTCTACACTATTGCAAAAGGATTTTTGATGAAGATCTGAAACAAAAAATACACAGACAGGTATAAAAAAAGATTCTGATCTGCAGTAGCAGCTTGTATGATGGAGGTTATCTCAAACTGTGACAGAAAGTGGAACTCTGTCCTTTTTATTTGTTGCCCTGGATGCATTTGTCCCTGAGGTGAAACAGGAAGGCAGTCATGCCAAATCTTGAAGCAAAGCATGCTTGTGCATAAAACTTGAGGCAAAAAATTTAATAAGAGGACAACCCTTTTGCCAGCTTTTTCAAGTCATGTTGGCAGGGTCAATATCTGCAGAATGTAAGTTATTGCTTTTATTTTAGTTTGAGTTATTAATCTGTGGGTAGATTTAAAATATTTTGAATACCTTCTCAAATGTTTCATGGCAACAATTTTAAATTTAAAAAATGCAAGAGAGACTATTTGACTTGTGATATCAGCATTGTCATCTTTATCTTATTTTCTTCCCAATAAAAATATAAGCTACAAAGAGAAGCAGTTTTATTTTTTTACATATCTACTGGTTCCATTCTAAAGCACCTACCTAAGCCTTTTCTCCACAAGCTCTGAAATCATAACAGAATGCAGACTGGTGTATCATTTTAAAAAATTTACTCTAGAAGCAATTGCAGTGAGGTGTTGGGGAGCAGTAGAAAAGAATAACAATTTATTTTTATGCTATGAGACAATTTATTTTTCTCACAGGTAGATGGTGGTTTTCTTCTGTTTCATATAAATACTAACATTTTAAACAGCATCCATACAGCTAAAACCACCTTTCATTAAAAATAGAAAATAATGTGTTTATGTGTGTATTTATATACAGATACATGGGAGAAAGATATCCCATACTTCTTCTACTAAACTGTATGGAAATCAGTATGATCACCATGTCTCGTATTCACACAGGAAGTTTAATGATCTTGAAGGGTGCACCTTTACTAGATAAGAGGGGAAAGCATGATCAGATCGCTGCTGTTGTTTATATGGCTGTTTCAATGCATGGCCTACAGCTCATTTGTTAATGACCATGCAAATATGCAGCACATTCGTAAAGAATTAAATTATTTTTCCTCATGCATATTTATGTATGCATGTGTGTTTTGGAACTCATTAAAGCAGTTTACAAAAGATTCTGTAACAAGCATTCCACTTTCAGCATTGTCCTGGAAATACATTTGTTAAGGGCAAAATTCAGGAATATACTTATATTTCATATTACAAAAATGTGGATAAAGCATTATGAGTTAACCCTTAGCTAAGCACCCACACTGCTGCTCACTCCACCACTGCAGCCCCACTGGGATGGGGGACAGAACAAGAAGAGCAATCATGAGAAAAGTTGAGTTGAGATAAAAACAGATTAATAAGAGATGGAAAGAGAAAAAAACAAGTGATGCAAAGCCAAGCACTCACCACCTCATACAGATTGACATCCTGCCAGTCTCTGAAAAAGGGCCACCTTGGAAGCCAAAACTCGTCTCCCCTTATTCCTCTGTCCATTCTTATTGCTGAGCATGGCATCATAGGGTGTGGTATATTCCTTCATCTGGCTGGGGTCAGCTGTCCCAGCTGTACATTCTCCCAGCTTCTCGCCCATCCCCAGTCTACTCACAGTGGGGGAAGTAGGGTGCAGAGTGGGAAAATGACACACATTAGTGTTGCCAACACTGTTTATCCACAAACCCCAAGCTGCTGTGAAGACAACTCCACTCCAGCCACAGCTAGTACGTAGAGCAGCTGTCTGTATTTTACCTTTTAAAAGAAAGTTTGACTGTAAAAACCAATATCTACATGCATTCCTGTGTAAGAATTACTCATAAATTGACAAAAACCTTCTGTGGTAAAGTACTTTCACTTTCTCTGGTAAACTACTTCCTCTGAAAACAGGATTTTCTGAGCCTTCTGGGCCTTTTTACAGTAAAACCACCATTTTCTTGACTTATTTTTCTCAGAAATAGGATAGAGTGGGTGGAACTTTTATTTTTTATGTCAGACTTACTCTGTAGCGAGGCTAAGAGGTGGCTGAAAGAAGAGCTGTCAAATGGAAAACAGGAATGTAGGAGATATTTTATTAAGAAATACTGATGATATAAAAAGTA
The DNA here is from genome assembly GCA_014706295.1 of Lycocorax pyrrhopterus obiensis. Taxonomy (NCBI): domain Eukaryota; kingdom Metazoa; phylum Chordata; class Aves; order Passeriformes; family Paradisaeidae; genus Lycocorax; species Lycocorax pyrrhopterus. The sequence goes on from JACSVZ010000006.1 coordinate 22,033,452, forward strand.
AATATGTAATCCTTCCATATCAGTTGTTTGAAAAGAATAATATATGTATATATAAATATAGAATATATATACATATATATATATATGTCTCATGTATATTAAGACAGCACTGTCACTTTCAGTGGCATCACAGCCCATGCTTCTGCAGAATCTACAGGTTAAGCTGGTTCTGTCAGACATCAGCGAGTTCTGCAGTTCATGTGTGTGCATGTGTACATATCTACTTGGCAACCTAGTGTTAGGGTGATCCATAAAGATGTCTTCCATGAACAGCCAAGGAGCAAAAACTCAGTTTTTTTCCCCCAGCATGCTCCATCAGGTAAGTATAAACCCATGCAAAAAGGAATTTCTAAAGTATTCTGTTTTCCAAAACAAAAGATTAAAAGTAAGCACAGAAGGAACTGAACCTATCCTGTACTGCAGGAGAGAGTAAGCCATTAGGACATAAATGTCTGATGTTTCTTTTCACAGAAACTTTATAAAGTCAAGCATCTCATACAAGAGTGACAAGGAATTCAACAAGGGCAGGACAGGAACGAAGTGTGTGAAAGAGAAAGGATGTTGTTGACACTGGAAAAATGGATGAAAGGTGGAGAAGAATGTTACAAACACACCATCTGTTACTTTTTTAGCGTAAGAAGCACTTTAGAGTAATTCTTAACAGTTCTAGCTCCTTCTCTGGGAACATAAAAAAGGGCTGGTGGTTTTTTTTTGGTTTTTTGTTAATTTTTTCCCCCACCATTCTTCCTCTAAAACCTTTCTAAAAATAGGTGAAAGTTCCATGTTACCTTTTTAAACCAATCTGGATAAAGATCTTTTTCCATTATTTCAGTTCTTCAAATATATATTTAAGGCCTATTTATGGGACATACAGAATTTCTGAATAGCAGTCTGTGTCTTTACAACAATACAATATAAAATGAGGGAGCAACTGTAACATATCTTTAGATTTAGAAAAGAAATATTAAAATTAATTCTGCTTTTATTCATACTTGCAATTTAATCTTTTCTAGTTATTAAAGGTAGTATTAGTCAGGGTAGATAGAACACATAAAGGAAAGTATGAAATGTAAGAAGTATCTAAGATTAAAAGTATATTGATATTTATCAAAATATAGGCCTATATTCATGTATATGAATACAGAAGAATATTTTGGTCATAGATGAAAATACCTATTTTGGTATCATAAAAGAAAAAAAAAGAGAAAAAGAATAAGAAAGGCTTCAGAAAAGCTGAAGAGAAAAGAAAGGGAAGAGAAATTATATAAAGCAATAGCCAAGAGAACTAAGATACATATAGAAATTCACTCCTTAAGAAGCAAGCAGCTTAAAAGGAAAGGATGCTAATGCAAACTGAGGAATGAAATGAGATACTAAATTTACATTGGATAAAGCCTCAAACACAGAATAGTCCTATTGAAGACCACATGACTAGCTCAAAAATAAAGTGCTCTGCAGCATGATCCACAGGGTAGTGATAAATTGCACATAAAAGACAGCACTGAAAAATTTAGTACATTTCAAAGGTCAGCTTTCAGCATTATTCTCTACAAAGGCCCTGCTAAATTACAGAAACATTTGCAGAGCAAGCTGTGTGATTTCCAGCAGCCCTAGGAAGAAATTTACACCAACCTTGTATTTTATTCACACAATATTTAGGAACCGAGGAATGTCTACAAAACCTGGTTATCTGACACAGTGTCTCATGGAATCCACAGTAATACAATGCTGCAGTTGAATCTCAAGTCTTTTTTCCAAAATGCTTTGTGAAATTATAAACTCTTAAGCTAAATTATCTTTTGAGTCCTCAAATAAATGATATGTAGCCCTTCACAAAAATTTTTGCAAAGATATTAACTGAAATCATCTTTCACAAATTATGAATTAGGATTCCATTAGTGATGAGTTATATGGTGTCTCAGCCACATGCTGGTCAAAATATTTTCTTCTGTTCTTTCCAAATTATCACCTGCTTTAAAACAGACATTTATACTATTTTTGTTATAATGTAATACTTTATTTCTTATACTAATAATATTTGCTTTCACTTATTCCTATGTAGTATTCTTGCATGTCTGTAGGATGCCACACATTTTTGCATCATCAGCAGATTTCATCATTCCTGCTTTTAATACAAATGTCATAGTAATGGAAAGATTAATTTTCCACAGACACAAAAATTTTATGGTGAAAGTTACACCATACTTACTTATTACTACTCTTTGTTTCTTATTTGCAATCCACTTTGGATTTTCTTGATCAAAAACATACAAAATCTTCTAAGAAATCATAATTCAGTAAAGTTCATGTAGTTATGCCATGTTTAGTTAAATGATGCTTCATTACTACCAGTTTAAATAACTTTAAAAAAAGTATTTCTGCTACATTGCTTTGGGGACTGTCTTGTCACACTTTCAAACTCATTTTGAAGGTTAAAGTAATATTTTGCATCATTATAAAAATTGGATGAGTGGTTAAATGTTTCACATTAGTCTTTAAATATTCTAAAAGATTCTTTTCTAATGAACAAATGTTAAAACATAAAAATGAAGAAAAAATGTTAATGGAGATAGCTAGGCTCTCTTAAGTTACTGATAAATTCAAAAAGAAACAAAAATGCTTCTAATTAATATTCAACTACTATTTAAGAAAAAAGCCAAATTATGGTACAGCTAGTCTCTAGGGAGCAGCCTAGTTTACTTGCATTATTGCAGCTCTTTCTAAAAGAAATTATGTGAAACAGCCTTTGTTGTTAACTTAGACTTCTTCCCTCAACCTATTTAAATAAAAATAATATGCACAAAGAGAAAGATAATTAAGGTAGATCACCCTAAAGTTAACAACACCATCCAGATGTTTAAAACTTTGGATTACCTTTGAAACAAACAATTTAATTGATCATATCCTCCATAGAACCACTCTAATAAAAGACTCTCATCAAATATAAAATATTCCCATTAGTGCTCGTAGTAGCAAAGGGACCTCATAAATATCACAGAACCACAGAATGGGTCAGGTTGGAAGGGACCACTGTGGGTCATCTGGTCCAACCTCCCTGTTCAAGCAGGGTCATCCCGGAGCACATGGCACAGGATTGTGTCCAGATGGTTCTTGAATATCTCCAGTGAGGGAAACTCCACAACTTCTGTGGGCAATCTGTTCCGGTGCTCAGTTGATGCCTTTTCCTGGTCTTAAAATCAAGAGTCAAACATGGTTAGAAGGGAAAAAGGGATTTTACCTTGGTATTTATTTTAAGGATCCTTAGGTGCACTACGTTCAGGTGGAATGCACTTCAATGTACACTGCAATGCACCCGCCCAAAAGATCTGGTATAACATTATAGGTCTTACTAATTAGCATATCTATCAAAGATTCCCCAATGAGAGGCTCGAGTGAGCCCCCCTCCCCAAGGAACCTTCCCCTGGATGGTTCTATCTTAGTTTACAAAATGTGTTCTGGAGAGGACCTTGGGGTCTGGGGCACACTGATCCCTAGCTACAAAGCTTCTCAAATGTTTAGTCTCCTAGCTTGACAAACAGGTCTAAGAATGTAGGCAAAAAACCACTAAGAATACAGAACTTGTAAAAAGGTATAAAAGGGTATAAAAGAAAAGGCAAAAAATCGTCATGGCATCAAGTCACCTGCACATTTAAGTAGCACTTCCTGTGCATCAGTTTCTCCCTGTTGCCTCATCCTATTGCATTGGCACCACTGAGCAGAGCCTGGCCCCATCCTCTTGACACCGTCCCTTCAGATACTGACAGACATTGATGAAGTTCCCTCTCTGTCATACCTTCTTGAGACTGAGCAGGCTCAACTTTTATCTTTAAGGTTGTCTTTTTCTTTTGGAATGCCTTGTTATATTTTTTTCTTTTTCAACTCAGTTGGAAACATGGTTCAAAAACTACTGCAAAATCGAAGTACTGAATTTCTCTTTATAAAAACAGATATGATAAAAGTACCAAAAATCAGAAATACACCACATTTTTCAGTAGTCTAACGTTCAGTGTCAGTGTGATTGTGTTTTGTCTGACAGAAAGAAAGGCAGCTCAGATCTCATGTAAGTTTCACTCTCCCAAATATCCCATGCTGAGCATCACTTCATTCAGTGCAAGCACTGTTTCCTTAGATCAGTATTGCTCCTCTTGTTGACATTTTGTTTCGGTTTATGCCTGTTGTGTTTCACCCTGACAACATGCACCACTATGAAGTGCCTTGCCTGAACTTGCTGTATTTTATAAGAATTTGTCATCTGTCAGAGGACCTGAAATAAATCCACATCTCTAGATGAAGTTTTGCAGGTACTGAAGGCAGGAACCTTCATTTCTCTGAACCTCCTACCTGTGCTTCTGTTATTACTCATCAGGAGGTTCTTGGCCTGCTTTGCTGCCAAGACACGATGCTGTCTTATGCCCAGCTTGCCATCTACCAGCACCCCTAAGTCATTCTTAGCAGAAATGCTCCCCGGCCAATCAGGGACCATTATTAGAGATGTTTCAGTGCTGTGACCACATGCAGACCTCTAGTTCTTCCTGTTTGTTTCCCAGGTGTGAGAGACTGGAGAAAATTATTACTGGCTCAAAGCAACAGAAATGAGGGTGAGGGGTGGTGAGAGAAGGCAGTGCAAATTCTGTGCAGAGTGGGATGTGCCCTACACCCCACCCGCTGGAGCCTCTAGTCCAGCCCAGAATGGCTGTCAGTCACTGGCACACCTGAAGCCCCACCTGGAGGGGAGGGCCCTGGCAACCAAAGCAGATAAAAGCAGTTGCACAAAGATACACATGGTCATGGCCCATTGTTTTAGATTTTATGGTAGCTGAGAACACTCTGGAATTCAAATAGTGAATAATAATTTTTGTCTGTATCTTTCTGTCTCTCTCTCGCTCTCTCTAATTTCTTCTCAAAATCTGGGTTACTTAAAGTTGGATGGGTGGGAGTTTGCTAAGTTAATGCCTTGCGAAATGCTTTATTCAATTTGAATTTTTGTTTTAAAATTTGCCAAGTACCCTTATTTTCTAAAGTTTTCCAGTAAAATTTTGTCAACATCCTTTGTCGAGTTCTCCTTTGCATCACCTCAGGGAAAAGTAGTGCCTTAAGCCCCTTTGAAATAAACTTGCTGAGCAAGGACCAGGGCTTTACACCAGGCTGCATGCATTTCTTTGCATGCACTTGGAGTGGATGTCTCTTCACCCTGCTTTATCATTCTTATCCCCGCCAATGTGCTTTCTTGGATGCCCACCTCTGCCTACCACTTTCTCGCCCAAAGGTGTGTTGCAGTATCTCTCCTTTGATGTTACTGGCTTAGGACTCTTTGACAGATTGACCACTCTGCTTCAAGCAAAGATGCTTTTGTCCTACTCTGTCAATTGGATCCCACAACTCCTCAATAACCTTTGATCTTCAGAAAACTTGTGGTAACAAAAAGCAAATTCCTGCTAATGACATCAGTTGTGCAACCTGGTATTGACCTCCAAGGTATACCCATTCCTGGTCCAACCTTTCTTCTTTACCAGGAGGATGAAGGAGACACCAGATAGGTTTTATGTCCTTAAACCTTATCCCCAAAGTGAAGTAGTAAATCTTTGTATGGTCAATGTCTTCCCTGGCAGTGACATGTGCCTGGACAGCAGAGGGTAATAGTGCAACACCTCGGTATTGTCCCCAGGAATTTTGGATCTGAGCACCTGGCAATCAGCAAACCTCCCTAGACAGCAAGTTGGCTGATGGGCCACCCACCTCCCTGAGAAGGGAACCTCTCTGCCATCACTTGCATCAACATCTTAGTGTTGATACAGCTCGGGTTCAGTTATGATGTCTCCCCAGACAGTGTTTTTTGCCCATCATCTGCTACTAGGGCATTGAACCTGTTCTGCAGGGGCAGATCTGCAGGGAAGAAGAAACCTGCCTCATGTTGCATCTAGTCACAAGACTCCAGCCTTTCCTAGTGTGGGACTCTCCATTTGTCATTGCATCATGTTCAGGCTCTGGGTGTTCTGTCTTCTTCTCATGTTTTTCCTCTGTGGGGTCTCTGTGAACATAGTAAATCCTATGAACGTATTTGTTGTCATTTTCCCTGATGCTCTGCAGTTTGCTGACCTCCTCCCACAGCTCCTCCGAACCAGTGCACACCTCCTGCAGGAAAGGAGCCCATTTCCCATGAGCCCAGCCACGGTAAGAGCTCCCAGGTGCCCTCTGCAGACCCAGACCTGGAAAGCTGCCTTCTGCCTCTTCAGCTCTGCCAGAAATTAGGCTTCTGCTATACCAGGAATATCTGCTGTGGTCAGGGCCAGCAGCCCTGCCCTGTGCCATATCACTGCCATGGTTGAGCACTTGCACACTGCCTTCATCAGAGTTTTCAGCATTTCCAGCCTCCTCTAGGCACCTGTTCTCCAAGCCTGCACCCATCTAACTTGCTCCCTACCACCAGGTCACTAATACTATCAGGCATCAGCTGAAAACAAAAGTTTGAAGCACCCTTTTTTACAGGAGTAACTGAAAGTTGTCATTCAAAACTAGAATTTTTGAGAAGTAAAAGCCTGTGGTAGCTTCCCTTCTGTAGCAGCAGCAGGCAGCCCCCCTTGGCCCCAAGCTTCCTAGAAGAGCCATTCCCTATGTGCCTTGCCACCGTACAGGTTATTTTGCTATGTGATTCCTTTTTTTTTTTGGGTGAAATTTTTCTTTTGCCCAGGTTTTAGGGTCTAAATACAGATTCTCTGATCTTTGCTTCTCTTTACTTGAAAGGAAACCTACTGGGTGACAAAAACATTCACTGTAAAACAGAGTACAGTCCATTTGTGGTTAACATAGCCCCAGCAGGGTTTTCACCACCAGAAATCTCACCGCACATTGTTTTTCAGTGGCTTTCACTGCAAACTGCTATTTCCTGGGAAAAGAAAAGCCTTTTTCTAATTGAATTAAGAAGTTTACATTAAAAAAATAAAATTATGCCAATTTTGTAGAAAACTAACACTTAAAACACAGGGAAAAATGAAACTTGAATTACAAAGCAGTTTTACTGAGGGAAAAGCAAAGTGACAGAGGTTCTTACCAAAATATAGCAACAGCACAATGCTTGGAGACTTTCACCAAAGAACCCCTAAACCTGGCCAGTCCCATCTGTTTCAGCATTTTGTTGTCATAACAAAATCTGAAACAGACTGAAGGGATGTGGGGGAATTAGGAAGGAGGCCTTGGTGAAGCATAAATTGCAAATTCCTTTCTGAGTAGGAAGATCAAATTCCATTAAGTAACAGCACAGTTTTATGTACCATCAGTGACCTGAAATGTGAGGTAGTACCTCATTTTGGGAAATGCACTTCACAGCAATGTGTGCAATTACAGGCAAGCAAAACATCATCAACAACCATAAAATTGGGGAAAACAAAGGATCTCAATGGAAAAATTGAACACTCCACCCGAATGGACTTAAAACAGTAAGAAACCACTGAAGAACACATACACCTAATCAGAGTCTGGAAAGTAAATGTAAGTTAATGAAGATAAATTTTTTCACTATCTCACTAGGAAAAGAAAAAACTAAAATATATTAGCCATTGTCATAAGAAATAATGCTTGAAATATTATAACAGGGACAAAAATATTAATTAATGTAATTCCAGATAAAAGTGACTGTAGAGAGATTTAAATCAACATTAAATACCTAAGCTAAGTATATGTCAGCCAATGCACCTTCAGAGGTATTCAGAAGTACTTTGATAAAATCATGCATGTTCTTTAAGATGGGTGAATTTGAGACTTTGGTCTGAAAACTGTTAGTCACACTAGGAAACTTTGATTTCTGAGGACTTCAACATAGATACTGAAAAAACAGGATGCTAAATAAATAATTTATATTGTTGGGATGAGACTGTGATATGAAAGTGGCAAACAGACATGAGAAAATTAAGAAAAATTAGGAAAACAAAATGTGTGTTCACATATCTTTTCAGTAATGATGTATATGTGTGATTTGAAAGGAAATGCATTAAATATATCAGGTAATATATCCCATATCTGAAGATGGCTCTAAGCTCTGGACCCTAAAAAAATTATTAGGATGAAAGTTAAATTAAAGTCAAGGAAGTTTCTTTTCAACTAATTTAAGGTCATGCCCTGACGTGATCTGCAGGGGATAAAAATATGTAAATTTCATTAAATAGCGTTCAGAACCTCATTAATAAAATAGTATAACATGGTAAAATGGTCAATAATACATATTTTGGCACAAAAAGGGAACTTAAAAGTAAAATAATATGTTATGGTAAGCTATTCTATTTCAAGAGTATTCCTCAGGAATTACTTTTAGGGCATCATGTTGCTACACCACTTTTCAGAACAAACATTTACTCAAAATCTAGTGAGAAAAGTACCTTTTATACTCCACTGCCAGAAAGTTTTGAAGTTGTTGAGTGCATACATGAAAGATCTGAGAAATAATAATCTTGAAAAACACTTTTCTTACAAAATCTCAGTGGAACTAATTTTCAGTAGTAAATTTACTAAAATTCATTTTTCCATAAGTATTAAACCAAACATTTATTTTCACTCATTCTGTGATATTTTAGTGACAAAGTCAGAAATGCTTAGTCATGAGTATCCAGTATGAACTTTATACCTTATTCTCTTTTTAATTAATGGCCTTTTAATAATGACTTGTAGAAAAGCACATGGTCCATTTATTGTATTACATAGTTCATTGCAGAGGAAGAAGCAGTGTCATAAAAGGAAATTAACAGATACAGTAAGAGCAGCAAGTCAGAGAGGCTGGAACAGCAGTTTTACTTTTCCGTGTTCTCAATATAAGTAGATGGGTTTTCAAAGTAGTTTATTTCCAATGTCTTGAAGGAAGATTTTATGGGAAACCAAGCTTTCTGAACAACACATTACAGTGAGAATACATTTATTTAAGAAGACTATGGAATCATAATACAAATTACCTTTTAAGAAGACTTTAATTTAATTTTCTTGATTCAAATCACTATTAAGTAATAAAAGTATTCTCAACATTGTACTGAAGTGTGTGTGCAGATGATTTGAACTCAAAAAGATTCACAGAGGTTCATAAGTTCGTAAATCAAAATGTTGATAAAGTGATATTTAAATGGATTGGATTTTAATTTAGACTCATAGCAAATCTTTCAGTTTTGGTCAGCACAAAATGAAAGATAGGAGCCATAAAGTGTAAAGCCTGGGATAATTTGTACTCATGATATGTCATATAGTTAAATCAGTGAAACAAAATATTAATATGTATATCTTCAAAAACAACATGGTTTTTCCTTGTGAGAGACTCTTACAAGATAATGGCTCAGCCAGTCTTTCATGAAGTTACACCTGCCCATTCAAGCAGAAATGGAATCTAGGCCTAATGAGATTGAATCTAGATTAAAGTTACTTCTCCCTTTTTTTCCAAATACATATTTTCTGATGTCTCTAAACAAGAAGCAAAAAAAATTTTTTAAATCACACAAATAAGGGAAGAGTTCATATATTTAATCATCTAAATCCGATGTTTATCTAAATTTGGAATCTTTTCCCATGCTTTGTTAAAATACCCTTGGGATAGAAAAGGGTATTTTAACCCTCTGGACTCTTTCAATGCTATCTGGATTGTATTAATGTTTCCCAATACTTCATAGTCATGGAGTTTTTTTAAATAGAGTTACCCAAGTGGTTCAGTGCTAATACAGCTGGAATATCTGTCCTTCAGAATCTGGCCTGTTTCTAAATACATGAGACATCTGTAAATATAGAAAATATATTATAAATTATAAAATGTGCATAACCCCCTAGTGTTTTCATTATAGTGGTATGAAATTACTCAGTATTTTCTAATAGGATCAAGAATTTAGTTTCATGTGATAGCATATTCATTCATCTTTCAGATATTGGCACATAATACCTTTACTCAGCATATGGAACTCAGGAACTACTGAAAGAATTTCATCCAGCCGAGCACATATTCACATCCTTGATATTCACTTGATGTTTAAGCACCTACTGAATTCAGATAGGTTAACCGTAAATATAACTAAGTGCTGGAATTAAAATATGTCATCATATGATTTTATAAAAGCTCTAAATATGTGATTCTTATTTTTCATATCTTTCACCCTTTGTGTTTCTAGAAAACAGGAAACTATTTTATACTCTGATATGCATAATTGATTGCATTCCCTGTTTAATTGTGCATATATCCAGCTGTTTGTGTGCATTAATTTGGTGGGTACTGCCCTAGAGGCACCTGACCAAGTAATAATTTTTTATTGTTTGTGTGACAGACAAGGAACCACCATCTACATATTATGTACTGCGAGATATCCAGCACATATACATTTACAGCACAATAGTTATACTGTGTGCACATATTAACAGTCAGAAAAATAGTTCAAATAATTGCAATGTAGGCACTATATTTCTGCATCATAACTATCTGTTGTCTTCCTTTTTAAAAATCTGGTATTATAACTCATCGTTAAGCTGAAAAATTCTTAGTGTGTCAAGTTATATTTAGATATTTAAAAATGTCCAAAACAGGGGGGTTTTTAATGCATTCTTATACCTGCATACAATTCAAAACAGGAATTTTTATCCTAATTCCACTCTCGAAGTGATAACTTCCGGTTGAGTTCGAATGTATATTTCACAAAAACATCAAAAGGGACTTCTTGCATTCTCATTCTCTAAAGGTAAGGGAAGCTTTGGAAGGTGCCTCTAAGGAAAAAAAAATACTCTTTCTTCTTTTTTGTACTACTTAACCCTATTAAATAAATCCTCTGATGGTGACTTACTCTTATTCATGTTAGAATAAATCTAGTGTCACTTCAATTAAGTTGAACTGAATTAAACTAAATTTTTAAAGGGATAAAAAGTAGGTTCTCACTTCTAGCATATCTAAAATAACAGTAGGTCTTCGTCTCCTATCTATTGAAGGTTTTCAATGAAATTAAGTTTAAAACAGGTCATGTCCATAAGCTTTACTGTAGTTGTTCACCTAACTGAATTCAGTGTGGGACAAAACATCGAGTGAAAATTAAGGATGTGAATACATACTTTGTAGGGTGGAATTTGAATGGGGAATGATTAAGGTCCCATGTGATTAAGCACTTTTTTCTTAAAAACAAGTAGGAAGTGTCAGTAAGACCATCCATGCAGAATTATCTAGCCAGACATGAAACTTTCAATTCTGGCCTTACAGTAAGGTCACTTCCTTTGACAAAAATACAGATTGCAGAGGACCAAAGCCTTTTTTTTTTTCATGTTTAACATACATGACCTTTTCACAAGATGCTACAGAGACATCACTATAATTCCCTAAAAGTTTTTATGACTCCTCAGGGCACAAGGGTGACTGGTAGATCCTAAAATCTGATATATTATAATTAAAAATATATTTAAATCACCCTAATAATTAAAAAGACAAATTTATTTTTGTGGAAGAAATAGATTATTTGAGTTAAGTCATCATTTTTCATACAGCAGACAGCTAAGAAAGAAATTGAAGTGATGGACAGCAGATATATTGTATACGGCTCCTGCTTTGCAGTAAGACAGAAGAACCTCAGAAATAAAATCCCTGAAATATAGCACAGAGCTTTGTCATTGTATCCATCAGAGGAAAATTAATTCCCCAGAGGAGTCTGCCAAGCATCTTAACAAAAATATCCATACAATTTATGCTTCAATCATGGCCAAATTCTTTCAATTACATGAGGACTAACTGGAACATCAGAAGCCTCTCCAGTGGGCTATTCCAATTTCATTACTTTTATGCCAGTAGATGACAGCTTGTTGTTGAAATTGATCTCTTTTATAAGGTTCATAACATACTCTTCAAATTACTGTGCGTCTTCAGATTTTCTTCTTTTCTCAAAGGTCTTAAGAAAGGTTAATAACATCAACAATATAGTCTTGGTTAAAGTAGCACTACTTAAAAGAATAGCTTTCACTAAATTATGGTTTTGGTCTTATACTATCAACTGGCAAGGTCAGAGTCTGCCAGCCTTACTTTTCTGCCTATTTACCTACATGAGCAATGATTCCAATTATTTTTTAGAAACAACTCAAAAAACAAGATTCTCCTTAACTGCAAATAAGCCTGGCAAAACTCAGAAGAGCTGCATATCTAAATGGTCAGAACTTCTCAAGATCTGTCTGGTGCTATCCTTGGACTGCTGCTGGTCCTTCAGTTTCAGTTAATGATTAGTCCTTCAGCTAAATCTAATTTGGATTTTTCTACGCTATGGCTACAGTCACTACAGATGTACTTCAAACATTTCAAAGTTCTTTTTAAATATACATACATACACCTTCAAATGAAACCTGTTGGTTATAAAACCTTGCTTAATATCTTCATAGGTAGAGTGAATGGAATTTTTTAAACTGCAATAAAATTTCTGAAAAGCAAAATTCCTATCAATTCTATCTGGAAGCAAGCTAGTAGTAAATCTATTTGGAATTCTCTTACATCTCCTTCAAACATTGCCAACTCTTAGCACTTGTGCTGGATTTTTTCATGACTGGTGTTGGCCTAGGTGTGTGCGTTTTGGGAAAGCTTCAGTGTAAATTGTTCAACTACCTTTGACATGTGAGTTGAGGAAAAAGGCATCATTTGGACAATGTAATAAAGTTGGCAACTTTTTCTTTGTAAAACTTCAATGCCTCCAATCTTTGGAGCAGAAGATGACATTTAGAATGATAACTTCTATATTATCGGTCTTTCATCTTCATTAACTTGACCAAAATATGGTCAAATTGTAAGAACTCAGACTACTAAAGACTGAACAGTGGTGAGTTATTCCATTGACTTTTTTTTCTACTGTTGTGCTTACGTAAACATTTAGCATGTTCGAGCTTCCCACAGGTCACAGAACTTACTAAAATGTCATTTACTAAACTGTGCCTCTGCTTTCCTCAGAAAGCCATTGGACATGCTCCAGCCCTAAACTGAATGTACTAAAATTCTGGATTTGTTTAAGAGGACTTTAAATGTCCTGGCTTGGAAAAGGGCACAAGGACTGAGTCTGTGGCACCTAATTAGCTTCTCTTCTTAATGAAGCAAAAGAAATTTCATCATGATACAGAGGGGTCAGACAGACATGACGACAAAATTTTGGAGTGCATCAGCTAAGAGAGAATGTGAGAATGAGAAACAAGATCTGTTAAAGCAAGAAGATATTAGGTTAAAAAGGGGGGACATGCTGGACAAGAAAAATGAATTATGAGCTGCTGGGACAAAGAACACAAGCTAAGAAAAGCACTAAGTCCAGACATGGATCAGCACAAGACATGTTCTAAGAATGGCTTGAAAAAAGGAAAGGAACTATGAATCCACTAAAAACACACTCATGATAACACCTGCATTTTCTACTAAACGAAGTAGAAGGTGATCTTGTGTTAGTTCATATAATTTGTAGGGATCTGGACACTTGCTTTTAAAGCCACAAATTTTTATTTATCATTCTATTGCCTTTGATTAACGATTTTTTTCTTTTTTCTTTCTTTTTTTTTTTTATGGAATGAAAGTGGCCCTTTACCACTTTACTACTTTATAAGTGGTTATCAGATACATAAATGATTTCCAATCACACCAGCTTGGAAGAAGTTAATACAGACTTGCTTCCTTTGTGGCTGCAACCTCTACTTTCCAGATCATGAAGTTATCCTTTGGCTAATTGCAGAATATCTTTGATGTTTTGCAGTTTCCTGTATTTGTTACCCAACAGATGTCCAGTTCATTGTAGTCACCCTTGAGCAAATTATCTTGTTGTCCTGAGTTTTAATACTTGCCCACTAGTGTTTTTGTTTGTTTTCCTGTTGCTCTCTTCAGTCCTCAGGGTCTGCAGCAGATGCTTATTATAGTTTCTCTTTTGTCTTCACTATTGTTCTCTCTGTATGTGAAATATTTTGCTGACATTTCACACTTTCAAAACTTTTGAAGAATGGTGGATGAAAAACATTAGGAAGAGAGATCTGAGAAAAAGTGGTCATTAACATCTGCACAGCTACTAGAGATTAGAAAAGACATGCAAACTGCCCTGAAGAGAAAGAATGTACTATTTCCTTCAGCTCAGAAGGCATCACTGGCATACTTTCCTCACCAGCCACTTTCTGTGTATTGTGGAAAAATAGCCTATTCTTTGTAGTTTATTTTATACCTGATTCTTTTGTATTTATTCTTGTCAACTACTAAACAATAGTAGGATGCCCATAGTGACTATTAATCTGTGGGAATGGTATCTGTGAAACTGCACACCCGCTGCTCAATAAATGAAATGTCTCACTAATAATTCTCTTGAATATACCAAAACTCACCTGCAGTTTGAATAACTATAATGATAAGACAAGACTTTCCCTCCTGGGTCATTTTCAGCCCTTGCAAACCAGTTTTCCCGAATCTAGATCCTGAAAAAAATCTAATTGTATTTATAACAATTTTATTGACAAACTTAACCACGCAATGTGATGTTTCAGTCTCCTAGTGCTTCGTGTAACACATATCCTAGGAGACCTCAGTCAACAACGAATCTTGTAACACAACAGGAACCAAGCACGGCAGTATCCTCTCTTCCTCCCTGTTTTTTATGGGCATCTACTACCCAAAGCTAACACAGACTTACTGCAGTCTCTCAGGTTTTGTCTGAGGAAGCACAGGTCGACCTTTAGGTATCAATAATAGAGAGTATGAATACAATATTCTTGTGTGGGTCATCTGGCACACTTCAACCCAAAACTCAGCAAGGATTTGCAAAAGAATGTAATGATGCTGAGCACACATATTGGACTAAATACTTTTGTTCTTTTCTCAGTCCATACATCCCTTCATCAAAGATATGAAGACAATATTCTAAATCTTGCAATTAAATGAGAATACAGATTGACTACTTTTTAATTTGACTTCTTTCAGATCTTCCTAAATCAAGTAACCTTAGTCATCACGCAAAGGTTTTCTTGTACTACAATGTAAAATGTGCTCTCAGTCTGTCAGTCCAGATATATAGTATAAAATGCTACAAATTCAAACTGTGATCCTCATTTCAGAATTATACAGCTAGACTTCAGAATACCTTAGACATTTGATAATAGTGCAGAAGAGTACAGTATATTCTTCATACATCCAGGTAGCTATGCTGGTCAGAAAACATGTGGTCATGTTCTTTATTATCTTTAATTTTTCTTAACCTCTCAAAACTGCTTCTCTTCAAAGAAGGAAGAGAGGCATGCCTGATAAAATCATTTAGTATTCTACCTTATGTTTAGAGGGGATACAGGTAAAGTAGTGAAAACAATCCTTAGTCCATCATGTTGATGTAATATTAAGAAACTGAAAGCTATTTACACCACCAGACTCTCCTCAGTATTTTGTCTTATTTTTTTAATTTTTTAAGAGGGACCTTAAACTGCACCTTCAGGAATGATGCGAGCATTTTGGTCAAACCTCCACAGCACAAGAGAGCAAGGTCCAGAAGCTGCCAAAAAAGCATCCTACTGAACTGGAAAGATCACCCATCAGTGTATGATCTTACTACCTTGACAATATAGCCAAGTTTTCTCAACATTAGCATCGCTAGCGAGCAGAGTCCGAGGAATAAAGCAACATGGATGGTTTAGTACGAGAAGAAACTGACCCTTTATTAATTTACAAATTCGCTTATACACCTTAGCATGCTGGACACTGACATAAGGTTATTGGTTCACTGACCAACCACCCCCCAGACGGATTGGCTGAATCCAACAACACTTACTTCAGATATTTTCTCTTTGGTATCATAACAATATCATAGTTTACAAAATCTCCCAACTGTTTTCCCATACAGTCTGTGAGAAAGCAAGGCTTTCACACAGACACTGTCAGAAAACTGAGAAATCTCTCTGCAGCCAGGCTTTTAGCATTCACACATCAGTATTTCATACACAGAAATTCTAGTTGTTCCTGCACCCACAGCTTATATATGCTTCTACAAACCACAGAATATTCAGTAACATCTAGGCTTTTCAGTACAGAGCTCAGCTATGAGAACATGGCTTTGATTTCTGAATCACTAATGGGGGATTTATATAATGTAACTTTAGTTATTTAAAAATAAGACCTTTCACTTAGAGATGCTCAACATAAGCAGCAGGGAGATAGGCATGTCACAATGTAAACTAATTCCATTTATCAATCTTTTTCAAGATGGGTGATTACTTAGCTGCCTATTTCTCTTGACTTGTCACTAGATGACAATTTACTCTAGTCATCTACCTTCTAAATGGCTGGTTAGGATAAATGCATCATCCCACCATCATAAACTTTCATAAACCCTACTTAAAACCTAAGATGTAACAAACATATTGAAAAATACTCAGGCACGGTGATATCTACACTTATTTTTTTTCTTAAACTAGGTTTTTTAAATGGTATCTCTTCTTATTCTCCTAGGAAAAACTATGCAAAGAAACTACAGTAAATACTGGTTTTGATGAACAAGCTTTTCCACTACAAAGACGAAAAAGTAGGACCATATTTCACTCCTTGAAAAGGTTAGCAAACTATTTCGTAAAGTGGTTTCCTTGGGGCTCTCCAAAACAACTGGGCCAGTTCTATGCAGAAACAATGCACAGAAGATATAAGGGGACTGGAATCTTTTGAACCAGCAGCTGTGCTACCTGCGGCTCTCCGTAACAAGCAGACCAATTCCATGTGGAAACAGAATGAGCACAAGATATAAAAAGATCAAAATTGTTTGAACCAGCAGCTGTGCTACCTGCAGCAGTTAATCTTTTCTGGCAATCTGTTAGAGACACACATTTCTCAGGCTAAGAGGACTAAGAGGCTTTTGCTGACTGCTGTTCCTGTGAGAGAAGCTAAGTCCAATTCTCCCTTCATATTACTGGAACAGCTAAATAGTGGACTCATATATGTATTAGGGGGAAAAAAAGTCACTTTCATTTGCTTTCTTGGAAAGGACATTTTTGATCAGTTGCTTTGAATAAGTAACTTTGAACTGGCAGCTCATTTCTTAAACCAATTTTACTTTAACTAAATGGTAAAATCTTTTACTAAGAAGAAGCTAAAATTGTGTAAGTTGAAATGTATTTAATAATAGTCAGGCAGGAGCAAAAGAGTATGCTCTCCTATGGACCCAATGTCTGCAGTGGAGACAAAATGCATTTTTGTACTATTACATATAAATTAAACCTTAAGTTTATCTGCCCTTTAAAATCCTGGGATGTTGTTGGGGTTTTTTTTTGTTTGTTTGTTCATTTGTTTATTTGTTTGGGGTTTTTTAGGGGTTTTTTTGTTCTTCTTTTTTTTTCTTTTTTTCTTTTATTCTTTTACTGTTAAGTACTGTCTCTCTTTTACTCTCATAGGACAATTATTTAAATAAAACAGTTTTTTGGCCCTACAATGCTTGCCCTCTTTTTTCCTAAGACTTATTTCTCAGTATATTCTCTCTCACAGTTTAAGAGACATCTTTTGCATTATGGATAATGACCTAATGCTTCAGAATAGTTTCCATTTCTAGCTTTGCTTTTTCACAGTTGCACAATTTTATCAAATATTTTGTTTGTTGGAAGAGGAATATTTTATATTTGATTTACATTCCAGACATCATTGCTTCAGTCAAAGATAAAAGTAGTTTTTTGGCCACATTTCTTTCAACAACTTTTGAGAAACAGAATAAGGACAAAGAGATCATTTCCCCCTCATGTTAAAAAAAAAAAAAAGTAACTTTTGCATTTGTAATTATGCAAACACAGACAAAAAAACTCCAACCCTAGGGCTTTGGGAGCAAACATAGAGTTATTTAACCTTATGATACATTGCAGGCTTTTCAGTCAGCCCTCAACTGCACTGGGAAGTTCTGCTGCTGCTTTCCTTTTATGTTCCTCCCAAAAGAAGGGGGTAAATGAGTCACGAAATAGTGTAACAGCAAGTAATGCACTTTCATGTGCCAATTAAACATCCTGCCCATGTTTTGTACCTACCTTTATGCCTGATTCTGAACAACAGCAAGAACACAGAGAAGGCATAAACAAAGGTAATTTTTTTGTTGTTTTTCATATTTGATATTTCAAAATATGTGAAAGCTGTTCTGGAAAGGTAATGCAAGAAGACTGAAAAGGAACAGCACATTCTATTCTAATCATTCTATGATTATGGCATATTAATTTACTTTCAAGTTCAAAACCAGCTTTTTTAAGAAGAACCACATAGTTCTTCTTAAAAAGAAGCAACCATGAATATATTATGTAAGGGTGCCATCAATTAGTCTTTGATGACATAAAAACCCCTTTATTTCTGATTATGTCTGCATCCCATACTTTACTTTCTTCACATATCAGTATTAAAGGCTTTCCCAAAGCTACAAAACCAAATAATTTTATTGACATAACACCAAAAAAGTCCCCATACCTCGTCCTAGGTTCCCTCTATATAACTTTGTAAATGCACATCTTTTGTCATGTTTCTGTCTTCAAAGAGTACGGTTGTAGTAGCTAGTGTCTGTGAGCTGGTAGAAATAGTTTGAGATCTATATATAAAACAATCCTTATTATATACATGTATCTGTCACTATCTAAATACTTTAGTGAAGAAAACACTGAAGTTATAAGATGAAAGCCTGTTTAAGCTTTTTTCAAGGAAGTTATATCATTAATGAAGACAAAGATTTCAACCCTTTCAATCTGATAAAATCTGTGTTCATTTTGGTCTTGACAGTGTTCTAAATTAGTCTAGTGTAAATTAAACTATTACACAGCCTGTATTTCCTGGAGCATGAAGTTCAGACATGCTCTATATACTGAAAAAAGCCAGAAGAAATACTAAGGGTTTGTGCCATATGGAAGTATACCAAAGCCTGTTTCAGGTCATTTTTCTCTCTCATGTTGAAAATACAGATCTATATTTGGTATTTAGAAGTTAAGTTCTAGATGGATAGTAACTTTCTCATTGAAGGACTTTTGGGATATTTTCACTGAGGTAGACTAAGGATAAAAATGGAAGAAAGTTATTGATAGAATTTGAAGAAACAACATACATTTTCAAATACCATTCACTTCTCAAGAATTCAGATGAATCCTCACATCTTGTGAGAACTCTACTTCCTATGATTCATAGTACAAATATCTCAGAATCTGTTTCTTTTTTCAGAAGATCATGTCCCTCATTTCTCAGTGTACCTTAACATTCCCTGCAAATACACTAAATCCTCAGTAATTATGGCATGGGGAAACTGAATCGTTCTCTAGGCTAACAAACTAACATGTACCAAAGTAATGTGGTATAATTCTTGTTTCAAATCAGTTTCAAGAAGATATGATAATGAACATAGTTATTCTTCACTGAGAAGAAACAGACATTTTCATGTCCAAAAACTTGGTTTAAAACTCAAAAATAGCACTGTCTCTTGAAGAAACAAACTATGAATGAAATTTTCCTAAATGCATTATTTATGTGTTCCGGATATGAGTAATGCTCTGAGCAATCTGATCAAGTTGAAGATGCCCCTTCAGGGTAGGGGAGTTGGAATAGGTGGTCTTTATTTAAAGTTCTTTCCAACTCATACTATTATATGGTTCTGTGTTGCATACCGTGTTCGATATTCCATACAGGGAAAGTATGGAATAATAATGTAGGAAGCTGAAATCTAAAGAAGAGGTGATTGGGGCTTTAGGAGACAGTGAGAAACATCTGTAAAATATAAACTGTTAAACATGACTCATTTGCTGTCTCATAAGTTTAAAAAGAGATCTTGAATGAAATATGGCAGATTCAAAACAAAAACAACCAAAATGAAAAGGGACTCAAACAGCTTCTAGCTATGTTTTGGAATCCACTCATAGCATACTGTGGATGATAAAACTTCAAATGTATTCAAAGGAAGAGTAGTGGATGGGAAATTCGTTGAAGGTTACTAAACCTGCGGGAAACACTAAAACAGCAAGTCCTCTTGCTTAAAAATGGTTACAGTCTTGAACAATGTATTTCTCAAAAATCTTCCTCTTCTAATGATAATAGCATCCTCACACCTCAGTAAATTGTTAGTTTAGCATAGAAGTGATTTTTCCTAAAGTCCTAGTTTTTAACATTCAGTTTCTAGGACTACCATCTATTAGTGAGAGTAAATCAGTGCTTAAGAAGTTTCATTAAAACACACACACACAAAATCCAAATATCAAGAATGAAAATATTACAAAACCCTTGATTAGCTTTTTTTCTTTCTAGTGGTTTTACTGATGGGATATGCATGACAAGTTAGAAACTATTTTGGTTCCTGTAGAACAGAAATCACAAATTAGGCCATCTGACACCACATAATAAATCTGGAAAGAAAGTCAACAACATGTGGGATGAACTATGATGCTAATGCTGCACTATTTTTTTTCCTGAGGGAAAAGAGATTACACAAGACTTACCTGTGCAAAGCGAAGAACAGTGAGAGAAATTATAAAAATACACAGATTTATTTTTAAGACAAAAATTTATCTACATCTTATGAGTGTGTAACACTGTTATATCTTGTATTTAATAAAAATGTGCAGTATTAGGATGAAAAATATCCAGACATTTGCAATTTTTCACGTAAGTTTGACTGAAATGATAATTAAAAATTCATAGATCTAATCAAGTCCCTCATTTCAGAAAAAAGATCAAACCTTAGTTCTGTCCACAGACAACAAAAGGACAGTACTCTCTCTGAGAGCTTTTTCCAGTCATATGGGTTTTTTTGTTCCCCAAATGCCAAGAATGCTCAATATGCTCAGATCATGATATTTTGCAAATTTACAAAGCTCTGATCTTTGTGTTTTGGATCAGACATCAAACCAGCATTTAGATGAAAAACTGGCCATTTTCTTAAGAAATCGTAGGCATTTATTGTGTGTACTCACTGTCCTGGGAATGGAGACTGATCTGTTTTGAGTCAATTTATGTTTTACATCTTCAATAAATAATTTTTTATCAATGTAGCTTTGCAAGTTTGCATGCTGAAAGAGCATGCTGTTATTTCTTTACAACAAAGTAAGCACCAATGCTCCAGAGGAAGCCCAAAGTGAGAGTGTTTACTGAGCTCAGTGTTCTGTTTTATTTAATCAGAGAGTAACAGAATCACAGAATTGTTGAGGTAGGTACCTATGTAGGTCACCTTGCCCGACTGGCCTGCACAAGCAGGACCATGTAGAGCTGGTCACTCAAGACTGAATCCAGATGACTTTTGAAAAACTTCAAAGATGGAGACTCCATAACCTTCCTGAACAATCTGTTTCACTACTTTACCACCCCAGTAGTAAATTTTTTTTCTTCTTTTTATTTTGAATTTTCTGCAATTTACTGGAATTTTTTTACTTCCACCCATCAGGTATTTAAATACATTGAAAAGATTCCCCTGAACCGTCTCTTTTCCAATATAAACAAGTCCACCTCTCACAGCCTATTCCCATATGCTTCAAATCCTTAATCATCTTCATATCTGGAAGTTTGAAAGATTTGGTCTACATTTATACCTACTAAGCTGAAGATGAAATGATTTTGCTCACGTTTCCACATACTGAAGTTATTAATGCAGGAATCAAAGGCAGTATGCTATCACTGCCACCACTGTCACCGAACACATTACAAAGGCTGAGAGTACTTTCTCCTCTCTTTGAAATAAGAGATAGACCCAGGTCCTCTGAGAAGATAATTTCAGTACATTTGTCTCAGACTCACCAGATAATTTTTTCATCTAGATGAGAGTTGTGCATCTAAACTTAATGGGGCTTGAAATTTCAGGTAGGCTTCTTTTTTAGGGCTCCTGGTGTATAGTTCTACATAGTTTTCTGCTCTGCTTGCTAGAAGAGCAAAATACTCACTCTACTCACACACTACAAGGAATACAATTTCTGTCATAAGCATCTGAACTCTGCTTAAGGCTTGAGACATCCAGAAGTTAAATGCTGTATTAACCAGTTAACAAATAATTAACTCCTTTTGGCTGAGACTACTAACAGTCTTAGAGTCTAAAATATCTGAAGAAAAAAGTAAAGCAATCATTTTACTGAAAAGATGAACAATTCACCAATTCACAAATTCACTTGAATTTGTGGAAAAGAAGCTAGTATCTTTACAATATTGCATATTTAATAGAAAACAAACACAACCCCTCACACTGTGAAAGTGTTAAATTGCATGTTACTAGCTATAAATATTGACTAAGACAATCAATTTCATTTTTATTTGGGATAAATAAGATTGAATTTTCTTTACAGCCCATATTCAATATTTTCAGTGAAAAAATGCTTTTTTATACAAGTTCTTTATCAATCAATATTCCTATATACTAGTGATGTATTTTACTAATCTGTTTGCAAAAGTCAGTCATTTCAACAGGAAGAATATATTAAGTTCAAAAGAATAAGCTTTCTTTAGTATGAGAACAAAGCCTTCATCCTCACAGACTTAGAGATGCTCACTAGAGATACATGCATTTGCTTCAGCATTTTGTTTGACAGAAGCATGCTTCATCATTTGCATTAGATTCGCTTAAAACTTTCAACATACTTTTCCTTTATCTTTCAGCTACTTTTATGTTTCCATTAGCTTTATATGTTCTTATTTGGGATAGAGAATGGGAAGCAAAACTGTTACGGGATGACACCCAACAATCAGCTAAGCTGGGTCTTACATTTTTTCAGATAATCTCTTTATCTCTCTCATACAGCAGCTACACTAGACTCTGCTGCAGCTTTTACCTTATGCTGAACAAGATGCTTAAAGTTTTGAGACTCAGTGGAACTTGCTGTGAAGAAGAAGCTATTGGGTTTTTACGGAAAATGTTCAAGGTATAAAATGGAAAATTACTTTGAGAGAAAAACGGACCAGCAGTACTTAGGAAAAGCTATTAAAAATACTTGTTTCAAAAAATTAACTTTATTTTCCCTTAGTTCTTACTTCTGCCTGTGATTAAAGGTGAGAAAGCAGAATTACATACAGCAGCCAATATGATTTTGACAATTTGTATAAAATAACAATGTACTAAAATTACTATTATTAGATTAAATTTGACTTTGTCAATACTTGTGGTGGTTTAGCACCAGCTATTAATTAAACTCCAGGTAAGCCAAGCTCTGCCCCCTTCCTGAAACCAGGACATTAGCCACCCCTTAAATTTTACTATCTATGTCATTCCCAGATCCTATACCTTCCAACTACATACATATACATATACATATACATATACATATACATACACATATATATACATACATATGCACAAACACAGGTATTATTGCAGTAGTCAATGGCCATTCCCCCCAAGATGCCTGTTGAGATCGTTTAGTCCATGGCTGTGAGTTCTATCCATCCTAGATGGACCTTTCATGTCAGGAGAGCTGGTATGTCAGCTGATTACAAGCTGCATCAGGAGCTCACCACGGGTATGTCTGGAGCAGTCAACACTCAGTGGTCCATGGTAGTCATGACATACAGAGGCAATGTCATCCAGCAGCCAGTATTACATAGGCAATTCAACACTACAGATTCTTCTCACCCAAAAATTAATATCCCCTGGAGGTACACATTGTGCTTCCCCAATATCCATCAAGGTCCTTGAGCAAAAACAATCTCAAGGATGGGTTTGCATTTGCTTGAGGCAGGACTAATACAAACTGCCTTCTCTAACACATTTACCATATGCACCACAGGGACTTTATATCCTTCTGTGGTATGTAGAGGCTCTGACTGGGCAATGCCAGCTCGATTCGTAGAGTCTCTAGTGTTAACTAACCAAGTGGCCTTCACTAAATGTAGATCCCAATGTTTGCAGGTGCCACCACCCATTGCTTTTTGTTGGTTTTTAACAATCAATTGTACTGTTCAATTTTCCCAAATGCTGGTGCAACATAGGGAATATTATACACCCGCTCAATACCATACTCTCTGGCTATTTTTGAAACAAGTCCTGTTACTTGACTCAGTTTTTTCTGGGGCACTCTGTTGCCAGAGGACTTGCTTTTCAAGGCCCAAGATGGTGTTACAGGCAGTGGTGTGAGGCACGGGGTACAACGCCAGTCATCCAGTGGTTGTTTCCACCACTATAGGCAAATAGCGCTTGCCTTTGTGGGTTTGCAGGTTTGTGGCAGTGGGATGTAATCAATCTGCCAGGCCTCCCCAGATTTATATTTCGACCGTCGCTCCCCATACCACAGGGGCTCTACCCACTTGTACCTCCTTGTCATGGCACGTGTTTCACAATTACAGGGAAACGTATATTCCTCTAGTTAGTCCAAATCCACCAACGCAAGTCATATTCTATGGTTCTAGATGAATAATTGAGCCTCTTCAGTGTCTTGGTTTATTGCTGTCTTGCTCTCCCTTTCCTAACAGTAGATACTCTGTTGTACATGAGGCAGTAGTATAACTTTTGGAAAAATGTTGACAATTTAGTAAAAGAGAGGAATCAAACTGAAACTCAGATTCCGTGGAGAGGAAAAAGTCAGAGTGCAATGGATGGTAAAAACTTGAGTTATTACTTTGACCAATTTAATTTCTGAAAGGTACTGCAGTGTTTTAAGAATCACTTAAAATCCTTTCAAAAGGGATTTAAGGATTCTTCTATCATTTACTTTTTTTAACACTCATTACTTCTTCAAATGCTATCATTGCATTTGTACCATTACTATTGAACTAAAACCTGGATTAGCATATTTCACTTTGTTATAATAAAATCATAGCATACACTATTTCAAGAATGGAGCATTTTAATTTAGTGTCTTTAAAAATACTCATGTGTTTATGCTCATGCAGATTAAAAAAAAATTGCTGTATTTAATTTATACGTAATTTCTTACACACAAAAGCACCACCAAAACCACAGCTACTTCTGTTTTGCTAAAAATCTTTTCTAGTCCCCAGTTCTACAAGATGAAGCTGGAAAATATGCTAGGTGCTTTCAAATTTATATATATACATATATATATCTATATATATATCTATCTATGTCTTATTTCAGTCACTTCCAGTTTTGGAAATCATAATGCCACATAACCCGTTTCACAATTTTTTATATAATTTTATCATAAGCAAATCTCTCACAGAAATAGGTAGTTTCCATTATGGAAGCTCTCAAGCTAGGCCTACACTAGAAACCCAGTAACTGTGTGTATAGCCTGCAGTTGTTGAGTTAGACAAAGCAGAGGTATTCATTGGGGGAGAGAGGTACTTTACATAATAATTCAGAGTCACTTCTCTTGAATGAAATTGTGCCCTACCATTATCTCATCGTAAAACCATGCCACCCTTCCAAGTATTCTCACTTAATATTGTGTTTTAATTATAACTTTTAACTTTGCAGAGTTTTGAAATCATATTGTGATATTATGTGTTACCAAAAAAGTAACTCAAATAGAAAAAGTATTTTCATAGCAATAATTTCAGTGATAACTTAAATAGATTTTCAGTGTTATCTCTGTACTAATTGACTTCCAAATAAGGAATTAGCTATGCTTTGCTTGGCATTAACCAAGTTTTGACTGAAACAGTGAAAATCTAATACAATAGAAATTCTAGGCAGTAGTTTAAAATGCATGTGTACAAAATTAAGAAAATAATTTAAAATGTGTAAATAAAACATAAACTGATTCCTGTAGATCTTAGACATAATGCAGTACTTGTCAGATTTGAGATATAATTATCCATACACAGATTTTAAGAAAAAACCCGTTTGGTCCATAACTTCAGTAGCATCTCTTCTAGCTGTAAAATGTGCGTTCTTTCATTATCTCCTGTTTCGCCTTCGTTTGGCTGACAGCATGTATCAGTGGGACACATGTGCAGTGATAAAAGCCCATTAGCCACAAGATGAGACAGATGGAATAGATACAATTAATTGTATAAATGCCACCTAGCTCTTGTAAGCACTGTTCACTTTCTTAATGAACAGTTTGAATTAATCTCCAGCTTATAAAAATATTGAATTTTACTCTGAGCTGTCAATACATCCCTGATTTTTCAATTAATCATGCTAATATCTGCTCTTCTCTAGATTTCTATAAAAAAGGCGGGGGGGGGAAGAGATCTGGGGCTTCCAAAACCAGTTCAAAGTTACGTGGCTGATGCTAATATGAGGATTTTTTTTTGCTATTGGGTTATTTTGCATGTGCCATTGAATGTCAACAAGAAGCTTCTTAGGGTAGAATAAAACTATGCTCATACTCATGTGAACAAATACACAAGTACACCTGTGTGTTATCCTTTATTTTTTTACATGGTGAGACACAAAATAGTTGAGAGCATTAATCTCAGCAATGAGGCAAAGAAGAATAAACTGAGAGACAACTGAGGGAAAAAATGTCCAAGGAAAAAACAAAGAAAATTAGGGCATCTGTGCAAAGAACACATCCTCTATGAATGGAAAGTTCATTTTTGAAGGTGGTTATCTAACATAAGACGTGTGGCAGGACTTTAAAGTTGAGCAAGAGCATGAAGTACGTGTTGTAAGATTGTCACTACCCATCGTGTGTAACAACACAACACAGATAACATTGGAAGTAAAAATAAAAAAGAAAAGAAGTGTACGTATGGTAAAACCATTTAAGTGTGAGCTGTTGCATTTCTCCCCACATAAAAGGATTAATTTTTTTCTTGTCATTTTGATTACCAGTAATTTTCCTTATGATTGAGGATGGTGTGTTTCCTCTGTTGTCTATTACAATTATCAGCCCAGAATAATTCAAACATAAGTAAAATAATAACCTTGATGTCACTGCTATTGACATAGTAACTGTTTAAAATTGAACTGCAGTAGAAGCAGAGAACAATAGCCAAAGTTCAGAAAAACAGATGGCTTTTACAAATTTTGCCATGCTCATAAGTATTTTCAGAGATACATCAACAGGAATCCCTCTTGTGGCCAAATAAAGTGCCATTCATAGTATCCCTGGAACAGCAACATTGGTGATTCCTTTTCTCTTTTGAACAATCCTCACATTTATCTAAATCATTAGCAATCATTTTGCTACAAGCACTTTACTAACAAAACTAGCATCTAATCTCTTTCTTAGCCCAATGATTTAGGTATGTTAATTTTCTTTATTTTGCAAGCTATTATTTTCGTAAATCACTTCTCACAGCTGGCAATGACTGATTTGTAAGGCATTATTTAAACTGGAATAATATATTTTTGTCATATTCTGAAATATTTATTAATAAATTTATAAAACCTGTAGTAGCTCATCGTCAGTAGCTTTCTGTTTTTCTCTTTGCTATAAAAACCTAGAGGGGAGGATTTAATGGCAGGATCTATTCATAAATCATGCATTTCCATGTCCTAATCCTAAATGAACATATAATCTCCAAATATCTACAAAACCTAGACAAGTTCTTCAGATCTGATCCATCTTTTACAGAACAGCTTCTTAAAAAGTCAGTGTGTAAACAGACATTCTACCTGATTCCTTTTATACACCTAGTGCTATGTACAAAAGTGTCTGCAGAAGGTGACTGCAGTGGTGAGCAGATGATTTCAGCTGATCTATCCTTATGAGAAAAACAAGTTAAAATGGATGATAGTTATCTTACTGTTAAGCTCATTTTTCAGGCTGGCAGTCATCCTGTCCTGTTAAGATAAATTTTATTGCCTTTTTTTAAGATTATACCTAATAAATATGATGACTGTTTCCTTGAATTGTTTTAGGATCTGAAATCTATTTTAAGTTATGTCACATACCTTGGTATTTACCTACCTTTTTTTTACTGCTGAAATACTTGAATAATCTAAATATTGTAAGGCCCATTATTTCAGGTGCTGCACAAAGATAGTAAAAAGCCACCTTCCAAATTTCTGACACAAGAAAAAAAACATTAGAAGTCCTGAACATGCAGGTTAGGAGAAAGTGAAAAAAGATATGACAACAGACTTAACAGGATAAACCAGAGGCAGAAATGAGTGCAGGTTGTTTACCACATATTTTTTACACTAAAACATGTTGATTCTTTAAACATGGAATTGCTAGCAAAACAAGATAGATTTAGACCAATACAAAACTCGATAATTTTTATTTGGAACGAACGGAATTAAAATTATGGTAATTAAACATTTCAATAATATTTTGATGTATAAGACACATAAAAAAATATTTTTCCACCTAGTATTGCTCAGTATCAATGACCACAGTGCATTTTGTGCTTGTAAGTTATTTGGCTGAATTTTCTGCATTTCCTAAGAGTTGTGTCTTGAAAAGGTACCTGAAGCAGAAGAAGGTTGTCACAAGGATGAGATATGAAGGGTAAAGAAACCCAGGATAAGATTAAGGTCAGCTTCATTTGCCAGAGTGCTTCACAGAAATGTCCTTTCTGTATGATCAGATGAAAAGGGTACAGGTCAAATGTGTATGCCTCTGAAAGTAAAAAGAAATAGTCATGGAATGGATGTACTTAGTGTCAATTGTCTATTTTTCACAGTGTAAATAGGCAGGCAGCACAGTTCAACATGGAAGGTGATTCTGGTACTTCTTTTTTTAACACAATTCTTCTATACAATGTAGACAGTTTAAGACAAAAAGAAAAGACACACTGTCTGTTACTAGTGACGCTGTATTTCAAAGTCACTGTCGTAGTCTGACAATTAAAAAATTAGAGACAAACTCAGTCAATATTTACTTCCATCATTTTGTATTTTTAAAAATTTCATTAAGAGATTGTATGCTTAAAAGTTATGTGATACTTTGAAAGCCTTCTTGGGTTTTTATAACTTTTATAGTCATGTGACTTAAATAATCAGATATAACCAGTTCTGTCTTGAAGGATCATACAAAGTTCCAACTAAAAATTTCTAGCAAGAAAAAGAGGTAAAGGAGAAGAGAAAATTTTTAGCATATGAGGAGCAGATGAGGAATCTGGGGTTCTTTAGCCTGGGGAGAAGGAGGCTTAGGGAAGACCTGATCACTCCCTACAACTTGTGAAAGGAGGCTGTAGGCAGGTGGGGGTCACCCTCTTCCCCCAGGCAACAAATTAGAGGGCAAGAAGACATAGACTCAAGCTGCACCCAGGGGGGTTCTGGTTAAACATCAGGAGGACTTTCCTCATGGAAAGTGTAGTTAAACACTGGAATGGACTGCCCAGGGAGATGATGGAGTCGTCATCCATAGAGGTGCTCAAGAAACAACTGGATGCGGCACTTAGTGCCAAGGTCTAGTTGCCAAGGTGGTGATCAGTCAAAAGCTGGACTTGGTGTCAGAGATCTTTTACAAACTAAACGATTCTGTGGTTCTGTGGTTCTTCTTGGTAACTACAGATAGAAAAATGTTCAAAGAGAGGGTATAAGGAATAGTAAAAAAGGGTGCTAAAAAAAATAAAACCAAGACAATCCTTAAAAATTTACTAAAGGCAAATTTTTCCTTACTTAAAAATGTCTTGAATATCACCATCTGACTCCTCATTAGCTGCAATATAGAAATAAGACCTATGAAGTCATAAAACTATGCCATCTCAAAAAGCAGAGAACAAGAGAGAAAATGGCTTCATTTCTTTCCATTTGCAAAGGACAAACTGCCAGATCTTCCAACTGGTAGATTCTCTGAACTAGGAAAATAGTATCTGTTGAAATGATTGAATAGTGAAAGTTCCAGAGGATTAAGAAAGACATTGTGGTGCATACTTAGGAAAGCCCTAGCTATATATCACTACTTTCCTACATTATAAATTAAATCAAGGTTCACATTAAAGCTTATCAAAGGTGATATCAAGGAAGATAACAGTTTCAAAAATTTCTAGAAATTGGTAAAAATTAAGTAAGTGGAGTTGGAATACTTATAGTGTCCAACTGGCACAGGGGAGTCTGACAGAGAGGGCCATAACTGTCACACCATCTGTTGTCCAGTACAATGTCTTTCAACAATTCAGCACAGAATCTGTCTTATTCTTGGGTCCAAAACCATTATCCAAAGAAATTGAGTATCATGCAAAATTCTAGTAAAATGTCAGTGTCCCAAAAAAGGAACCCATTAATAGCTCTTTCAAAGAATTTCCAAAAATCATTTTAGTCCAGAAACAATAAGGTATTTCAGAGTACCATACAGGGGACCCAACTATTCCTAGATCTCCATAAGATGAAGAAAACTGTCCACTTGGATACCTGAAAATTTTCTTCTAAATCAGTGGTGATGATGTTTAAAAAACCCATCTCAAACCCTGGCCTTGATAGACAGTCACAGAATTCTGTATGAACTTTTAACTTCTTCAACATTTAAGACTGAAAGTACATGGAGCCGAGCAATGCAACTTCTTTTTAGCAAAATAAAGTAATATAATAGAATTTTTTTCATACTAAAACAATTAAGAATCTTTTTTCCTACAGTATCACTGTGCCAGTACATGACTTGTCTGACTTGGGATAAAATATTTCATCTGAATTACAAGAAAAATTATTTTAATACTCAATTTTAGGATTCAAAACCACCTTACATCCATTCCTTCATGTATCAGCATTGCCTTTTGAGTCATCCATATTGATGAAGACTGGAATGATATTGATACATGAATGTTCTTTTTTTTATTACTTCTGGGCATTTTGTAGTAGATTTGATCTGTGCTTATTCTGAATGTTAAAAAACCTCCCAAAACCTTGAATCCTGTGATCTGTCATACTACCAAACTAACCTTCCCTTACTAAAACATTTTATTTTCCTGACTGTATGATCAAAAAGCCTTGAGGTGTGCCTTGCATGCCATTTTTCTTTCCGAGGCTTTCTCATTAAATGAAATGTAGAGTTCTTAGTTTCACTTGTGGTGTAATTTGTTCTTAAATCATGTAACATAAATTTACACTGAGTTTCTTCTCCCAATCAGTCAATGTCATCAATTATGAGGATGGCTGTAGCGAATTCTATTTAGCAAAGTCTCTTTGAAGTTCAGATAAATTTTCTTATTGTATAAAGGTAAATACTTAGTAAGATAAAGGAAAGAAAGTGATAAAAGATTTTTTTTTGCCCAATGTCCTTGTAGTAGATAATACCAAATACCCATATTTATCCATCTGTGTTTTCATATGCAGACAAAAAGACTTCTGAGGGAAATATAGCATGTGAGAAAAATGAATGAAATATTTTAAAAGCCCTTTCTCCTCACCCAAGTAATTTAAAATATTGGCAAGTTTGAATGTGGAGACTGCAAAAATAGATAAGCAAAATTTTTGACTTCAGAATATAAAACTTAATGCAACATCTAATTTGAACTGCTAAGTTAGAACTTCTCTAACACAGAAGAGTACTTGGAAAAACACAAAATGGAAATTTGTAAATACAGTTAAAGTAGAAATACATGTGTTGGAAATTCAAAGTTTACCTAAAAGTGCATTAAAGAAAATCTTCCATTGACATCAGCATCTTTGCCTCAGCCTAATAACTTCCATGAACAGGTAAGAA
This sequence comes from Lycocorax pyrrhopterus obiensis, assembly GCA_014706295.1. Lineage (NCBI taxonomy): Eukaryota > Metazoa > Chordata > Aves > Passeriformes > Paradisaeidae > Lycocorax > Lycocorax pyrrhopterus. The sequence goes on from JACSVZ010000006.1 coordinate 22,064,832, forward strand.
CTGCTTAAGTTAGTGACTTGTGACATGAATTTCAGAATTCTTAAGGAAGAAAGAAATAATTCCAAAATCATCCTTGCTGTAGGGTTGTTTCTTTTATGTAAACTTCATTCTTTAATAGACTCATGAATATAATTTAATTTAAAACATATAATTCAATCCTACCTCCATTATTAGTGGCAACAATTATTACATAGTACCACTTACATTATTAAATATGTATATATATATAATGAAATGAAGTACCATTCATTACAAAGTGAAAAGATAAGAAAATTTTTACAAGTTCATATTTTCCAATGTTTAATTTGTAAATCTCACAATTACTATTGAATTGTTAGTGCTGTTTTTAGCGTCAAATTCAAAATTTACTTAGTACTTATACGCCTTATCAAAATACTTTAAAAATACTTTAAAATCAAGTTTATAGCAATTATGCCATGAAAAAGTGAGGTTGTTCTCACTTTTTGATTATTCTGATTTGATTATTCTGATAAAAATACAGATAATAGAATTTGTATATCTTTTTTTTTGTGTTCTATAGCACTACTCTATTCGGAGTTAAATTCAATACAATAGTTTGTTACAAAATTCTCAGGATAAATTTCTCCATCTGATCATATATTTCACTTTTTTTTCCATGTGCACTTGCAGTCTTATTTCACATCACTTCTTTTGACATTTAAATCTTAAATGATGAAAGTTAAAGAAAATGGGAACTAGAGGAAGAGGTTTGAAACCTAAAACATTGCTTCATGCTTTCAAAGGTCCCCATAACTACAACTCTAGAAACCTCAGTGGAAAAAAACCACTCATGACTAGAATTTTTCTAACAACAGAAATTATCTGAAATGTTATTCTCTTCATAGTGTTTCAAAGTCAAACTGCTTCAAAGGAATTAAAAAAAGAAAGAAGATCTACGCAGGCCATTATTACAGAAAATAAATTAGAAATAAATAGTTGTCATTTATCTATTGAAGTGCTGTAAAAGAAAGTCTCCAATTCTCCTCTCTGGCCACCTATGAGGAGAAGGCAGGGAGCAGAAACAAGTCCGTGGAGTGGTTCTAGAATCTTGGAGGGAGGGAAAATAAACTGGGAAGTACCATTCCTAAACCATGTAATATTTCTGAAAGAACTGGGCTTATCATACGTTACAAAATTAATACACATTCATGTACACATATGCACACATAAATACATACCAATTTTGTGATAATAACCACACATTTCTTTGATCAACTATCCTAAAACTACAATTTTGTTCAACCTCTTTGTAAGGAAAAGAAAACAATCCCACCTCCCATCGTAAATGCATATAGTCCATCTCACATGCACACCTAATTGTTTCCTAAGACCACAGAGGGAGTCAGTACATATTTTCAATTATATTGAATTTTGATGCCAAACAAAGATCATTTCCCCACTGTTTGAAACCCCATCAGGTCCAAGGTTGGACCACTCTAGGGTCATCAAAAGGTTGTATGCAACAGCATCCATGAAAAGACCTGTGATTTTGTTTACGCCTTTTATCTTCCTCACTTTAGAATTGCTCTTTTAAACCAAATGTTTATTATTGCATGTGTAGAAGAATAAAGAGGTTGTGGAGGTACCAGAAACACAGAGCTTCTGCAAAGCTTTTTGGTCTAAAAATTTATCACCTGATCTTCTCAAACTGTCCAACATTGAAATTGTTAAACAAAACAGTCCTTCCTGAGTCTCAGTTCCCAAGTGCTGCTTTCTATTTAGTAATGACTTTATCTCATTTACAAGTCTCACCCTTGTAAGGGATTTTTAAAGACAATATACCAAACTCCTGTGTTTCAAACTTTGTCCTGTATTTAGAACAAGGTATCCAAAAGCATGCTGAGTCATTAACAAATTGTGAAGACACAGTGACAAAAATTAGCTATGCCAGACTTCATTTAGCATTCTACACTCTTTACAGCAATGTTAAGTCCAAACTCTTGAGTTACACTTTTTTACATTAAATAGATAACCCACGCTGACAGAAATTCTGTGAAAAACATTTGTCCCTAACACATGCCAGGTTTCAAGCTGAAACACAATTTTACAGACTGGTTAGGAATTTCTATAAAAGAGGTTTTTAACATGGAAATCCTGGCATTCTTAAGGCTAGCAGAGTTGGCTGGACCTGCTACATTATGTTTTTAAATTAAAATATTACTAGAGATGAATCAACAGGACACACAATAACATAGGCACATTTGGGGTATTAGAAATACAGAAGTTGTAAACTGTATTCATTGAGAACTGAATTACGAGAAATGGGAATATTGCTGTTTCTTTATACTCCAATGGCAACTTATATCGTAATTATTAAGCAACTAATGTCACTTAATATAAAGTGCTACTGCAGGGATACAGCACAATAGTCTTTTTAATTAATATTTTTCATTGTGTACTTTAAAAGTAATTCCTGTGAGAAATTCTGGCTGCTAAATTAAGTAAATCAATTAAGATATATAATATGACCTATTAAAACTTTTGGAAAAGAATTACTCAATTAGAAGCATTTAATATATGAAACAACTTAAAATTACTTCTTTCTGATTTGTTTTAATGTTTTGCCTTACAATATGTTAGTCATTAGTAATTAACTAGAGCAGCTTTCTTCATTCATTGAAATGGAGACAGTGAGGTGGATTTTAAAGGATTCACAGATCCAATTTTAACCCTATGAAAATATTCTCCAGCTTTGCCACAGTCACGCAGTTTACTCTTCATTTACAAATCTTAGACCTTCTTAAGTCCTCAAACCAATTGCACAATGCCAGAATCCTAAGCCAGGCCAAGGGGTGCAGTTCTCTATGAATTCAGCTGATCCAGTATAACTGACTGTCTTTGGAGGTATTTGGTCAGCCCGTGACCAGACAAAGCAATCCTCATAAAGTGATTTTAACAGTAAGAACAGCATACTTGCTACAGGTTTTAAAACTATAAAGCAGTCCTCATACCTCTATCTTACCTCAAGTTTTAATCTCTGATACTGATACTGATGTTGAAACAGCAGGAACTTCAGTCTGTTTCTCTTTAGCAATACAATCATTTCACTTTTGATTCTATTATTCTGACTGGTTCTTTAACCTCCTGTGTTCAAGAACCTTCTCCTATCCTTACTTTTAAATCACGAATGCTTTCTGAGGGGCTATTCATTGGTTTAAAACATTATTTTTCTGGCAGCTTCCTATTAAACTTATGCAATTTATTCACACAGTACATCATCTCAGTCATCAGACTTACAGTATTTATAAATTAATGTTGCAAATCTATTACAGACTACTTGATTAGCCAGTTTTTAAACATTGCAATTAAAATAAATAAGAAATGCAATTTGTCAATGCTGCATTATTACTAAGAGGTTTGTGCAGTCAATCCTACCACTCAAACAAAAAATGTTCAATTTAGAAATAAGAAAGAGCAAGGACACAGAACATCACTTAAAGAGAGACATTCTGGGTTTCTGGATGCGTAGTCTTCTTTTTCCTGTTGTTTGTCGTCTTATTTGGAAACAATCCTACCTAAGCTGCTACCTTTGTGGCTACAATAGGGTTTTCCCTTGATAAATTTTTGAACTAATCACATTAGCTCTTTTTCTTTGCCAGGGTTTCTGGAATTATATTGCATAAGGGGAAAAGCTTCAGTAGATGACACTGAATATAACCCATCAAACCAGTCCTCACTAAATCACACTTTAATGCCAAGAACATTTTTCTGTCTTCCCTATCCACTCAAAAGTCCAGGGCTACAGGTTTGAATTCATGCTGGGAGAGCAGGGAACTAAAATTCAGTATAGGAAAAGGCTATATATTGTAGGCTATCATAGCAGACATGTTGAAAGACAATTTCATTTTTTTAAGAAAAAATGGCCTTTAATGAATTTTTGCTAGATAGAAATCAGATACTTGTTGACCAAGATGGTTTCCAAATTATAGAAATAAGAAAGGGACAGTGGCCATAGTTCAGAGTGATGACTAAAGCACCTAGGTAGCTAAGAAACAAAAAAAGATAAGATACAATTCATTCTCAGTCAGTTATTGGTTTAACAAAATGAGTGCTGGTGGCACTAGCACATGATCAGCATCAAAACCAAATACAGAAGTTTCATGTTTATGCCAAAGTTCACTATTTTCTTAGCTACCGGCACAACAAATGTTATTGAAACTGAGAGAAATATTTTTATCAAATAGCTATGCTATTCCATGTCTGGAAAACAGCTGATCAACATCTTTCTTGCACCCAAATCTTATTACAGGCCTCCAGAAGTGATCTGACAAGTACAGTGCAGAGGATAACGACTTTCCTGGATCTCCTAGTGCCGACCTGGGTGTTCTTGGTCTTTGTTGGCACATTGCAGGCTGATGCCCAGCTTTCCGTCTCCCAGCACCTCCCCAAGTCCTTCTCAGCAGTGCTGCTCAAAAGCCCCAGCCTATAACACTGTAGGAGTCCCTTCCTTCACAAGTGGAAGATTTGGTATTTATCCTTGCTGAATTTCAGGAGGTTCCTGCTGGCCCGTTTGCCCAGCCTCCTACACCCTTCTGAATGGCTGTTTTCAAGTGGTCCTTCCACTTTGGTGTCACCTGCAAATTTGATGAGGGTGCATTCCATAAACTGCTTCAACTCAGGTTCCTGCAGACTGAGCTGAGGTGCCTTATTCCCCTTCCTGACCAAATCATAGACACTTAGATGATAAAGATAAATATTTATAGTGTATAAACATTTGTTTACTTGTTGCTTACAGCACCTTTTGGGAGATGTTGCTTTGTTTTTTGTCTTTCAAAACAACTAAAAAAGCCAAACAAAAAGTAAAATCTGAGAGTGAAATTTCAATTAAGTACAAAAGCTCCGTTTCTTATTTTTCTTTTTCCAGTTTCTACTGGCAGCATCAATCCTACCGTCATTTTAAATACCAAAGAAGCCGTCTGCTCTCGAAATACACACAAACAAAGTAAACTCCAAGTTATTTTTAAAAGTATAAATGAAACAACAGAGATAATAATTGCTCTTCATGTTTATAATAGTAATGAGCATAATCCATCAGATTTTAGAACACCTCTCTTATACAAAGCAGAAAAGATAATATTATGACAGGACTGTCCTTGTATTACATTCCAAGGAGACTGTATTCATTCATTAAATTCAAAATTTTCCAAGTTCAAAATTATCCTGAAAACTCTTTGCACCCTGTTCCTGTTTAATCAAACAAGGTACTTTTAAAATATACCAATACACTAATATTTTAAAAAATATATTAAGGGGGGGCAATAATTTGAGGTTCCTTTTAATAAAGTGTTTGTTTTTAGCCATGGTTCTGATTATGATTGACTGATCTACTGAGGGCATGATAAAATCATATATATCCATCCACAATTTAACATTATTCAAACTACAATAATTCCAAATCCGTTCCAATGGCAGTAGCTACTTTTTGCATGACAGAAGCAACCACATGACCCTGAAGCTTTAATCCATATTTGACCAACTATCTTAAGTGTCCTTAATTGCAATAACACTGCTTTGCCAGCCATACACTACAATTTACATGAACTAAGCATTTTTGCATGAAGCATAAGCAATATCTCTCATTGACTTGATTCTTCTGTGCTTTAAAGACATAGCAAAACAATTAACTCAAATGAGAGTGTAAGAGCTCTCAGTCCTTGATTATGAATCTGAATACGATTCCAGTTTAATACATTCCATGAGATGTAGATCTGCTAAATCTACCCTGGTTGCTTTACTGCCTCAGACTAGCTATGCAAATACCTAAACAAAGAGTGTGTATCCAGAAGCACATGCAAACAGAGTGTATCCCTGCATCACTTTTATAAACCATTGCTATGGTCAGATAGTTTTGAAATACTAGTCACATAAAATGAAGTGTGATAAGTCACAGTCTTCCCAATAAGTTCTGACTCAGCAGTCCTGGCTTGTGATTCTTAGTTAGTATTCCTGAACTAGTCCTACCAGATTAAAAAAAAACAAACAAACAAACCAACATGAAAAAACCCACCATCCAACAAACCAACCAACCTACCAACCAAAACTTCTTGGAAAATTAGCAGACATTTACAAGTCATTCATCTTCACAGAGGGAATAATATCCATTAGAAAAAACGCATTCAGTGGAATTTTTATAATTTTCCAAAGAGGTTTTACGATCCTTAGCCTCTAGTCTTTCTTGAACTCAGCTGTGTCCTTGATCTACTTTTAATGTGGTTATGATTTTTCTGGAGTAGAGTTTGCTATGTCAATTTACTGGAACAAATGGTCCTTCTGTTTCCCTGTGTGATTTCTACACCTCAAAGCAATTTGTCCCCCAACTTATTTTGAACTCTCTCATATTTTTCTGCTACATTGTCACTGATTTGAGTCTCACGTTTCATGAAGAACCATTTGCTTTTTCCTGTAGAAACTTATTTCTTTAGAGTTCTTATGTGGTCTTACTCTCCTGCCACATAGTTTAAAGTGTTTTTCCCTTCTCAAAGAAAGAGTAGAAAAAATTTAGGTCTTCAGCTGACAAGCTTTGGACTATCAACACACAACTATTTTTTTACCTTCTCTGGTGGTGGCATTTTGCTAAATCAGTATTTCACCTTGTGTTTTACATCATCCTGAAATGCATTTATTTCAGAATTTGAAACCATGCTGTCTCTTTTACTTTACTCAAAGTGATCATTAGATTATTAGAATGTGTTTTCAAAATTGTTTTAATTTTTTTATACACCAGAAATTGAGATGATAAGTACATTTATTGATGTTGCACGAAGACAAATGTCCATGTCCCTAATAAACTCAAACATATTTCATTTTCATAGTCTGAATTTTGCAAAAGCAGGGATTGTGGTTTTCAGTCATAGAGAGCAATAAAAAATATAATTTTCTCTGCTGAAAATTATATATAGGTGAATATGATATATGTATCTAAAAAGGCATTTCAAATCAATTGAAGAATGGGAGTTTTCAGTTGTTCCGACTGGATCAGCTGTATATTTTTCCTGATTTTTCAGTTCCTTTACTAAAAATGTAAGTTTCATGCCACTTGTGAGACAGTCATGAGGGTATCTTTTTTTTCACAAGTGACCCTTGAGCTTTCTTCAGCTAAGATAAGGAAGAAGTTGCAGTTATGGTTTATGACATTGAAGGCCAATTGTGATTAATGAATGGGCAACCAATTAACCTTTGGGCCCTAGTCAGGACGGAAGGAACTGAGGGAAGAGGACAAGCAGTTGTGAGAATGGGAACGGAGAAGGAGGGGACCCTGGGCTGCCTCACTCACCAACCAACAGAAAATTGAGGTTAGATCCTCATCCCAGGTGCAGCTTTTCCAGCTTGAAAACACCCTTTCCAGACAATTTCAGGTTCTGTAAACCTAGTTTAGGCAGAAAAAGACTGAAGATGGACACTGCTCTGATCCCATCCTCGTGATAGTTTAAATTTTATAGAAGGAAGGAGTTCTGAAAGCCAAAGCCCAGAGTCACAAAGAAGCCAGTAGTATTTCAGGCTTAGAAGAGAACAATGAATGACTTTCTAAAGTTTACATTCTGCAAATGCAATGGAGCATTCAGGTAAAGTCAGTGACAATACCATCACAATAAAGAGAAATTTTTAATGAGAAATTGTTGTAGAAGATGATGAAAGACCTGTTAGCCTAAATGTAAATGGCACACAGCTTAATTTTCAGTGATGCCTGCGCACAAACTGGAGTAATGCTGCTGTAGCAATATTAATACTGAATAGTATAAAATAATACAAGGCCAGGGTTTGGGAAGTAAACAATTAAAACACAGATCTGACAACAGTCAGTGAATCTGTGTTCAAAGACAGAGCATGTCTGGATACATCTAAGCTAGTGTTAGACACTACTGAGGCAAGTTAGATATACAGCTGTCCCAAGTATTCTCTGTGGCTGCTGAGGAGATGTAAATGTCTTTAGAGGGCACTTAAAAACTCCTGAGATTTAACTTTCCTTCCAGAACACCCATTTCTTTGCAATGGAAATAGAAACAGCCTTGGGCAAGTGAGCTCCTAATTTCATCATCATGATTGTCTGCCTGAAATAGGGAGATCTAAAAGCAGTCAAGGACTGTATTTGTTAAAAGATTGTTGATGTAACTTGGGGGGGAAGGAATTTATACTACATTGTGTTATGCACAGTCTTCTATTCCTGAATGGTCTTTTGAGGAGAAAATAATCAAAATAATTGAGGAAGAAAACAAAAATGCTTTCTACATGATGGAGTAATTCTTACCAATATGATAAGAACATCTTCTACTGTGGTGATAGTGTAAGCTAAATAAATTTATATCAAGTTGAGGAAAAAACAGGATGCCTACAATAGCTGGTCTAAAATAGGAAAGAAAAGACTGATTTTCAACTTATATGAAAAGCATCCAAATTACGTCAATAAAAACAACTTTTTCTAAGTCTTAAAAATGGAACATCTTTAGGTGATTGCAGGACAGAAAAAAAAATCTGTGTTCAATATATTTGTAAATATCAAAATTCTTAGAAAAATGGAGCAGATCTCTTGCACATTTGTAGCACCAGTCTGCTTATTGTGCTGTGCTTAGTAATTCCAATAAAAATGGAAGAATATAAATTTGTTTTGATCCAATGGAGAAAAAATTTCAAAACTTCTCAAAAGGTAAGTAACAGTCCTCATATTTCTTTGGCCATTAGACTTATAGAATTGGAGGGATGGTAAATTTTACTCCCTGTAATTGTTCCCCTCAAAACAGACTGCAAACAACTGACAAAGACAGCACTAAGATCTACAGAGAAGTGATTTTGCTCTACAGAGAAACACTGAGATTTTAACAGAACTGCACAGAACGACTGCAGGTGGAAGGCATCCCTGGAGGTCGTCTGGTCCAACCCCACCCTGTTCATGCAGGGTCACCTAGACTCAGTTGCTCAGGACCATGTCCAAACAGCTTTTGAATCTCTCTAAGGATAGAGACCAAAAATTCCTTGGGCAACTTGTAAGTGCTTGGTCACCCTAAGAGTTAAAACTTGTTTCCTGATGATCAGACAGAACCTCCAGAGTTTAGTTTGTACCCGTTACCTCTTGTTGCAGATACAATCTCTCAAACATTAAACAAAAATCAGCAAGATGAAGTCCAGAACATGAGAGATCGATAGATAGATGGATAGATAGATGGATGGATGGATGGATGGATAGATAGATAGACAGATAGATAGATAGATGGATAGATAGATGAATGGATGGATGGATAGATAGATAGATAGATAGACAGATAGATAGATAGATAGATAGATACATAGATACATAGATAGATGGATAGATAGATGGATGGCTAGAAAGAAAGAAAGAAAGAAAGAAAGAAAGAAAGAAAGAAAGAAAGAATTACTATTTCCAAAAGTCTAACTAGACAGGAAATAAAGGCTATTATTAGCAGAAGTATTTTCAAGAAAAGGCAAATCAGATTTAGTATTGCATTAGTATTAGTAGGATAGTGAAAACTAAAACCAGACAAGGCTGTCAGTGCACTAGTAGAACTATTCGTCTGCAGTATTTCTGACTTAATACAAATGTCATCAAACCAAGTCTTGTTTAAATCAACTAGATAGTGATAAAGACTCACAGATATATGTTTTAAAAGTAGTATTTTTATGGAATAAAAATAAAAAGAACAAGCCAGAGATTTTAAATCCTTACCGAAAGTGGATAGTATCACTTTGAAATCTGCAACACAGTTTATCACACATGTCAGAAATGAAGACCAAATGAAGAACAAAAAACACACACGGAAGAGAGAACATTGTACCTTAGAGAACAGACCTCAGAGACAGAAAATTGTTCCTCTTTGCTGGGAAAAAAAAACAATTGATAAAGCCTAGACTAGAATTTTCACTTCCTTAAACTAGCCTTTTTATAAGACAGTAAGATTTGCAGGTAATCTGTCCTGTTGAATCCATTTTCACCAGATATGGCATAAACATCAAGATAACCTTTGACAGTAGAATATAATTTCCTGAACATTAATTGTAAGAGTTGTGTTTTAAACACAACATATGTAGCGACAGAACATCAATCTCCTTAACCAATGTGTGGATAAAAACATTAAAGAAAAGAGCAGATTTGAAAAGAAGCTAAGCATAACTCTGATGCATATTTAAGATTACAACACTGTGAAAGAGCTCTGATAGAAATGAGTTGCCACCTTCTGAAAAAGTGTTCACTGTAAATTAAACAATACTATCTCTTTAGAAATGATGAACAGAGATGTAGAGCCCTGCTTCAATGATTAGGGTTTTGTGGAAATTACCACCAACTCCTAAAATGATATAAATGTTTGCAATGGAAAGTCACAGATCCAGATAGGATTTTAGAATCATAGAATGGTTTGGGTTGGAAGAGATTCTGCTCAAAGCTCTGTCCCTTTTCACCTTGAACACTTCCAGGGAGGTAGCATCTACAAATGCTCTGGGCAACCTGTTCCAGTGTCTCACCATGCTCATTACAGCAAATATGTCCCTATATCCAAGATAAATCTACCCTCATTTATTTTAAAACCATTAGCTCTTGTCCTATCACTACAGGCCATGGAAAAATCTTCCTCTTTCCTTTAAGTATCCTTTAGATTTTGAAGGACTGCTATAAGATCTGCTGCCCATAATCACCTCCCTCATATGTTTCTCATATGTTTCAACATGTCTTTCAGAGGATCCGTCCCATGATCTTACCATGCAGAGAGGTAAGGCTGACTTGGAGTTTCAAATATTATGCCGTTTATAGAAGATCACTTTGTTCTCACATACGACAGCAGCTAAGGTAAATAATTGAAAAAGACCATACAAGCTACTTACATTAAAAAACAAAATAGAAACATCTGTAAAATGTGGAGGGATTCCACTGACAGATTTATGCTGCGTCTCTTTCTTTGTAATATTAATTTGTAGTTTTACCTGGATGCTATATTCTGTGACAGCCTAGTCATTCTCTATTCGTAGAAGACTAAAGTCTTGTACTATCTAGGTGCAGAAGGAATTCAACAAAAAGTTGCTACAGTGAAGTATAATTGTGGAATGGGTGATCTTTTTTGGTTGCTTCAGAACTCTTCTAAAAGTTTATTTATTGCATATGATTAGGAGTCTTGAGCAATGGCTTCTGTTTTGTGCTTTGTCAATGCTTGGCTGAATGTAAAAGTTTCAGAATGTTCAGTGCAACATTCAAAAGTAGCTTTGATGCTGTTTTGGATCAGAAGTTTTGATGCATGACTGTTAGCACAAGATTCTTTCAAAGTTAAGTTATTTTCATAAAACTTCACTAGAAAACCTTCAACAAAATAACAGCTTAAAAATTTTATATATATATATCAGTATATATATATTGTTTACTATATTTTACTAAATGTGTATGCATACATTCTAGTGAATGAATTGTGTTTCTTGATATCAAGAAACTATATATAACAAATAAACACGGATATGAGTTGGAACATACACACACACGTACATGCATGTGTGAATCAGAATTTGGGTCTATATGGATAATCTTTCACACAATGACAGCTACATAATATGAAAATATTCATCAGTTTTAATAATGATACATTTTCTTACATGTACAGATCTGAAAATTATCCATAAAATAAAAATCTTTATTCTCAATCTTACTTTCCGTTGAGAGGATATGATAAATTCATTGGGCATGGTAGATGTTTTTAAGTAACGTAATATTAACAAAACTAATCATCTTTTGGTTTTAATATTTTTTGGTGATTTTTTTTAATGAAAATATCATTCCAAATAATGCAGTGTCTCTGTCATTGAGATTGTTCTGGAATTCTCTTCAGTATAGTGATGCTTGAATGATAGGACCAAGTGGCGTTCCTGACAAAATAAATAACCAGTTTGGAGAATACACAAAGAGTTGAAAATTTTATTCATATCCTAAAGTATAAATGAAGAAACTGAGGATGGATTTCCTGAATTAACTGTTACAGTTAATGGCTAGCATTGTACCTAAGTAGCTTTCGTTTCATAGCCGACATCCTCTTAGAAATCCCAGGCCCATCAAATTCAATTGTAGCTTATTGAGCTCCAGTTAGTTTATAACTGGACATTTTTAAAGTGGATCTGGGATGGACAGATGAAAGTATACGTGCAGCAGATGGTTTGGGGCAGAATCCATTAAAATGTGTGCATGTTTCAGACATCTCTAATTACTGTAACATCATAGAGCATAGAATAAATTATAGTATTGCAAAGGGAAATTATTCCTGGCAAAAAACAAGGCATCAACTCTTATTTAATTGTGGTCCAGGTCTCGTTAAAAAAGTTACTCTGATTAAAGGAACAACAGAAAAAGAGGCAATGAAGAAATAACATTTTGGAATTAGTATGGTATTTAGGCTGCAATTATCAGGTATAAAAAATACATTTTCTAGTCTATCTACTAAAAGCACAAATGAACATTTAGTACAGATAGTGACCGCAAATGCAAATAAAGTAATCAAATCCCAACCATTGCAATTATTAAAAAAAAACAAAAACAGAAGCTAATATAAAAGGTGATTCAGAGTTGCTATTTGAAGCCTCACTAATGTTTGTAAATGCCCACTTGCACACTTCCAATACCCCTTGTGCTATCAGGTACAACTCCATATCCAGCCATCACATGTCTCTTTTTACCAAGTGCTTCTAAAAAGCTTAACCCACCGATCCAATTTGATTTGTGAAATAGTATCTGTTCATTTTTAAATATCTTTGACATTTTCTGAGAGTAGTAAAATAATGATGTCATTCTACTTTGTGAGGGAGGATTGTTGAACTGTTATTTATGGTCAGATAATATTTTCCAGTGCCTTTGTCATTCATTGTTCACAAACTGGTCAGTAAGCTCTTCACCAAGATGAATCTTTATTACAATGCATTCAGGTCTCTCAGGATCATCTTAAGGTAAACCTGCTCCTGATAGTGTTATTGAATGGTTCTGGCTTTAATCCTTCATCTTCACAAACGTTATGTTTGTTGTCCACCAAAGAACTAAGTCTGTACCCACACCTTTTGTCTCACTTACCTGAAAGCACTGAAAACTCTCACTGCTGATGTTTTTATGAAAGGTTGATTATGCGTCTCTTTCCATTCCGGAAATGTGTCTCCATAACAATTGTGTGCTCCCTACGATCTCTCCCAGATCGTGGTAGTTCCAGCTAATGACAGCTTCTTTGGTCACTTGGCAAACATATATCTATTCACAATGCTTACCAACACTTAGTCACATTTTATTACATGTTTTCTCACCAAAAGTTTTAAAGTCAGTTTTGAAACAAGAACAGATACAGCAATGCATTTGTAACTGTGTCCCATTGATAAGAACAAAAGCTTGCACTAAAGCCTGAGTTTTCAAAGTATTCCTTAACACAAGCCTTCTAACGTGAGAGTCTTTCTCTGCTAATTACTGGTTAATATATCTGAGATAAGACGGAAGAATTTCTAATACAACAAACTAAGGTGTAACCTCTGAGTAAGACATTAATCTCTTCCTGTTGCTGAAACACAGCATTATGTTTCTGCTGTGCCAGAATGACAGTGGGAATTATTTTTCTGACAATTTCTAAGAAAAACCTGTCTGATGATGCTTTGCTTGAGCCAGAAAAACAAAAGCACATTAAAAAATCCTCAATATACCTATTTATTTTAGGTAGTTATATAGCTGGATTTGATTTTTGCCTTCCAATGAGTATTTTAGCAAAAGAACAAATTACAATTGGGTTTGAAAAAAAATATGGTTGGGAAACACACTGCAACAACTTATCCTTGAGGGATATCACCTTATATCTTCAAACACTTCAAATACTTTTGTGTATGTGATGCTTGTATGTAATTTCAGATATTGATTCTGTGCCATTATGTGACCTAGTAAATGACAGGAAGCAGATCATGTGTATGCTGGATTAAAGACTAGAGTTTTTCAGGGACCAAGTCTTTTATGTTGATCTAGGACACACATAGTGAAGCCCACTATTATTTTGATAAGTCTTCAGATATTAGAATGTCCAAGTTATTTATTAGTAATATCTAATGGAAAACTTTTAATATTTGGCCTTTTTATAATGTATTTATTGATATTTATAGATTATTTTAGGACAACCTGAAAATGTTTATAAAATTCTTAAAGGCAGCTCAAACAATGTTACTATGGGTACTATTCAAATATTAATCTTTAAAGTTTTCCTGGAAAATTGGTATACCCTTTTTGCCTGAACCTTTTCTCCTAAAATAATATACTAATTTATAAATTAGCATTAACAGCAGTTTAATCTTCACATATTATACTGAAATTGAATTATCCATAGGGGAGATTTGTTTAATAATTTGCTGAACTGGAATATAGTAACATTTACTCAAAGTATATATGAGTTTCAGTAAACAACAACCAATACTACTTAAAAAAAAAATTTATGTGCATCAAAATGCAATAGTTTATCCTTCTGTCTGTAGATAAAATTTTTCCTACCGAAATTTAAGTTTTTTATCAATGATGAGTGTGGGAGTCTGCCAAATATGAGTCAACTTTCATACCCTCAGCTTTTAATAGAAGTAAACTGACCTTTCCAACTCAAAGCAGATGGAAGATATCAGAATTAGGACCATAAGAATGGAAGAATTTCACATGACTCTTGTCCTTATCATGGTCTATTCCTTGATAATGACAAAGAAGTTTAATTATAGGACAATTCCCAGCAACTTTTAACAAGCTTAAGACACAGTATTTAATAATGCCTCTGAAGCAGATTGGGTAAGATCATGGATATCTGTTCTTTTTAAATCCTTGAAACATATCCTGCCAAAACCGTCATTCCTGAAACATTCAGAGGACAGTCCAAATGCATTGTTTGAGGGCAAAGCAAACAAAAATTCTAGAAGCAACAAGGAAGTAAAACATATTTGTCACCTACAAGTAATATCAGAATGCCTATTGCATGACTGCGCAATGTTTGTTTCTAATTCACGTTATGAATTTAATTTAGCATTATAAAGAAATAAGCACTCCAGAAGATTCAATAACAGCAAAACCAGAGAAAAGCTCTATTAGCTTAAAAGAACGAACAACAGAGTTTTGTAATGAATCTAGAACCAATACTACTTCACAGAAAAACAGAAATGAGATTTTTTTCAAGAAAATTGAGGTGTTGATGTGGTCAAATACAACTTACGCCTCCAGAAGGATCAGTTTTCTAACTAGATTGGATGGAAGTCTTAAAGTTTCTTGTTCCTGAGAGCACTGTCATCTGCTTTGGCCAGACGTATTTTTCTTATTCAAAATCTTAAGTGCTTATAAAGCATATGTAAAATGTGGGTTTCTCAAATTAGAGGAACAAATTAGAATACAGAAAAAGTTGATGCTGCCCTCTGCAGAGACACAGGCTTAAGAGATTCACAGAAAATTCCATTTCCTGAGAAAATTGTTAGGTTTTTTGTTGGGTTGTTTTTTTTTTTTTTTTTGGTTTGTGGATGGCCCTGACTGGTTTGGGACTGTTAACAGCTCTGAAATAACAAAGCAAGCAAACAAGTAGCAGTATTAAAATGGAGCTGGTAACATAAAAAGAAACAGAAATAAATTGCCTTGAATGCACTGAACTGGAAAGTATTTGTTGAGATCCAATGTCATGGGAGTATACAAAAACAAGCTCATACTCAGATAACAAATGCAAACAAAATTTATTTTGCTATGAAGACCAGTTGCTAAAAATAACAAATAGTGGGGGGAAGTACAGTGATGCTCCAATGACATTTAACCCCCATCAGGTGTATTGTCACTACATGGACGAGGGTGGTGACCCAAAGCATGCACACACTTGCACACACCTGGGAGGCCTCTCATTCAAGGGTATAAAGAGAGTTTCAGTCCACCCAAAGGGTCAGTAATAGATATCCAGTAAAAATCAGCTGCTCAGCCAGGGAGGGAGAGGGCACTTAGTCTTGGGAAGTCTCTGTGGGTGCCATCCCAGACCCAGGCAGAGGCTTCCTGTCACAGACCCACTGCTCTAAAGAGCACCACACAAAGAGGAGAGGGGACAGGGTGGTGTGCTCCTGCCACCCCCAATGCCGAGTCTGTTCTGAAACACTTAACTATATCCTTAATTTATAACTTACGTCTTTAAACATATATAAGACCCGTTGCGTACAACTGGAATTCTTTTGGAGTTAAGGATGTGTTCAAATGTTTTGCTGAATTGAGGCCTAAAGAAGCAGTAGACTTTATTTTCCATGTAAATCCATATAACTAAAGGGAGATGACACCTGTTGGGTGGAATTAATAACAGTAAATCCAATGCCATTTTGATGTCCTTTGATGTCCTTGTGTCCACATTTTATTTTTCTGGGCACAAGCAAGAAGTCCTTTCAGGAAGACCATTACATATTTTAACAAACTTCTCTTACAGTATTATATTCCCATCTGTTCCACTTTCTGTCCCCAGACACTCATTCTTTCATGCTGCCAATAGTTCTGATTCGCTCAAGTCTACCACTGTCCCAGTAAATCAATGCCTTAGCCAGTTTCTCAGGACTGTATGGCAATGAGAAGTAGCTTTTAATTCTCCTTTAGTAACTGTTCTTCCTCCAGTCATCCTTTCCACCTGCCACTACATGGAGAGACTCTGGAGCCAGTGTGTGTCAAGACTTAGCAAGGCTGTGCCAAAAAGCATCACGCAGGAATCACTGGATAGTTCCTAATTCAACAGCTGCATTAGAAAGAGTATAATGAAAGCAACATCCTGGAATCGATAAAGAAGAACTGCAGTAACAGAGATGTCTGAGGAGAAGAGTTGTTGAATGGGTCAAGAAGCAGCCTGGGATCAGTAGAAAAAAAGAAATCAAGGAGAACACTTAAAGGACTTTTCCAGCCACCTGAGATTGAAGGACAGAGTAAATGGAAAAAGCAGTCACAGTTAAAAGAGAGAGTCTGAGAGGAAAAGCAAGTGAAGACAGGAAGGAAAACGCAATTCCAAAAGGTGTTAGGTTTGGAGTTGTGGATTTGGCTTTTTTGTTGTGTTTTTTTGTTGTTTAGCTCTAAAGGATCATCGAAATATTTTATATTCATATAGGTGAATTAGATCTTCTCTTTGATACTTCTCTGAATCATACAAATATATATATATAACCTAAAATCCATCAGGCTTTTTAACAAGAAGCAGAGGAAAAAGTAACCTCCTTAGAATAGAGAGTGGCATAAAAACCTCGTTAAATCATTTGAACTCACACCTCAACCAGAACCTCAGGGAGCCTCTTCTCATGGATGAGAAGGTTCCCTATTCTTTAGGGAAATTTAAATGCTCTCCTAGAAAAGATTACCATTTCCCACGTCCAGTCAGTTGCTAGTGTGCAGAATGTTTTAACTTCTGTAGTGTGTGCAGCTGTTGATATGAAATATCTTTTCAAAGTAAGGAAAGCAGCATGTTGGCATTGAGGAGGTTATTTTCTTGTAGAAGACAGATAGAAAGAGACAGTAAAAGATTCCTAATACGAACCTATAAAGCCTAATTCCTTCTTTTTGACACTTGTACAAGTAAACAATTTAGAAATAAATTTTGATATAAATTCAAGATAATTGTGAGACTATATTGTCAGCATGCATCTTTACTATTTGTTGATCATAGTGCAACTAAAATCTAGCAGACTATGTATTTCTGCAGAGTTTCTGCAAATCATAATCATACACTGGCTTATTTTTTAAAATTAAAAAATCATATGATTTGAAGGGTTCCAAAGATAGTTCAACCGTGGAAGTTACATACTTCACTTTAAACCTGATATTTTAAACTTTTAAAAACCAAGCTCTTAAACAGAACTTGAGTCAAATAATAAATAGCATTAGTCAGATTTAGTGTGGATTGTAATTAAGAGTGGCTATGCAGCGTATTTTACAGTAAATAAATTCTATGCCCTATACACCACTTAGAGACTTAATTTATCATGTTTCAAATTTTAAAAAAAAAGAGAGAGAGAGACAGAGAGAAGCATACAAACCTAGAATAACTTACACAGCATTTGTCTGAAATACTGTAGACATGACTTCTTGTTTTGTGCTTTCATTTAAACACATTAATTGAATGCACCTTTAATTTTAAATTCCTGTCCGAATGTTGCAGAACAAGCACAAATATTTAACTGAAACCTCAGATTTTTCTGTAACACTGTTTGAAAAACCTAAGCAATGAAACAATGCTTACAAGCAGTTGAGGGGAACCATCGGCTGTATCCTACCCGTGCTTTTGAGGACTGTCAGTGAATAAACATGGAGGACCCCACCTACTAGAAAAGTTAGCAACTTCTTAGCCTCAGGTGGTGTATGTTGACATTGTCATGTGAGCATTAGAAAGGAAAAATAATTGCCAAGGAATGTAAATATTGTTTTTCAGTACCACTGTTACTAACCGAGCTGAACTTACTCTGATACACAGAATATTAAAGACTTATAATTACTAATAATAGTGTCGTGCCTTTACATGAGAGGAGGGCACGAAAGATTCTCAAGTTTTTATGGTTCAATTGTTATATACTGAAGATAGGATTATATGAGTCTAATTGCTGCATTCCTTGTTGAAAGCCCTAGTAATGGCAACCACAATAGTTGAAAAACTTATCCATGTTCTTTTAATATCTGATAAATTTGTAAAGGATTTTTTAGTTTATAAAATGTCTTCTAGCATTTTTGCTGCTACCATCTAATAAGAATACTATAAGCATTACCAATATTCCATTTTCTAGATTAGCTTAATTTGCCTGAAGGTAAAAATTACATTCAGTTAAAACTCACATTCTTTTAAGAATTCAGACTATATTAACATGGAATAAGGCATTTCAGATTAAATGACAATTTTAATCAATCTTGATGGCAGGTTACTCTTGGTAGCTTCCTGCCTAGAATCTGATCTATTGCTTTTTAATTCACAGGCTTCTGTGAAGAAGGCAGCATATTTACATAGTAAATCCATTGCAGTCTTGGAGCTGCCAATATTTCAAGTATCAAAGATTGATTAAGGTGTGGTAGTGATTAGAAGCCTACTTTGGAGATAAACACACTTTGCTAGAGACAAAATTATAAAAGAGGGATCTCACACTCCCCTACAGATTTCTAATCTTCTGGGAGATCCAGATCAACTTGTAGGAAAATATAAAGTGGCTTAATATGGGAAAACAGCAATAATGTGTAACTTATTGAAAATATCTCCAAATGGGAAATCTGGTAGGTTTGTTTGTTCATCTCCACTCCCCAACTCCAACCCTCCAACCTCTTCCTTTTTTTTTTTTTTTTTGGAGGGATTTGGCACGCTTCTCAGACTGTTTCTACTACAGAAGGAGAGATAAATGAAATGGTAGTAGTTGTTGTTACATAGAATAAATTACTTTTAAAGCTTCAATTAATGAAGGATCTTCAAGGCTCAAAACAGACACAGAAAAGGGAGCTATTTTAGCTTCAGAAAGTAATGCATATTTTTAGCCATTTTTAGACAGTACCTTACTGATCCCAGGATCAGACCTGGCCCCTGGTGATTTCTACCAGTGAGGTACCCTCCCTCTTACCTAACATTTGCTTTGTCTGAGAAACAGTGTTAAAAATACTACTTTGCAACCAAAAGGAACTCTAATCTAACTTGTATCTCCTAAAGTCCAAGAAAGAGCTTGTGATAATATACTTTATCACTTTTTTATTATAATGGAGTGTGTGTGGCATTTAGATCCCCTTTGCTTTAGCAATATCTTCTGAAGACTGTTAATTAGTCAAGCTATATTAACTATCCAAATACATAATATTTACTACACCCAATGTTATGCCTATCAGAGTCTTCCAAAACTGCCCAACAATAAAAAAATAATTGGAAATACTTAATGGTGCACAATATCCTTCAAGGGGAGCCCACAGCTATAAATACCAAATTCAAAGGACCGACTTCAGCCTTTGAGCAATATTTACAGCAGGCTCAAGAGTAACAAGGAAGACTTGACCCTTTGCATTCAGTGCCATGAAAGCCAACACTTTTCTTGATTCAGTGTCTCATTAGTATTAGACAAGCATTAAAGAAAAATAATTTAAAAAAATTATTTCAGCTGTGTTTACCTGAACTAACATCAAGTTTGTCAAAAAGGACAAATTCCCCAAAATGAAGCTATCCTGAAAGAAATAAAATTGTGGATGACAAGGTAGTGAGTAATATTTTTCTCTGATAGTCAGAAAAATAATAGCAATTATGACCATGACAAAAGATTTCAGAATCACAGCCCATTTCTCACTTACTGATACCTAACTGAGCTGCAGCTTAACAGCATGTACTGCTCAACCTTTTTCCTGAAGCTGGTCTGATACCTGAAACTGTATTGGTACATATATATGTAGAAACATTTCATTATTGGTAGAGCAAAACACTGGCATTCTGAAATTAAACAATCTTCCAGCTGAATCCTGACAAAAGTAATCTAGCAAAGGTTCTCAAAGCATGCCTGCCAGTTCCCAATACCTCAAACAGAAATTCCTAAAAAGTGATAGAAACTGTTATTCTCTCCAAAAGCAGGCTGACAGCATGGTTTATGTGCCTTCTTCCACAGTCCTGTGTTTTATAGAATCATGCGTGTTGTGAGAGACACAGATCTATTTGCTTTCTCAAGGAAGATCAAATCCCACACCCGACTTATATGCCTTAGCAAGAAAGAAGTGTGCTGCTTCTGGAAAGGAAGGAAAACATTGTTTCAATCTCTTCTACTACACATAAAAGAGTTCTGAATTAAATGACAGAGACGAGATTGAGAAGAAGCATAACTGAATGTCTAGAGCAGTTTCTTGGAAGATAAAGTCAACCAAACTACAAAGGACTTCTACTGAAATGCACAAACAGATGTTAGCAATCCAGTCCAGATTCTGGCAAAGTTAGCCAAGTATTAACAATAAACTCAAGAGAGTGATTTCCTGACTGGGTTTTGGAATTTTGTTTGTTTGCTTGGTGAGGAAAAGCCATGGAATCAATCCTGACTCTGTAAAATGTCTGAACATTGTAGAAGGCAGACCCAGCTGTAATCTCAGTATTTTCCATTGGCCACCATTGGACAACCTACTTAGGTTTGTTTCTTCTACCTTATGAAGACTCTCAGGTTTGATCCCAATCTTAGGCACTTACCACTCTATTCACACATTCTGCAGGAGACTCAAAGACCCTTATTTTATTTTTGAGATTTCACGTGAACGCATATCATTGCAATTTGACCATTTTATGAATATAAAACTTCTAGTAGTTTTGCCTTTGTCTTCCTCTTCTTGTTTCTAAAAAATTTCAAAACAATGAGATAAAGGTAATCTGGATGTACGAGATATCACTAGGCTACATGGAAATTTGGTGTAAAAAGAATTTACTATGATTCATTGATTATCTTTAGGCTTGTGTATATACCTGCAGCCTATAATGAAGAAACACATAACCCATTTATTCTGTCCTTCCCAACCAGATTTAGCAGTTTTACTCTGCTCAATAGCCCATGTAGCCCTGCAGCATTCAGACTGACCCAGTTCAGACTATGCCTAGTTGTAGTGAGGAGCAATTCCTCTGTTGTGCTTCAGTTGTAGACAGCAACCAAACAGTAAAAACATCTGAGAAAAACAGTTCCATTTTTTGTATTAATGCCTTGAACGTGTCACAGCTGACAGAATAGGAACATGATCAAATGGTAGCCAAATTCCTTCTCTGCCTTAAGGAGAAAATAATAATGAAAGGTCACTTAGTAATCTCATAATCAGCAGCTTTACAACACAATCATGTCAACAGAGGCATGACAAAAGTCATGACATCCCCCTTCTCTTTCTATTCTTTTAATATATCCTGTAGAGATAAAAGGTACTTATCAGAATTCTTCTTTAGTGTCAAAGAGAGTGCTGATACCTCTGCACAGCAAGAGCAATATTCTTAGTACACCTTTATAAATCCAGTATAACAGTGATTTTAGAAATAAAAAATGCTTAATAAGCCTGTACTCTGCCTAAGTTAAGCTTATTTCTGGTGTTATGCTGTTTCTAATAACATCTAAACTTAAAATTCGTGCAAGGATCAAAGAATTCTTGCCCATGTTTTGACATTGGGACATGGCCACTGTCGACTGTAAGTTGTTTAGTTTCTCAATAGATACTGTCTAGATGTATCACCCAAATATTGCGTCAGGAAGCCTGCAAGTGTCTGTCAAACTATCTCCCTACCCTTCATGCACTTCTAATGCTCAGTAAATGTCTTCCCTTATCACAGAAAAGAAATTCAATGACAGTACATGACCTTGCCACAGACAGAATATTCTTGACTGCTTTCATGTTAAAAGCAGCCTTGTGAGACTAGGCCCCAATATACTCACAGAATCCCCCTTCCTAGCTACTTGGGCACCTGCCTGTATGCAGGCCGAATTACTCCCAAGATCACTGCTAGCAAAAGTGCATTGTAAAGATGTGATACAAATCAAGCACCTTATTTGGTCATGTAACAAATTGCTTGGAAGAAGAAAGGAAATAATTTTGAGGGTATACATTTCCTATAGCAAGCTAGCAAATCACAGGAGAAAATCAGCAAAAAGCAAAACATACAAATGTCACGCCTTCCTTTTCAAGCTACAAAATCAAGTTTGATAGTTCAGAATTCTTTCAACTTGGTGAAGCCATACTTCATCTTGACTGTTCATATAGGACATAAACAGCCAAACTGCCTTTGCATGACTTTTTATTCTTTAATCCTGTTTATCCCAGCTAAGCAGTCTTTATTGTGTTGCTTTCACCAATAATGGCAACAGTGGTTCCTACCTAATAATTCCTAATAGAGTTGGAATTGTTGGGAGTATTAGTCACAACTTCCTCAAATCTCAAAAAAGTCCCTGTTAGATTACATCATTTTATGTGATTATGTAGTGAAATCCTCTGGGACTGCTTTCACCAGGGATGTTTCATCACCAAGCCAATACCAGCAGCCTCACTGCAGTCTACCATCATAACTACATCCCAGCAGGCTCACTGCAGTCTACCGTCACAGCTACGTCCCACCACCCAAGCAGGCACCCAGAAGCCCGATTGTGGCCTTTCTTGGCAGACAATGAAGATCTCTGCAACTGAACAACGAGCTTCGCTGACAAATATAAACTAGTAAAACTGCATGTAGCTGACCATCTAGGTCAGTCGCTGTGCCGAGTTCTGCCAAGTTACCGTCCAAGACCAGTAAAACAAATATAAATGAAGTTATTAGTGACTCATGTGGAAACTCACTGTTATTCCTTGTGGGAAAAAAATATGCTTAAAGCATTGAAACTGCCACCTCCTTCCCTACTCGGGATATTAGTTTAATGTTGTATTAAATAAACTACATGATTTTGTACTTTTGGTGTTGCTGACATGAAGAGATTTTGATTGCTTCCAAATGAGTCAGAGTCTCTTTAAACCTTCCCTCTACGCATATATCCCCCATTTATTTGTATTTTACTCACATATTGTATTAAGTTTTGCACACCTTATGCATAGTTTATTACCAGATATGACTCAAGTGCATCAATTACTCTCTGGATTTTTAAAGTAACAGGATCTTACATTCTGTCTCTATATAAACTCACACTTTTTACTGAAGTTACTGTTTTCATTTAGATGGAAGTGCAAATGTTTTTTGGCATCAAATTTAAATGTTAAAGTCACAGTTCAGAAGGGGTGAAAAATATAGTAAATGTTGCAGTAACCCTCATAGCTAGATCTTCATGTAAATGAGGCATTTGCAGAAATTGAAGTCAAATTCAAGGAAGTGCCATTTGTTCTAACTTCCATGTTTAGGAACTGGCAAAGAATATATGAGGTTACTGCTTTTAAGCCAAACCATTAAAGACAGCCTAAAAGCTTCTTGCATCATTTCTGCATTTGATGTCTGTCTGGTGTTTCACAAGATCACTGCCAAAATTCAAGCAATATGAGAAGAAATATTTGTTCACAGCAGGAAAATGAATTTAGGCTTCTCAAGCTAAACAAAATATTATGAAAGAGCAAGGATTCAAAAGTCATTGCTTTGGGACCCATTCACTATTCACTAGTGATGTTTTTTACAAATATTTATATTTGGGAGAAAAAAATAAATATAAAAAACCCCTGGAAATAAATTATTGACCAGAAACTGACATAGTACTGTCTCTGGGGATTTAATGAGATGTGATAAGGACATTAGCTGTTCTTATTCTGAGTTTCCCAAACATGGTTATCTTTATTTCTTTTACTATTCTGAAAGCCTTTGAAGTGCATAACAATGAGTTCCAATGAGTTGGAACCTACTGTTTCACCATTTTGTATTTCTTTTTTTCTTGTCTTTTACCACAGGGCCAGTATTTTCTGGCTTTGACAAAATATCCAGTGTTCACTCATTTTCTATTACAAAGGCAACATTATCATTACTTTCCTAATGCCAAAAAGCCACTGGTGAAAAAGAAAATAGTGTATGCACCGGTGCAGCATTAGAGAGAAAAAAAAATAACTCAAGCGGTGTGCGGATGTATTCTGGATGTTAATAAATGGATTTGTTTGTGTGTGTAAAGACATCCGTACAACCACTGCTGTTATGCAAATTGGCAACTACAGGATAGAGAAAAACCGCTCCTGGTTTTGATTATGCAGGACTTCATGTGGGTCCACATGGAAGAAGAAGGTTGTTTTGTTTCAACATACGGATTTTCAAACTCTAAAAGAAGTCTCCATTAAAAAAAAAAGTTAAAAAACAATAATCACATATTCCAGATGTGTTCTGCGGAGTTCTCAACAGCCTGTAGCTTTCTTCTGCAAGTATATATAATTGGAGACAGAGCAGAATGACACGTGATATAAGTATGTTGGTATTTGCTTCTACTTTTAGGTTTAAGCAAGATTAATTTGGATTTGCTAACTCCCTTACTCCATGACAAAGCTCATATTATTTTCCTACCTTATCTCTTTTTCCCATCTGTATGGTAGGAAATGATGTGTTACCCCTTCCCACAAGGATGCTTTCATATGAGAAGGAGCATATTCCTTATCAAGCATGACTGACATAGGATTGCAGCAAAGAAATACTAGGCACACCCTGCACCGTTACAATGGAGCAGCCTCAGGACTGACTGAGAGTTTGGATTTCCAGAAACTATCATAATCATTTAAATACAGTGTTTATTAACACAATGTTGGAGGATTTAATCTTTAAATGTAAAAACAGCAGCATTAAGAGACTTTAAAAACATTTTCCCAAGCCAAGCCTAATTTTATGACAAAATGATGGGATTTATCTCATCTAATGTTAGGTGTCTGTATTCTAAGCTTATTATATTAGCCTTCCTTTAGTCAATGAAGAGAGTAGGCACATTTAGGGCCTTAAGTCTGTAGCCTGTATTAGTCAAATGAACTCTGCTTTGAAGCATCTGTAGAAGGCTCCAGGATAAATAAATATAGACAATCTACATTTCATCAGACAAAAACATCCAATGAGATTGAGCTAAATACAGTACCAGAAGAAGCAGATGCTAAAAATCCTCTGGAAAGGATCCTATGCAGCCTCAGATTCCATGGTTTGCTAGACTCAGTTGTTAGTATTCCAGCTTTACTCCTCGTGTGGATCACATGGTATGTCATTCCAGCTACCTCCACTCACGGCGCAGTCGGTTCTACGGGAAGGAGAAGCAGAAGGTGAGTTCCATGAGTAATCTGAAAGTTGGTCTCCTAAATTTCAGGGTCTGTTCTCTGCTAATTGTTTCTTCATTCACCTCAGGATTTTTAACTCCACGATTTCATGATTACTATAGTCAATGTTTCTATTTTTATTCTCTCTCTTATAATTTCTTTCCTGTCTGTGAATAGCAGATCAATCTCTGCATTGCCCCTTAGACTATGCAATACCTTTGTCGAGAACCTGACATTCACCAGAAATCTTCTGGGTTCCTTATATCTCGCTCTGTTGCCCTTCCAT
The DNA here is from genome assembly GCA_014706295.1 of Lycocorax pyrrhopterus obiensis. Classification (NCBI taxonomy): domain Eukaryota; kingdom Metazoa; phylum Chordata; class Aves; order Passeriformes; family Paradisaeidae; genus Lycocorax; species Lycocorax pyrrhopterus. The sequence continues at coordinate 22,090,802 of JACSVZ010000006.1, forward strand.
AAGACATCAGGATGAGCAGGTGTCCCCTGTGTCCCCCATTCCTCCACCTCCCAATCCCCAAGAGCAAGAGATTTCTGAGTTTTTTAAAGAAGAGTTCATCTGATTTTTCATCTTGATCAAGTGGCCAGAAAAAAACTTTCAGCACAATGTCAACATTCATATCTTGACCCAAAATAGAAGTAGGTTTTCTTACGGAAAAGGTACAGCAATAATAACTCCAAACTAACGAGCTCAGCTTTGTGAAAAGGTTTACTGTGATTTATTAGATGATATACAAGGCTGCACAGCAAAAAATCTGGACTCTGTGCCCCATTAGCAATTCACTTGCTGTTTGACCTTGAAAAGTTATTTTGCATACCTGTCTTTAACTTCATAATAAGAAGAAGAAGACTTCCTCTTTGTTTTCAATTTAAAACAGCACTCAGAAAATCTGACTTATTGTATTTGTTTGAATATTATATGGAAGCAGCAGCCTTTCTGAAAATTTAAAGGAGCTGTGTTCAGTGAACATTTTAAAAGCTTTATTTTTTAGAGAACATTTTGTTCTTTCTAAGCTTAAGTGATTACAAAATGTTTGCAAATTTGTGTTCCTGGAGTCTCTCTGTAAATATGCTTACATCTTTTCAGACCATAAAACTGCTCCTTGCTGCTAGCAGGATCCTAGAAGAGTACAGAAAAATATTTCCTTTCAAAGACTTACCTGGAGTTAATCAAATATACATTCTATTCCTCTGTAGGTGGCAAATTTAACAAATGTCAGTTTATTAAAGGGTAGAATAATATGTATGGGAAATAGATGTTTCTTTCTGCTGTTTTCTTATTAAATTCTGCATTAGAAAACAAATACAGGTATTTTCTATACATCATCTTTTATATACATATAGACAGTTGGATGTTCATCATGAGTCAAGGTAAACAACAAAAGCTATGCGATTCAGTAATGAAAGAAGCTGAAATCTCAGTTCAACAATGTAGCAACAAGCAACAGCAAAATTCTGCTTAGTATATGAAAAAAGGTGAAAAATAAAGATTAGCCAATTTATGGCAGATACAAGAAATTACAATGATTAAATACAAATGATAAAAATTTGTAATATACTATAAAATAATAAACCATTCTACATGCCATATTATTGAAAAACAGTATTTGAAATAGTTATCTCTTGATAGCCAAATGCCAGTATATCAAGAAATTGTCACTTCATTTCCCTTTATTGTTTCCGTGCCCTTTGCACTTTTGTACATTCTCTAGGTTTTTCTGGTTTCTAATAGGTTTAAAGTAAATATCTGATCAGAAAGCAAATATTATAATCTCTGGTTACCTTCCTCTCTCCATTCAAAGTTCTGCCTGGCTGGCTGAGCTTAGTTCATTACCTCTAGAACCTGACATCACATTTACTTCTTGTATAGAACATATGTGAGAGATCTTTAAAAGTTAGATCTTTAAGTAGAGTGTTATTTGCAGAAGATTGTGAACATATTTTGAAGGAGTCCTCTTTCACTTATCCAGTAGTTACAATCACTTTCATAGAGACGTTATTAGCTTAGTCTTAAAGTCTCTCCTGAAATGCTGTCAGTTTTATGAAGTCTTTTATTTCTCCAGAAAGTACATTAGGACAAAACTAAGTTTAAATACATAAATATGTTCATAGGATCTGAGTGCTGAGGGAGATGGCTGATTACATTGTGGAGTCACTCCTGATTGTTTCTGAACAGTTATGACTAGGGAGGATCTCAAAGAGAGCAAACACCATTCCAATCTTCAAGAACAGCAAGGAGGAAGAACTGGCGAACTATGGACTGGTCAGCCTCACGTCTCTAGCTGAGAAGATGATGGACATAATCCTTCTGAGCAGCACTTCCAAACACATGAAGGACAAAGTGATCAGGAGTAGTCTTCATAGAATTATGAAGGCAAGTCATGCTAGAACCAGACATTAGCCTCTACAATGAGGTGACTAATTTTTGTGAATGGGAGGAGTGGATGTTATTTACTTTGACTTTACTAGGGCTTTTAACACTGTATCACATAACATTCTCTTGGACAATGTGATGAAGTACAGGTTATGTGAGTGCACAGTGGAGTAATGGCTGTTTGGGCTGAATGGCTAAGCCCACTAGATTTTAACCAGTGGCACAAAATCCAGTCGGAAGAAAACTAGCAACAGCGCACAGCAGGGGTCGATACTGGGGCCAATAATGTTCAGCTTCTTCATTAATGACCTGGACAACGTGACACTGTCTACCCTCAGCAAGATTGCAGGTGGTATAAAAAGGGGAAGAATCAGATGATTGCAGTGAATTAGCCTTGGCTAGTGGCCAAATACACCCTCCCCCTTCATTGCCCACTTCCCCCAACCTCACCCCCAACAGCACAGAGAAAGGAAACAGAAAGAAGAGGAACAAGCAAGTTCATGGTTCAAGATAAAAACAGTGATTACTTCTCACCTGGAATATTGTGTCCAGGTCTGGGGTCCACAGAGCAAGAAAGACAGACCTGATGGAGCAAGTCCAGAGGAGGGTCACAAAGATGGTCAGAGGGATCGAGCACCTCTCTGACAAAGGCTGAGAAAGGTGGGGTGCTTCAACCTGGAGAAGAGAAGGTTCCAGGGAGATTACATTGTGGCCTTCTAGTATTTAAAGGGGACTTATAAAAAGGAGGAAGGGACTTTTTCGTGGGGCATGGTGATAGACAGGAGAGAATGGTTTTAAACGAAAATAAGAAAAATTTAGATTAGATGTTAGGAGGAAGTTCTTTACACAGAAGGTGGTGAGGAACTGGAACGGGTTGCCCAGAGAAGTTGTGGATGCCCCATCCCTGGAAGTGTTCAAGACCAAGGTGGATGAGGCTCTGAGTAACTTGATCTAGTAGGAAGTATCCCTGCCCACAGCCGGGGGGGTGGGGTTGGAACAAGATGATCTTTAAGGTACCTTCCAACCCAAGCCTTTCTATGATTCTATGATTTGTAATGTGAAGATGATAAATATGTGTGTCAGACCTTTTTGTGCTACTGCATAAGGGTGCTTTTGTGCTCTTTTGTGTACCTCTCATGAACACTTTGAAACTGTACTTCAATATCAAAACTCCTGTAAAATGGGTCAAAATAACTGCCACCTACTGATGTGTATTTTGAAGATCAAGTTGCCAGAATAAGGATCCATAAGGACAAACTCATTCTGGAGATTATCTTCACCAAAAAAAAAAAAATTTTAAGATGCCAGTTTTTTCTATTTAGCATAAATAAGACCACTATGTATATCTTTCTATTATACTATTCACATATTGTGAGTCTTGAGCATAATAAGGCTGCCATCCCCTAAAATATAAAACTGTGACTGAACCAATATTCTCCTCCTTTTATAGGTATGCTGGTATGCTGTACACCTATTGAGCTACACTTATAAAAGTAATGTTTCAGAGGTAGCATGTTTAGCCTTCATCTCATTCACATAATGGCCACTATCAAACTAGCTACCTTATTGGTCTTTTCAGTTAGATCTGCTTTTATGGTCTTATATATCAAAAAAAGAAAAATGATAATAATATTGCAGCATTGTTAAACTCTTCCCTAGGTCCATAGTGATTTAATTCTAGAGGGATTGTTGTATTCAACTGGATAAATGATATAAAAATGCAATTTTAGCTTCCTAGAATACTGAGAAATTGTATTTCCAGATTCCTTAACAGCATTGTATTTTAGTTCCTTGACGACCTGAATTTCATTAATAATTTTCTTAAACTCTGTATGTGTTGTTGACTCTTGATTTCTACTCAGTCATATCCCTCAGTTAATTTTGTTTGATCATGTTAAGAGGACTTTGCAGTGTTCTGAAGCAGTAATAGGTAAAATCAGGAGACACTCATTCAGCTGGTAAGCTGCCAGTCTGTCATAACTTGAATATTGATTTTGGGGGGTTGTTGACATTCCCTAGATGTATGTGTCAAGTTTGTTGACAGAGAGCTCTATACTTAATTGAATGTGATGTCTGTATGTGAAGTGATGAAGTATGTCAGTGATGTATATGCTCTTCCTCCCCTCCCCTTCAGCCCCTTACAATACATTCAATGGAGTGTTATGAAATTCCACACTGCTCTTACAAAGCTTTATTTAACTTTATAAATTGAAAAGCTGGATCTGCTCTAACATAATTTCCTCACAGGTGTGCCTTTGCTGGCTTGTGAGACAACAAACAAGTCCTGCCCTTTTAAAATCTCATTCAGTTTTCCTGAATGTTTATGTGAAGATAAAGGTGCCTCTCAGGTGGCATAAAACTTATAGGAAATATATATTTTCCTCAGTGTTCCTAAATCACAGATACTCATCTTACAAACCATTCCATGCCTTGCTTATTTAAAGTATGAGAAAGGAATGAGAAGCCGTCTGTCTTCAGATATCATATTTGATCCTGCAGAGCAATTTAGGGGTCTTCCAACAGAACTTTTTTTTGATAATTATTTTGACTCTCACTCATCTAAGTGGACTGTTGTTCTTAACCATGAAAAGCAGAAACAGAACAGTATCTCATAAAGCTGATGGAATACTCCTGGCTTGTGTCTAGTCTTCCTTGCCTCAAATAATGAATAAATGCATATGTTTTTAAAACTACGTTGTTAGATTTCACTTCATCTTCCTGTTTATTAGGGTTGCCTCTCACAGATTTCAGAGACTAGACTTTTTGCAAAAGGAACTCTTGTTCTTATATTTTAAAAGACATAAATGTACATTTGCAGATATATGCTGTAATACCCCATTAAATAAGAGAATATACGTATCAGAACTATATATCTCTATCTGGAAATATGGAGTAGGCTCAGCAGGCAGGTGCAATACATTGCTTTGAACAACAATTAATATCCTTTTCCCAGCCAGGAAAATGTATTCTTGTTCCAGCAGAGAGGTGGTAGAAACAAGGACAAAGGGAATCAACTGACTAACAGAGAGTGATGAAGGTAAGGAAAGGAATTATATTCCCACCAAGCAAAAGAAGGAGGTGGTTGCAGTCTGCTCCAAGAGAACAGGTATCAGCACAAGTCAAAATCAGTGATCAACAGCTCAGCTAGGAGTGGGGTTAGGAAAAGGAAGAGAATAAGAAAATGTCTCTAAATTAATAATGAAATTGTACAAGGTAATGGAGCCACCTGTCTAGCAACATGAACTTCCATTTTCAAAGTTCATATAGCTGTAATAGCCCACCAATATAGCCACCAGAGAATTTTTTATTTTATTGATAAATTTAAATGGGGAAGGAACCTTCCTGAAAACAGGTAGAAGTCTCAATGCGGCTGGACCTGGTATAAAAAGAACATTAGCTCTTTAGTTCTTTAATACTAATCTGTGTCTGAAACTATACATTTAATCCACTTCAAATGCAAATATCAGTTTCTTGCTCAAAATCTGCATTCGAATTTAGGTTTTTTCAGTAAAGGAAGTTTGAGTCAGAGACATTTTGTATTAATGTGTTTTCCTTTCTCTGTCTCTAAACTAAAATATTGGTATCACACTAATATGAGAATTTTTAATTGAGTGCTTAATAAACATTTTAATTTCTGTGGAAAAAACCCCAAATATTTAACACAGTGAGTAAAAGAATAAACTTCAAGAATTCTTTGTCTGATGTGAGTTTTAAAGACAAAACTTACCTTATTATACCCTTGCTGTCTGAAATTCTGAGGGATTACAACTGACAGGCAATAACACTGGCTGAAAATTTCTGTGATGGAGGCTGCACCAACTCTCTGAAGAAAATATACCGTTTAAAAAACAGATAGCAATTGTACTAGGAATCCAAATAGGCTTTCTAAAATCTCTCTGCTTTAAAGAGAGTTTGACATTTAAAAATTGAACTCCTTTACAAAGTCACATATTTTCTGATGTGTTTAAGTACTTTATGTGTTCAGTAAATGTCATAATGCCATTAATTCTCTTTGCAGAGGCATACAATATTTTTTTCTGTTATCAAGAGGGACCACACTGTTCTGCAACCAGTGGTGTGTTTTCCTGAACGCTGGAAATCTGGGGTAGATTGGCCTCTAAAAATTCAAAACTAATTGCTTGGAGTTTGGGATTCAGTGAAGGTTTACACCTCAAGTAACACAGTAAAAACAAATTTTTTGGGTTATACAGATCTTTTTCTTTTTACCTAGTTAGTAATTTTGAAAAGTATGCCACCCTTTTAAAAATAATTTTAATGTGGACTTTTTTGGCATCTTGGTACTTTTATCATGTGGCTAAACCAAGCAGGTTGCTAAGCAACCTTCTGCAGCCAGGGGAAAGCACAGGCAATCTGAACAGAAGATTTATGTTGGTGACTGTAATACTAAGAAAAAAATAACAATATCTAAAATCCTCCACTGTTTTTTAAACCCTTTGAGCTAAACATCAGTAATTTACTCTTCCCAAATCAAAAGTCATTTGAGAAACTGTTGTAGCCACACAACTTTTGACACAAACTTTCAGGGAAAATAAACAGGTAATTAATATTTTGATATTGTGCTATTGCAGCCTTGAAGTATTTCTGTTCAGCGTTGTTATGGTATTTACAGAAGCTTTTGAATATGAGGATCCTCTTCTGTTAAATAAGGGAGTGGGTAGATACCTACTTGCTTCTTCTTGCAGTGATAACTGGCAAAAATCAGCACGTTCCAGGGGTCACCAGGGCTGACTGGAGACAGCTGGCACCAGGCACACAGCCCTGCTCAGCACCCACGTGTCCTCAGGCTGCCTGGACAAGGAGGGCTGACTGCAGGCACGGCAGCTCTGACCAGCTCCCAGAGAACAAGGTAACCTGGCACGAGTCTCCTTCTGCTGGCAAACAGCCTCCCTGCACAAACAACTTCTTTGCTGCAGCACAAGCACCCAAGCAATGGGATTTGTGGCGGGACAGGTTAGTTTAAATCTCCATTTAAACAGCTGTCCAGATCCATGTTCAAGTCCAAATTTACCCATTATAAACAGTGCTAATGCACCACCACACATGCAGATGTGTGTGTCACTCATGGGCTGGAGCATGCTGGAGTGGGATCGCCGGCTCCGGGAGGCTGAATGCACTAAACAAGTACACATGCCAATATACCATCCACCCCCTGACCTGGAGGCAGGCTTTGTCTGGGAACTGCCCTGTGCTTTGAATTAGAGCAGCCTACAAGAATTACACGTGGAAAAAACAGCTCATGAGATCCAGATCCTTTCATATTACATCAACCACTAGCATACCACAGTGGGGACAACCAGATCCTGTGCAGACTTGGATGGTGGGTTTCCTAGCACCCTAATAATGGATGCTAATAATAAGACCCTAGGTGGGTAATTAATGGAAATTCAATTTTACAGTGGTGCAAAAAACAGCAGAAGACAAAACAGTTGATATTCAGTGAGTGTCAGAGACAGATAAACCAAGCTTATGAAACAGTGGCCCAAATAGATTAAAGCCATTTGAAATTTTAAACAAAAAAAAAAATTCTGCTGTTGATTTTTGATTCTTGCTGTCTACAAAAAAATCCAAAATATGTACATTTCCATTGTATATGTACAGGTTTACGACATGATCTTATTCTCTTATATGAAATAACTAACACACTACAAATTTTGGTAATGACTCAAAAATATAATCACATCTTGTTAATATTAACTCTGTGGTTTGTCTATGAGATCTGTTATTTATATGTTCCCATTATTTCCTTGAATTTTCATTTTTTCTCTATTTGTTGATAATTTGGTTGGGTTGGAAGGGACCTGAAATGTCCTCTAGTTTCAACACCCCTGCCATGGGCATGGACACCTTTCACTAGACCACATTGCTCAGACCCCCATCCAGTCTGGCCTTGAATGCTTCCAGGGATGGCAGATCCATAGCTTCTCTGGGAAACCTGTTCCAGTGCCTCACCATATTCACAGTAAAAAATTTCTTCCTAGCATCTAATCTAATCCTATGCTCTTTCAGTCTGATGCCATTGCCCCTTGACCTGTCACTACTTGTCCTTGTAAAAAGACCCTCTCCAACTTTCTAATTTGCCTTTCATTGGAAATATGCCTTTATTTTCCATAAATATTTTCCATCATTTCCATTTTTAAACTGTCTAAATTTCTGCAGCTCTCTGATGTAAATCAGATGTTTATGCAACTCATGATTACTTTAAAAACAAAGCCCTGCTTCTCAGAAAGAGAGGTTAGCTTCATATTTCCTGGGGCAGTTCATTTCAACCTACAACTTCTGAATGAACTTTAGAATACTGTGGATAACTCTGTAAAAGAGTGCTGACGAGAAGAGAACCCTTGCCCTGCTTCTCACTTGTACTGCACCTTACTTCATAGGCCAGATTCTCCCATGAAGTACCACTGCTTTGTGAAAGAGAAAACTACTTCCAATTTCGAGTAGATGAATGACTAACAAAAGTTAATTAATTTGACCTCAGAAAAATTATTGTTTGAGAGAGGAATGCTCCTAGAAACTACCACACAAAGAGAATGTGTGACTTTTTCAAGGTTCTTCGAAGAGTCAGTGATCAGGAAAAGAACTGCTACCTCTGCTGTTACTGCTGTCTCCAAGATCTGCCACTTCTCCTATACACCTCAATGTTTCAGGCAGAACATGTTCTGTCACAGCTCTACCTGAGGTAACCTAAGAACTAGCAGTTATTTATATAAAGAATTATTATTCCCCTTCTACATGTTGGAGAAATTATTGAGGTGAATTAATTTGCCCAAGTTCACAAAGGAGATCAGTGACTGAAGAGGAAAAACAACTTTTCTCTCCCCTTCTGGGTCTAAATCCAATATCCCACTCTCTCAGCCACAAAGCATAACTTGTTAAAATGGTATCAGACCTGTTCAAGGAAAAATCACCGGAAGGCATACACAGAGGCTTGTTTATAATCATCAGGGACTAGGAGGCAGATCGCTAACCCAGCTCTGTACACAGAAACCTGAAAGATAAGACAGAGTACAGACATACTTCATATCTGTTCTCAAGGCCGCTTGGTTCTGTAGAGACTTCATTTTGCAGACTGCCAAGAGGATATCTTGCAAGCTGGGGTCACTTCAACTTAGCTCCCAGCAGTGTGGTAAATCAGATCCTGTCTGTGTACCACAATACAACCCCTCATTTGGAAGAAAAATCTATGCTCAATAATCAAGGTGAAGAAAACACTGCAAAGGGAAATGCAGACCATCGTGCCCGTGAGAGCTGACAGTTCAGCTGGCAGCAGAAGTAGATCTAGGAGTGAAGTACACAAGTCCTGCATTCGTCTCCCTGAGTGATAATTCTAAAACCTATTTTGCCATCAGTGAGTGTTATTTCTCTGCTGACCAGAGAATCAAAGAAAAAGGGATGATAACACTATAATAATCAGCAACTTGTTTCTTCCCATAAGAGGCTGAGAGTGAACTTCAAGCAGAGTTTTAAATAATGCTTCCATTCTACTGAGTGAAATCCCAACTTCTCTTGCAAACACGAGTATTCTTGCTGCTGAATTCAGTGAGGCTAAGATTTCATCCATGATTGTTTAATTTGGACAATGAGCACTAGTATGTGTATTTTCAAGAGCTCAGTTCTCAGTGCTGGTTTTCCTTAAAAAATTGCACTTTGCTGCTATACTTAAGGAGAAATCAGCCCTTTAGAAAATGTAGCTAAAATAGACTACAAAGTTCAAATTGATAAAAGCCTTCTGGCATTTGGATTTGCAATATGTTAGATTAGATTGCAAACTACAGGCATCAGGAGCTAAAAATGTCAGTGTAAATTTAGTGACAGCTATCTTGTACCCAGCGTATTAATATCTAAATTTCTGTAAATGGTAATAAAGTATTAGAGTTTCTTACTTAACAGAGTTGTACATCTACAGGCCAGGGTCAGGATGCTCAAATCCCTGCTGATATGAACGGAAGCTGATCTTCACTGATCATCAAGTGAAGTGAATAAGCATCAGGATTTCTGGCATGCAAAGCAGGGGTTACAATTAAAAAAAGCAGCAGCATCAACAAATAATCATAAGTAATGTTCATAAACCTTTTAGGAAAGTTCTGCTATGCAAACAACAACTGGTATTAGAAACAGACCCCTTATCTCTGGAAAACACATTTGTTAGGCTTATAAACAAGATATAAATTATGTATACCCTTGCTGCTGTGACAAAATACAACAAATACATTAAAAAAACATTTCATTAAATTTTAAATAAATTGCAGTTTTAACTCATGAGAAGACTCTTTCTTTCAAGAAGGGTTTTTTTTATAACTTTGTTTTATCCTTATATGGCAAAAGTTGCTGCCAGCTCCTTCAGGAAAAAAAATATTACCATTAATGCTGTGAAAAAGAAAAAATAATGACTCATACAGCCACCAGGAAAAATATTTTTTTTTCCAGTGCACAAGATTAATGGCCCTCTACCCTGGCCATTACATGGTGTTAAAACAGAAAATTACAATAGCAGTCACCAAAAATTTTGTCCACAAGTTTGAAAAGTAAAGCGTACTTCTCAATAGCATTCAAAGATATTTCAGTCTTCAGGATTTTATCAAGTGGTTAGAAGTTTTTTCCCTCCAAAACCCTTGAGTTTTCCTTATTGCTTCTGTGGCTTTGCTAGCATAAACCACTTTCTTTCTGTATCATTTCAATCTTATATGACAGCCATATTCAGGTAGCATAAACCTTTATTTTTTTCTTTTGGTTGATCTTTCTGTGCTTTCCCTTTTCTCCTCATGTTTATCACTTCTTTTCATCCTCCATATTCTATGCCACTCCCTCCTAATCAGACAAAATTCTCCTCTCTGCCTCTCTTTCTAGGTAAACAAAGACTTAGAGGAACATTACAAAAAATAGTAGTGGCAGAATTTGCTCTCTAATGACACAGTTTTTGCAAAGAAACCCCAGGTAGTATAGTCTACAATGTTGCTATTAATATATCCTACCTACAAAACCGGTATGATTTAGGAGGAAAGAAGGCATTAAGTGGATTTTGCATGTTACATCAGTTAACATATCATTTTACTGATCAATTAGGTGCATTTGTGAAAGGTCAGAGGTTCTGGATTACAGCAAACAGGCCGTTAGAATCTTCTGTTCTGACAGATTCTATAGCAGCTGAAGCAAAGCAGGGTAACTAGTTTTGCTATAAAAAGTACAGCTTTCAAATACACAGCAGCTTTATCCATTTCATCTTATTCACTCCAAAACAGAATCTTTTAAAGTAAGAAAAAAACTGTATGACCATTCAATTGAGTCAAATGCTTCCTCTACATCAAAGTACAATAAATGTTTCATGCTTCTTGTTGTTTCAGTGGTCATACGTACAACTGAAAAAGGCTAAATACAGTGTTTGAAGCTGGTCCTTTTCATAAAGCTGGATGTATCAGGTGGAATGTAATTCCCTTCAAAAGACATTTTCAAAGCCACTAAGCATTGGCCCAACACTTCTTTAACTGAAGCTAATAGGCACTGCAGGCAGAGTTAAGGTGTATGGTCTCTCCAATAGTTTAGGCTGATAGGCTGAAGAGAAGCCATGGCAGAATGAAGCACTTAGATTACAGAAAAGGTGTTTAGTCTCAAGAGATATACCGAAATAAAGCCCCAGTGATTAAATTATAAATGCTTATTTGACAGAAGTATGTATAAGCATTGTTGATATAGTTCAGAAAGAAAATGTTTTGACCAGGACAAGTGAGTGTTCCTCTGTGCTCCTATGTGAATAACACAAGTTATGGCTAAAATAAGGTGTTCCCACAGTAGCTGCAGAAATCGCTGGTGAGTACTACAGTGTAGGAAGACTGAGACCCATTTTCTAAGATCGAGAGCATTGACATGTTTCAGAAATCAGTAAAAAAAGTAGATCATTTTTATTTCCCCAATTAAGCTTTAATATTGGGCTGAGGTAATTTGATAGTTTATGCATTTGCCTGCATTTGTTAAGAAAGACAGACTGCCATATGTCAATAGTTGAGTTTTGGACATTTCAGTTCAAGGGTATTTTACTGTAATATTCGGAATAGCTACTTTGAAAGTTTTACTGCTTAAGGTAAATGAAGGTATTCTGACATTTTTCTTGAAAGTAGAACCAGATTTTAGACAAAATGAAATTATTAATTTGAAAATTTTTAAGGAGGGAACATTTTAGTACAACCTATGTTGAGGAATAAGAATTCCAACTTCCACTTTGAGTACTGGTCTAAGAAGCCTCATGCTTTGGGCCTTCATTTGTTTTACCTATGGTTAAAGAAAAATCTTTGTATAAGAATGACAAGGAATCTGGAATTTGCACCAATGTTCACTCTCTAATAAACTGAAATCCTATAGAAAACTGAATGTTCCTTTTGATGTGAAACTCACATAAAAAATGTCATTATTCTCCTGGCTAGAAAAAAAAAGTATATAGAGCAGTTCTAATTTTACAGAGCACTTGAAATTTCTACCTGTGACAGTATTCGGAATGACCTCCCATCCCTCCAACAACCTTCAGGCATTAACAACTCTAACTAGCAAATCTATTTTGAAATGATGTTGTGCAGTTCTTCTACACTGAAATGCAAGGCACTAGTTTCCACTGAAGCATTCTTGACTTAGAGTCATAACGTGGAACAATGAATATTGCTTAAATTATTTATTTAGGACAAAGACATAAGGAGAAAACAGACTTTATACCAACAGCACAGAAAGAAGCAGTCAACCAAGTACACAACCGAAACCATATAACAAGCTTAAAATGTCTAGAGTGGATGGATGGGTCTCCTGCAAAGTCTCATGTAGTTTTCCTTGACTTAGAAAATTATAAACTTACGTCTGTATAAATGAGAGAGAGAGATAGAGAACTCTCTGGAACCTTCCTTTTTGCTCATCCAACACCTTTAAGGGTTGAACACTTTTAAAACTTTTCTTGACATGTCAATATTTTTAGAAAAGATTTTAGTATCATTGGAAACAAAAAAAAAATCTTTGAGACTTTCCACTGCAGGCCTGTAAGTTCTTCAACCACCATTAATATCTGCACCATGGAAATTTAGTTGCATAGATTTTTAACCAGCTCAGTTTATAAAACTGTATCAATATATTAGTAAGGTATTCATTATATTTTAAAAATGTGAAATTTGCAGCATTTTAAGGTGACAACACAGTTAAATAGCAATTTTATATAATTCACAAGGGCCAATAAAAGATTCCTACAAAATTTCAGTTGTTATGTATTAATTCTCGTACTAATATTGTTTTAAGAAGGCTTGCAAAATTATTGAGTTGGTTGATTACTAATAGCGAAGCAGACCAGACCAGAATGTTTACTTTTATTTGGAGTAGATTTTAAAGTGAATATCAAGAGAGCAACAGTGCACAGATTATTATTCAATTGTCCACTTATTTGTTCCATGTGCATCTCTTCTTTCCAATCAGAAAAATCCATATCTGTGCATAATAAAAACACACGGAATAGCCCAGTCTTTTCAAAGTTTTTTTCTAAAAAGAGAGACCATTGAAAATGTTCAAACCTAGCTAATAACTTGACAATTGTTACAGTTTTAACTTGCAGAAACACAGTAATTTTTTCTTCTATTAATGGTGAGAAAAAAATGTTTCCAGTGTGTGTTTCTGTGTGTCATTTTTTCACATTCTATAACACCTCCTTTCCTTCACATCAGGTGAGGTATAGATCTTATTTTTCATTAACCAATAACTTCTGGGAGTGCTCAGATTGAAACTGTAACATTTATTTATCCCAGAGCTTTCCTCTGCCCCCAATATCAATCTAGTTGCAGTGATAAAATACTAAAATCTCACATCATTTTAAATCTAATTTCTTCCACCATCCAAGTAATCTGTAGGTATTCAGACAGAGCATATTTCCAGTTATCAATTTCAAGGGTTCTAAAGTTTATATATCTTTCTTAATTTTTGTTTGCTTAATATATTTTTCTGTATACCTATTTTTCTGGAGACCTTACCCTGCAATGCAAGTACAGAGAGAACTATTAGACAGATAGAAGAGTATTATTTATCATTTGAAAAGAAGATAGCCCAATAATATATTTGAACAGGATAGTCTACTTGTAATTTTGGTAATTTTTTTGTATTAAGACTTGATTTTTCGTATTTCCAAAGCCCTAATCAGTTTAATGTCTCCCCTTAGATCTTGTGCATGTGCATGAAGCATAAACTAATTAGAATCTTACAATCTCATTGCCAAATTCCAATTCACAGTCCAAACCCTGGTAAATTAAGTTCATATGAAATAGGAATCATATTTCTAGTTATCTGTTGTTATCTCTCTGATGTATGAATTTTCCAAGGAGAATAAAATTACTTTTTGTCCATTTTATGGGTTGTTTAATTTCTTAGACCTAAGATAAGGAAAATAGAGTATCATGAAACAGTTTGGTTTGGAAGGGAACTTTAAAGATCACCTAGTTTCAACCCACTTGCCATGGGCAGGGACACCTTCTGCCATACCAGGTTGCTCAAATCCCCATCCAACCTGAATTTGAACACATCAAGGGATGGGGCATCCTCTACTTCTTTGGGCAACCTGTCTCAGTGCTTGACCACAACCACAGTAAAGAATTTCTTCCTAATATCTAATCTAAACCCACCCTCTTTCAGTTTAAAAGCATTACCCTTAACACTATCCAATAAAAAGTCCCTCTGGATCTTTCCAGTAGGCCCCCTTTAGGTCCTGGAAGGCTTCTAGAAAGTGCCTCCAATGCCTTCTCTTCTTCAGCCCCTCTCTTCTTCAGCCCCAGCTCTCTCAGCCAGTCTTCAAAGGAGGGATGTTTCATCTCTCTGAGCATCCTTACGACCCTCCTCTGGACTTGCTCAAACAGATCCATGTCCTTCTTAGGTGGGATCCCCAGAACTGGATGAAGTATTCCATAGGGATCACATGAGAGTTGGGGAGAGGGGAAGAGTTATCTCTCTCAAACTGCTGGCCACACTTTTGATGCAGTCCATAATAGGACTGGCTGTCTAGGTTGCAAGTGCATATTGTGCACATTCCCAGATCACATTTAGGTTTTTATCTACCAGCATCCCTAAGTCCTTTCTGCAGGGTTGCTTTCAACCCACTCATTGTCCAGCCTGTATCCTTCTTTGAGTTTGCCCTCAGCCAGGTGCAGGACCTTGCCTGAGTTGAACTTCATGAGGTTTATATGGGCTCACCTCTCTGTGTCCCTCTGGATGGTACCCCATCTCTACAAACCAGCTGAAAGTGCACTCAATCCCACTGTCTATATCCCTGACAAAGATGTTAAATAGTACTGGTCTCAAGTCGACCTGTGAGGGAGATGCCTATCACTGGTCTCCTCCTGGACATGGAGCCACTGGCCACAACACTTTGAGTGTGACCATTCAGCCAATTCCTTATCCAACAAGTGGTTCATCCACCAAATCCACATCTCTCCAGTTTAGAGACAAAGATGTCATGCAGGACAGTGTCGAATGCTGGGACAATGTCAAATGCTGTGCACAAGTCTATTATGCACCAGTGCTGTAACTCCGCTATAAAAGTCCACCAAAATTGCCAGGCATCATTTGCCCTGAGTGAATGACAGCCATGTTGGCTGTCAACAATCACCTGTCACTTTTCCATGTGCCTTAGCATAGTTTCCAGGAGGATCTTCTCCATGATCTTGCAAGGAACGGAGGTGAGACTGACTAGCCTGTATTTCCCTGGATGTTCCTTTCTCCCTTTTTAAAATCGGGGGTTATGTTTTCCTTTTTCCAGTCACTGAGAACTTCACCAGTCTGTCATGACTTTTTAAATACGATGGATAGTGGCTTAGCAACTTCATCTGTCATAAACACAATGACAGGTTGTCATTTAAAGTTCACAACCTGGATTAATCAAGACATTCCTTTGGTTTCTCTCCTGTCCTGTGCCCATAGAGGAATTTCCATTGCAGCCCTTATTAACTTGTTCTGGAAGATGTCAAGACAAGTTATTTAGAAAAGAATATAAAATCTATGACAAGCAATCTAATATAAAATCATATCATTCAAGGAGATTTTTCTCTGATCACATATTTCAAGATGGTAGAATATTATTTTATACTTACTGTTAAATCTTGTGTATCTTCTATATTTTTAATAGCCAGTGAAATGTTTCTGTTATGCTCACACTTATAAATGTGTATGAATTACTGCAAGATAAGAGCAAGCCATTGATACTTGGTCATTTGTTCACTAAAAGAATTTATTAAAGATTTTTTTAATGCCTTTTAAAAAGTAAGTTCACTTCTCTCTGGTAATTTTTCTCAATCTGTATTGATTTAAATACACTCTTTGTCTTCAGACAAACAATAATGCGTGAATCAGTACAAATTATGAATTATTATAGCCTGCAGGAAAATAATCAAATGTGTAATGTATTCTACTTTGTTGATATTGTACAACATATAGCTAAAAGATAAAACTATATCTTAATTTCTCTGTGTTATTCATTACTCCACAAAGTTTCTTCTTATCTGAAAAGAAACACCTGTGTGTATATTACCCTCATCACTAAGGTACCTTGTTAATTTTGCAGCCAAAGACACTGAAACATACCAAAGATGAAAACTGCTCCAGTTCTCTCACAATGTTGTGTCATAGGACTTAGAATTCCCAAAATAATAAACTTACTCTACAATAAACTTTTCCCTTTTTAGATATTCTTTCATAAGCCTGTTTGGTCTCCTCTCTTTCAAAAGAAAACTACACACCATACTTAGAAATTAAGGTAGTAATGAGCAAAATTGAGATACCATTTGGTTTTCCTAGATCTGTAATTTCAGAAATATCTATCTCATATTGATTCAGGTCTCACCAGTAGCACTGCATTTGTGTTAAATCACAACTAACTCCAAAATCATAACCTTTTTCCTTGAAAAGTGAGCTCCTTTTTTTTGAGCGCTATATTATCATAAATATGATGTCTCTTTGACTTATCATCAGTAGCAAAATTATGTAGCATCATTATTATTTTTTTGTAATATTTCCCAAAAATCTGCTTAGTCATAGGCAACTTGTATAAACGATAGCTTCAGTTAAAGTTATCAGTTCATATTCATCTTTCTTTTAGTGCATTGGTACTGATTTCTAATCACTGTATTATTTCAGGCTTTTTCTGTGATGAAAATTCATTCACACCTTCCCAGTCTAGCTTTTGGATTTTTTCTTTTTAATGTTCATGCCTCTTAGAACTTTCTCACCAGTAAATTAGTCTTCTTTTGAAACAATGTTAAACAACTCTGCTGCATGAAAAAAATGTCATATTTACCACTTCTGTTGCTTACTGTTGACCCTGATATTATACAGTGCATTTTCAAAAAGTGGATATATTGTTTATCCAAATAGAAGAAGCCTGTGCTGTGTACATAAAAATAAGTACAGATCATTTTGACACTTCACAAATACCTCCACATTTTTCAAAATATCCAAAAGACACAAAAAAAAGGATCAATGAAAAAAAGCAAAACACTGAAGTTTTGAATTGAAAGAACATTTTGGCTACAACCTCGTTATACCTTGGAAATTCCTCCTGGAATTTACACACTAACGTCACTGAATAGAAAAACCTTCAGTGAAAGCACCGGGGAAAGGTGAAATTTGCATGGGAATGTCACTTTTTTGGACTATTTCTCTGCAAATTAGCTCACAAAATGGAGGACTACCATAGCAATGGTCTGCTTTAGCTATATAAAAGTTCACAGTCTCTTGTAAATGTCTATCTATCATTATTCATTTGAAGTGGATTTGTATCTGATTATACAGTGCTCCAAATATTAATGAAGAAAAAGAAGAGATAGAAGGGGAATGAAAGAAAGAAAGAGAAAGACCAAAAGAAAGAAATGCTTTGAGGTTTAAAATCACATTCTGAGTTGAATTGTATAGGCTTCCGTATGTTTAAAAAATGACACAATGTAAAGCAATAATCTGGCATGCAGATCGAGAACAGGAAAAGGGAGAAGAAAAAGAGTTCTGTTAGACTGGGGAAACGTGAGTTGTATTATTATTTCTTCTCAGCATTAGGAATGCTGGAAAAGAAATATAAGGGTTCATAAACTAGCCCCAGTGCCTTGTGCAGTTTAGTGCACATTGTAGTGCTGACAGGAACAGAAAATGTATAAGCAAATTGCTTCTTCAAAGAGTCAACGTATACAGGTTTCTGAGATATGTTGTTTACAATTTTTAAAGTATTTAACAGTTATTTCATAGAAATTAGTCCTCTGTTCCCATGTGTTATAGTGGTTTTTTTATCTGTTTGAGCAGGCAGATAACTAGCTGCAAGAAAGGTAAGGATATAATTTGCTTGAATTGTTCCTAAAAGTCAAATTTGTTGAATAGCTATAGCATTGGTTTATTGACTTTCTAAACATTTGTCTTTTTTCTACTTGCCCTGAATTCTGGGCTTATCTGGAAAAGACTGTGTTTTTCCTTGATGAGGATTTGAAATGGAAAGCCCTAAATAGAGTGAATACCACTGAATATTCAGTTGTTTGCTTTGTGTCCTTTTATGAGTTTATGACATTTGAATTCTGTAACAGAACCCTGAAAAACAACCTTCCAGTTCACAGGAATATAAAAATCATTAATGTTTTGAGTTATTGACACGAACTGAAGGACACAAACAGAAAACCTTGACTTGAAGAAAAATACGGTACTCAAAGAAGAAAAATTTCCCAGAAGTCTGAATACAGAAAAAATGTCAAACTCATTGACTAAAGTCAAAATAGGAAGCATATTTGGCATCTTCCACTGAAGTAAGTTCACAGCATTCATTTTGCTGTTTTCAGTCTTACAAAGGAATAACTATAAGTAATTACTCATTCTGTTTAAAAATCCAGGCACAAAGGAAGAGTATGTTTCCCCATTTTTACACAGATTTTACAAAAGCAATATTATTCCATATATGGGCAATTTCCTTATTCTCAGTTTCCTGTATACCACACTCCAAACAGCAGCAGCAGCAAAAAAAAAAAAACAACAAAAAAAACCAAAAAAACAAAAAAAAAAAAAAAACCCACAAAAAAAACCAAACTGGTAAAACAGGGGCATGTGTTTGCAATAACACAAAACTTAGCAAATACTCTTACCATAGAAGTCTCTTTCCTTTTTATATTTGACTCTTCTAGATTTGGAATTCAGCAGATCACAATACATGCAACCCTTACACAAAGCACCAAGTAACCCCAGTTTTAAACTTACTTCCAGTTTTACATTCTTGTACATGTCTTCAGTAAGGCTAACTAATAACAGAGGTGGTGGATAGAGAGAATCTTTATCAGAAAAATAGGGGAAAAAAAAGAGAGAAAGAAGAAAGTCTTTTTCCTTAATCAGGCCCTCTTCTTCTCTGTAGGGATGTTCAAACAGTCAAGAGAGCACCTGCTGTTCATGGGGGGAGAAACATTTGTTCTGCCAAAGGAAGTATTTTGCATAAAGCCGCATGGATCAACAGTGGCACCCAGCGGCTGATGCTTTGCCACAGCAACGTGGCTCCTAAAGCTGTGCTTCCCGGCTCTTCTGTCCAATGTGCTTTCTGCATGAAAGGAATAACTCGTAGGACAGGCTGGTTTGATAAGATTAAGCCAAATATTTTTTGTAGGTTTTTTTTTTCTTTTACTAAATCTGTTAATATTCTGAACAGTATGCAATGCATGATGTTTTCGAATACCAGTTTTATATAGGTTTGAGGCAGACTTTTACTAGTTAGTGCTAAAAGTAACATGCAGCCAACGTGAAAAAAGAATTATGAAGTCAATGTGAAAGAAAAATTAGGCAATTAATAAAAACAAAATGGCGTCTTGGCATGATACTGTGAAAGCCTGTAAGTTTAAGCAGTGCTTACACGTAACACAATGTTATATAAATGTTAATTAATAATATATTATTATCATAATATTAATAATGTAGTAAGATTCCATTATCTAAAAGTAAGCACACACATTATTTCTGTAAGGAATTACCTATATGGTTACACTCACATTTCTTCTTCCTAAGCCCTTATCATGCCAGTGAATCAACACAAAAGACTGCAAACTCTTCCGGACACAATCTGTGTTTTAAGATTTGTAGGCAGGATTAACTGAAACAGAAAGAAAAAGGATCTATATTTAAATTCTGTGCTTTTCTTTCAAAGCGCTAGAGAACAGTTAACTAAAGCATGTTCCCTTACTGTATGTGAGGGAACAAATAGTATCTAAATTACTCCTCTTTTGGGCTAATCATTACCAGGATTTTTTCCTGCCTGATGTTGTGGATAGGAGTATTACTTGCTATGTGACAACACAGCCTATTTATTTCATTGTAGATGGTTAATCACTTCTTCACCTCTTCACCACAGAACTAGTGATATATATATAGATATATAGATATATATAGTGAGATATATATACATATATATATATATATATATATGTATTCACACTATATAACTATATAGATAAACAAGTCTTACTCTCCCTGGGTCATTTATTATCTAAATGAAGTAAACACTATCCTGCTCAGACTGCTGAACAGTTTTTGTTCAATTGCTGCCTTCCTATGCAATTAGGTACTGTTGCACTAATGGTAAAGAGTAAAAATGGTAACTGAAAATCTGCAGTGTGGAAAACCAGGACACAAACTTAGAACTTAGGGAGAAAATACATGTAAGACTGCTTCTGGAAGATACAAACTGCAGAGCAGGTGGCCTAATCATCAGATAAATTATATTTCCTAAAAAATACAACTGCATTTGAAAACTGAAAAAAACCCTAGAATCAAACAACCACAAAACAACCTCACTTTGTTTTCTTCTAACTATATCTTTGTTAATAAGCTAATGCTAAGGAAAGCTTTCCAATAGGTTTTCTAACATTTTCCTACAGAGATTCTCTTTCAGTTGTATTTTCAAATTCAGCCACACAGCTGGTTTTTGGAGGCTTTTTTTGTTTGGTTTTTTTGTTTTTTAGAAAACAGTATAGTACCCTGTTCTAAATGAAGTGTCAGCTAGTTAAGACAAAATTTTTTTGAAATACCAGAAAAATGCTGTCAGCCTCTTGCCCTCTACAACAGTCAGTTTTGGAGGTACCTACCACTGCTTTCTATAAAGGAGATTCTAGTGTTCTGGCCAAGAATCCTAAAAAGTAGAGTTGCCTGTGTATTTTGTATTCCTTCTTCTCAGAAGTAGGAACATAAATACAGCTAGGAAGCATAACAAAATCTCCATATTCTTCCTACCAAAAATTACTTGCAAGAGCTCAAAATCCATTATTGCTTGACTGATGATAAGGACAGAATCCTATGGCATGGATATAAGACTAAATTCTGCATGATTTGTTAATAAAAGCTTCTAAAAGTCTACAAATCTCTATTTATATATATATATATATTCCAAAATACTTTCTACAAAAAGGCTAGTTGCTTTCATATTTAAAACTTTAAAAAACAAAAAGTTTTATGGTGTTACCATTCCAAGGAGACATTCTCCTCCAAGAACTCTGCACTGCCCTTCTACCTGCCAAAGATAGTCTGATTAACACTTCCCTCTGGGAATCATTTCTGCTAGACCAACACTGCTTTATCAGCTCCTTTGTAGCTTAGTGAAACAGCATCCATGACCTTTTGAAACCTCCTTGACCTTATATTAGAGTTTTCCATAGCTGAGAAATGTGATCACTTCTTCCAAAAGAATATTTGACAGCTATATTCGGTCACCCCAGAAACACTGTTGTCCCAGTTATCACTGGCTAATAAAAATCTAGCAGCTAGCTGGTATTTGATATAAACAAAGCACTCACCCACGGCAAATTTCCTCTGCAGACCAGAAAGGAGAAGCTTGCATTTCAGCTTGTAACCACTTACAGTAGAAAAATTACACTTTATACAAATATAAATGGCAAACAATGAACGGGGCTCATTATTATTAGCTTTTAGAAGAAAGAAAGATGTAAAAGTAATAAAACAACCACACCAGGATAGCTCAGGATGACTGGAATTTATATCATGCTTGCCGTGCTTCAGCAAATGAAGGCCATCAGAGAATGTTTGAGGATAAGGAGAAATTATTTTACTCCCTTTGGAAAAGAGATTTCTTTACAAGAAGGACATGGGCATTTTCATACACACTGTTACTTGTTCTATGTCTATTCCAGGCAAGTTTTTAATGAACTGACATAGTTATTGCAATTAATACTGCTTCACACCATCTTCATGGGAGGAACTCACTGCCAGACCAAGGAATTTAATTTCACAGTCTCATTTTACAGTAGCTATCACTTCATGCAAATTTTAGGGAGCCATTCTTATACACTGAGATATCTTGGATCTGCCATCCCCCACTTGACTAGTCTTATTACCCACAATTCAGACATTCTACCACTACTATTAAGTATCATTTGACCACTCCATTTTGATACAAGTGAGCAAATTATATACCAGAATTTATCTCAGAATGGCACGCATTAAGTGAAAATATGCAGTTTTTAATTGAAGAAACTATTTTGTTTTCAGTAACTCAATACAACTAATTTACATGATTTAAAGTGAAGTCTTAGTTTCTGGGCATAAACACACAAACAACTAAAATCTGTGTTGAGAGACTCCAACAAAATCTACCTTTATATACGTTTACTTGTGCCAGTGGGAAGAAAAGAGATGGGCTTTTTTCTAAGGATAAATTTCTCCTTTCTCAGGCATCACAGAAGATATTTAATTTGAGGAGGGAGTAGGGAATGCGAAAGATCTGCTCTCATTTCACAGCCCTGCAGTGCTATATCCTCCACTGCCCTGCATAGGAAAAATTTTAGAAAATGCTATCACAGTAATCATGGTCTTCATACATCTTTTCAAGAGCTTTTAAATTCTGTTCCCAGATATTTTATCTCATCCTACTCTGTCACGTATCTTCTTTCAGTTTTCAACTTAAGTACGTAGGTCCTTTGCACATGGTAAGACAATTGATAGTCCTCACCAACCAAGAAGTCCGAGAACTCTCAGATCCTGTTGATTTTTTGCCAGATGCCTGAGTCCTTCATAAAACACTATTTGATGTCTCTGTCTTTCAGGTGGTATTCCTGGGAGCAGACACATTGCTGCTACCCCGTGGGGTGCCCCTTTCACTGTGGCCATTTCTCCCTTTGCCTGTCAGCCGTGTAGTGGACCCCACAACTCTGGTATTTGCATCACTACGAAATACAGTGTTGTTCACTAAACCCTCCTTCTGCAGCAAGGGAGGCAAGCATCAAAAATGTGGGTACAGAGAACACTTCAGAACTCCAGTAAAAACTGTGTATACTTCAGAGCAAGCAAATCCTCTTCCAGCCTCTCTTCGTGATTCATAATTTTTCTCCAGCTGTCCAGTCAAGTAAATCTGTGTTCTGTAGATTATTCTATTAAAAAAAAACCTGTGACTTTATGGCTGGAAATGAAGACTTAACTATTGTTATGACATGCATGATTTTAAGGAAGTAGTCAATGCGTGGAAGGTGTTGTAATCATCATTAAATTACAGGTGAGCTAGAAAAGGCAACACACACAGAATAATGAACTGCTGCTCAAATATATTAGTCCTCATGCCCTGATCACAAAACAACAAACTCAAGAGACTGAATGACCACCTGGCAAATCAATGAGAGCTCACAATTGCATTCTTTTACTCTTATCCCAGAAAACCAGTAGGCTTAATATTTTTCAGCTTTCATTGCATTTCAGAATAAATTGGAAGAGAGAAATTTGATATTCTACATGGAACAATAACTTATTCAAGCATTCCAACATTTTGTTTCTACATAGGGCAAACTTTCCACAATAGCTTCTGCTCTGAATTTTTAATTTATATTTTTAATTTAGTTTTCTGTAGGCACCTTTGCATTGCCACATTGTGATTCAGCTGAGCTCAAGTTCGCTGTGTTGAATAAGCCTCCCAAGCAAGCTGAAGAATTTTTATGTCTTAGATCCAGTTGAATAGGTTGCTGCATTAAAACCATTGACGTGTGTGAAGTAAACCTTATTCAGTGTTAGTGTTGGGATAAAATATTCAAGACCATAAAATCTGGCCTCAGAAACTCTGGAACCTGCCTTAGCATTAAAGGTAGTATCAACGCATACCATAAGGTAAATGATGCTTGTCTATTATTACGATATGTAAGTACACATATATATTTCATATAAATTCCTTTACAAAATTATTGTGACAGTCTATATCAGCAACATAAAGGTAAAATCTTTATTTTACTACCACACCAAATGAATATTTTAACTGGCACACTGATATAAAAAAGGTGCTTCTAGAAAAATTAGAATATATACGAAATACCTAGAGCATATCACAGCTGCTACACAGTGTCATACTGTTTCTTACTTACTCTTCAGTAGAAACAAAAACATACAGAAAGTACCTGGCCTTACCAGTAGTAAAGCTTTTGCTCCAACTAAAGGCCCATATTCAGAAGGAAGACAAAAAATAGAAATATTTGAGCTCCCATAACAACACCTTCAGAAAAGTTATTCTGTATGCTCTGTATTTTCACTTACGCATTCCAATTTCATTTCTTTTCTGAAAGAAATAGTCCCATCCAAACTAATGCTAAACAAGGTAAATGCCCTGGAACTCCAAAATCAAAGCAGAGAGGAATTTTGGACATAGCCTTCTTCCTTTTTGAAGTCTACTGGAGGCAAAGAAAGTATCTGCTGTTTTCATTGACAAGGTTGAAATCTGATCTAGACTAATCTCAGAAGCAGAACAGATGTTAATTTCAACAAGGACAGAATTTTACCTGTCCCTTAATATTCCAAGTTGCAGGGAGTTTTTTTCTGCATATTTACACAAAATATCAATGATTGCTGGACTTTTGAAGCAAGCCATAACTTATAGAGAACACCCAAATTTCAGAAGATAAAATCAAGAAGCCTGAGAGAGATGAATATTTTTAGTAACAGCACAGTTCTGGTTGGGCTGTTACCACAAAGTTTGGAGAACATTGAGTTAAGGAAGTTCAATATGTTACTGATAGCACCTGCAGTTTGCACATAAACATGCAGTTTAATCAGCCCAAGTTCATATTTAAATCTTCTGTTACATCATGTTCGTTCATTCTACTGGCATAATTTGCAGCAGTTTAAATATTACCACACTTAAAAAAGAGAAAAAATGAGATGAAATTATTTGCATGATTACTTTGCTTGCTGTAAGCCTTAGGCTTCTACCCTCTGGAATCTTTAAGGGAAGTGTTAAATTCTTCTTCTGACATGATGAATTTAAGACCCAAAATGGATTTTAATTTTCATTCTCAGATATTCTGAAACCTACTCAGCACTGGTCCCAGAGCAGTGGAGAGATGTACATTTGAAGTGTATGCTTCCCAATTCCCATCTGAGCTTTTTCAGCTTCATCCTTCTTCTACTACATATCAGAGATCTTCATCAGTATTTTGATGTCAATCAAGAGTCATGACTCCAAGGATCATTTTAGAAGACAACTAGAAAATGGGTGTTCCAGCTTATTCTCTTCAGACAGCAAGCAGAAAACTTTGGAAAAGACAGATGGCTTTTCCTTTTCAAGTAGTTCCTTTAAAAGGTTTCGATTGCTGGGCCCGCTGATGCTGCAGAATTTTTTCCAGCACAACAGCCATTGAAAGGAACAGAAAATTGTCAATATGGTCTTTTTCCACCAAGGTGCAAACAGCTGAGCCAAACTAAAATTCTATTATTTGCAGATAAAGTGAAAACTCTGACATGACCAGGATGTACCTGTACTATGCTTGTTTTTTTGTTTCCCAATATATTTCAAGTTAAATATTAATTTTTGGGAAAAGGTAACAAGCACCACAAAATAGAGCTCAAAAAAGAAAAAAAAAAAAACAGAAAAGGAAGAAAAAACTGTTATCAACTGTGACAGAGTAAAAGTAAAGATCATGCCAGAGAGCTTAATAGCAGTGCAGTGGTCACAGAAGCCTGGTGTTTAAAAATTAATTTCTAGTTTGAAGCTGTTAGTGCCAGTGCCAAGAGCATACAAAGTACATTTGTTCATCATCAGAGCTAGTTTCAGAGTAGAAAATTCACGAGAAAGACAATGAGGTCTCTCCAGTTTCTAAAATAGATCTGGGAAATGTTTAAAATCTCCAGGCAGTGAAAAATAGATTTCCACAAAAGAATAGCTAAAGGGCAAATTAGAGAAATATCTTGTCACATTTTACATGCCCATAAACTTGTCTGCTTCACAAATGATGGCCTCCTATTAATTTGATAAAAAGCTAATCAGATCTAATTTAGTTTTCCCTGAAATAGATTTAGGGAACATATTCTGCTCTCTCCATTCACACTTGAAAGAAAAGACATGTTTATTAGACCATTGACTTCTTAAAACAGAAACAAATATTATACGACTTTTCTTGCTGTAAATGAAAAGAGAAACAGATTTGCAAATTCAGTCACTGAGCTGTAAATATGCTCCTGCAGCTACTCACAAGCATAGCAAAAAGACTTCATTGTACCCATCAAAGATGTCAGCCTGTGCATTGAGATCAAATAGTTTGTACTTTCATCTGTGAACACTGTGAACCTAAAATTCCTGAGCAAGTCTGAGCACTCCTGACCAGCAGTCCTAATATTTTAACAGAGGTATTGAGAATGTGTTTTATCTATCCAGGCACAATTACCTGCTCCACTTCCAGCACTTCAGTGAATGAAAGCGGTGACCTAACAAGATAACATTTCACACTGCAGGAGCACCAAAAGCAAGCAAGCACATTTTGAAATTTTGAAAGCCAAGACTGTTCTAAAGACCAGCTTTTGATGATTAATAGCATTCTTTCTGTATCAGAAATGGATGAAAATAATTTTTGCTTTCAGAACAACAGGAAATTATTCATAGCAAACAAAATCTGTACTGAGTTCTGTTCAGAAAACAAAGATTTATTTATGTGAAAATGCTTATTATTTAGACCTACTTGACAGATAGACAAAAAGTCCTGAAATATTTTGTGGATTCAGTTGTTTGCTACTCTCTATTCAGGGCATGTCAATGGTCATCTTAGAGTTTGTTTCTCTTCCTTGATTTGTTGGTTAAGTGTTTTTAAATTGAAAAATATATTAATCTTTTTATTGCAGAAATACTTATTTGCATGCAAATACATGTCTCTATAGTAGAGTAGCTATTCTCCAAAAATCCTTTGGAACAATAAGTCATTCACATGAATATTTGTAAATAGTAAAAACAAAAGGGGCAGGAATGTGGTGAAACATGACAACTGTTCAGAATTTAAATTTATGCTTTCCAGCATCTAGACAATAAAATTCAGTGGATCTGATTATCCACTGCATGTACTTTGCTGAGCCATTTACATTTATGAGAAGCAGGAGCAATGTAGGAGTTACTCACTGGCAGACCTGACTTGTCCATTCTCATTCCAGTTGCTCTTTTTGTACATCCAGTTTTCAAGTAAATTATAGGGGAGAGCCATGCTCCAAACAACTGGCTGCAGTGAGTAATGTTTCACATGACTTTACAGCACAGTTAGAAATACCAGTTAAGAGTTTAATCTTAAAGCAGCAACAAAATATCAATCAAATTAATACTGGTATTGATAATGAGCTTTCAGCCTACCAGCTGGCAACATAACAAGAGGCTATGGCTGGCAGCTGAAGTTAGACAAACACAGCCCTTTAATCAGGTACATGTTTTTAACTGTGAGGGGAAAGTAATTGGAACAGGTTACACAGATTCCTCCTGGCAATGTAAAAAGCAAGACAGTATCTTCTTTCATTGCAGGTGAAAAGCTGAGGATGACCTATGGCCTATTTTTTGAAACTAAATCATCACACTGTGAACGTATCTGATCACTTATTCAGAAAGTCCCTCAAACAGCTACTGGTTTTGCCATCCACTAACTACCACAGCTATTGAACTTGTAATGCTACTGGAATTGTCACGGGTTAAAACCCAAGAGAAAGCAAGACTTAAAAGGCGATGAGATTTTTCTGAAAAGGTTAAGTGAAAAGGGGAAACAGGACTAAGGAGACAAGATTAGGGTAACATAAATGATTCTACAGGTTGAAGCAGATAAGACAGGTTCTGAGATTGAAGTTAGGAATAACTATTCTGAGTTTAATTTTTTATGTTATTCATTTTTATTAACATATTTATTATGTTTGAAAGGAAAAAGGGGGTCAATATCCATAGAACAGACAAGATTTTGACATGTATGAGAAAACCAGAAAAGAAAATTATGCCAAAGGTCATATTTCCCCTACTGTGCATGATGAGCACTCTGCATACCCCAAAATCTGGTCATGATGGGTCCTGTGTTAAGTGTGCAAAAATGCCACAAATAAATTAAATAAGCATTTTTTCTATTCATTAGTTAGAAAATAATATCTTTATCTCAGTTTTAGCTGCACAACTTTAATAGAAAGGACAAAGCAGGACAAAGTGCCAATTTTATTCTACACCCACTGCATCAAGGTTTAGTACACAGGCTGAGGAGAGTACAGATACTTATTAAAGATGCTGACAGGGGCATAAAAAGTAATTACAGTATTGTGCCTCCCTTTATAACAAACAACTCTACTTCCCTATCTTAGAGGTGACTCAAAGTCTTAAATTAGAATTCTCAGGGTTTCCCACATAGGCAAACACTGCAGGATTTGAACAAGTGGATATGCTTACTGCTCATATCGCTTACTGCTAACTGTAATTATAGTATTTATGAATTTAAACCTTAATGACAAGAAATGCAGTAGCTCCACTGCTTTTGTACTAGAGATGTCACTTTTAGTTTTTCCTCAAACACTGTATTAAAAATGGGGGAACATTTAGAGGGTAAAAGAATTTTTTTCCGCTTCCCTCCATCCTTTTTTCCCTTTTCAACTCAGATAGTGGAGTTCTTGGAGAGGCTTCCGTGCAGCACATGGAAACATTGATGCAAACCCTTAAATATTTGTTAAATCTTTCCTGAAAATAAATGAATAAATGAAAAGGAATGGTTTGCAGCAATTTCTCCTGTCTCAAGATCTGAATGGGGTTTCTGGAAACTGGTGACTGACCACCATACCTGCTGAAAGAGAAGAATTTATAACCAAGAAGGGCTAGGATTTTGTGAAGAACAACACTGTCTCACTAACCTCTGTCTCATTAACCTCATTTACAGCACTTCTGAGCATTTAATTAAATGCATGGATAAAGAAGATTCAGTGGACATAAAGTATTTGGATCTTACAGAAGTGCTTGAGAAGATTCAACACTTAAAGCTGGGACAGGAACAAAGCTGCAAGGCACATAGACTTGGAAGGTGGGAAACATTTTATGAGTTGAAAGCTGATGTAAAGATAGAAAACAAAGGGTAAGACTTAATAGTTTCTGTCTAGGATAGAGAAGAGCCACAAGTGATGTCCCATGGAGATGACTTTGGGCACTGTCTAGGTTGTTTAAAGAGCTGAAAGATACACGTTAAAGGGGTCATTGGTCTACCTTAGTAGGTTGGTGTACTGTACAGCTGCCCTCTTACAGCTTATTGTCTTTTTCCAGTACTTTGGGTTTATGCATTTATTGAAGAACAGAAAATACATGAGGTAAAAATTAGAAAGAAACTGTATGAAGTGTTATTACAAATTAAAGTCCAGATCTGAATCAGCAACAGACCCCTATCTAAGCATAGGCATATGCAAGGCATGTGGCCTTTCAGACGGCATCCCAAGGTTGAGATAGTTCAGCCTACTTTAATTAGAATATCTCTGAGCAGTTTACAGCATTATTCATAGCCTCTGCTATTTTAAGTTGTCTAGGATTTTGCTTTATTCCTAATATTGCATCTGTGAGAGAAGAATATCCATTTTCTGTTGGCTTTATTTTTTGTTCTGTTGGCTTTGTTTTAAGCATCGTATCTTATCCACCAGCAGCAGTTTAGTAAGGCCTTACATTTTGACGGTTTGAAACGTAGCTGTGACAATAAGGTGCTGCTGTAGTGAAAATAGCCATTTCTACCAATGGAACAGCAATATGTTTGATAGTGAAAGAGGAAATGTAGTACAATCCATTCTTGCCCCTCTGTTTTGCTTCTGCGAATTTTATCTCCTTTCTAATTAATTTCTTCTTTCTCTTTTCACAATTTCACAGTGCAGTAGGTCCCATGGAGCAAAGTAACTTAAGCATGTGCATTAACCCTGAGAACACCCCCACACAGCAGAAACATCAGTGTGGTATGATTGGATGTGATGTGGCACTACCTGATGTAGTCCTCATAGAGGCAGCTTCAGTATTGGGATTTGCACATTCTGTATGGTTCAGGTAGCTATATACCTTAAATTACAGATAAATTTCCAGTTTCTCCAAGGACTGTACAAGTTCGCATGTTCAAAGTATTCATAAATCTCAGATCTCTGTATCTCATAAACTTCCTTTATCTCCTATTCTGCAACATTATTTAGTTCGTTTTTTGGGGAGAAAGAGCTTGCTATGTTTTTGTTTGGTTTTTTTGTTTTTTTTTTCCCAAATAAGTACATAATGATATTGGCATGAAGCAGAATTTTAAGAAGTTCTGTGAACATTTTCATTGCTCCTTCTGCAGAATTTCTTTTCCATTTGTTTTCACCTTTCCTTGCTCCATGTTTGTTCAGGTATCATGGACAAGTGTGGTCAGACACCTTCAGCAGAGGGGACATACAATGAGATCTTCTCCCTGCACCACTGTGCAACGAGGTCCCATCAGAAGACTCAGCTGTCAAGATCAATGAATCCAGGACTGTAGCCACAGCCTGAAGTCTACAATTGTGAAGGTTGTGGGCTCAGCGATGTTATCACCCTTACATAAATTTATCCAGAAGCTTGGTAGCACTTTCATGGTTCTCACAGGAACATAAAATCTGGTATATTCTCCATTTGGAATGAGCCTTTTCAGTTAAAAGAAAATCTAAATTCCTGGAGATCTGAGATTGACATTCTATAGCACTAAACAGGAGCATCTTTTATTCCTAAAAGCTCTGAGAAACGGAAAATTTATACACAGGGCATGAAAAATAAATAGAAACCCAGAATATTTATGAATATTTTAGATAGATGATTTATATATGCAATACTGTTTGAAAGCAAAAAATATCAAGTATATGATTTATAAAGATAATTTTCCTGCAATTCGTTAGGAATTTTATAATTCCTTGTCTTTGTTTTGCACTTCAGTGGATTACTTTGCTTTTTCATGACTATCAATGCATCAAAACTTTTGCTAAAGTATTTTAATTTAAATGGGTGTATTTACACTTATTATATCATATTAATATTCCAGTAGGCATAAAATTTTCACTAAATAATATTGAATAATTAAGAAGAAATACATTATTGATCAGATAGGAACAGTTTCATACAATATAAAATGCTATTGTGCTATGTCTCTGTTTTTAATATCTGTTATTGAAACCTCAAGTTGATATTGGTAAATTACTTTCTATCGTATAGACTAAGGAAATTTTAATTGCAAATCAACTACTGTTGTAGAGATACAGAGGACATTATTTAGTTTTGTAAATATGAAAATGAACATCAATCTGGTTTATTCCCCCCTCCAAAAAAAAAAAGGGGGGGAGGGCATTAAAGTACCTGAAGTTAGTAAAAGCTAACTTTTCTACTTACTGTAGTTATTACTAAGTTGTCTACTTACTCTAGCATCTCACAATTCCCTTTGGCTCATTGCCCCAAAGGGATACATTATCAGGTAATTCATTATGTATAAATGCTGTTCTTTGTTATGTGCCTCGTGATATTCCTCAGAAAAAGCCTGAAACAGGTATTATGGGGGACCCTGACAGTGATTATGAAAAGGAGATCATATTCTGAAATGAGAGTACACTGAGACTTTTCTTCCAAAAATAGTCTGTTGATGTAGAATTTCACAGTTTGAATTTTCTGTGGATTCTCTTGGTTTCTCCTCATAAATGTTTAAGCAATAGTCTTTGAAAATACTCCCACACAGAAACTTTTCAGCACTACTTTTCTTTTTTGACCCTTTTCTTGAAAATAAATATTACAAACATCAGGCAAATCTAGTACAAAGGTGATGTTCTGTCTATGTATTAACCTTGTTTCTTCAGGAAATTAAGTCCCTGTGATAACATTCTCTCTTTCCTTTCCCTCACCTCTTCACACATTTTTGATTTTGTTTTCCAGGTCTGACTCTGTTGATGGAGGAGTCTCAAAGTCTCAAAAGCTTTATCCAAACTTGAGGGCCTACATACCTGAGCACAGCTCAGCTAGCCACTCACTGTCCACAGGGGAAACAGCTGCACACCATCCTCTTCCCCAAGGGTGAAGGAAAAATCCTGTGTCCCGTGCTGTAAAGAGCAGCAAGTGACTGGTAATTCAGTGGGATGGGCCAAAGAACAGGAGCAGGACCTGGAGATAATAGCAGAGGCAATCAGTAAGGAGGATTAAATATATTGTTGATCTGGAGAGAGCCAGCTATATTATGATGGGAGATGGAAGACACAAATTACTAAGAAGCTGAGGTTTGCTAGTTTGGAATTGTTGAATTCACTGAATTGTTATTTTCTACTCTGTTTTTGACATTGGTTATTATTGATGCATGGAATTTTTATTTAATGTCTGTTATTTGTTCAGGATTTCTACTTTGAAGCAAAGTTAGTGTGTTAGCACTCACATCTGGTCACTGGAAAAGAGGCTCAGATGTGAATGGCTGTGTAGATGTACATCCAGTCATAAGATATTGGGTACGAGAAACCGTGACATTTAGACCTAAATGAAAACAACCATATCACTTTTATTCTTCCTCAGGACCAGAGGATGCTTTAAGGAACCATCTTAGTCAGAACTCCCAATCAAGTACTATAAAAACTGGAGAATTACTGATGTACATTAAAAAATAAGCTTTTTCTGAAGCACTAGTGCAAATCTATTAGGATTGAGTGTGTAGAAAAGAGAAGGATGATATTTGGGATGTGCTGAATCTATTCATCAAGAAGAGGCACCCAAAGAACAATCACTTGAACAATGCAAAATATTCTTAGAAGCTAAAAAGAGATCCTTAGCTCATAAAGCTTATAGAATTCCTAGATTTCTACACTTTCCCTTTACTATTTGCAGTGTTTACCAACCTTGTTGCATTCACAGCTTATTCTAAAGTGAACAATTTATATTTACTCACCTTAGAGCATAGGCCCTGACATACATGCAAAACCTAAAATGCAACCACCTCTGTGTATTTGCAAGATATTTAGATAAATTGTGTATATTAACCAGAGTAGGAAAGATTGGAGGAATTATATTTTTTTCATTTGACAGAGAACCAAGACAAAACAGCATCTGTATGCTTCTGTATCTTAGGTCTAATGGCCCACATTATTTTATCCTACTAGCTCTCAAAGATAAAGAAGTGTGTTTGCCTACTCTTGCTCCTGTGTCACCTAAAACACTTGACTAAACAAGCGCATAAGTGGCTACTTAATAAACTCTCAAGTCCACCAAGTAGCAGGCACAGAGATTTACCATTTGATTTTGGATTAACAAGGCCGTACATAGAGTTATCAGCAAGGGGGCGGGGGGTGGTTTTTTTCCCAAGAACATCTGCCATAAATGCACGAATAGCACACACAAAATGGATACTTTTACAGATTCTAGTTATTCTCAAAATTTCAGTTAACATCCCCAACTGTCATAATCTTTGATACACTCAAGTGGCAGAGAATTAGATGCCTGAAATAACGTAAATGCCAGAAAACTAGTCAGCACACGATACTATCAGCAGTCCATCTCTTGGAGAATTCTAGGATCAAAACCCTGAGAAGCACAGTAGAAGTAGAGAAGCGGGCAACATAAACATGCCAAGGTCTCTTGACAAAGAAATATAAAGAAGCTACGAGACTGGCTGCAGCTGGGCTTGGGAGATGGGGAATGATTCTTGCTACAGGAATATTCTGCAAACCCTTGGACACCACAAATGGAATCTGAAGTGACCTATACACTGATAAAAAGTACTTCTTACTGGCCAAATTTAAAATGTTAGAAACAGCTGTTCATCAGAAATCCTAATGCTGTACGTAGCTCTAGCACCATAGGAAAGCAGAACAAAGGTATTTCAATTGAGAGTGGTGATACAAATAATTTTATTTACCACTTATTTTTGCCTGAAAACAGACTAATCTGAATTACTCTTCACCCTAGAGGGAGTCAAGCCTTCTACCTAGAGGTGAACAACATTGACAGCAATAACAATAGTGCAGAGGTAATTATAATTCAATACAGAAAAGCATTTGAGTAAAGATTTTAAAAGGAAAGTGGACTTTGTGTGTTCTGAATTACACAAGTACTGACATATCTACTCTCTTTGCCCAAAAAAACCCCTAAAAATTTTCATTAAGAAAGATGGCAGATATTTTAGGGCTCCTAGATTTCTCTGCTTTGTAAATGATAGAATTCTATTTAAAATTCTAACACTTTCAGTAAAGTATTTTATCGAGCAGACACAGAGAAAATATTTTTTCTACTACCTAAACAGCACAGAATACAAAATTTTTGATCTGTACCTGACACAATATTTTTTGTCTTTTTTTTTTTTAAGTTAGTTTAACGAGTCATAAAATTCTGTTTTGAGACATGTGCTTTGTTTATAACATGAAACTTCTTTAGCAAGAATTACATACCTACACTAGGATTCATATTACAGTATTTTAGCACTTAGATTTTTTGGATTGTGTCTATAGGGAAAGGGAATGACATTAATAAATCTGTTTTTTTCTTTGGGTTGGGTATTTTTTATTGATTTCTCTTTGTTGTTTTACTTGCTAGAAACCAGAAGACTTTGGTTATCTTGCATTTAAGGAAACGTGAGTGAAATTTCTCAAGGTGAAATTAACACATGAAAAATATATAAAGAATCATGCAAATACTAGGACTATGGTGGAAATAAATCTGATAGAAAAAATAATAAACAATTAACAATTTAAAGTATCAATTAAATCTATAGAAGTCATCTATTTTCCTATTCATCTTAACTTTTATATTGCCCCTGAACCATTAAATAAAACACACAAAACCTTTTCAAAAAAACAACAGCAGGTGCAAATACAGCAACAGTCAAAATAAATGTGTTCATTGTTATTGAAAGAAATGGTTATGTTGGTTAAATATACTTGGGAACATTATTTTCTGTCATAGCAAAAATATAATTTTACTTTAATCCCTATAGATGTTTTAAAATTTACAGAAAGTCCAGGGCTATATTGCTATACAAATGGGAATATTCTTGATAGATTGGGTTACCAAGTGTAAAATTGACTGCAGAGAAAATCCTGAAGATTTTTGCAGCAAGTGAGTCCTGGTGCAGGGGTGCGGGGGAATCATGAAAGTGTTTCTAATATGGCATTTGCAGGTGCTGAAATGTTATTACTAAGCTACCAACTGCTTTGAGGAGTCAGATGTGAAAAATTCATTTCTGGTATCAGAGGATCCACCACTGAAACAAGGTAAGAAAAAATTTGTATGCGAGTGGCTTCAGTTTCTGCAGAAATCTTTTGCATATCATGAAACCTGAAAGGCTCCTCATTAGGATTCATTTGTAGATAAACGAACATGCTTTGCATGAAATCCAAACAGAAACTCAAGTGAAAAAGCTGCTTTTAAAAAGCCTGGAAGCAATTTCACAGACATTGCAATGCAGCACTTTCCAAATAATTTATTTAAATCTCTGACTGTAGGTCCCATTTTTTTCCAATTATGAATTGGAAGTACTGGTTTTCAGCATGTCCTGATAATGCTGTGCTGAACCTGTAAACCATTCAATATAAAATTATCATGAAACAACAGAATACTGAAAAAAATCTCAAAGCAGTGGGAACAGAATAACCTCAGGTGTTGGAAAAGGTCTCCACAACCTCTCCTTTCTCAGAGGCTGCCTGCACTCAGCCAGGTTTGCAACCTGGTGTTTTAGCATCTAACTAAGATTCAACCAGGGAACATCAGTCAGCAAGTGTACGAGGAACCATGCTGGTGAGGGCCATGGCAGCCCTCCCACTGCTCCTGGCATGATATGATATTGAGCAACAGGGGAAAAAATGAAGGTCCCCACTCTGGCATAATGAATATATTTTAACATTAAATATTCAAGCAGTCTCAACGAAAACAAGGAATTTTGCAAGAATAAACCATATTAATAAACTTATCTGTATGTTTACCTGTTCAACATAGGGGCACCAAAGAACTAGGGATTTGTTGCCTTAGCATGTAAGATCAGTGGGATACACTCTCATTCCTTCCAAGGAAGGACATCCTTGCTGGTGGTGGCACCTCAGCCTAGACCACAGGCATCCATCAGCCTGGGTGAATTCAGCTGCACCCACCCAGTGCTGGCATGTAATAGCAACATTGTCCCCGTACACAGCACCAGAATGGAGCTGGAAAGATAACCTGGTGCCTCTCCAGTGCAGGATCACTCCCAGCTATTTCATTCCTGACAGATCATGTTAGTCGTGTACTCAGAGACTCCATTAGCTCCTTAGACAACATGCTGTGCCTCACGGGCATCTGTTAAATTTCCCGACATCTCAACTGAATAATAGGTACTTCAATTCAGCCCAATTTTTCTTTTTCAGTCATAAATGAAAATAACAAAGGTTTTTTTATTACTATTCAGTCGTGTTGGCATTTTGAGACAGTTAGTGACCTGCTCAGTCCTCTCCTGAAATTAAATAGTGCTTGCATTTTCAAATCCTTCTCACCAAAATGGGAAATGACTAGCCAAAAAAAATCCTATAGAAAAGGATGGAGGAATTATGTTGGATCATGAACTTAATGTAAGTCATGTCACATTGTGACCACATAGTGGCCTGTAGAAGGGGAAACACCATACTGAGATGCACAGTCCTTCCTTCTACTCTTCACATCACTCACTTGAAAGAATAATAGTAAATTTATTTCCCTTTGCTTTCTTGGTCAATGCAATATGCATTTTCATCTCTTAAGGCAAATGGGCATGCGCAAAGCAATTGCTTGCTTTCAAAAAAATGAAAATTAAAAAACCCTATGTTTCCCTCAGATTAAGACCACCCCGCTTAAACACGAACTTAAGAATGACTAAATAAGCAATTTAACTTTAAATTCTTTCATGAGGGGTTTTACCGTGCCAACATTACCACATGCTTTGCTTTACAGAGGTGGCTTTGGCATCACTTGTGCTTTATTTTTGGTTTTGATTTGTTTGTTTGTGTTGCTGTTGTTTGTTGGTTGGCTTTTGTTTAGTGGTGTGTGTAAATATATGTATG
This sequence comes from Lycocorax pyrrhopterus obiensis, assembly GCA_014706295.1. Classification (NCBI taxonomy): domain Eukaryota; kingdom Metazoa; phylum Chordata; class Aves; order Passeriformes; family Paradisaeidae; genus Lycocorax; species Lycocorax pyrrhopterus. Next base: position 22,127,993 of record JACSVZ010000006.1, read on the forward strand.
CATATGTATATAAATGTGTCTAAAGGCATGTACATTCATATATATTACATAGAGTAAGTAATTGCAAATGTACAATTGTGCTAATGAACCTTGAGTTTAATTCAGTTTTCCCGTTATCAATATTCAACACTGCTGGCCAACTCCTTTGCCACACTCTTCCTGTGGATATCGAAGAGGCTTCAGCAAAGCTCTACAAAGACACTTTCTTTGTTCTTAGGTATTTCCTTATGATACAGCTGAAGGAGCAACTGAAAAAGAGCTCTTTGTGGCCTTTGCTCGTACCGCACATTCATGTAAATTATATCATCGTATTGTGCCATGACACATCCTGCATTCATTCTTATCCCACTGATTATTCCTTTCACACTTTCTTTCTACTTGTGGTTTATTCCAACTGTAGAAAATACAGCACGTTTCCTGGTGGCACAGATTAAACTGAAACAACTTTTTTTACTCTCACCTTACTCTTCCTGGACACATGTAAAGCAGAAGTCAAAATCAGGTCCCTGGCTGGGCCGATGAGCATACTTTCACCATATTTGGGGAAACCAGAGTTTCATCCCAAAGGACCACATTCAAACTTCAGTTGCCTTTCATATCTGAAAATTAACAGGTACCAAAAAAGTAAATCATACTTTTTATTTAACTGTTTCTTGCGAGGAATGCAGACACCTATATTTTCTCAGTGTGGTATTCTGCCTCTTTGGTTTATACACATTGGTTACTACATATATACAAAGTGGCACAGTGTTACACCTTGCAGGAAAACAAAAAAATATTCCTAGTTTGCATCAAATCACTGATTCTTAACTTTTCCTCCTTCCCACAAACACCAAAGAACTTGCATGCCAGCATAGGTATCAATTTCTTTGAAGCTGTAATTTGAAGGACCAGTTCCCACTATCCACTGACAACAGGGAGACTCAGTGTTGGGAAAGAGCAAGACAGGGCTTGAAAGCTATGATTTTGGAAACCCAAGACAGTAATTCCAATAAGGATCATAATTTAACTCACCTGACTTTAAAAAGAAACTAAAACAGACAGCAAAGAATAAGACATACAAAGGATGGGGGTATGTGTGAAATACTGCCTTTCTTGATGCTGGTGATTTGGGGCTCAAGGGAGACCTTGAATTCACAGTTTAAAACTCTGTTGTGGAGCAAGACATCCCCACTGATCTTCACACAGGAGCAAAAAGGTCTCAGATTCTGCTTTTAAGACAATGACAGTAGAGACTGAAGTTTAGATGTATATTCAAAAGGAGTCAGAAAGGAAGCAACAAAAGAGAGGATGAAATTTTAATGAAAAGTTTATGAATAGGCATGAAAACATTTAATGAGAGATAAAAATGGTGGCAATCAATAATAAAAAAGTAAAGGAAGGGAAAGACAGAGCTCAGAGGAAACATATTGTTAGTGAAAAATAACCTTTTAAGGAAAAGTAATAGGGTCATAATTCTCTAAATAGCTTTGGAACCCTCTAGAGGCATTTCCTGCATGCAGTGCTTGTGCAGGCAGCACCACAACATGCACGCAACCAAGGTTACGATGCTTGCATATTCTGCCAAGACTGATAATTTGGACAGAAAGATGTGCAATTATTGCATATTGTTGAAAGACCAAGTGCATTGCAGCAAGAGATAAAAATGCTCCTATTTGACAAAACGCTGCTATTTGATAGACATGCTGCTATTAGATAAAAGTATGCACATGTCAGAGAACTGGAAATAGGAGTTGGTTGTATTTCTATTGCTGAGGCTAATTGACCTTAGTGGGCTTGGGGTTTTTGTTTGGTTGGGTTTTTAAACAACAATGAAAAGTATCACTTCTTGAATCTCTGATTTTATTTTCATTTAGATAGCATTTTGTTTAGATGCCATTTTTAGACTGTCTTAATGTCTGATAATTGTGTGGGTTTCTGCAGGTAGAACTTGACAGTGAGTAAGGCCAGCAAAAGACAATTCCTCGTTCTTGTTTAGCTGTTCTGTCTCATCTGAGCATCTTTGGAGAGCTCAAGGAGATATTGCACAGTTTTCAGTACAGTTGAAAATGGCCAGGTTTATTTCCACAAACCTTTGCTATAATTTTGTTTCAGAGAAGACTTTATGCTTCTGAAATACATTTCTTCTCCTTTGTCTTCAGATCCTGTGTTCTATAATTCACTTTTTGGTTGTCACGTTTATCTTTTTAGTGTTATCTGAGTGCTTAGGAAATGATCCATCAAACATTCAGGTTACCGCTGAGCTTGTATACCAGTTAATTTTGCATAAGTATGATACTACATAAAATCCAGACTATGAAGTATTCAATGTGGGTTACGTGAAAAGCTATGATTAAGAAAACAAATTAATCACTATGACACTGTTTAATGTACTTCATGAAAGCACCTAAATTAAACCCTCCTATATCATTCTAAAGACCTGAAATCTGGAATAATCTTACACTGATCATGACATCAACCCTTCCACTACTAAATATGTCATAGAGTATCAGGAAAAAAAAGAAAAAAGTGAAGGTATTGCATTCAACAGCATGGTAGAGTTCCTGTGCTCCAGCCACATTCTAAGGTCATACATCTCACAAACCCTGCTGTCTCCTGTGGATTTAGTTAATAACAGAAGGAAGTTTCTTTGGGTTTACCTGCCAGGTATATGATACACACTTCAATGAAAGGAATTTTTTTACCTTATTCTACAATGGAGGCTTCAGAAGGAATTATTATTTCTAATTCATCTGTCTTGTAGAGACAAGTCAGAAGTAGTAAAATGTAAATCTCTTTGTAACTAAATTAATCCAATCCTTTTTCATTCATCATCACAGTGACAAAGCTCTTTTGTCAGCTGAACAGACGTATTAAACACTTGTCATTTGTGTATGTTAAAAGAGCAACAATTATAAAGAGATAATTTCTCCTAATACATGTCAAAACAGAAGACTTCTTTTTTTGTTCAGTAATTTCCTTGTGTGTTTTGACTGTTACACCAGTTATGAACTTCTAGCACTATTCATATATGGAAGAAGAATGACTAATGTATTGCTACACCTTTTTGAATTCCAGGAACCCATAGTTCCTGTTACACCTTTATTCTATCCTTCTATCAAAATGCAGAGAGTTTATGACCTCAGAATGAAAAAATACTTGGTAAAATATTCCAATTAAAGTGCAAATGCTGAGGTTCCACCAAACCTTAAGCTAGAACTTCATTTCCCTTAATTTTTCTGGAATAGATATACTTTGCAACAACAGAACAGATCGTACTTCTTTCATTTTCCTAATGATTTAACACTCTTTAGAGGCTTTGTTGTCATTGCTGTTGTGTTTTTAAGTGAAATGGAAAAATTTCTTCAAAAACAAAAAGAATGTTCTCCATTTGATTATTAGAAGAATAAAGATGAATAGATTGTCACTGTTATCATAAGGAAATTAAATATACTTTCATCCTGTGGAAAAATAACATAAGTGACAAAAATAACGTGACAATACAAAAACTATAAAGATATTCAAGAACCATCCTTGAGTTCCCATATAGAAATGATACTTTTATTCTATTCTTTTACCTTAAATCACCTGCTATTCTAATTCTGGGAGATGCATCATACAATATTGAATCCTGACTTGGCTTTGTTCCTATTGAAATACAGTAAGAATGAAAATTACATCATCCAAACTAAGATGCCCAAAATATGTGAAGATATTTCAGTCTTGAAAATAATAATTATAGTTGTGCTTGAGCAAAGGAACAATATTGTACATTTTGCAAGCACTCTTCAGAATTCTGGTAGAAAGGGATCTTATCAGCCAGAGCTATTATAAACAAGCTGCAGCTTAGGTTAAGAGGTCCTTCAAGAAGGAGTGCCTAACAAGCCATTTCCTACTGAAGCATTCAGTAAGTCAAAACAGTGGGCATTAAAATGACTGATATCTTTAAACGTTCCTTCTGAGGGTCAAAAGTCAATCTCGTATCCTGCTGCCTTCAAGAAAAAAAAAAGCACTGGTAACACATTTCCAGAATCTTGCACAGGCTGTCTTCCTTACCTGTTTCAGGCTGATAATCCCTGCTCTCTCCTGGAAAAGTAAGAAATAAAGGTACTTGTGTATTCACCAAGATCTGTCTGAAAGAACAAAGCAAATATTAACAATGTTGATGAACAATTAGTGTTTGGGGCCCCAAATGAAGCTGTAGCCTCTTCATTCCCATCCTGGGTAACCAGACCTTCTATCTGCTTATAGATATAAAAAAAATAAAATAATAATAAATTTTTAAAAAGGTAAAAAGAAAAATATAGCAATCCTACTTGCCACCTACAGAAAAAATATGAAAACACATTGAACAGGAAATTAATGGAAATCTCTGAACAAATACTGTTACGTATTATTTTCTTCTATTCCACAAATGAAATACAGTTTCTGTAATTTGTATAATGATTTCTGTCAGTTCCATGAAAACAAAACCAAAGCTGTGCAAGCTGTACTTGCAGTGTGACCACAAACCTCTGTTTCCACACTAATCTGCACACAGATAAAATCCCTGTACATGCATATTTGAAATAATGGAGGAAGGCTCAAATCACCTGAGGAAAGTTGTGCTGTCTCATTTGTTTTTTGCAGCATGAGGATTAATCTCTTCTCTGTGTAATGCCAGAAGCTAGCTGATTGCATTGCAGGGGATTCCCCTCCTCTTCTTGCTCTCCTTCAAGAAAAAACTTCTTAAGAAGCACTGGAGATTGCCTGTATCTAAAGGCAGGTCACAACGCATGGTTCTGCTGGGGATTTTAGGATATCTAGGTCATTACTGAAATTTCTTGATCATTTAAAATTTTAGTCTGGAATTTTTCTTCTCTCTCTCAGAAAAAAAGGATTTTAAAATCTGTCTTGACCAAACACAGCACACTGTACCTCCCACAGTCAGCTCAGCATGTGATCAACTGGTAACCCATTTCATTTTCTTTCTCTTCCCTGTTCCCATTATATTGCTACTTTAGCTTAAGCAGCACTCGTCTTTTCTTTACTATTTAGTGTGGCCAGTGTGGGACCTCTAGTGTGAGTGTCAGAGAAGATGAAGATATTCTGTTTTGGATTTGGGGTTTTGTTTGCTTGGTAGGGTTTCTTTTGCACAAGTAATTTTAGGAGGCTGGACACAGTGTTGCGGGAGGCACCTTCCACTTCTACAGCCCTGTGCTGATGTATTTAAAGATCCCTAAGATTTAACTGGTTTAGGAACAGTAAAGTGATTTCATTTGACTTGAATAGCTCTCTTCCGATTAAAGAGCAACTTTAGCATTACTGTAATGCTGAATTCACCTTTCAATACACATCATTACCGATTTTTCCACCATCATCATCACCCCCAACTTCATGCCATGTATTTCTACACATTCTAGAACACTAAGACTGACATTTCTGGGTAAAGCCAAAATGAAACTAATTGAAAAAAAAAAAACAAACCAGAAAAACCCACTTCTAAATATAAAGGCTACCCCTAGATAAAGTTACAAACTTAAACACTGAGTGTCAAAAGCAAACAACAGTATACTCCCAACGTCATAATGCTTAAGGACTTAAAGAGGATAGTTGTCTGTCTCAAAACACTGTCAAAGCCATAGAAGCAACTTGCCATAATTAAGCCACCATAATGAGTACTTGCAATAAGCACAGGAGAAAGGTGTTAATTCCAGGACCAGCAGAGGTGAGGTCTGGTTAGCACATCCTGGTTAATGCATCGGGGCAAAAATTCCCATGGTGGCGAACTATGGAAAAGGAAGTAAACGCTTATACACATGCTACCCCAAACTGCAGGAGTATCTGCAACCACCCTGTGGGTACTTGGAACCTGGACTGTATAAAGGTGATGACTCCAAAAGAACTTTAAATAAAATCCATATTATTGACTTTGGCATATGGTTTCATTTGCACCTTACTTCGGACAGAGACATCTCTCACTAATCAGATTATAACATACGGTCACTTAGAAGAGACAGAAGAAGATGAGCAAGTTCTAATTCTAATCAAATAAGTCAACACTACATTGAAATATCTAATGCTTAGATGTTCTTTTTACCACCTATACAAAGTAAAAGCATAGAACTAGGATACAGTTTTAAATTTATTTTCATTTGGCTTAAGAGAAGGAAAAGAAAAGGGACAAAATTAAATATAACAAGAAGACAATCCATAAAGTACACTAAGCTCATCAATTCTTCACAAAAAATACTGGTAAATGGCCAAGTTATTTAACTTTGCAGAACAGCTGCTTAGCATTCACAATACTCAGTGCCATTAATGCTATGAAAGTCTCACAAAAGCTCAGAATACTTTTATTTGGGTTAAAAGAATGTCATTTGCAAAAGCAGTTCAGGAAAGAAAGCTGTTCAAAACACCTTCGAGGAGCTTCAACTCAGCTCTGATGGATATACCTTGATTTCAGTTTTAATCTAATCCTAAATACAAGAAATTAGTTTACCAGCTAATTTTCAGTGCCACTTCATGAAATTAGTGTATTGTTTGAGGTATACTCCACTGTTAATATCCGCATCTCTGCTGTCCCAGATCCAGGAGAACAACTTAATCCACAAAGGAAGAACTACAATCCCAATATCAGTTTTCTACCACTTTTGTGTGTGTTTTTGCTTTTTTGTTTTCCTTCATTCTGTTGTTATGGAACAAGGTTTAAAAAAAGGCTCAGCAGCATAATAAAACCTTGAGCTTTCATCAGAGCTGTAGGCTAAAATACTTACCAGCTCAGCCACTGCAGGCAGTAGGGAACTGGTTGTTGCAGGGTGCTGATAACCTAATTCTTGTATATAGCAAAAGAGACCCCTTGGTTCCAGGTTGGTTCTGGGAAGGACAAACGGAGCTACTCTGCTTGCAATTCTGTCACTTTGATCAAGATTAGCAGAAGAGGCCAGCAGAGCCACGTAAAATTAATCATTTACATGGGGCAGGAATAGGGAGGAAATATTACAGCAGATGATCTTGATTCTTCTTGAGCAAAGTTAGAATGTAGAGTGCAGCATAAGATGATGGTAAGAAGGGCATTTAGCTGAAAATCTGAACCTGGGAAACTTACCTGATCTCATGCTTGTGACTAAAAATCCGTAACATTTCTTAATCTTGACACTAGAAACTACATTTTCCAGGAAAAACACAAAAGAGTATCTATATTTTTGTCTAAAGTAACTCAATTCTCTCTCTTTTGAAAATAAATGGGATGTTTGCATAGTTCATAAAAAAATCTATTTCTTCTAATATCTTCATCTGAGCCCATTCCTTTTAACAGAGTTATCGTGCTGTTTTGAGAACTTTTTTTTCCTTTTACAATTTCAAAATTTACTGTGTTGTATTTCTATTGAGAGATCTACTTTTCATTCTGTGAAGCTTACCTTTAGTGCTGACAGACCTCCAAAGCCAGAGCAAAGGCAATAAAGCAACGGCTGCCACAGGAACCAGCTATCATTTCTATAGGAAACTTTCTCCCACCTGAAGCTGTCAGTCTGCTGTGAAAACATGACTGATTTCTCATCACTGGAACTATGAAATATAAATCTTCACATATCAAGTTTACAAAAATTATCTTATTGTTCCTTTACAAATTTTTCCACTTCCTTTTTATCTAATAACCCAAGACTTTTCAAGTTTTTCTTTCGTGCTTTCAAAATTCTTATTAAGTCTGTAAATGATTCTTTTTTTTCCTCAGTACTATCTAAGCAAGTACTAGATTCATGGAAAAGTTCACAATTATGTTTTGTTACTGCTACTTTTTTTATTTTATGTTGATACATGCTAATATTTTTGTCTTTTTGAGCAAGGTTATATATAAAATAGATGCTTATTATTCTTACTACAACTCCAAAGATGGTTTGCTGGAATGCATATGAATCATTTCATCAATTCCTTTCCATATGAGTCATCTTATATTTTTCCAAAACTGTGCACCTGAACTTACATTAATGTTTTTCTAGCTTTGGTTAATCTAAGGGATTCTGACATCTGCAGAATTCCTTCCCTTTTCCAATTGTCTCTGTCACTAAATTCAGAAGTAAACATATATTTCAGAGCGATCAGTGAAGAAAAACAGTCAGGACAATTTTCAAAGACTTCTTTTCCATGACTGCTGGTCCTAAAGAGTTTTAGAGTGATAATATTTTATAAACAAAGTCAAGGCAATATATATACGGATTATTTTCTTAACTCCACAGCACTAGGCAGGAAAAACATGGGCTGCATTCACATGGACTGTACACTGAGTGGAAAAACTGGACTTCAATCTGAAATAAGATAATTTCTCTAAATATCATTAAGTAGCAGGAAGCTGCTGCAGGCAAACTGCTGTCTGCATCCAGGAAATATAGCTGGTTTTCTGCTCGCTAAACCTTTTAAAAAAAAAATGTTTTTAATTTTTAGCAAATTAAAAAAAAAAATTAAAAAAAATAGAAAACCACATGGTATTGCAGGCTGTCCTGGAAAAAATTAGTGAACATGATGTTGGATTCTTTTGCTAGTCTCAAGGAAGATCATTCAGCAGAGTCAGTCAATACGACCAAAATGTGCATTTATAAAAACTACAAAAAGACTTCCATGCCCATGACAGGAGGTGATTCAACTAGCTGTCTGGCAGTAAAGGTTGTTTACCAGGTTTTCGATTCCTAATTGGGTGCCTAGCTTGCTAAGTAGCAGCTGGTCTTTAATTAGTTGAAAAATTATTATCACTAAAAGTTGCCATAAAAAGAAAGAGAACAATATAATTAAAGCGTTAGAATCCATATGGTGGGATATGTATCTTCACTTGTCAATAGCTGTTTTTCCTCTCTTTTCCACTCAGCATTAATAAGGAAAAACTGTTCATTTGCCAAAAAGTTCTCCTTTTTTAATTTGAATTGAAAGTAATATTAAATTGGAAATGTGCTGAAACACTGTACATAGTGTAATGTTTCTCTTTGACTGTGAAGTTATCCAAGAAGCTATTTTCCACAGCATTAGTGAGTTAGGATTGACGAGCCACCCTTGCCAGCACACCTAATCATGGTAGGACATCATTATCTCACCTTCATTCATTATTTATAAAGTAAAACTAGATGAAAACCTCTTTGCATGTTAGACTTAGCAAAACACAAATTTTATGCCTGTGATGTATTAAATATGACCATAGCCTGAATGCACATTACAACCTGCAACTGGAAATTTGCACTATAGTTGCCTGAAAATATTTTATACACCACTTTCTCCAGTGGTTTACAGCCCTTCTCTGCACTTCAGGATTATTTGCCTAATGCATGTGGAATGATGAGACTACATGTGAGGCAATAGGGTGTTAATACAAGTAATAAGTTTAGTCTAGTCTTTTAAACACCTGTGCTATCAATTTTAATATTATAGAGTGTTACACTGTTTTTTATACTTACTGTACTTACTGATGGAAGGGAGTAGGATAATATTACTTAGTTTTGTAATAACTGAATCGTCTCCAGTCCAAAAGCTGCCACAATCATCTTGTCCATTAACCATCCATTTTCTGGTGGAGAAATTCAGCAGCTGGGAAGGGTATTTCCTTGTAATAGTGGTGCAGTATTAAAGGAAAAAACAGGGAAAGAAAATACACTCTGTTTAATAAGCAGGTTAGCTATGGGAAATGGATAAACTCTACATTGCTCATATTAGCAGTGTATTACCTCCACTTATCTGCATCTGTTATTGTTTAAATAAGAGCAGAGAAATCTAGGAAATGAAATCATCTTCTGCACTACAGGGGTAGATTGCCAGTATTCCAAGTCTAGACAATCTTTCTTATGTGAAGGCAAAACCTGGACATTCAGCATAAAAGAAAGGAACTGTTTGAAAGCCTAAATTTCCCAGTGACTCAATTAACCTGAACTCTCTCTGCAGCAGGAAGTTGAGAAAATATGTTTTAAAATAGCCGTTCACCGTAAAATCAATTGATTCTTGGCAGTAACTACATACAGTGGAAACAGCCTTTCATAACTTTACATAAGCCCTTCTTTAAGGTTATGAATTTGCAGACAAAGTAGAAAACACACATCAGCTAAGCAGCACAGAGCAACAGGCATCAGCTTCAGTCCTTCACTGTAATGCCTTCCAAAAGGCAAGTCATTATTTTTTCCCTGCTGAAGTAGTGCTTTCTCTCTAGATTTCTCCACATTCAGACCTCACTCGTATCAGGTCACTGCAAGGCACCACAAGAGACGAATGTGCTATAAGGCAACTATAATACTGTAAAAAATTGTATCAACATTCCATCTTCAAATACTTATCACCAAGTCTCCAAATTACATTGCTGGAATGAAGAAAAAAGGCTTATCTAGGAGTTCCATTACATTTTTCTCTTGACCTGATTTTAATAGGATGCTAGTAATCTTCTGTAAGTTAAGATACAAATGTTTTTCTTGTTGAACATGAATTTAACACTTCTATGTATATAAAAAAAATGTGATTTCACTTTGGCACATGGGGATGATATTGGACTTTCATTTAGATTTAAGGTTTGATCTGTTCCAATTTACCTTTTTGAAGAAAACAGCTTGAAAATGCAAATTTTTACCAAGTTACTTAAATATTTTTTTCATTAAACTTTAAATATTAATTTATAATTCAAAGACTACTGAAATAATTCTGTGTTCAACTACTAACCGATTAATGGCTCTATAATACTTTAAAACAGGACTTAACACTCATGGAGAACGGAGACAAAATTTAAAAAATGTTTCAGAAATAGCCACTGCTTTTTATAGGCAGAGGAATTTGTGTGGGGGTGGTGATGTTTGAGTTAATATATTTACTTCTTCTCTATTACTGCATTAATGATGGTTAACATTTTTTTCTATCTCCCTGTCACCTCTATGGCACAAAAAACATGGGTTGCATTCTTGACTCATTGCATGGTGAAGAACTTCAGGAAATTATAGAAAGAAAGTGAAGGCACTTGTCTCTCATCCCAGCACTGCCATTTTAAAAATATCACTACTAATGTTTGACACCCACAATGTTCCCACCAATGTTTTGGTAACTGAGGTGTGTGACTACTTCCCAGTCTGCATAGAGAAGAAACGTCCTAATTTAATCTGACACTGGAAATGGGTCAGTGGGACTGAAGGAACCTCTCTCCCTGTAATTCTAGGAAGCATGAGAAGGGGGAACCTGAAGAAAGGGAAAAATGGAGGCAGTAGTAAAGGCCAAGTTGGCATTCCACAACTGTGCAATCCACTTGGCTTCAACAGCAAACCTGCTATCAGCTTAACCACGAGGCAACGACAGCAGCTTTGAAATATATTTAACACAGACATGCACAGCAACTAACAGCAGCAGAAGGGGCATTAGCATTAGAGAAATTGATGAACTGCAAAGAGAAGTGCCATGACTAAATAATTTCATTCAAAATGTACACGTACAAGCACAAAAGTGTATGTATCACCAGTCTGCTAGACAACCATTTTCTTCAAGTTTATAATAGACATGCAAGAGCGGTCTGCCATTTATTTACACTTACAGACAGCTTTGTTGCAGTCAAGACCCCATAAGTTTTCTTCCAATTAAGCTGAATCCATATTTATTTAAGTGTTTCTCTACTTTAAAATTCATTTCAATTTGAATCTGTATGAAAAAATGCATCAAAACAAGGCACCCTAGTTGCCAGATTGCTGCATGGACCTAGATTCAACCTTCATGTAATTTCCAGTGGCAGGTGATAAATGAAGAGATGAAAAAAGAGAACTGGTACAGAATCCTGATGAGCAAGCCCTTTCTAACTTCAATCAGAAAAAATGAAGACTCTATTTGATTTCCATGAAACAGACTGTATATTACAAGCAGCAGCTGGAAAAGAGCTTATTAAAAACGTAACTGTTAAAAGATGACACTCTTACGGTATCTATTTTCTGTGAGGGCTGAGACTCCCTGACCTGTCTCACTGAAAGTTCTTTAAACTCAATAAAGCATACAAGAGAAGCAGGATTAAACACAAAATAACAGCAGCAAAATAATAAAGTGAGAAAATCTTTATTTCTTTAATCACAGTTATCAAATACAATAATAGTAAGCCAGCATTCTGCACCGCAGAGTAGAGACTGGTACAAAAGATTTTAAAAAATAAAAAGAAATTTTTGATTCTCTAATCTAAAACAAATTTCTGGCTAGTGAGCTGATATTTCATTCCCTGGAAAATCAGCCCATACTTAAAACTAGAAAAAAAAAAAATCATCTTGGTAGAGTCCCTCAATATAATTTCAACAAGCTAAAAAAATTAATATTTGTTCTTCATAATTTCACTAGATATTAAATAATTCACTAGACATTAAAATGTGGACAATTTTGCCTTGATAAGTAGTCACAAAGACCATCTGCAAGACATTTAGATATTAAGAACATAATCAGTTTAGAGACGTATATTTGTAAAACAGTCTAACACGTATCAGTTGAAAATTCTGCAATCTATTATTCACTAGACTGGTTTGGTACGGAAAAATGAAAAAAGAAGAACCTACTTGATCTCTTTGCTCTGTAGAATTTTTTCATTGTTTCTGGGTTTTATGCTTCAACAAGGTGAGCTGCCTGGTAGATTTTCCCCTTACAGCTCCAAGTTAATGCAAAATTCTGAGATCCAAAGACCACAAGGGGCAAAAATAAGCAACCTATAATAGCTTGCTTACATTATTCAGCATGTGGTATATAAGCATACAGTATTTACAAGACTCATTTTACATGCACATTAATTATGGAAAATTAGAGACACCAAGAGAGCACCATTAAGCATCAATTAGACACTAAGAACAAGAATGCTGGCAGTGCTAGTAATGAGAAACCTAGATTACTTCCAAAGGGAAGGCAGTTCATTAATATTTTTCTTCTCAACAGTTCAATTATAACATGCCTAATGTATTGGACATTAACCTTCGGAGGCCTGAATCAAATTGTAGATCAGAGTGAGATGACCTTACTCATTTCTTGAAGATGCAGATGCAACTTCCTGGGGAACTTTTATTGCTGTCAAACCAGTTGATCACCTTATTCAGCAATCTCTTTTAAGTGACACACCTCCTTCACCTGGAAATGTTTAGGACAACACCAAATAAATTGATGAGAAATTTTTCTCTTCCACTGGAGTCTGGAGTTCCACAACTGAAAATAAAGTGTAAGCATATATCAGAGAACACAAGAAGAATAATTTGGTACTAAAAAGGAGCATAAAAAGTGGTAACATCTCTTTTTTCAATTGTGTAAAATGTATGACATGCTGAATGTGGTAGGTGTCAGCCTCCGTGGTAAAGCTTTCTCATGGTTCAGTTAATTGTCAATTAACTTGAGTTAACTGATTGTGAAAGACATTAAAAATTACTTTTAAAATATAAATCTAGTTTGCTTCTAGAAATCTATGGCAAAAGGTTCTGATTCTGGGAAAGAAAACAGTTTCTAGTGTACATATTGGTTCAAAAGTTGTTATTGAAAGCAGATGGTGATGTGAACTCTAGCTTCTTAATAAACTATAGTTACTGTCTGAAATGGAATATATTAATAGGAATGTTCATGAGACATTGTTTCACTCAGAATAAAGCCTATATAATTTTGCTTGCATTCAGAATTCTTACTCCTGTTGGCCTACTAGACATTTTATCTTGATAATAAAAATATAGTAGGAGAAAGTAAGTAATTTTTGCAATCCAAGTAGCATATAAACTGGCTTTCTGTTTAAGACCTAATCATAAATACAGCTGCATTCTTCACTGTGCAATTTCTTTTCACAGTTCATTAATTGCAAAGAGATAACTTGAATGGTACGTTTGCAGTTTTATGATAGGGTCCTGTATGGCCATGAGGGAAGGATCTACTTTTATGTGTTCTTCTCACTAATGATACATCAGGGAATAGAAAGGTGAATACCAAGAGCTAAGACACTGAAAACATTTATAAAAAGAGGCAGTATACAGCATACTGTACTTTTGGAGGCAACAGACCTGTCTTTAATTTTTACTACTTATTTTTCATCTCTGAACAACTGACAACAAGCAAGGATAAAGATCTTCTTCATAATAACAAGGGAGCATGAGTGCACCAGAAAACAATCGGACCACTCTTTATTTAACAAATAAAAAAAAATATTTAAAGGTGTTGAAAATGGAGGTGTTAGAAAGGGTGAAATAAGGTATATACAACAACAGTTCTTACCTATTCATTGCTTTTGCTTAGTGCATTCAGGAAAAAAATTGAGTGCTGTGCCTGTCTACTAAAATGTCTGCTTAAAAAGCCCAAACAAAAACTTGAAAGTAAAACTTGAATGCATGGTGTTAGTTGATTTGTAAAATATCTTTGAATCACTTTTTAGTTGTAATGAAGGTTTTTCTATGAAAACCAAATTGATATAAAAGCGTTATCAAAAATTGTTATCAATGGGTAATGCATTAGATGGTTTAAAATTTTCTGGTTTCTTACACACTTTCAAACATACCAGGTTATGTCTACCAGAGACCCAATATTTCGCTGCATGACATGCTTGATTAGCCAAAAAAACCAAATCACATCAAACCTCCAGTATCTGTGATGATGGAGGCTCCATTTAAGGTAAACATTCAAAAGGAGAATTCACCCTAACACTATTACAGTTAATGAAAATCTGGACAAAAATCCGGACAAAAAACTTTGTCCATTTAAAACATGGATGCTCATTTCAGAATATATCAGGAAAAGAAATAAGGTTAGTTCCACAAAAAACTATTATTTGGCTATAGATTTCATTAGTCTCTCTCAAAGAGTCCAGAGAGACAATAAACCAAAAACTCTAAAAAAACCCCCACTTTCTAATAAGATATGCTTTTAATATCACTCAAGATAGCAAGTCTCAGATACAGCTCAGAGCATATGCTCAAAAATAGAAAATCACTGTGTTCTTTACAGAACTACACTGTCCACAAGCTGGAAGAGAATTAGAGAAAATCCTAAATTCTACTACCTTGAACTGCCTCAGGATTTCTACAATAACTGAAATAAAAACTTGGTGAAACCATGTAGACAACACTCACCTTTGAAGTCCTCAGCAAGACACAGGCGCAATTTCTTGCCAATGAATTCTGACATCAAGTCAAGTAATTTGAAACATTTGCTTGATTGCTATAACCCATTTAATGGGAAAAGAATTACTCTAAGGCAAATAACATCCACCTACTGCAAAATTGATTTGAATTTCAGCATGGGTGTCCTCCCTCTGTTTTGTTAAACGGCTCTCAAAAATCTTTCAATAAAGGAAACTTTAGCAAACACATTAAAGAGGCAGGTTATTTGTTTTAGGTTGTTCCAGGGCTGGGGGGGGCAGGGGGGGTGGGGTCGGTTTGTAATAGAATTTTCAAGATGAATTTCTGGCTGTGCATTTGGAATTCTAAGCTAGTATCTTTTCTTGAAACCCAAGTAGTCTGGAGAAAGAGGAGATGGCTGCAAGAGACTCAGCTGGAGATAAACTAACTGCTAACTGCAGAAACATCAGATTTTCTGTAACTAATTTCTCATCACTGGCCATAACAAATCAAGGTTGCATTATTTAAGAAAACAACATATTCAGGGCTGTTGAATCTCAACAGCAATATCTTATGTAATACTGTCAGGTTATTTTTACAAACCCCAAGAGTAAATGGTAAATAATGTAAATTTGCATTTTTTTATTCAGTCATAGGTGAAAAACTTTTGGATTTTTTCATAATCGACATTAAAAAAGATCAATAATCATCACAAGATATGCATTTAGCCCAGAACTACTATTCAGTGAGAACAAAACAAGTTAATGCTGATATGATGTAGCTACTATTTAAGAAAGCAAACCTTAATAAAAGGTCTTTCAAAAAAATTACTTTTAGTATCCTTTTTGTATCAAGATTTATGTTGTGAAAAATAAGTTTTCTAAATTAAACTTGGTTACTAATACTGAAAATTCATAGAAAGCTCAAGCTATTTAGAACTTTTCTCTAAAATCTGAAAGGAAAAAACCAATGAAGATGCATTTGCTATTTAATGACTAAAACCAGAAACTTTCTTAAACTAATGGTCAGATTTATTGCTATTTTAGAGATACTTCATACGTGGCTTTCTGTATTCTAGTTCTTAGAACAGATCCTATGCAAGCATTTTTAAACCTCATTTACCTGGCCAGGCTGTGCTCTATAAGATCAAGAACTGACACCAAGGGAACTAATCCAACTATCTACAGGTTATGGACAAAATGTACTGTAGTTCTACTCAGTGATTTAACCAAGATTCCAAGACATTCTTCTACATGAAATTTTACTAATCCCTAATGAAACTTGATTTCCCCTGGAAGGAAAGCCTGCAAGGATCCTCAGTTGAAAGATGTTCTACTTGTAACAGCTTGGGAAGACCTCAGAACTGTTATATGCAGTTTAAAATATTTATCATCCAATGAGCTTTAACAGTTTCAATATGTAGGATAAATGAGTAAACAGTGGGAAAAAGAGACATTCCGAAAGCAAACGAAAAGTGCTGGACACCCATCAAAAGCATAAACTACTAAAACACAATAAACTAAAGGCTAATGGCTACAATATATTTGAAGAAATTATATTTCAATCATTCTGTAATTTAAATAGATATATAAAGCCAAAATAGTCGAATACAAAGAAATTATCTGCTTTTAAGTGAAACATTTTGTAAATGTAGGTGGGGAGAAAATGATGTATAAAACTCATACATAGAGCAAACCTCAACCTATTAATTCTTAAACTGTCTACAATACTGGACAAACCAATGCTAATTAAATTTTGAAAGAAAATACTATACTGTTTATGTAGCCAAAGCTATAATTTGCAAGTAACTGTGTTATTACCAGGCACAACAAATATTATAGGATCATTAAGGAACTGACCTACAATAATTAAAAAAGGCAAAGAGAGTACATTTGCTTTAGTTTGCCTTCTGATTTGCTGAGGACTAAAAATGTAAGTATGTAGAAGATCTTCAGAGGCATTGACAAGAATGGGTTGCAGAATTTTGGAATACCTATTAGCCAACATCTAAACCTCTCTCTCGGTTACTTCTGTGAAATCCCTTTCTCTAAGGTAGCACTGAGATGATCTCTTAAGGACTTAAGAAAAAGGTTAAGGCAACCTTGACATAATGGTCTTGACCATAATGCACATACTATCTGCAAACAAAGGCAAAAAAAAATAATTCAGAGATGTCATGGGATCTAAACAGAAATCATGGCTAAAATTTGAATCATAAATTAGACCAAAGTGGGAGGGTGTATATAAGATACCTTAAAGATTAGGAACTTCCAGAGTCTAAGACACAGAACAGGGTCTTGAGCAGAAAGAGGCAGGGCTCAATACAGTCAGGTAGACTAAGCAAAATTCTGAACTGCAGTTGAAGTACAGGTAAGCAGGAAGATACAATTGTCTACTGCAGCTGTGGTATTAACAACCACATCCTTCTTTCTCATCACTACCACAGACCATCATGAATTTCTAGTGAAAGATGAGTGGTAAAGCATAACAGGAATATTCTCAAAGAAATCTCAGCAAAGACAATAACTAGACCATTAAGCTACAGCAGTGGTAAGAGCTAAAACAGCAGGGCTGTTTTTCTCCTTATCTGAGCTGCAGATGGATCCCATTTTCAGTGGAGCCACAAGCAAAGCAGTGCAATCTCCAAACTGACTGGGAACCATTGAAAAAACTTTGCGAGGCTTTCTGCCTTTTTACATAGAACAGCATAGTCTCAAGAAACAGTGAGTTTGACAAATACTTCATTTTTTGACAGCACAGATAATCTCTCCAGTGGTTCAGAAGCAGGAATACTGCATCGAAGAATTCTGAATCTTCCCAGGCAACCTTGTCACAATAGGCTCAGTTTTGCAAGTTAGGACATATTTTTGCAAACAATTCAACTTGGAATACATTCAATCTGTCCATCAAGGTAGTCTGTTTCTACCCCACACATATATAGTTCAGGTTTCCCAATGTAGCTTACTGGAAGCACAATTTCTCTTAAGTAGCCCAAATCAAAAGAATTTTTTTAGAGCTCAAAACAGGGACTTGAGTCAGTACTTTTTTTTTCTTTTTTTTTTTTGTTTCCATTTGGACTCAAGCAGAATTGAAGCTGTTCTAGTTCAGATTCAAGCAAAGTCTGATAGCTGACTCTCCCACTGAAACAGACTGCACTGGAAAACAGGATACAAAAATCAGAGAGTTGATATAACAGGGTAGGCCTATAACAAAGTGTCACAGCCAGTGAGAGATGCACCCCTTACTTCCTTACTCCTATAGGCACCACCCCCATCCCTAGCAGAGGATGTAAGTTTTTTCATAGACTTCTTAATCTGGAATTTGAGCTGTGGAGGTGGTAGTAACCTGGCAGCACTCATAGGAACATAAACTGTGCCAGCACTGTATCAGGGGAGCGAAAAATCATAGTAGTGAGATAAAATTTCTGTAACTTTTACCCTTAGATAAACCTGTATCTCCAGAGCAGTCTAAAACTACCCCAATACATGACAGCAAAAGGAACCCCAGGGGTGCCTCTGGCAGACAGAGCTGGAGGCATCTTAACAACTTGCCTTAGGCAGAACAGCCCAGAGCTCCTCCCAAGGAAGAAACAAAAATCAACCATATGGCCAAGCCTTCCCCATTAACTGAAGAAATCTTTGGGGATATCCTTTCCCCACTGGACAGATTATTGGATAACACTTGCAAAACCTTTTAATGCAAAAATTGCATCTCAACCCGACTCACAGTAAAGGTAAGGTGTGCATGAACACACTCTGTAGATCTCAGGTGGTGAAATCGACTCCACACTAAAGCAGTCTCTGCTGAGGCACAAAACCTATTAGTCAAACTGCTCTTTTGAACTGGCATCCCAAAATAGTACCTCAGAAAGAGATCTGTTTTGAAGAAAAATTCTAAAATAGCAGACAATATCCAGCTCAAGTAAAGAAAAAGAAAACAAAGAATCTAGTTTGCATTTCCTTTTGGGTTTTCATTGTTTCCTTCGCCCATCCTAACAAATGTGAAAAAACCACACACAAACAGAATACAGGCATTATGTTAAACAAAATAAACATAAACACTGGTTACATGTCACCTTTACACCCACCTATCATGGTTGCAGAAGTCTAACAAGGTAATGATGAACCTGAGATTTACTAAGATTTATTAAGATATTAGTCTTAGTCTTCTCACTGTTATAGGCCTATACATAAAATACTGGTCTCCCATTTAACTTCATTTTGCAGATGAGGAAGAAAGCTCTTACCAGGTTATTCAATAGCTTTCATATGGGCAGACAGAATTTTTTTTTTAACATTCTTACTGATTTTTTTTCCCTGAAAAAATCCATTACCTAGTTCTGAGAAATAGCATTTATTCAAATAATTACAATTCTCTGAAAATTACACTTTACCAGTCCTCAACATGGCACAGGAACAACAAAAGATCAGCAGCCATTAAGATATTGCAACAAACCACATTTATTCTGCAGGTCTTAGATCAGTCTGAAACGTGTAGTGCAACAATAATGTGTCGGATGATCAGTCCAAAACTTTGACATCTATTTAAAATAATTAATTGTAAATTTAATTTCTACTTCCCTAAATAAGTGTTACTTGTGTTAACACTGTCACCATTCAGTGTGCCCCTGTGAACGTGCACACAAATGTATGCACGTGTGTTCGTGTATGTATACACACAACCCCAAATTTAAACACATTTTATTAAACATCTTCTTGATTTTTTTGGCCTGTTAGCAGCAGTTATACAGATAATTTATCTGTGATATGGTTTTGAAATAGAACAAGTGTTTCTGTAGTCCTCAGAACCAATAAAAATACACAAAGCATTTTCTTCATGGGTATTCACTTCAATGCACAAAACCCTTCCACTGCTCCATTTATTCCATTAGTGTAGTGGCTTAAATGGTGCATGAGGCTTTCAGCAGTGAAGTGAATGTCATTTTTAAGGACCCAATAAAAAGATAAACAATATAGGAACTATAACTCAATACAGAAAAATATCTGCAAATAAAAGTACAACTGCAAATAGTACATTCAGGTCCAGCCTGACAGAAGATAAAGTAATTTCTCCTGCTGGCATTAGGCCCCAGTTCAAATCAGCATTTAAGAATGTGTTTATTAACATTAAGCACCAGCTTTAATCAATACAATTTAAATTCAGGCTGATATGCTTTCTTGAGACAGGGCCTCAGTGATTAGAAGAGGCTCAATTACAAAGTGAAGGTAGCAAAACAGTCAATAGTGCACTGGGAAAATTAAAATCTACAAACTTTTTTCCGTTTTAACAACTGGTCAAATAAGGTAAGTGCAAAGTCTGAAAGACTAGACTTGCTTTGTCAGTGCTACATTCCAGAATAATAAATACAACTATAAAATATTTGAGTTTGATCTCACTTTCTCTGTACTTCCTAGCAGAGTTGCCAGATACATTATTTGAGTCACTTGCCTAATTTCTTCAATCAAACAAATTATTTTTCCAATTAAGCTGCTCAATGCAATCAAGAATAGAAGTAAATGATGTGAGAAATGTTACGGCACCTGTGACTACCAAAAATAGAAGAGGGAATAAGTGAGCATACTGCTTCTGTGCTTCCTCTCTTCTACCTTAGGAGATCTGGCCAATTCCAATCAAACACTAAAGGCATCAGTAAGTTCTTAAAAGGCTCATGAAAATCTGTGGCAGTGTTGGCTAGTCAGATCACAAAAGGGACAGCAGCAAAAACAAGCAGATGCTCTTATTAGTGCCTCCCTTGAAGCAAAGGTGCCATGTGAGCCCATTAGTGCTCTCGTCTGTTGGTCCTGCTGCTCAACCAGGCAGCATCTACAACACCTGGAAACAGCCTCAGCACAGCAGTGCCTTTTGCCCATCCAGCTGTTATGGAACAAAGTGAAAATGGATATGTCATGAGATAAGAAGGCAGCAATCCCAAGGCATAAGTGATAAGATCTAAAAAACAAATGAAAATAATTTCATTCTTTGAATAGGTTTTTTTTTTTGAAGAGCAATGCTGATTTTTAAATTTAGGGAACTCCGGGCCTAACAGTCAAAGTAGTTGTACTGTTCTACATCACATATCTTCAGGAACTGCTACCTACATACTCAGGCTGTTCTGCAACACTGGGACCTGCCCTCACAGTCAGAAGAGCAGTGCTACAGTTGCAGCACAAGCATTTCCTAGTCCCTGCAAACAGAATACTATTCATCTTTGTCCTCATGGAAAAGAGAGGGGTAAATCTCTTCGCCCATTTAGGATTTGGCACCTCTTAATTGAGTATGTTGGTACCATTCTGATTTGTTTGTGTGGGGACCATTTTTTCTTAAAGGAATTAATTTCTCATTTAAATACTAAATATTCATGGGAGGTCAGCAACTTTGTTAGCACCATGCAAGCTCTATGCAAACAGCAATAAAAAAAAAAAGCCTGCCTTTGTCACCCTGAGCTAAGGCAGGCCTGTTTAGTAAATAGCCCATTGAGCACAGAGATGATGCTGTTCTTCCAATTCACGTACCCTTTAAAATTAGACGTTGCTTTGAAGACTTCTTTTTGTCCTCCTCAACAGTCTCATTACTTAGATGTCATAATCAGATGGACACCATAGAGACAGTTTCAAGATACAGGAATTAATACATTGTCTAATCTACTACATTTCTCTCCCTTTTGATTCTTTCACATGATGCCTTGTCAGCGGACAACTTTATGGAAGCAAATACTAATTTTCTCCTTAAATAAAAACAAAACAAAACCACAAATAAAAACAAACAAACAAAAACCCAAACAAAATCAATTTCAAATCAGATGTTACTAATTTTTACAGTGTTAGACCATTAAAAATATTGCAGGCCAATAGTATGAATTTCAGAGTATATCTTGTCTTTCAAAAATCTCTCTCCAGTATTTACAAGGTGGTACAGAGTAAAAACAGAGCAAAAGTTTTAACAGTTCTTAGAATCCCTATATCAAATAAAATCTGAAACAAACAACAACAAAAAAATTGACAAAACCCTGGTGCCCTTGCACGGCATAGAAAGCTTTCCAAACTTCAGGAGTTTTACATAATCAGTTCTCCCAGTTCAGTCTTAAATTATAACACGGGACATACACATACACAAAATCAATAGCTGCATATAAACAAATAAACATATTTCCTCTGCACTGTACAAACTACACACATCAGAACAGACTACTTTTGAACAGAAAATACACACACAAGAATATACATATATGTATATATATAACACAAGAATATATATATATGTAAATATTACACTTCAGGCTCAGGAAATCAGCTGGAGGTTTCATGAAGTGCTCTGTTCTTCTGCAGCACTGTATTCAGTTCCTGAATCACATTTGATGGCAATCTGCTATCTAATTCCAAAGCAGTTTTGTTTGCTTTGTTTTTATTTTTCTTCAGTGTCTTATGCGGTCTTTGATGTAGTTCAGTCATCCCTGAGCCTGCATCATCCTCAGAAATCAAGTTTCGATGTGTTTTTGCATGATTTCGCACTTTCTCCTCCTTTCTTTCCAAACATTGTGCCACAATAGATGCTTTTTCTTTCAAGTTTTTTCTTTCTTCCAGAAGTTCATTATCATGATGTTCACCAAATCTTGATTTTCCAGTTTGTAGTTCTATATTCTTACCAAACAAGCAAAGAGAAATAAGTTAATTCACACCACATTAAATAATAATTAGATTGCAATTTTTGGTCATTAGTTTCACATAAGTTCTAAAGAAAAAAAATTAATTTTACTCAAGAGCTGAGACAGCAAAGTCAGTTTTAAATTACCACAATTGCGCTATTATCATTTAGCAAGCATTTTTAGTGAGGAATTTCTCAATTAGTGATACTTCTGAAATTTACATAAATCATGCACCATGACAATGAAGACTTTTCTTTTTCGTAGAATCATAATTTGATTTTTCATTCTACCACAGTAGACTGAACTTTAATGTTTTACAGCAGATCCATATACTCTTAAAGACTCAGAGGTGTTTGATGGAATGAATACGACTGTGTATAATGCAATTTTGATAATGTAATGATTGAGCAACACGAATATACGAAAGATAATTTAAAATAATCACATAAACATTTTCAGCAGCTGTTAAATAGTAACTGATAAATTATAAAGACTGGCTGCTTTTTCGAATTGCATATTGGTGGGCTGTTTTCAAGTTCTTAAGCTGTAAAAAATAAAAGGTAAATCAGATGCTGCATCTAAATTTGCATTATTGTATTCTGGCTGCTCAGTTGGTGTGGCAGTAGCTAGAACATTCCTTTTGTGGAAAAGTGGTAGTTCTAAAAGAAAAGTAGGTCCTGGAATTCTTCTTTCATGTGCGGCATCTTTTTTGACTACCAGGAAGTAGAGAAAACTGAGGGAAACTTTGGTTCTTTTTGTATTTCCTCTGTGGAACTTGTTCAGTTGGACCGCATTTTTTATAGAGTTATTTATCCACAGCATATAAGCAACTTGTTCCTTGGAATCTTAATACCTCCTATATGTTTACACAAACATGAAAAACTAGTCAAACACTAGGAAGGAGATAGTTTAGATACACAGAATTATAGAATGGTTTGGGCCTTCTTGTAGGCCTTTCTTGTATGATCTGTTGTAAGTTGGTATGGTATTTGATCATGCTTGAAAGAAAAGGTTTTTCCTCATTCCTCGGTCTTCTCATATTTTGAAATAACATCAAATACTTCCCACAGATACACAGCAATGTATTTCTATTTCAATTAAATAATTCTATATGAGAAATATGCATATTTTAAATAGATACATATACAGCAAGTGGTGTAGAAATAACCAAAATGTTTGGGTTCTATTTATTATTTGGATTCTTAGTTATTGAGTCTTTCAAACCTTTGGTATTACACATTTATCTTGTTAACACACAATAAAATTGCTTCCAATAATGGGGAAAAATGAGACATTCAATATAGACTTTTTAGCAAAAAATATTAATATTAAACTCAGTTTCTGGGTATCTTTGAACTTTTAGTGTTCTGGGGTTTTTTTCCCCCACTCATCTTCCTCTCATGAAGACATCACTTTTTTCACTGTTTGGAAAACTTTCAGTCTCTTTTCCTGCCTGTATAAATTGATCCCATTTCTACTACAAGTTTACACATTGATCTGTAAACAGACCTCCATCTCCCATAAAACTAGCTTCTTTCAGAAAATGCTTGTTCCTCTTATTACTTTCTAATGCTTTAAAATGGAGATATTATTGCATGTTGGAGTACTCAAATTCATGAAAGACTGAAGGCGTGGTCTCCCAGTGGTACGTCTTTTTTTTAACTGACTCCACTGGGGTATAACATTTCTTCTTAATAAACCGTGTCATATATATACTTTCTACCACTATTTTACTGCACATTCCAGTTTTAGCTTTCCATGTAAAAAAGGCATTAGTTTTTATTTTTCATTATGTATTTTTGTGTTAACCTTCCTAAAGTATGCAAATACCTTTTGCATAAAAATTCACTAGATCTAGTCATGGCATAAAAAATTAAGACTGTGGATTTCTGCTTTTAAGTTTAAATGCAGACTTCCTCAAAGTTGCAGTGTACAAAACATTATAGTCTTCCCTAATGAAGCAAATTATCCACAAAAAAAAAAAACATACAGTACTATAAGGCATTAAGGATTTTTAATCATGAAGCTCAAAATCCAATAAAATCTTTATCCTAGAATGTCTGAATTTGTAGCCATCTCAAAGAATGTGCTAGAGGTTTCAACTGTAGTTGCATAAAGAACAGGTAAGCAACACACCTAAGGGTTATGAAGTTTTTTGACTGACAAGACCTATGATTTACTTTCATCTAAGAAGTTTGAAAACATAAGCATCAGAAAGAACTTAAAAAAAAAATTGCAAAAATACTTTTTGAGAGAAGGTTAAAAAGGACAAATTAAACAAAATATGAAAGTTTGTAAACAAATTACAAAATACTTATATTCACATGGTATTATACTCTTGTAGTTAGGCAGAGCAGAAATTCTTTCTGGAAGGAAGTGTAACATAAGATGGAGTTGTGTTTTACATAAAGCACTATGCCTGCCCTTTGCTTTTGGTTTACCATGGAAACAAGTCAATGTTACCACTCTGTACCTGAACCACCATCTCTGTTAGTGCTGATAACACATCCCATATTAACTACCTCCCTTCAAAATGTTCTAAAATGTGCAAGAAATAATACTGCTGCAGTCAAAGGACCGAGCTGTTGTTTCAACAGTTATTCACTGCTGCAGTCAGGCTAGTTACCACTACCATGCTCAAGTAGAACAGTGCCTCCACTGCTTCATCTCAGCTGGAAGTAAGGCAAGTAAGTTCTTCCCACAGGCATCAGTATCTCTATGTGAATACCAGAAAGTACTCTCAAGCTAATATAAGGTTCAGATATATCACTAGTGCACATAATGTACTAACAAAGCTCAGTCTATTCAAAGAGTTGTAACTAACTTTTATTCTTCTTTGAGACTAATTATAGTACAACTTGAATGTATCAAAGTTAGTTCCATATGAGCTTTTCCATTATATTCACAGAGTAGATAACTATAACAGTGCAGTTATTTTAGAAGAGAAGAAAAGAAACTGTAAGATATGCATGCAGGACAATTTTCAAGGATCTTATTAAAAAAACCTGTCATAAAGTGCACTGTAATAATGTGCACAATATTTCCACCTAGAAGTCTTATTTACTCCTAATGAACAATCTCTACTGAAAAAAAACCCAAGCACAAATAAAAGCCCATTATGATTTACTGAACAGCCAGAGAGGTTACACAAGTTGAGACTGCAATAGCTTTTTTACATTAATTGTCCTAAATGTTCCTTTAATGACAAAATATTAGAAGAGACATTGATAATAAGAGTATCTACATTTTATATTTATCCAGCTCTAGGGAGTTCATTATTATTGGAGTAGTTAATATTACAACATTGTGGTTAGAAGTTCTACATCAAGTTTAAACCCCACTTACTTCTGTATTCCCTCTGATTTTACACATGTTCTTCTCCTGATGAATGGGAATTAGTGGTAAGCCTCGGATCCTTGGACTTTTAGTTATGGACTGTTTTCTTGTTTTTCCAGCAGGTGGCCATATATCTGTATGCTGAAGAACAAAATTATTCCTTATTTTTGGTGTGAAATTTCATAAATACACAAAATTCTTTGGTATGTAAAACTCCCTATGAAAAAGCTATATACTGCACACCACCATGCCCTCGTGTTGTGGGAGAAAGGGGAAACTTTGTGATGCTTATAATTATGTTAATATTTCATAAGTGCTGCACAATGTTGAGTGAACAGAACCAAAATGTCTCTACATAATTGTCATGTATCAAACATCTTCCTTCCCTAATATTATTCTAATTTTCTTCAAAAAATAGAAAATATCATCAAATGCGACATACATATTGACTTGTTTCACTATTTCAATATTCCACAGAAGCATGCTTTCAGGAGTCTCAAAAATTTTTCTGAAATAAGATAAAATTACTGCAATACGCAAGTGTTTCAAAATGTGTTTCTTGTTGAGGTTCAAGACCAAAGTGCAGGGTCCTGCACTGGGGCCACAACAAGCCCAGGTAGTGCTAGAGGCTGGGGCAGAGCGACTCGAATGTAGCCCAGCGAAAAAGTACCCGGTGGTGCTGGTCCACAGCTGCTGAACATGAGCCAGCAGTGCCCACGTGGCCAAGAAGGCCAACGGCATCCCGGACTGTGTCAGAAATAGTGTGGCCAGC
Source organism: Lycocorax pyrrhopterus obiensis (assembly GCA_014706295.1). NCBI lineage: Eukaryota > Metazoa > Chordata > Aves > Passeriformes > Paradisaeidae > Lycocorax > Lycocorax pyrrhopterus. Next base: position 22,154,751 of record JACSVZ010000006.1, read on the forward strand.
AGGACCACGGCAGGGATCATCCCCCTGTACCTGGCACTGATGAGGCCACATTTCAAGTTCTGGGCCCAGTTCTGGGCCCCTCACATCAAGAAAGACACTGAGGTGCTGGAGCATGTCCAGAGAAGGGCAATGGAGCTGGGGAAGGGTCTGGAGCACAAGGCTTATGAGGAGCGGCCGAGGGAGCTGGGGTTGTTTGGCCTGGAGAAAAGGAGGCTCAGAGGGGAACAGACTGGTCTGCACAATTGCCTGAGAGGAGGGTGTAGCCAGGTGGGGATGGGCTGCTTCTCCCAGGTAACAAGTGACAGGATGAGAGGACACAGTCTTAAACTGCACCAGGGGAGGTTTAGGTTGGATATTAGGAAGAGTTTCTTCCCAAAAAGGTTGATTAGACATTGGAATGTCACCGGTCACCATCCCTGGAGGTGTTTAAGAAAAGACTACGTGTGGCACTCAGTGCCATGGTCTGGTTGACAAGGTGGTGTTAAGTCATAGGTTTAACTCGATGATCTCAAAGGTCCTTTCCAAACTAATCGATTCTGCGATTTTGTGAAAAATTATATTAATATTTTAGAGAAAATAATTGTTTAACCTATAATAACAACATGCATTATCCAAAACGCAATCTACAGACACGCAGATCTGGTTTCAATAGTAGCCTTTTCTTTAGCTCAACTGAAACAGGTCAGTCTTGGGGTGAAATGTGAAGTTTCACTCTGAGTGAAAAACAAGACTGGGAAGAGAAGGCAAGTAAAAAACCATAAATTACTTACTGAATATTTCAAACCTGAGCACATGAGCTCATAGTCCTCAGGTAACATTAATGGAAACCAGAAAGACAGATTTGAGGACAAGGTATTATAAGACTATTTTACTGAAAAATCATCAACATGAGATTCTGTGAATCACAGAGGATGTCCAAGGCCTACAGCTAAATCAGCACAACTTCACAGGAAACTGGCAAGCCAGAACTGCAAATCCATGAAGCAGTCTCTTCAAGACTATATTTAAAAAAAACCAGATGTGGAGCTATGATCATATTTGCAGGTGGTCTGCAAGTGAAAACAGCATTACCATTAAAAAGCCATGATGGCAGAATAAAAACTGGAAGTCCCAGTTCCAAATTTAGAAAAAGTATTTTATAGACTCACATCTTGACGGAGTAAAAAATTCTCACACATGGTACTGACAAGGGTGACACAAAAGTCTGTGATAAGAGTTCTCTCCAGTGACCATTAAAAACATTTTCTTCCAATGAAATGAGAAGGTATTATCTGAAAGAGCAGCTCTTGCCAACCAAAATCAGTTTATTGTGGACCAAGACACAACAAATAAACACAATCCATAAAGTGATGGAGAAACTTTAATCAGCTTCTGAAGAAAACTGTCTGCCTTAATTCGCAGCAAGCCTAAGGAAACCATCCCTGTCAGTAAAGCAGCCTGATTTCCCTTTTGTGCCTGAAACATTTCTTAAAATAGAACTCTGAGAAAGTGTATCAGAAATACTAGCAATGTATTAGGCCACATAAAAAATGTATTTATTCATAGTTTTGACCCCTCTGTTCAACTGCACCTCATGGTAGTATAATGTGCCTCCTGCTGATCAAAGGCACGGAAACTGAAAGAATACTACTGAATCCATCTTCACACCAATTAATTACTTCCAACTGTATGCTATGCATGCTCTTAAGAGATTCTGTATAGAACTATTATAGAATTCAGGAATCAAGTTTCAGCCATGCTTTTCAGGATGGTTTCGCATAGAACTTGAAAGAAACATTGGTCCTACTTCAAACACTTAGCATTTACCAGCTTGGAATAGAAGATTAATAACATCTGGGTTAACTTGATTGCCTGTGTCAAAAGTACTGTTGTCACTGGACTACAGCGGTACCTACACTTTGCTATTTATATACCCTGCACTACTTATACTACAGGAAACAGCATTATCAGAAAACAGGAAAAAAATAACAATAGTACTACTATCTGACTGATATTAATTAGTAATAAAGCCTTACTCTGTTCAAGCACTGAGGAACACAGTAGTACTGGTTTATGTCCCTCTTAATTGCACAAGATGATTAAATGTCAATGTCTTAATACTTCAAAACTGATTTTACAGTATTTTTTGATTTCCAATCTAAGTTATTCCACTGACAAAGAAAATGTGCTGCCTGCAGTCTCTCTAACGTGTGTTCAAATACAGTGACAACATATAAGGTAAAATACCAAGCTGACTTCCCTAAAGATGGTCTCAACTTGAAAATTCTAACTAGAAATAACCTCAGTTGACATTTAGAGTTTCCTGGTTTAGAAATGGGACAATGTGGTAATTGTCTGCTGCTGTATGATACAAAACGTTTTAGAGATCTTTTAGAAAGTTTTACCAATATGAGGCATTGCATTCTTAAGGAGATCTTCTCTGTAACAAAGTCATAGGTTGCAATAAGAATAATACAATAAATCTGCATCATTACCACATCATTTCTCATGTAGTTTATAGACTGACAACTTTATTGATGTACAGAATGCCAGTAAAAAGAAATAATCAACAATTTCCACAAAAAACAAGCCAAATCAAAAAACCCTTTCAATGTAGTACTGCTAATTCATTGCACTATTTATTCACTGGAATAAAGATTTAAAAATAATAGTATGAATTCATAGCAATTATTTTTTAATGCACATTACTTTCTTTTTTTTCTGTTGAAAAAAATTATCCTGGACATTGAGCAATGGTTCCCAGTTTTTTATCTATATTGTTAAAGGAACATTCTACATCTGCCTGAGCAGAATTCTAACAGACTGTCCTTTACTGTGATTTTATGTCAAAAGGACTTCAACGGTTACCAAGCTTGCATGAGTTACTTCTAAGTTTCCTATATCAATAACCTCTGAGCCTATTTGCTGTGACACTGCTCATGTTATGCCCATGAGATGTATGCCAGCTGTTTCCATAGAAACAACAATAGTTACTTCAGTTAGGGGAGCTGAATAAGATGAGAATCTGGAAGTCTTACTTTCAAGGCATGCATTATACTTCTAGCACTACTATCTATGAAAGTCAGATTCTGTTTTAGAAAGCCTCTAAGAAGTCTGTATTTCAACAGTCTTCTGCTCAGCCCATGTTATGCAACTCAAAGCTCCCAGGTAATCATAAATCTAGCAATGTTTATTCACAGTGATATCTTGCAAAGCTCCTTGAACATCATGAGAAAGACAAGAAAAATCTGACACAGATACAAAATCCTGTTAAAACCTTAAACTATGTTCCACTCTCCTGTCAGTCTGAACTCTTCGCATCTCGCTTACTTCCACTTCTCCTATGTAAATATTAAACTCCATTTCCAAGAATGTGTTATATGTCATTCAAACATACACCCTCCCTACAATCTCATAGCAAGCAGAAGAGTACTTAATTTAGGATAAAGCCTACCCAGCACAATGAATTGTCAGTGTTAACTAACATGGATACCAGAGAAATAAAGCCATGTTGGCACAGCTCTTCAAGAAGGCTAGTTCACACCACTGTGCTTTTATACACGACACCCTTCTTTCATGACTACTTTAGCAGCATCCAAACTAGTGAGCAGAGCAATAGCACTCAGGTATTGTGGCACACAGACACAACCTTTAGGTCAATGGCCAGAATTTCACCCAAAAGAGCTGTCTGCGAAGGAAATAATTGTCCTTCTTTAACCAGCTTCTCTACAACACAGCAGGGTGGGGTGGGGAGATGATGCCTGAATCTAATGTTCTTCTCACTCGCTCTCAAAGCATTCATAGTCTTCACAGACTAAGACCCATCTTTTGGCATTTTTAGTGCATGAAGTATTCCAGAAACTTTGGCAATGAACCTTATATATAACATATACATATTTAATGGGATTTTCATAATAGCAGAATAAATTACGTTTTTTGATTAAATTAGTACCTGTGCCATAAAAATGCTGATCATCCACTCCATCTGCACATCTTGTCCATCACAACATATATACCTAGAACACAATACATAATTAACATGAAAAACAATGGAGACTCCTGTTACAGTTAAACATATCAAAGAATAGCCTTCTAACTACTTCTAAACTACTTCAAATAGTGCTTACATTCATTCATGCTGTCTATATTTATTATTAACACTCCCAGAAAAAATAGGCATACATAAATACTTCAAATTATCACTTTACCTACTTTGAAGACAACGCCTGTGCTTCATTTTTAAGCATGTGCATAGGATTAAAATCTATCATTCTAACTTTATGACTGTTGTTTGCTTTCTGGCCACAGAAGTAAGCCAGACTCCTAAACCCAAAAGATGAACGGAACATATCAACTTTAAAAGTTTCTTTACTTAAAAACACAAAAAATAAAATTCAACATGCAAGCAAAATAATGCCCATGAGTTTTCAAACAATCTTGATTTGCAATTGAATATTTCAACAAATATTAGATACTGAAGTTAAACCAAGCATGTGTTTCATGTTTACCTACCACTGGTGCTTTTCAGAAAATACTGCAAGTCCCCAGCTGAAAGAAAGAAGATTTTCAAAAATTAGTTCCATAAACTCAAGATGGGGACATATTCCTCAAACTGCAGAGATTAATTACATTTATATAGTCCTTTTAATCTGAAAAAATAAAATTAAGTTGCACAGTCTAAACGTGTACTGAAAATCCAGAATAAAGTTGTGGGTTTGAGGATGGATTTTGCTAATTTCCTCACAATTCATTCACAGGTAATGAACTTTCTGTTCTAGACAAAGGGTTACAGCAAAGCACTGCAGATGATGGCTGACTACTTGCCTCATTTTTGCTGTGGCTGTGCTTTCTAAAAGGTGCTGGAAATAAAACTGCCTGGTAAAGAGTCCACTACAGTGTGGAAGTAATAGAGAGAAGAGAGCTATGCTTGTACTATACACAAAAGGAATCACATGATTTAATAATTGCTAGGGGAACAAAAAGGGAGTGGGTGCACAATGAAGCCTCTGAGACGAAATAGACACTTCTGGAGATCCAGAGGAGACTTGGTAAGCTCTACTTCTGAAAGTAGACTAAAAAGAAACCTCAAGGTAAAAAAAAAAACCCGCAAATACTCATTTACATTATCTCTTTACTCCTATTTTGGACTAATCTCCTACTCATTCTGCACTTGAATAAAAAAAAAAATCACGCAAAAAAAGCCACCAACTTTTTTTTTAACATGGCTAAGCTTTGAAATTCAAAGACCTTTTTGGGGTGTTTTGATTTGGCATCTGTAAAGGAAAAGTTCAAGCAGATCTGTTTAAAGGCTACAGCCAACCTAGACTCCCTCTGGGACAAGATCCTATGTGCATTGTCTCAGTATCTCAAAGCTTTGACCGAACAAGAACTGGAAACATCTGAGAAAAACAGGTGTCATTTTTCACTGCTCTTTTCCTGAGAGATAGTCACTGATGTTTGTAAAGGGCACTGTAGTCTTCAGTGAGTAGAAACATCAAAATAACAAAGATCCTGAAAAAGGAAAATCCTCTGCTGAACAACAGGAACTGACACTAAGGTCCATGTCTAGTTGGTTTTCTCTTCTCTCTTTTTACTTGGTGCAAGGAAAGTGTGTCCACCAATGACATGCAGGACATATACCACAAAACTAAGCGAGCTAGGAGTGCACAAATCCGCAAGAGATAATAAATGCACTTTAGATTACGGAAAGCCAATCAATAAAGTAATTTCCTAGCACAGATTAGTTAACACGGAACATGAAAACAGATATAGGAACAGAACAAATAATATTACAGGGGATAATTTAATTCAGCATACTGCTATTGGCTTCTTGACTTTTCCTTGTTCCACAATGTTCTATGCTATCTTTTTTTGATGATACTACAATACTTTTTACACTGTGTTCATTTTCTTTTCTATTCTTACTTTGTTGGTGGCTTCATTTTCTTTTTCACTCCAAGATAAAGCTTCAGAGAATTGACAGGCAACACTTTTTCAGGTTTGCTCGCCTGCAAATAAAGTAAGATTCTAATTATTGTATCAGGAATGTGCCAAAGAGAAAATGCCACATGACTGACTTCACAGCTCAGTTTCTTTCATGGAGCGCACCCCTCTTTTCTGCAGATCATTAAATTATTTTGTCTCTTTCTTTGCCATTAACAAAGTGTACCAATCACTATTACAGGAAGCAGACTGAATAAGAACTTAAGGTTCACATGAAATCATAAAACTGTAACACAATTAGAATAATGAAGATGCGGTGCTATATATGAACACAAACTCTTCAAGAGAGACAGGGAAGATAGGAAGTGGGATTGCCCTCTGTTAAAGAAACTCTTCTATGGAATGCTGAGAATTTTCTTCAGATCACAGAATGACTTGGGTCAGAAGGGACTTTAAAGATTATCTAGTTCCAACCTCCCTGCCATGGACCGGAACACCTTTTACTAGACCAGGTTGCTGAGAGCCCCATCCAGCCTGGCCTTGAACACTTCCAGGGATGGGGTATCCACAGATTTTCTGGGCAACCTGTTCCAGTGCCTCAGCACCCTCAAAGTAAAGAATTTTTTCCTAATATCCCATCTAAACCTACTCTCAGTTTGAAGGCATTCCCTGTTGTCCTGTTGCTACACGCTCTCCAGCTTACTTGTGGGCTCCTTTCAGGTACTAGAAGGCCACAAACAGGTTTTCCCTAAGCTTTCTCTTTTCCAGGCTGAACAAATCCAGTTCTCTCAGCCTTCCTTCACAGAGGAGGTGCTCCATCCCTCTAATCATCTTGGTGGCCTCCCTTGGACTCACTCCAACAGGTCCATGCCCTTCCTGTGCTGGGACCCCAGAGCTGGATGCAGGGTTCCAGGTGGGGTCTCACCAGAGCAGAGCAGAGCAGAGCAGAGGGGCAGAATCCCCTCCCTGGCCCTACTGCCCACGGAGCTCTGGATGCAGCCCAGGACACGTCTGGCTTTCTGGGCTGGGAGTGCCCATGGCTGGGTCATGTCCAGCCTCTCACCCACCAGCACCCCCAAGTCCTTCTTGGCCAGGCTTCTCTTGACCTGTTCATCCCCCAGCCTGTGTTGATATCATGAGTTGCCCCAATTGAGGTGCAGCACCTTTAACTTGATCTTGTTAAACCTTCTGAGATTCCCATGGGCCCACTTTTAGGGCTTGTCCAGGCCCTTCTGGATGGCATCCTGTTCCCCAGGTGTGTCAACCACACTACTAATCTTGGTGTCATCTGCAAATTTACTGAAGGTGCACTCAATCCCTTTTTCTGTCATTAATAAATATAATTAGTAGCATTAGTCCCAGTAAGGACCTCTGAGGGACACCACTGATCTTCATCGGGACTCAGCTGTTGCCCACTACCCTCTGGATGTGACCATCCAACCACTTTCCTATCCATCTAACAGTCCACTCATCAATTCCACCCCTCTCCAATTTAGAGAAAAGAATATTGTGGGGGACCATGTCAAAGGCCTTACAGAATTTCAGGTAAATGGCAGCTGCAACTCTTCCCTTGTCCACCAACATAGTCAATTCATAATAGAAGGCCACTAGGTTGGCCGGGTAAGACTTGCCATTGGTGAAGCTGTGCTGACTGACTCAAACCCACAATCCTTAGTTTAGCCAGTGCCTCATCCATTAGGCCACTGGGGCCACTAAATCAGGATGAAAAAAAAGCAGATGAAGTCTTTGAACAAGCCACAGAAGTCTCTGGATAACATATCCTGACTATTATGAGACAGGGGATGGGGAGGGCAGGGCTTTGCTCTTTCTGGTATCTTCAGAAAGGGCAGCCCACTGAGACAGAAGGAATCCACCTGGTTTCTGGAGGACACCAGTACTGGGACTTTCAGAGGAACCTATACAGGACAAAGAAATGGGACAACAGGAATCTCATGAAATTTAACAATGATATATATACAACTCTTGCACAGGCAAAGGAAAAAAACTGTTCATTGACACAGAGTGCGAGTCAATTCTGCTGAAAGGGACCTGAGCACGCTGGTAGATGCCAAGCTGGGCATAAACCAGCAGTGTATCCTGACAGCAAAGCTGGTCTTGTTTTCCTGAGTTAGCAGAAACACGAGTAGGTGGAGGAGAGTGATTCTCTTCCTTTCCTCATTACTTGTGTGACTGCATCTTTTGAGTCCTTGAGAGAAAAAAGAGAATCAGTAATCTGGAGAGGGTTCAGCAGGGGCCCACCAAGCCAGCTGGGGGCTGGAGCACTTGCCCTGTCAGGAGAAGCTGACCTAACAGCAGGCACCCCGCACCTACAGGGAAGTTACCAAACAGACCAAGTGAGGCTCTCCATACTGTGAAAAGACTTCATCTAAGGACAGACAAACTTTCCCCCATGAGGACAGTCAGGTACTGCAACAGGTTACCCAGAAAGGCTGCGCAATCTTCGTCCTCGGGGTTTTTTGAGACTTAACTGATTAAAGCCCCGCACAACACGGCTGCTATCCCTGCTGTGCACAGGAAGTTGGACCAGAGATGTCCTGAGGTTCCTTCCTTGCTCCTTCTTGAACAAACTGTCTTTAGTCAATCTACAACACACATACACCCACACTGTGTATGAGAACTGAATGTGCCTGAAAGATGAAGTGCTGAAAGGAAACAATAAAGTTCTCATGCACACTACTACAGAGCAAAACTAATATTTAACACAACACAAAAGCATTCCTTTAGTACTTTTAGGTCAAGTGTTTTAGCTTTCAATTTAGAAAAAAATACACCAAACAACTTAACAAATCTTATAATTCCAGTATACAAAGCTACTCCGTAGTGTTGACTCTCCCTGGATTCTCAATTTCCCACTCCGCAGCTTTCAATTTCTAACACTCCAGTGTATGGAAAAAGAGACACATTTACGAAAACTTAAAACAACAAAACACACAACAGTTTTATGGTTGGTACTCTCGTGTAATTTCCTGCTCAAAAGAAGGGTACTGCCAGGATGAAAAAATACTCCTGCAGAACATACTATTAAGTTAAACAACTGCATACTTCTCACAATAATGCACCTTAAGGGAGCCATTTGTCTGTCTGTGAGCTTATCTCTTAGCAACAGAACATTAAAGGGGTAAATTATTTCAGTCAATTAGCACAGTATAGTAATTTAACATACAGTATTCATGGAAACTTTCAATGTTTTTGATAATTGCTCTTGAACAAGAGAAACACTGAACAGAATGTATCCACCTGCATGTACAAAGTTAATTTGCTGTTAATGAGAATTTATAAATTAATTAGTACATGTGGTCTTATTAACTACAATTTTCCATCTGCAAAGTCAAGCTTTCCTACTATTCACTTCTAAATATGACTAAAATGAAACCAAGATTATTCATGATTAATATCTCTCAAAAGAAAGTAAAACAAACTCATATACACTATTTGATAAAAATAGTATTGCCATTTGCTTTTTTTTCAAAAAAATAACAAATGTAAAGCCATTTAAAAGTAAGTGTTCAAAGCGCCTCCTGAGTTGGGGAATTCAATGTTTTATAAATTAGAATGGCTTAAAAAAGGAGATTATAAAGTGGTACAACAATCCTGTCATAAATTCTTTCCAAGATACTAATTAAAGTTTTATGGGCATATTAATTTATTCTCACATCTGTGCCAATTTGAGTTTTAGCACTAAATTATAAGACACTATTTTTGACATTCTGGGGTCATTCTAATTAAGATTGCATCCACAGCTTCACAAGAAGACACAGTGCATTATCTTAAGTGAACAAGGGATAAGTCTTAAAAAAAGTATTTTATGAAGGTCAGCAATATACATCTATATTTGTTGGATGGGAAAAAACAGCATTCAGCAAAAATAAAAGCACTTGAAACTTTGATTTTTTTTTTTAAACCAGAAATTACTGGAACTAAAATGAAAACATAGCTCATGATTAATATTATTTGGCTTTATACTTAAACACAAGCTGCATACACTCGAACTCACTGTTTTAAGAAAACTCCCATGAAATATTTAAAACTGAACCCTTCCTGCTGTTAATCATGACTGAATTCACTTCTATGGAACTCTGAGGTATGTCTAGCCTAATTACCAACACTAGTTTTTAGAAGACTGAGAATACATCTGAAAACTGTTGCTGGGAAGCAGGGAAAGATTTTGCCAGTGTATTGAGAGTTATTGTTTTCTATAATCTCTTCTATCATGAGACTTGTAGGTGTAAGAACCCTGTTGCTTGCAATTTTTAAGGGCTTTGTGTGAAATAACAAGAAAAAAATAGCCTGCACTCATTTAAGTTCCATATTACTTCTCCTACAGCTCTCTACAGCAGGTTTTCAAATCATTTAGTGGCAGCACAAAACACCCAAACATTGTTATATTTTGAATTTTTAAAGCTTATAGCAATGTGTAACTACAATAGCTAAATGACAAACATACACAAACTCCTTTTACTAACACACCTGTGAAACAGGAAGACAAAAATCTTATACTTCAACCCCAGACTCTAGAAGTTGCCATTTTATATGAGAAATGTTGATCTGTTTGCCTTCCTTTTCTTTTTCATACAAAAAAGAAAGCTTAATTCAGAGTTTGGTGGAGAGTTTGTCGGCTGTACCTTCATATCCTTATAAAGAAGCAGGTTTCCTTCCCGTAACACAAAATAACGGTCTTGAAATTTGTTTCCAGACAGCAGTTTTGATGGTTCTTCCTTGTACTTCAGATTGCCCGCTTTCACGCTGCCTTTCTCACTTTTCTCTACCAAGAAAATAAAAGCATTTTGTCAGAAGATTTTACAACAGTGGAAGCTCCTAGTTTTTAAGTATTATTGCTTCCCAAAAAAACTAAAATTACATTGGTAAAATTGATTTGGTATTATGCTAGATATATGTATAAAAATAATGAAATTAATTATATTTTTATATATATATACACATATATGTAAACGATATATCACATTTCAATACATATTCTATATTATTATATATTATATATTCATTAGGAAGGCATTCTTAAACATACACACAATTATTATTTTAATTACTGGTGGGAAAAAAGTCTTCTCTGTTTCACTTCTATGATAACATGGAAAGAATCTACCAACAAACTTTAATTCAAAGAATGTTTGCAGCACAGAATATGCCATTAAGCCCAAGAGTATGACACAGATACTTTTAATCTGTAGGCTTAAGAGAGGCAAAACATTTCAATAGAGGTCTCTTTTTGTCATGAGTCTGTCTGGATTTTTTTTATTTGTGTTAAGATACACACAAACGCACATATATTTGGTAAAATTAATGAAAAACTCAAACAAAATACCACCTCCCACACAAAACCAAACAGTAACTTTGCAGTCAGCTTTATAAAGCATTTAACTTTGTTCTGAGGAAGTTTTTATTTAAAAAAGAAAAATTCCAGAGCTATCAAAGGCTTTCAGTGTTAAGGACTAGATTTCTTAGTACATTCTCAGCAATTTAAAATCCTAAATAAAATAATGCAAAGAAGTATTACTAGTACATATAAACTACTGCACCACCACTTCTAGGTATTTTCAGGTTTCCTATTCTGCTCAATATACACATATTTTTTCACTACTTTATCAGCTTTTCCCAGTAAGTACACTTCCTCAGCAAAAGCATCTGACCACAAATTACAGTCATTGCCATGCTGCTATGACTCATGCATATAAACTGAAACTCAAACTAAAATGGCACTTTAATAGTTAAAGTGAGGAAGAACAAAGGAAAAGACAATAATTCCTACTGACTTTATGACAGAACACAGAATTCAGCAGAATTCAGAAGCATTCTTTACTCCCTGAGGGAAATAGTGCTGGGAGCAGACTGCAGACACGAGAAGAGAGCAGGGAGGCAGGAGATGCAGCCTTCTCCTCTATTCCACTCAATACCATTTCACCTTGAAGCGGGAGCCAGACTAACAAGGCTAATAATTCCTTTATCCCCAAACACTACAAGCCTACTGCTTATGCCATATGTTGGCTTTCACCACCTGTTTTCTTTACCTAAGTGTAGGTAAAGTCATTTATTTATTTGGGAAATACTGAACCACCTTGTTTAGGAATCACAGAATGATACCACTAGCTTTTATGCCATATTAGTTTCAAGATAAGAAATAAGACTGTGATGTAAAAGGGGTATATGGTGTATTGAAAATCTCATCCTTACCCAAGTACTCAATTGGATTTTTTCATTAAAACTCCACTTTGACTTTGAGCAGCTGATATCAAAACTCTATTATTAAGAAGCAGCACATGATAAAATATCAAAAAATAAGAATCTAAAGCCAGAATCAACACATTTTGACAATTAAAATCAGAATTTACTTAGATGTCCTCAGTTATAAGTGCAAATATACATGCACAGTTTAAAAAAAGACTAATGTAGTCTCTCTTTGCCAATCCGAATTTTTATTTCATGTTCAGAATAGAATATGAATTCTTATCCACACAATCACAAGTGCTTTTATAATTTTTATTACATATTTTTTTAAACCATACAAAATGAGGGTAGCAGGGTACTTAATGAGAGTAGCAGGATACTTCCCCATCTATACCAAACTGAAAGATATTAAATTTTTGCACACAGCTCTCAACGTGACAAAAACTCATCCTAATCTTCACAGCACTCCTACAGCAGCAAATCTGTCGAACACTTTATACTTACAAAGATCTTAGAAAAGCCTGGAGGAGGAAAAAAAATAATTCTCTAAACTGATGATATTCTATATTCCTTAGAAGCCAGCATTTCATGAAGTAAATCTAAAACAATCAGGATATGTCCTAATCAGAATGTATTTTTCAGACACCAACTTTAGAAAACATGCTAAAATTGCTAGAGTTTTGCAACTAGGCAGTAGGTGCACTTAATCCATGCAGGATTGATCCATCTGTGGTTTAGAAGCTTGCGTTTCAAAGAATATCTCTGAATAATAGCCCCTGTTCTCAGAAATCAATACTTACCACTCAAATTATACAATACTGTACTTGAAAAATTTCAAGGATCTATATACACACACTTTATAGTAAATTTAACAAATAAATAATATCTGGTTTTCTAACAAATAAAACTTTAATATGAGAAATTTTTAGGTAAGGAGAAGAAAAAGTGTCTTGAAATAGAATTAAGCTGTCCTGAGTATCTCTTACACCAAAATACAATGCACACCTTGCCCTACTGAACAGCACTTGAAAGAGCACTCCTGCAACAAGCATGAAAAGCTATGGAATAAATTGTCAGGAACAAGTAACTAAAGATCTGGAATAAAGTAGAAAACTCACCACAAATTTACTGAAACATATCAATACAAATAAACTAACCCTTTTTTCCTTGAAAAGGAAAGCTGATTTCTATACGAGAGAAAACATACATCTAGACCTCAATACAAGGTTTGGATCATAGAATCACAGAATAGTCTGAGTTGGAAGGGACCCACCAGGATCATAGAGTCCAACTCTCGAGTGAATGCCCCACATGGGGATTGAACCCACAACCTTGGTGTTATTAGCAACCCGCTCTAAACAACTGAGCTCATCTCAGTTGCAGAACACGAGAAAATAGTTTAAAATTGACAAGATGAGAATAAGTATAAAAATTAAGAATGTACTATGTATAAGGAACACAGGAAAAGTTGCACTGACAGAGAAGACTGTGATAAGTTGCCAAGATGAAACGAGGCTAAAACAGCTGTTCCTTAGGCTCATTATTGAACCAACATTACTTCAAACAACATTAAAGACTCAGGAAGAAAAAGGAGAAAAGTGCTGAGAACAAAAGCTCTCAGGTAATATTAAGAGAAAAAAAAATTGTCAGGAATATAATAATTTAGTCTTTAAGATTATTACATAAATCAGGGCAGCAACGAATATTCATGGAATTAAATTATAAACATTATATGATCACAGTCCTATTAGTTTTACTGCAAAGTAGAAGGACATCCATCGACCCAGTTGCCTATTTGTTTTTTAACAGTGGATCCAGCCCATACATACTTCAAATCATAGTGGTTGGACATCTGGACTCAGCCCTATTACTCAGTGACAAGGAGTTATCCACATATAGAGTGCAAAAGACAGAAAAGATTGAGGTCTCCCTTTCTGCCTTCAAGCTAGCAGTTACTTCTTGTGCACTTTGAGATAGAGCCCCACCATAACGATAAGTGCCTTGTATGCTAAACACTGGGAACACCCCTTCCCCAATGACCTCATTCTGTATACTTTCTCATTCTGACACTATCTAGTGATGGATTCACAAGACTACTCTGCCATGTCGAGTTTGCAGACATCAACACTGTAAGTCTGCAATATGGCAGAGGTTTTCCTTTTCAAACCACTGAGAAAACCAATATAATTTATATAACAAGGTTTTAATTATTTTAAAACAAACATAAAAAGCATCAATAAATGAAAACAGCCAAAAGACAGTGTGTCTAGATTAAGATCAAACTGAATGGAACTGATGCAAACAATTACTGTGATGGGTTGGGAGAACAAATGGATGTAAAATCTAGGAGACAGGAAGGAGTGCAAACAGCAGCAGATCTCTTCTTTACTACATTTTGTAAGTTGACACTAGCCTGATCCTTATGTGTTTCTTACAGCAGTGATTCTCAAAATCCTTATGACCCATTCGCTTTTCTGATTATACCTCAACACATACCTAGTGAGGTGATGGGAGCTCATATATCAAGCTTTTAATGAAGTAGGCCATTTCTCTCCATTCATGACCTGCTATCACACATTTAGAGACAGTGAAACTCAACCATAAAAGTCATGAACAGCACACTTGTTCAGGTTTATTCACATTTGTGAAATATGCTTTTACAGGAACAAAGCATGGTGAAAGAAGGCTATTATTTTCAGAAGAATGAGCAAAATAGCGTAAGTTTTACTTATTGAAATCAAGATGAGATATATAGAATGGAAAGATTAATATTTCCATGTATGAGAAAGAGAAGAAAAGATGTATATATTTGAATGAGCCATTAGATAAAATAAGATGAACATTAAACCAGGCATCATGTGTTAAGATCACACATTATACAGTGATAGCACACAGAACTTCAGCTGCTTGAAAACAGGATATAATTATTGAACATCTAAACTTCCACTTCCAGCGAAGCAGATACTACCTATTACATAGGAAAATATAGACTGGGGCAACATGTAAAGCGTTTATTTCCACTACATACTCGATCTATATTTTAAGTGTCAGCTCCCTTTTAAAGGCCACATATTCTCCAAGTTATTCAGTTGCCTGAGTATGTCATTCAAATGAGTATGTCACCTGGGATGGGGCAACCCTGGATGTACAGACAGACTGGGGAATGAGATGCTGGAGAGCAACACTGTGGAAAGGGATCTGGGGGTCCTGGTCAACTGCAAGTTGAATTTGAGTCAGCAGTGCCCTGGCAGCCAGGAGAGCCAAGCGTGTCCTGAGGGCCATCAGGCACAGCATCGCCAGCTGGGCAAGGGAGGGGATTGTCCCGCTCTGCTCTGTGCTGGTACAGCCTCGCCTCAGATATTGTGTGCAGTTTTGGGCACCACAACATAAGAAGGATCTAAAGCTGTTAGAGAGCATCCAAAGGAGGGCAACACAGATGGTGAAGGGCCTTGAGGGGAAGCTGTACGAGGAGTGGCTGAGGGCACTTGGTCTGTTCAGCCTGGAGAAGAAGACACTGAGGGGAGACCTCGCTGCAGTCAAAAACTTCCTCATGAGGGGAAGTAAAGGGGCAAACATTGAACTTGTTTCTGTGGTGACCAGCATCAGGATAAGAGAATGGTCTAAAGTTGTATAAGGGAAGTTTAGGTTGGATACCAGGAAATATTCCCCCAGAAGGTGGCTGGGCACTGGAACAGGCTCCCCAGGGAAGTGGTCACAGCACCAGCCTGAGAGTTCAAGAAGCGTTTGGACAATGCTCTCAGGCACATGATGTGACTCCTGGGGCTGTCCTGGAGTTGGACAGGAGTTGGACTTTGATGATACTTCTGGGCACCCTTCAACTCAGAATATTCTGTGATTCTGCAAAACTAGCTTTGCAGTTTGGAGTCATTGACTTAGATAATATAAATTGTTATTAGTATACCATAATTATATAAACATATACAAATGTTATGTTTTAGATAAAAGAGCAGTTTCAAGCTTCACAGCGAAAATTCACAAAGTGTGAACTGACTGCAGAATTTCTGTACATTTTTATATTCCAATGGAAGAGCTTATAGTTTGTAGAAACAAACATCCAGAATTTCTATGTTTTTGTAGAAAGTCAGCACAACCCTCTGTAAATCTGTAACTTTTATGTAGGAGCAGTAATTTAGATGTTTTGGGACACTTTTCTCCACTGAAACAGCTATAAAACAATTGCCATCCCCATGTCTCTATGTAAAATAACTAAGTAAAAAAAAAAAGTTACATACCACTGTAGAGATTCACCATCTCTGCTGTTAGGAATCTCTTGATTATTAGATATGCAGTGCCAGGCTCTGGTAGTGAACTCCAGTGAAGCACTTGTTCTAGTACATTCTCTGTATAATGCAGAGGACGTTCTGAAAAATGCCAAAGAAACAAAGCACAAAAAACTCAAATTAAAATAAAAGACAAAACCCAACAATATTGGAGGCCCTCACAAGTTACATTTGCCTGTACACAACGTCTCATTGACTTTGAGCTATAGAAGAAAAACACTGCTTTCAAAATAAGACAATTAGGCACTTCATCAACAATACCTTTGCTGGCAGGATTTGCACAGGTAATGAATATTAAATTAAACAAGCAGTAGCCAAATATATTGTTACATTTTTAACGTAAAGACACTAAAGCACTGCTTTCAAACTAAATACAAAAGTTAGGACGTAGTACAGGCCATGTCTAAATATGATCAAACAGAACTGAGGCCTTCAGCTATACTGTGTCTTATTGGCCTATGCTCAATACGAAAAAGAAACATCATAGCTACCAACTCTCTGCAATCAAAGAACCAAAGAATTTGGAGTGACCACAGTGAAAAAAAATCCCTCCAGCTGGTATGGATTATACTGTCTGTTATTGATCAAAGCAGACTGAAACAGACTCCTGGTTTCATTAGATTATTTTTACTAGAGGGGAGAAGCACGTGGTCTTACTAGGTATTCTCCCTCTTGCTGTCATTAGGGAGATTCCAAACTTGCACCTGCACATTTCAATCTTGTACAAAAAGTGCAGCAAGATTAAACTACCAATAGATGAAGGCATGACTAGACTGTATGTGTGCACTCCAAAACTTCAGATGCTCAAACACACACCTAGAATGGATGATAGGCATCATCCATCCTAGAAGAGAAACTCTGAGACCTAGCACAGAACTGAAAAACTGCAGTGATAAGAGTCCAGCCAGTACTCCATACAAACCCCAGTTCATATACCAAATGAAGGTAGAAAAAAATCTTGCAAGTAGTACCTAAATCTGCATTACCAGATCCAGCAGAAATCTGAGTGTGACATGAACAGCACAGCCTGAGGCAACACTGATGTGAATGGGGGAAGACACACTCACACCCCCGAGGGCTTTCACCTGCTCAGCAGCGAGCACCTACTGTAATTCATGAACCCACAAAGGCCTTAGCAATGGCTTTGTGGGTTCAAATGTCATTTTATCTCCAAAGAGAGATTTTTCTAAAAGATCTCAGTTTCCATTTGCATACCAATATATGTGGGTCAGGCCTTGAGAAGAGCTGGGTACGGCTCCTGAAAAATCACACCTCTGTGACGCTGTCATGCTGGATCACACAGTCTAGCCGTGTCCCTTGAGTACTGAAGGGCAAAGTACGCAGCCATAATCTCATTTTTCACTCCTGCTATGGTAGATGAATATGAAATGTCAACAGCTGCTTTGGGACTGTCCAGCACTACAGCCTAGCAGAATGCATTTTCTAGAACACCTGAACACTAGAGCCTCAGAAAGCAGCAGCCACAAATAACACATTTAAGTGACAGAAAAAAAACACTGCTAGTTTGGGATGCAAAAATATCTACACTACCCATAGAGTTGTGATACCACCTATATAAAGACTTCACTATTCAGACATGACACCAAAAGAATACCACTTTTCTTTTAAGTTAAGATAGCAGCTTAACTCCTACTTTATAACACCATTTCGTCTGGCCCTTTTATTTTAAATGGTCAAACTACTAAATTTTTGGGAAACTCTGGACTCTGATGCGATAAAACTTAAACACTTGATGGCTTTGTACAAGAGAGAAAATCCACTTTACGGAGAAGAACTTTACAAAACAAAGGCACGAGACTGGCAAATCATCACATCTTCCTAGAACACCAGCACTCCCACAGTAAACACCTACTGGTTTATTTATAGTTACATTTAAGACCATCTGTCATCATAATCCATGGTACATAATCCATCCATGGTACATAAATCATCACGCCGAAAACCATTAGCTATTTTACTGGTAACACACCTCATTTACAAACTATCCATCAACTACATATTCTTAAAAAAATATATATACACCCTATTTTGTAAAAGCATATGGCATTAAATATTTTGCATTAGGTTAGATAAAATCACCAATTATTGCAACTTTTCTATATGCAAATAATTTAGCTGATTTTTTAATATTGCTATTTTAGTATTTTGAACAGCAAGCAGTCAACATACCCATTCAATTACCCTTTCTTTCACTCAGGTGAAATATGCTAAAGCAGTCATTTTCACCTTAAACAACATTAACTATTAGTAGAAAATTACTTTCTAGAAAATATGATTATAATTTTCTGGCGTTGTCAGGGGTTGTTTCCATGACAGTGTATCTCAAAAAGTAAAGTCTTATAAAAATTCAGGATTGAGTGTAACAAGCAGAATACCACCATGCACTGGACAAGTAGCAGACCGTGGCAGGAAAAAAAGCAGGAAATTAATTTTTATCAGAAAGACACTGTGATTACTGATGTACATTTGAAACAAATACGCAAACTTTTTTCTGTCATTCTGTGTCAGAATCTCAACTAATTTGTAAATGCCTCAAATGGTATTTGTCAAATGACACTAGTAGAATCAACCTGCAGTAGCAAAGACTCAAGTAGTGTTTTAGTTTCTTCATTGTCACATTTGGACCAAAGACTGCACAGAACTAATTTTCTCTGTATTCCCACCCTCAGTAAATGTGCTAGATTCAGCCATAGGACCACAGGAGTCTACCTGAGTAAATGTCTCTTACTACGACAGTATTTTTATTTTGAAACAATAATCCACCTGTTTTGATGCACTGATTCTTCCAGAAAGGGGTCTATGAAGCAGATATTTCATCAACACAGTCTCTACTGACAGGAGTCAGGTGATGAATTAGGACTTAATTTAGTCTGCTTTTTGCTTGGTTGTCATAAAACAGTGGTATGCCATTTCCACTTTGTGTTGGAAACCCTTCTTTCAGTAGGATATACTCTAATCCCTTGCTCATTTTCATTGTGTTATGTAGGGCCTGTAGTGTCTCACTCAGCTTAATTTTGCTTATCTTCCATAGTCATTAGCTCAGACAACATCTCTATGCCCCACTAAAATATTAGTTATAATAACTCAAATAACTCAAGAAGCTCTTGTGGGGTCTATCTTTTTATTTACTTTTATATTCTCTTGGCAATATCAGCTTTAGTTTTCATGTTCCTGTAAGCATCATATATCGAGTTTAAGAAAATAAAATTCCATTTTTTTCCATTATTCAGCCAAAAGAAATATGATTTGTATTGTACTTGTAGGAATTATCAGGACTCTTCTAAAGATAACAAATGCTAGCATTCTTTGTCAGTTGTCACCCACATCTATGAATCTGGAAATGAACTCTGTATTACAACTCTATACAGGATCACCAATAGACTGCAAGATGTGGAGAGGGCTCAGGATAATTTATTTCAAGTTGAAAGGGAGAATACACTTCCATTCTAGTTTTTTACACTGCCAAGCTCAAGACTGAGTACATAAGTAATATTAGTAAAACTGAAGGAATTATTGTAAGCTCATCTGAAAATCAAGTACAACAAAACTATTCAAACAATATCAGAGCAATATTTAGTAATCTTATTTTGTCAGCTTTCCTATTTTTTTTCTTGACTTGAAAATAGGTATCTTCATTATAGAAATAAACAAGTCCACAGTCCCTCTCTGTAACATGAGAATAGTTAAGAGCAGCAACTTACTAGGAAATGCAAATAGATGTTACATATTTCTGACCCCACATATTCTTCAAAAATCAGATTACTTTAGGGAATATTCATCAAAACACATTTTAATTTAAAAAATCCCTATTACTTTACGTTATGTTAGGTACCTCTAACCATAAAATGCTCCAGCATTTTAAACATATTCCAGCATGTATAAAGCATTCCCAATGATAAAATCTCTTTACAGCTCATGAATATTGTGACCATGTGATATTTGCTTTTGTCGGCAGCAAAACTATATTTCAAACAAATTTTTCAAGATTCTGCTAGATACACCATAATGCCACTTGCCATAAACACAGAATTACACACTTTATGCCTCCTTTTTTCACCTACATACACTAAATATTTGACAAAATATAAAAGATCCTTTCTCCTAAGTATTACATGTATTTTCTCATTTAATTTTTTGAAAAGCATTATTGCTTATAAAATCAAGTGCTGATGTTCTAATGAAAATAGGGTTTTCCTCTAAGACTTATCAGTAAGACCTACTTTTCTATAGCTGATGAATAATGAACTGCGAAGCACTGTAATATAAAGAACATCTTCTCAGCCCCGAATTTATAAGGGGTTTACAACAATTCATCCTGTTATTTCTGGAAAAGTGAAGAAAGAAATCATGCAGATGCCACAACAACCAAATGTAAAACATTGGCACGAAGGCTAATTTTTTTTGTTTCCATAAAATCTTTAACTAAGCTTTTGATTATAGTAAGTATTGAAAAATTAAAATAAAAAAGCTGATTGACATGCATAAATTGAAGTGTCACTAACCTAATTCTCCATTTTCAAGTACTTCAAAAACAGCCCAGATATCATCTTTGCTGGGAATAATGTTTCTGATTCCTAAAACATCATTAGTTAATTCCTCTGCTTCCATCAAAGGTGATACCTGTAATAAAAATTGAGTCAGTTTATAATACATTTCAATTACTGATTTCTGATATATTTTTTCAAAGTCTTCCTCCCTGCAATTGCCTTAAGAAAAAAAAAAAAGGGGGCAACAAAGGCAACAAAAAGGCAGCAGAAAATATATTAGTTGGAAACCCATAAAGTACCTATCAGATTCCAGCAGGCTTTCCTTATTTTGTTCCATGAGATTGAAGTTATATTTTTAAGCTGACTGTTAACTTGGTAGCTTTGAATCCCTTTTCTCCACCTCAGAAAAATATGGAAAAAAAAGCACCTTGATATATTTTTTTGGGTGTGGGAAGATAAATATTAGAGAAGGACCTTTTTCTTTTATCTTAGCAATGTATATTTCCATTTTTCTGCCTATTTTAAAAAGAATGTCTTTTTGCATATGTGCATCTGTGTATACCACATACCCCATATATGTACAAACAAAAGTGTTTGAGAGTCATATGCTGAACAGAACTAAAAGGAAACCAAACCAGAGAGGTGTAATAAAAAATAATGGAACACTGCTACATGGAGATCCAGGTGTTTAAAATACACCATCAAACAGAAAGCTCAAAAATCTCTATTATTGTTAATAACAAGTGTTTCTTAATACTCAAAGAAAGAAGAAAGCCACAGACAAAAAGAAAGGAGGAATGTCATTTTAATGGCCTGTACTATTAAATAAAACCAATATTCATCAGGTACTTATTAATGTTCTCATGCGTTGCACACAGAGCTGGGAGAATTTATATGGCTGTATACCACAGTAAAACTAAAGCAGGACATCTCCCCTTTAAAATTGTATCATTTTTCTTAAAATTTTTCTTTAAAACGCAAAAATGCTTAATAATCTGTCTTTACATAATTTAGGCAACACAGCAAATTCTAAAACAAAATATTTAAAAGAACCGTGATAAACATAAATTCATACTTTCATTGTGTACTTCTATAAAAACATGTGTTAAAATAAATTTGATATAGTTCAAGAAAAAGCGCTTCACAAAATCACTGTATCATTTTTATACACTGACCCTGATTATAATACTACAGTCTGGCTCCTTTCTTTCCACATAAACTTCTATAAGCAAATCTCCAGCCTGGGAAACCTAAAATGAAACAATTAAAAAAAATTAGGTCATCTTAAAAGCATTCTGAGTTTCCTTTTAAATAAGGAAAATACAATTATTATTCCTTTTTATTTCAACTAGAGTAAGGAAAAAAAAAAACTATTCACAGATTCAGCAGAAAAATCCTGTAAAAATCCTAAATCAAACCCTGAATAAATCGAACAGAATCATATCAAGCAAAATGAACATAATTTACAAATATACATTCAAGAGCAGAAAAACTAAGGGAGACATGAAATAAGTGGAAATTTTAAATTTACATTTAAGACACGAGTGTACCTCAGTATTTTAAACTGCCAGAACCCTAACTCTGATTTGAAGGTTTGTCAGGCTCACTTCAGAATCAAAACAGATTAATAGAATTTAAAATAATGAAAAAGGACTGTAACCCCAAACTGACTTAGTTAAAAGTGAGATGAAAAATTACAAATAACAGAGTATTTCAGCCACATAGCCATATGTACATACCAAGAAAATAAAAATTCATTACTACAAATTCCACATTTATGATTCTTAATCACAATGAAAACTTGTCATTACATAATTAAAGAAGGAATTAAAACAAATCCTCTTGATATCAGCCTCTGTTAAATATATCTCTTCAAATTTGTTGGAGAGAAGGCTAAACTTTACACACAATGCTAATGTGGAAAAATCAGATAAAGCAAATGTATGACATATATAATAGTTTCATATACTCAATACTAACAAATGTTATTTAAGAATGTCTAACAACATAAAACTTAGAAAGAAAGTAGAAAGTCAGTAAATCCAACATTTTATGATCATGAGGAAAAATATGATTTATGAGAAGGAATGTAATATTTTCCATTGTAACTAGGTTTGCTCATCTATGGCAATAAAATAATATTCATGGATGAGAAATTACTTTATTTTTCTAAAGTTAAAATTGTCTCACATTTTGCCTGCTCTAATTCCCTTTTAGTATAGTCATAAGCATTTTCAAAAGATTGCAATTCATCTCAGTCCAGTACCAAACAATATTTTCTAAAAAATAACTACACAGTGATGATCAGAGCATATGAAGAAAAATTAAAGCAGAAACAGGGACCTATCAGGAAGTGCACCATTCCATTAATAGGCAAATATAAAGATTAATAATCAAATTACCACTACGATAACAATTTGTGTCTTCATTTTTGAGAATGGTATTGATAGTGATGCTACTTACATATTACTACAAACAGAGGAAGAGGTTAAGAAAAGCATGTAGAAACATATATATACACATATATATAAGCAGTTGAGCTTTGGGATACATTTTGACCAATCTACATAAGCTAAGATTACATTTCTATGGAAAAATAAATGGCTGTGCTGAATTCTAAAGAACATTAACATTCTGAAAAACAGCAACTTTTAAGTTAGTTTAGCCTTTGAGAATAGAAAACTAATGGAAACATTGGTGAGGAAAAACATTACAAAGCGACTTTGAAGAAAGCTGCTTAATTATAGTGGCACAGACTCAAAAAAGCTCATTTAGTTATAAAATTTGCTTTTCAGATGATATTACAGAAAAAGGTTGGAAATAAGAATGAAGCTGACACATGATTTCCACTGGGCTTATGTAAACAACCGTATGGAGAGAAAATGTGATGTAAATTACTGCAACAGCTGGCATAAGTATATGGTGGACAGAAAATGAAAAGCAAGTAATGAAGTGCCACCTGGAACAGAACTTCAGTGACATTTCACACATGTGAACTTTGAGTAACTCAGCAGAAATTTGGTTCAGCTGTTCTCTGAACATTCTGCATCACCAGAGATAATAGTACTGTGGTAACCTACATATTCCAAAGTATTAACTAACTACATCGCTGATTTTCCCACATACATGCACACATTTTGATGCAATGATATCAGACTGTCAGTCGTTCAATGTAAAGAATTCTTACAATTCTTAATTGTAGCTGCTTGAGTCCTAAGTTGCCAATTACCCATGATGCTTACACGATTACAGTGATGCTGTTACATCACTCAATTGCACCACATCATTAGTTTTAACAGCAACTGGAAGCCTGTGGGAAACTGCTGGGGAGAATTGATGAGGCTGGTTGAGCAAGGACATGAGCTGAGCCACTTTATCTCTCACCTGGTTCAAGAATGACTTAGCAACTGTGCAGTGCCTGAGGTGATGCTGTCTCAGTGATGAACAGGACAGCACCCACACCTGTGCATAGAGATGTTAAGACCTCACTCCCTCTTATCCATGCCTAACTGGAGAAACTTGGTCCTTTGAGGAGGAGATGAGACATTGGTTGCAAGACACTGCAGGCGAAGGTCAGATGGCCTTTACTGATGCCTCTGCTGGATGGAGGTGGAAGCGATATTGAAGTGTTACGGTTCTGTTCTGCTTTTGGTTCAACCATGGGTCCTATAACAGCCTGACCAAGGTAACCAAACTCATTTATATATTAAAAAATACACCCACCAACATGAAAATGAGAAAGTGGCTGCCCCACCATCTATGATGGCAGCAACACGTAACCAGTTATATTTGAATACAGTCACACCTCCACTTCTCCTAAAAGTACAAATTTGATATCTGGAATTCTCCATTTTAGAGGACAGGAATACAACTCCTCTTCAGGGACAAGTTGACAGGTTTGTTTCTCTCTCCTCCCCAAAGCAGGGGCACCTCTCTGGTAAGATTTGCGCCTCTGACTATATCAGAGCATACCTGGGTGGCTCTAAGCTTATATAATAGTGAAGTTTAGTACAAAACCGGGTTTGTTAATCTACCCTGAATTGCAAACTTAGCTTAGTTAATCACTGGCTAGCCTTATATTTAGTGCTGGTGCAGTAAGTGCACTCATCAACAGCAATTTTGAACCTGTATTTCTGTTGCTTCAAGAAAACATACAATTCATGAATCTGTGATCCATCAAAGTTCTAAGCCTAGTAAAATGTAAAGTGTAGCCATCCATAAAATCTAGTATTTTGAAATTACGGGTAATACGCACTATATACTCATGACAGAATTTATAATTGTAAATTATAACAGAGAGGAAGGTCAATCTCTTTCTAAAGTACTTAGTGTTAGTCCAGGTCTGGCTCTAATGTATTCCCCCTGCAAAACCTACTGACGACACCACGCATAGTTAGAGAAATGCTGGATTCTTCTAGAGAAACAGTTACACATAAAATCTCTAAACACCCTTGTAACCACCTTAGAAGGAGCTTCTTTAATCAGCAGGCTTCAGGCAGTAAATATTCTGAAATACTGTGAAACACTTCCTTCTGCACTGCTCCCTTCTGCACATCAGTGTATTTCATATGTTATGTGCATATGGAGTTTCAGAAAAATGTTCGTAGTCGCAATCAAATTGTCACAAATGCCAGGCAGGCTCCTCAGGACTTCATTTCTTAATTGCTATTTCAAGGGCAATAGGTTGACATTACAGAGGGAATGCAGTCCTCATCCTTATTACAGTCCTCATTGCAGGTTCCCAGAGTTGCTTGGAAAATGTTAATAGTATAATAAACTTTGAAAAGCACTTTTTTCTTTTGTTCCAAAACCACAGAAAAGAATGAATGGGGTGGTGACTGGCAGACATCTTGGCCACAGCGATCTCAAAGTGATCAAGTTTAAAATCTGTGTTGACAGGAGGAAAAGCACCAGTAAAATTTCAGCTCTGGAGATGAGGAGAGCAGACTTCAGACTGATCAGGGAACTGGTAAGTAAAGTCCCCAGGGAAAATGTTTTTGCAGGTGTTGGTGTCTATCAGTGCTGGTCACTTTTTAAACATCACCTCCTAAGGGCACAGGAGCAGGCAATTCCCAAATGTTGGAAGTCAAGCAGATGAGGCAGAAGGCTGGCTTGGCTGAACAGAGATCCTCTGTTGGAAATAAGGCAAAAAAGGAAGGTGTATGCCCAATGGAAGCAAGATCAAGTGACATGGGAAAAATACAGGGATGCTGCTTGCCACTGTAGGGAGAAAATTCGTGCATCCAAAGCTCAACTGGAGTTGAAGCTGGCCAGAACTGTGGGGGACAATAAAGCGGAGTTTTTTCAAGTAAATTAATGGCAACAGGCAGTGTAAAAATAACATCAGCCCATTACAGGATGACAATGATCACCTCACAACCAGGGACATGGACAAGGCAGAGATGTTTAATGTATTCTTTGCCTCTGTCTTCAACACAGATGACGGACAAAAGGGGTCTCAGTGCTCTAAGCTGGAGGACCATGACTGTGAGAATGATCAATTCCCAGTAAACCCTTAAATTGTGCAGAATCTGCTGCTCCAGCTGTATCCCTACAAATATATGGTGCCTGATGGGATTTATTTGAGAATCCTCGAAGAGCTGGCTGATGTCATCACAAAGCCTCTCTTGATGATTTTTGAGCAGTCTTGGGAATACAGAGAGGTCCCAGCTGACTGGAAGCTCGTGAATATTGTCACAATTTTCAAGGGCAAGGAGAAGGACCCCAGTAGCTACAGGCCTGTCAGTCTTATTTTAGTGCCCGGTAAAAGCAGGGAGATTATTCTGAAAGGTATTGACAACACCTGGAGGACAAGGCAGTCATTGGTTACAGCCAGCACAGTTTCATGAGGGGAAAGTTCTGCTTGTCAAACCTGATTTCCTTCTACAACAGGGTAACCCACCTAGTTCATCTAGGAATGCCAGTTGATGTAATCTTTTTGGACTTCAGCAAAGCTGCTGATGCTGTCACTCACAGTGTCCTTCTGGACAAATTGTCCATCCCACAGCTGAATAACTGTGTTACATGACGGGTGAGCAACTGGCTCACAAGTTGGGCACGGAGAGTTGTAGTGAATGGGGTGACATCAGACTGGTGACCTGTCACTAGTGGGGTTCCACAGGGCTCCATTCTCAGCCCAGTTCTCTTCAACATCTTCATAAAGGACTTGGACACAGGACCTGAAGGAATGCTAAGTAAGTCTCCTGGTGACACTAAATTCAGAGGAATTGTTGACTCCCTTGAGGACAGAGAGGCCCTGCAGAGAGACCTGGACAAATAAGAGAGATGGGCAATCACCAAAAGTATGAAGTATAACAAGAGGAAGTGCCGAATTCTGCACCTGGGATGGAGCAATCCTGGTTGCGCACACAGACTGGGGAACGAGAGGCTGGAGAGCAGCACTGAGGAAAGGGATCTGGGGGTCCTGGTCAACTGCAAGTTGAATTTGAGTCAGCAGTGCCCTGGCAGCCAGGAGGGCCAGCCATGTCCTGGGGGGCATCAGGCACAGCATCGCCAGCTGGGCAAGGGAGGGGACTGTTCCGCTCTGCTCTGCACTAGGGCGACCTCACCTTGAGGGCTGGGGGCAGTTTTGGGTGCCACAATATAAAAAAGATACTAAAGTACTATCTATATAGTATAGGAGTACTATAAAGTATCTCCCAAAGGAGGGCAACATGGATGGTCAAGGGTCTGGAGGGGAAGCCTTATGAGAAGCAGCTGAGGTCACTTGGCCTATTCAGCCTGGAGAAGAGGACACTGAGGAGAGATTTCAGAGGGGCAGACACTGATCTCTTCACTATCTGGTGACCAGCAACAGGACCCGAGGGAATGGCCTAAAGTTGTGTTGGGGAGTTAAGGTTGGATATTAGGAAAAGGTTCTTCACCCAGAGGGTGGTTGGGCAGTGGAACAGGCTCCCCAGGTCACAGCACCAAGCCTGACAGAGCTCCAGAGCCATTTGGACAATACTCCTAGGCACAGGATGCGTCTCTTAGGGTTGGCCTGCACAGGGCCAGGACTTGGACTCGATCCTTATCAGTCCCTTCCAACTCAGCATATTCTATGATTCTATGATATCAAATCTGGGAGATTTTTTAGCTATTACCAAGGCAGAAGTTTCCATTCTGCAAGACAGACATTAGAAATAAATTTTAAATTGTTTCCAGTAACTTGGGCACTCCACCAGGCACCCAAAGGATGCACATTCACAGTGGGTCATGCCACTCTGACCTAGACATTAAGGGAATATGAGACAAAAATAAAGACTCCAGACAGCAATTCACAGAACATGCAATTTCAACATGTTTTTGTAAGACACTGTCTTGCAAGTACATGACTTGCAAGGTACACCAAACTCTGGTTGAAAGGGGGAAGGCACCCAATTGACAAAGCATCACTGATTTTCTCTCCTAGCTTTCTCTCCATTTCTAAAGTCCTATATAAGCTCCAAAATCATTGAAACCTTCTCCTCGACCACTTTAAATTTCTGAAAAAGTTTTTAAGCTCCCTGCATCTCATTTTACCTCTCCTAGTTCAACCACCTTGGTAGTGTTATGGAAGCTTGGTGATTTTTGCTTTAATTAAGATTGTACACAAATGCCATTCAGACAGTGAAACATGCTATCACTCTGCAATTTCTTACAACCCTGAAATTATTCATAAGTTGTTATAGGTAAAACTGGAACTTAAGATGATAATAAAGTGGCATAGGATCTCACATTTTCTTATGTTGTGTCCTGAAGTTCAGTGTTTGACTGTTAGTATGTGTCTGTAGCTTCCCCAAATAATATTTATGTTTTGGGGCTCTAGAAATGGTCCAAAACAGGAATTGGGTAAAGATCCATATGATTTAAACTCAAAGGGATGGTGAAACTCTAATGAATAGAGACCATGTATACCCAAAGCTCATGAAATAATAAAAGCTAATATACACTTGGAAGTATTGAATATGCACGTTTAAAATTTTAAAAAAAGACAGGTCATCACTCTTGCACTTGCAACTGCTGACTATTTTCTTCTAATACAATTTATGAAGCCTAGTTAAAGCATGCAACAACCTGTAAGTTATTGCAGTGCTCAGACCACAACATTATTCCACAGGATGCTCTAAAAAGAATCGGTTTACTTTTGTCAGTTTATGCCTCCTCCTTCATTTCATTTTATTTCCCTAATCTCTGTAGTTAACAACACTGATTACAATAAAAACTTACAGATTTACTTTTAGAAACCTAAAAACCTGTAAAGCAACAAAATAGTCTTTGTTATAATTATTCTCACACCAGTTAATATTTGTCACTTACCTGAGTGTCTTTCCACCTTGTAATAAAACTGTTCTCTATATCCATTTGTTTGACTTGGTCTTCATTTATCTGTATAAAATAAATAATTTTTGAGTGATTAATGATAATTATTGTACCAATTGCCAATACTGTCAATCATGTTCTTATAGAAGCAGGTATACAAAATATTTTATCAGTCAGAAACAGCTCTTCATTGATTGGACTCATAATTATAAACTTAATGGAATACATATTAAAACAGAGAGGACTCAATGAAAAACTGCAGAACAATGTTATAGTGGCACAGTTAACTAAATCAAAATGGCTAATATGAATTGCTGCAAGTAGTAGCTTTTCTATCCAGTTGGATTTAACATTATTTTTGGGTCTAAGGAACAAATCAAATTGAAATCACAGCTCAGAGACTAAGAACACAAAATCCTTCCATGCTTCAGTTCTGATCAGGCCCATAAAATGTGATTACAAGCATTATTTTTAATAGTCATAATCATAAAATTTTCTTAAATTTAGTAAGCTTTTGACAGCAAGGAGAATGAGCACCATTTTGAAAAACAGTAGCTCAGAGCATCCCAAAAACAGTCTTTCCTACACAGGTTAAACTAACTGGGAAATAAAATTTAAAGCAGGCCAAGAAAAACATCCACCAAATTAGAGTTCAAAAATCCTGTAAATCCTCAGATCATTGAACTAGTAGCAAGACCATTTTAAAGCAGACTTTTATATTTTTGAATCTCTAACATCTGACCAATTAGGATACGTTTATATAAAGATACCTACATGAAAAAGTTGCACATAATTTTTAATTAGATCTTCAATTACATTGACTTCTTCACTAGTTTGGCCTTTAGTTTGAAATAAGCAGGATGAAAACACCAAGGCTAAATTGTGAGGGTTCATATGATTAATTTCAGAACACTTCTGCACCCTGTTGAAGGAAAAATAAACATGTTTAGACAGTTTCATTGTTCCTTTAATTGTCTGAGGCTCCTTTACAGAACATGGAGAGCACTTCAAAAAAAGCTAACTACATTAAACGCAATGAAAACATGTACTATTACTTATTTATTTAATATTTCTTTATATTCTTTATTTCTCATTACAGAAATGAAAACTTTCTAACTGCATTTCACGTGATATCAAAACTATTTAGAATAGAAAAGAATAAAACCACAATAGAATACTTGAGTTAGAAGAGGCCTATAACGATCCTCTAGTCCAACTGCTTGATCACTTAAGGGCTGACCAAAAGCTAAAGTATGTTGCTAAGGGCACTGTCCAACAGCACTGACAGGCTTGGGTCATTCACCATTCCTCTAAGAACCCCATTACAATGTTTGACCACCCTCTCAGTAAGGAAATGCTTCCTAATGACAAGTTTGTACTTCTCTGGATGCAGTTTTGAACCATTTCCATGCACCCTACCACCAGATAACAGGGAGAAGAGATCAGCACCTCCTTCTCTACTTCCCCTCCTCAGGAAGCTCTACAGAGCAGAGGTCACCCCTCAGCCTCCTTTTCTCTGAAGCAGACAAGCCCAGAGTCCTCAGCCGCTCCCCACAGGCGATTCTTTCCAGCCCTTTGCATGCATCCAGAAGAAGGCAGTAATGCCGATGAAAGACCTTAACATCCTCAAATTGCAGACCCCAGGACTGCACACGGTGCTGCAGGTGAGGCCAAACCAATGCTAAATACAGTTTCACTATATTATGTAATGTAAGTATATCCTACAAACTTCAGATCTAAGATCAAACAAAATGTGGAAAGAAATTAGGTCCTTCTTAGTTCCTATCCCTATGGTAAAGTTTCCATATCAGCTCTGTTGTTCACATAACATGTTCCTCCTTTAGAGGCAAACACTTTAAAGTACCACAGAATTTTGGCTGTTAAATGCATGAATTTAAACTTTAAATTTCAGAACAGATGCAACAGCATATTAATATCTCTAACTGGATATGCTTAGAAACTTCTTAAACACAATATGTATTATAATCTTTATCCCAATAATGGCATAAATCAATTTCATAATCATTTAAGTATTTTTAAATGACATCTGCTATGTACCTGGCTATGTAACAATTCCTGAACACAACATCCTGTAAAGAGAAGTTTTCACACATTCTATACCCACTGCAATTCACCAAAAATATAATTTGACTTGTTCGATAGATGATATAATATAGACCGGTACTATTTAACCATGACACCTCAGAACCATCCTGTCACATACTTTTTCACACATTTTCTACCCCTTATTTTATCTAGGAATAAGTCATGACCTTCGGTGCTTAAACAAGTTTGTATTTTGGATATTCTCTACTACTACCTCAGTTGTAAAATGAAGCAGTGATGAAAAACAGAAAGGGTAGGTAATTCTCAAAGTTATTATGTGCAAAACAGATTGTGGAGAAGGACATTTTCACTGAAAAAAAATATTTTAATTTCAAGAACCATTTGCAACAATCCTCTGGAAGACTAGCAGACTGGAGTAAAACGAGATTGCAAAAAGAAGCTACATCAAAAATTACCCTATTTGGACACATACACTGGCATCCCTCTGTCTGTAAGTGTGTTCCAACCCATTGATTTTTATAGATACCTACTGCTAAAAATACAACCAAAGAAAAAACACATTATCAATTAAAGGAATTCAAATGTAATTAATTGCTGCAACTAGATAAGCTTTTGTGATTACTAGTTAATGAAACAAGCCACATTTCATATATTGTAGAGTTATACTGAGAACACATTATAAGAATTTCTCTGCTACAATGCATTATTTGCAATGACCTGTAAAGATGTTCAATTAAAGCAGCCAAAGTTGCTCTATTGACTGGTGGAAGACTCCGAATAAAAGCTCTGTACTTCCTCACACGTTCCTTTTCATTCTGTGTATCTGCCAGAAAATAATAATCATTGAGCATTAATAACAATGCACACTAAAACCCAACAGCAGTTCTCATTAACTATATCAGCATCATCTAGTCCTTTAAAATTACTATTTACCCAATCAACCTTTTCTTCATAAAGGCAATGCTGACAATATACTATTTAAAAAGTCTATTATTTTACACCAGTTCAGAGAAACACCAATAAAGAGAGACAGTTCTACATTCAAGCACCACTTGCCACTGGTTAAGACTAAAGCCCAGAATAGCAATTGCTTTCCTCTCAAAGCATATCTAATCTGTAGTTTGTGTACGTACATGTGTAAGCGCAACTGTGTCTGCACAAGTGCAAACGTACTGCTAAGAGTTCCCAGCAAAGAGAAAGGAAAAGACCTTTTCCTATTTCAAGTATTTACTGGAAAAGTGTCTCAAGGCACAAAGTAGTTTAAGGATCTAAGTATATATAAGACTGATTAGAGGAGAGCAAAGGGAAAGGGCTGGTAAATAAGTTGTACCAAGTTGCACATAGCTGAACAACAGCAAGGCCGATGGCAGGAACTCCAGTCTTGGGAACGACACGATCTGAGACACAGCCACAGCTCTCTACCTTAAGTCTGCCTCCCTGTGCTGCTTATGCCCCCTTATGCTCAGGGCATAAACAAAGTTAATGTAGATTGTACTTAGTTGGTTAGCTTTTCCCTCTCAGTCCCTTGTCTCTCCCAAGTTTCTGAAAAGAAAGCACAAAACTCTGCCAGCCGATTGATGGTGCTCTCTGCTAACTACTGACTATGTTTTGATTTCTTTGGTAATTGGAAGAAAAAATAAACAAATAACAAAACAACAAGGTCTTCTATTCTATTTTATTAAATGTTTTAGTCTTCCTAGAAATACCTTCTGTATCACTTAACAGGGCAGGATTCTCTGTTGTAAAGCTGAAGTAGAATTTTAGCCACGCGTACATATCAGGAAGGGGAATCACTGTAACACCATTAAAAAGAGCTGACTTGAATCTAGACTGCCTCAGATAGAACTTTTTCTGGTTTCTGATGAGATTAATCATGTGGTAAGTGAATAAACTTAATATTTTTTCCTCTAGTTTGTTCAAATTGAGGTTAAAGGTTGAAAATGTGTAATATTGCTAATACTTGAATTTCCTGAAAGTCTAGTGGCTCATATTAAAACAACATCCATATATTTGAACTTAAGCAAAATCAGAGAGGAATATGCTTTTAATATCTTTTTTTAAAGACAAAACTTGCCACACAGTAAATATGCCTATGTGACTCCTGTGCATTAAGGCAGAAATTAATGTTCTGACAGCTTTTCCTGTGCACCTCTTATTGCTGTGCCTCAACTGCAATTTTATAGCACAGTTTGGCAGGGAAACCACTTGTTTCTTGCAGTTTGCAAATACTGCAATATAGAAACAACTAGAAATATAGCTGTTTTGAAAGAACATTATAAAAATCATCACAATTTACATGATGAGTAATTAATGCATTAGTAATCTCACAGTCCTATTTTTAACCATACAGAGATACACATCCTCATGTTTTAAACACATAACAATCTCCAGTGACAGGAAGTTACTTAAATTTTCTTTCAAATTAAATTAATATTTCTTAGGGAAAAAAACCCAAGTAACAGTTGTTAACAAGTTTACATTGTTAATATACATAAGTTTGCTTGTTCATAAAACATACATGAAAAATCTAAACAGCAAGGCTGCCATTTAACTATTGTGCAGATGACAGCATCAATATTTTGTCAGTTTTGAACTACTTATGGTCAAAGGAGAGTACACACTTTTTTCCTCCTCTAACATAGATGTGTTTCTTCATTCTATCTTAAATGCTCCTTTAAAATGTAAATCATCACCTTTTGCTTTGGCTGTTCCAAATATGACACAATGCAATATTGTTCTACTGCTTACAAATATATTGTCAGGGAAACACTGCTCTTTGATATTATTATTCTGTTTCACTTAAAGGCAATAAAATCATCTCTGATTAACATGGGTCTACTGCAGCCAAGTCCCAAATATTTTTCTTCCTCACTACAATTGTTTCACCAATTGTGAAATAACATAGGGTGACACAAGGCAAGTAAATTAACAACCCCCTCAAATTTGATATTGAAAATGTACATATAATCTTTATTGTATTGAATGTTATCGAATACATTACCTAAAGCAGAGATCCAGAATGGATAAAGTTCTTTAGTGAGAAGTGCATCATCTATCTGAGAAAGGAAACTTTTCAGTACATCAGTCACATCTTCAAGCCGATGTTTTCCTGCTCTTAGTTTAACACTTCGTGCATCTTTTTTGAAGCTTTCCAGCAGTTCAGCCACACTGGAAGAATCACCATTCTTAAGATAGATTTGCTTGCTACCTAAACCTAAGGCACAGAAATACAGGACAGAAAAATAAATGAATGTAAAATCAAGTATTCTTTTAAAAATTCCAGACATCATTATATGAAAACTATATGTGGCTGCCAAACACGTTGCATTTCTGTTGCCCTGAGTTTGCAGTTCTTCCATGTTTTCACTTTCTGTAACAGTTTCTCACGCACTTTCTGTAAACATAGCCATGTTTTGCTAACCATCCTTTATTGTTTTCCATTCCATTCGCCTAGGCAGAGACGTTTGATGGATTTTTCCTTTGACCAGTGTGATTGAGGGGTGGTAATTTCTCCCTCCAATCCACAGTGGTTTCTAAAAACATATATAATAAAGCTCGGGGTCTCTGACCCCCCACTCTTTTCTTGCTTCTCTCCTGACAAGGTGTCTGCATGGTTCTTTCGTGTCCAAGTGCAACACATTTTCTAACAAAACTGCTCTGACCTTTTACACATACTCACTTTGTTAGTAAAAACACTGCAAAGTCTTCTTACACCCAACTACACCTCTTTGTAAAAATACTCATCATAATAGTAAGCAAGCCTGGGATCACTATTTCAGGAGTATTTTACAGGCAATTCAAATCCCCAGATCTCTTCAGGACTTCCTAAAACAGTACTTTCAAAAGGCACAGTAACGAGAAAAAATTTTGATGATAGGTATTGTATTACACATAAAACACAGCTGCTTTCATGAGAAAATTCCTTTTATTTTATTACTCTACTGATGAACTCAGCTTAAGACTCAGAGTATTATTGCATTCATCCAACCTGAAATATTTTATTCTTAAAAGCCTCAAGATTAGGAGAAAATATTCTTTTTTCTGATTTTTCTCATGTTCTGGAAGGTATCAGTCAGCTACTATTCTTGTATGTAACAACTAAAACCACTAAAGGCAACTTAAAAAGAAAATGTATGATTTAAAACAAAGTCATGCCTACCTTCAACCACTGCATATGTGATTGTAGTCAAAACTTTTGTTTTTCAAAACTTGTGTAAGTTTGGCATAGATGTGCAGCCCTATTTATCTCTGTAGAGGTGTTTTCTGCATTCCCATCTCTTGAAAGAGGATGGTACGTTATGCCAAACCCTGCTTTCCTTATATACCTGTCAAATTAAGTACTCTGTCAAAACCTGTGAAATCATGTCTAATGTTTCTACAATTCACCTTTCCTGTAATGCCCACAAGCACTTCCATTTGGTACTGCCTCTGTGTTACTGTCAGGAGCAGCCCTGGAACACAACAGCATCTGTCTTCTGTAGACTACAGCTGAAGACAGAACTCTTACAACAATGATACAAGAGATGTATGCATGCAAGAAATGCATGCAAAAAATTCCTTCAGCTTTCAGCTGAGCATTTTAACAGCTACTAATGCTGATTCTGAAAAGCTTATTTTTGATAAAGATCTAAATGATTTAAAAGATGCTAGGAAACTGAATTTTAATTTAGACTACACAAATTGTTCTAAGTGGCAGACGTAATTAACCTGCTTTAACAATTCAGTAGATGAAATGGTTTAAACTATACTTGGAATAATTTCTATTGCTAATGATTAAAAAATAATTTAGCAAAAGTTTTTTCCTTAGTTTTAGGCACTAGGTGTAACTCCAGTACAATTATTTAGAATAATGCAGTGTCGCTATATTCAAAGGTTATTTAGTTAAACTTCAACAACTCAAATAGAAATTAGATGTTCTCATACTGACAGAGGTTACAGACACATTTATACCAGAGACCAATTTGTACAGCTTTGATATGCATGTAGCATCTCACAAGAAAACTTATGAATTCGAAGTAGTAAAAGGACACAAACATCATCTGCATACGACCTAACGCCATGGAAAGTTATGCTGGCAAAATTTACTTAAATAAATGGTAACTGGCTATACATCCTCAGGCTATTTCTCTGAAAAAACAGCAGCCTAAGACTGAACTCAATTCCACAGTTGATGGCAGCTTCCAAGAAGATGTGCTCAGACCATAGCTTTTCCAGGTTCACAGAGTTTATTTTCTGGGCTGAGCTGTCTGCAGTCAGGCATTGGACCCCAAGGCTGTTTCATAAGGCAAAGAACACAGTATCTAAAATAGAAAGGTGTCTATAAAGGGCATTTACGAAGTTGTATTTCCCCAAACTGGCCATTCTCAGATGTGTGGTAGTGTATTGCACCATCTCATCAAAGAGTGGCAAGGCTAGTGAGGAGCGTGGTTTTACTTTAACATATAAACTCATTCAATAGGATCTGATACTGGGGGTGCTTAGGTATTATACAAATGATCTTAGCTTGAATAAAATCCACTATACTTACCATACTGTGTAACAAACGCTATGCAGCTGTTCACTATAATAGGAACATCATTTTTGCTGAGCTGCTGATCTTGTAATGCATTACCATCTGTACCTGCTGCTTTTTCAATTGCAGTATACCAGACCATGAAATCCAGCCTTGTATGGCCGTGGATATATAGAGTTCTGAAAAGCATAAAAATATTTTGAGCTCAGGAAAGAAATAAAAAAATGATGTTTTTGTACCACGGCAACAAAGCAGATGTTCAGAAAAGAAAGAAAAAAAGTAAAAGAAAAAAAAGATAAATACTTGGAGTAAGACATCAAGGCACCTTTCACCACATAAAGCTGTGATGGTGGTCTATTGTTAGAGCATCTATTTTTTTTTCCAAATACATTTGTATTACTAGCGTCATAAAAAATGAAAGAAGATCCACAAGCACTGTCACAAGCCTTTGAAAGAACCTGCCAACATTTTAACTACTCTTCTTCGGTCTTGCTCCTACACTATGCATTCGTATGTCCAAGCCACAGCCAAGCAGGAAAAAAATTTACAGACAACTTTCAATACTGTAAAAAGCTTTCCTTCTTTTGTATTCACGCCCCTAAACACCACACACCCACCAAACTCTTCTATAGAGTAGCTGAGACATACTGAACTTCCCTCCTACACAAGTACCAAAATGATCACCCACTATCACAAAGCTAAGGAACATATATGAAAAAGCTAAGAGTTGAGGCAGAATAAGTTAATGCAACACTTTGACTGTATCTCAAAGCACAGCCTTGTTCTGACTCTTTTATTTAAGCATGCCACAGTAATCTCCTCTGTACCACCCTTACAAGCTAGCTTCTAAGAGAAAATACCAAAATTGAAAAGTTTAAAAATGTATGTCCATCCACATGCATGTGTGTAATAAACAACTGCTTAAAGTGTTAAAACAGTAAGCAAACTTTTCTACATACATTCTCTTATCTCCCACTAAAGACATGTAAGGGGTCAATTTTCTCTAATGACCATTTATTTGCTAATTATGAAAAGTCAAAATGCTCCACTGAACTTCTATAAAAACGGTTTCATCAAAATAGAGAAAACATTCATTTTGATTATTTCATTTGGGGGGGGGAAGCATTTTATATGATGAAGGAATACTTAATTTCATTTCTTTTTAGTAGTATGTTTCAATTTGGCTTTTATAAACGTTTCCATTCTAGCATTCCTATCTTGGTAGGAAGTGAGGATGCAGTCAATGTATTACATACACAGAGCCTGGATCTGAACTCTTCTCAAGATCCACCATACAGACTAAGCCATTCAGCAGCAGACTAGATGACACCAAAATATTTCATCACACTGAACCACGTTCTTAGGAAGTCTTTACTTCATGACTCCAAAAGTCATGTTAACCACCTCACATGCCAGATAGTAGAAACATAGCCTCTCTCTCCCACTAAGAAAAAAATAATAATTTGCATAAAGCTCTCCAATTTTTGCAGCAAAATGAGTGTGTCTAATTTAATGCTGTCAAACTCAAGGTTCCTTCAGACTTGTCAAAACAGGTAGTTCTCAATCAATACCTTCCAAAGAATACATCACTACATGCTCTGGTATTGCTATTGCCATATATATAGAAGGAAAGTAAAAAGTTTGAAGTGAGTAGAAAAAGTTTGACAGTGCAGGATACTCTACTCCTTTACTACTATTATTCACAGATCAGAAGTCAGGACAATGATTTATAAAAGATTTATGGTGCTTTCCAACACAAGAAATGTAGATATATATGCATATTATTGTGTTTTTATTTCCCCTGCAGAACAGCAGGATTCACATTACGGTATTATGCAAAGGATAAATGGAAGTCTCAACAGATTATTTTTTATCTAAAGAATTATGATATATACAGGAAGCAGCATACTGTAAAGTAAAATATTATTACTTCTAAACAAGAAAAGGGCAACTCTGCTGCATATCAATGAATTGATACCAGAGCAGGAGACAAAAAATACTGTACTGAACTTCAAAGGTCATATAAACTTATCAATATTTTTCACAGAGATACGAAAGTCTAAATCATGTGCCTGTCAATCAGTTGTTGGGATATATGAATTACCTAAACTATGTGGAAAAGATCACCTTGTATTTTACGGATCTTTCCATCTTCCCCTCAATGCATCACATTAGAAAAAAAGATACCAGAAGTACAAAATGACGATGTTCTCCTAGTTTTCTAAAATTTGAGAAGCTGCTGAGCCTAATTTGAATACAGAGGAAGAGGTTACTTAATAATTAACAAATAAAATGTGGTATTTGTTTAAGTTGCAGTCCCATAGGACCAAAACAGTCGTGAAAGAAAAGTTGGTGGTAAGAAATATAAATGTGAAAATATTGCTGCTATCATGGACCCTGGATTGTTCATAGAAGGCAACGAATTATTTTTGAAAAAATTATACTTGCCCAGTCAAAAATCTCCAGAGTGGCGGCATTAAAAAGTAAGATAAATCAGAGAAGCAATTTCACTACAATACCATAAAAGCAAAGAAGGGAAAAAAGGAAATTAAACCAGTGCCAGACACAGTTCAGAACTCGGTCAATTTCCTGTGGAAGTGGCTTAAAAAGCTCATCTCAAACCTCAATAATTTTTGGCTGAGAGAGAACACACCTAGAATAACTTTAAATCAGAAAAACATACAACAGCTTACAAGATGTTTAAAGCAGTCCTTCTCAGTTTAGTCCTTTCGGACAAACTTAACAACATTTCAATTTTTTTTTCCCCTAATTGGAAAAGATTTTTTGATCTCCTTGAACCTGGAAGTAATGAAAAGGAAAGGGGAAATAATTTCCAGCAGAAGAGCAGAATTTTCCTCAAGCACAGTAGGAGTCTTCTACAGAACTTCATGAAGCAACAGAGGTAACTTTGCAGATCTAACCTCTGTGTTCATCTCTTTCACATAGTTTTCAGACAGAAGTAATAACAAGTACATGCATTTCTCACTGAACTAATTGTCATTAACAAAATATAAAGTTATATTAAATCCCAGATTTAAGACTAAGCATAAACACAGGCTGAAACACAGTGATATAGCACAAAACTGAGGAATTTAAAGATCTTATAGAAGTAATCATGTTTGAAACAATTTGTACTGTAATGTTTATGAAGATCTACCATGCAGATTACCAACTATTTTCCACAGACTCAACTGAAATGCATTCCTCCTATATAAATGCACTGCCTTCTATAGTATGTTTATATATGTGCTACTTCTTCCAGTTCTAAAAATTGACAAAGATCACACGTTTCATAACGAATAGATAGCAGTAGTGACAACATGGCGAAAAATGGCAGTTTGCTATGTTGTGTGAAGCACATACAGTCCATAGCCAAGAAATTAATAATTTAAGTACTCAAACAAACAAGGTGGCCTGCCAACATAGATTTCTGCCTTAGTGAATTGAGAGAATTGAATTGGCACAAGTGACTGCAGCAGTCCACAATCACTGAGTCTCAACATTAAGGAAGCTACTGTACAGCTTTATTGTTGACTACCAGCACATCCTTCTGCCCCAGCAGTCAGACAAACAACATACATGACCACACTTCATCCACAAGCGTGCAAAGGCTTGTCTTTAACCCATCCTGCAAAGTCCACTAGCTTTAGCTATGTCTACAAGCTTTGCTGCACAATTCTGCAATGGGAAAACAGTGCTACCAAGTGATTTTGGGTAAAGCGGGCAGGGAGAGCGAGAAACAGGCATCAGCACAACTCAGTGTCCTCTGGCAATTTCCACATGATTCTAATAATTTACCTGTCTGAAAACAGGTATTAAGTAAGAATCAATATGAAATTATTTTGGAAAATCAAATTGCAACTAAAGCATGGACATTCCATTAATAATTACTGTAAATGTAACCAAGCAACATTTCTTCAAGGGACCTTCAAAAGGTCTTACATCCACCATTTCATATTGGAAGCACAAGTCCTTTCATCTGACTCTTATGTTTGTATTAATTCTGGATTTTAGAATTTTGTGCCCGTAACTTCATTTTATGAGAAAACTTACTGCAATCATCAAAGGGTTAAGAAGAGAACATTGAATGAACCATCAGCATAAAGAAATTGTGCCAGTATGTAGGGAAGGTTTGTCACCCATAATAAGAAAG
The DNA here is from genome assembly GCA_014706295.1 of Lycocorax pyrrhopterus obiensis. Lineage (NCBI taxonomy): Eukaryota > Metazoa > Chordata > Aves > Passeriformes > Paradisaeidae > Lycocorax > Lycocorax pyrrhopterus. The sequence continues at coordinate 22,195,719 of JACSVZ010000006.1, forward strand.
AGCTAACTACAAGAGAAGCATAACAGGGGAAAAAAGAACCATCTGGATTACATTATGGTCTGAAAACATCCACTGACACCTAAGACGAGCTTAATTTTTTTCAGAAAAATATAAGAAATATTTGAAACTGAATTGTCTGCACAACTGTGTTTCTTTAAAGTGTAGCATTAGAGATTTTGCATTAAATTCTACATATAGAAGATATATTTTAAAACTATGGAATACAGATGTTTTCAGACAACTTTCTTCTTTTCATTGTGCAGATCCCTCTGTTGGCCTCGGCTGAACTACACAGGAGTAGCTGTTTCACCAAGGTACTATGCAACTTCTGTTTGGATAGCAACAGGAGATCAAATATCACCAGTCACTTCAAGCATTTTAAAAGTACCGAGGAGAGATCAAGGGAAAAAATCCAAACTGAGTATGGAGCAAATCAGAGGACACCTCTGTGTGACAAAGGGAAGACTCAAACACAGGAATACTTAAAATGGTTTGCCACTTCTAGCAAGAAGTCAAGAAGCATTTCAACTATGAAACCAGAATATTTCAACTATGGAAGTGGAAAGCAAGAAGAGGCAAATGGCCATCTGATTATGGTGTAAAACTATACACCACAGTGGTGTGAGAAGATAGGATTTCCAGCTGAGTTAGATACAGTTCTAACAATCCAGACAATATGCTCCAGTAGAGACCAGAATGCAACAAAATTCCAGTAGGTGGTATAAAAGACTGTGTTCTTCTGTAATTTACTTTAGCAAAGATACCCAAACACAAGCATTAACATCTGAGACCTGAAAAAAAAAATATAGAATTAAAAGTCATCTAGAATTATCGTGAAAATTTAGCAAGTACATTGAGCTTCAAAGAGGAAAACAATCTTCAAAAGAGAAGCAGTCCTGTGGTTTCAGAAATTTTTTCATGTAGTTCAGCCTCTCACAATACGCTATTACTTGGTGTGATTGCCACCTCTTACTTCTGAGCTGGTGGACTCCATTAGCTGAATGCATCATATAGCGAATAAATGAACAGCAGGGTGCCAAGCAAAATACAGAGTAAAGGAAGAGGGGAAAAAAAAGAGGTAGGAGTGGATTGTATTCATATCTAAGACACTTCAGGGAAATCTCACATGACTTTTTTGGTAGTATTATCTCTGAATTCTTGTATTTTATATAAGCTAGAAAGTATTATGTACATTACAGCTAAAATCAATTGTAAATTCTTCTTTTGAGTAGATATGGATCAGATTAATGTCAAATTTAGGTATCACAAATTTATTAAGTATTTTTTTAAGAGTCTAGAATTTATAGATTTATTACATTGTAATTATTTCAGCAGTAAAACTTAAAGTTTTTATAGTTTCTGAAAATGTTTACTTCCATATGCAATAACTCTAAAGTGAGAAGTCCATTTGTAACAACTGAAGTCATTCTTTTACTACAGTAGTTAAAAGAGAAAGTGTGAAAGAGAAAGATATATGATGCATGTAAATGTATGACCTCCTCTAAGTAATCAGCCCAAAGTCTGAGACTTGAAAAAGAGGCATAAGCATTTGTAAGAAACGGAAAGTCAGTAGAAAAATACTCAAGGAATGTTCATATTTTTTTCTAATAATATGTAACCAGATATTTTAAGACATTGACCACATTTATTTTTTTATGCAAAGGAGGGTGGCTTTTTTTGGTTTCATTTGGTTTAGGGTCATTGGGTTGGTTTTTTCTCCTAAACTTTTCTTAATTCTGGAAAAATCTTGCTTTTTTTATTTAATTCTTTCAATAACACTTGGTTTGTTTTTTTTATTTTATAATTTATCCTGCATTTAAGTGACTAAAAAATTAACAAGAAAGTCATCAGCTACAGAGTCTCTTCCAAGTGATCAATCTGTGCCAAAGTTGACATTAGACAAGCACGGATATAAAATAACAGACAAAATAGGAAAACCTAGAAGCTTTGATAGTTCTTTTAGTTGATGCTGATGACATCTCGAAGATATTAATTCATTTATCTAGAGTTTGGAGGAGCAAAAAGAGGATTATTGGCTTGATTTCCATTTACAGTAATTGAGTCTAAAGACAAAGGTGATATTATATTTCATCATTTTCCACACACACACACATTAAATAGCTTATCACTTTAAGATGCAATCTCATACAACTGCACTGCACACCTGGATAGCTTTGAAGTAATATCCTAAACAACATAAACCATGCCAAAGCTTATACACCCATATGGCTTTCAATGTTTAAGATAATGTGAACACTATGCATTTAAATTCTTTATGGCAGACTTCAGTAAAGAAAAATATATTCATGTCCACCTTAAATCAGCCAGTGCCTCTGTTGAAATTATTATCAAATACTTCAGAATTTCTCTTTAATTACTAAAGCGGTTCAGGGAAAACCTACCCTCACTTGACAGACATATTATAATGAAATAAATAATAAATCCCGACTTGGAGCTAAAAGTTTTGCTCAGCATTAATACCTATGAAATTAGATGCATGGTTTATATCCATCTATTGGACTGCACCTTTAGGATACTTCTAGTTCACTGTTTGGTGTATGTAGCTTATTCAATGCTGCATCTTGCAATATGCTTTTTTGAAAAACAAAGAACACAAAAAAAGCCACAAATCAAAACAAACTAAAGCAGCAAACAAACAAAAAACCCAAAACAAACAAAAAAACAAACAAAAACCCTCAAAAATAAACCCCAGAACCTCCCCCCTGCAAAAAAAAAAAGAAAAAGTGTTTTTTTCTAACCTCCATAGCCTTACTGAGTTCTGAAAGCTATACAATATCCTAGAAAGGGTTAAAATTCAGAATACACGTTACAATGCATTTCTGACAAGCTATTACAACTCTGAATAGATGTCAAAGGTGTCTATGGGGATTTTTTTGCTTGCCAAAGAGAAAAACAATCTTCATTTTTTAACCTATTATTGGCTGTTTGAAAGACTATATAAATACTGCACCAGTTAAGACAGACACTTGCCCAATAACCTGTAATTGAAATTAAAAAGCCTCAAACTCTTACAAACTAAGAATAATCTTCCACAATTTTTACTTTCCTCTTTGAATTTGTACCCTTATTTGAGGCAGAAATAATCTACCTAAGTTCAAGTTTCAACCTCCCCTATCACTGTAAATAAGACACAGTCATCTCTGCAGAATATTACCTACTTGGAAGCAGATATGGATCATATTTCTTCCATAAATATGCTTTTTCCTAGATAGTATGTTGTTAACTGAGATCAGATATTACAATAAGATTAACCAGAGGACTCATTTATATCCCCTCAAACCTAACCTAGCAGATTGAGACACAGAATTCTGAGACATAAAAATGATAAAAAAAACAAGAAGTTGGTAGTAAATGCTCCAAAGAGATACTCTTTTTTAACAGGGTAAAAGGAGTTAGGTCATTTTGAAGAAACCATTATTGGCAGACTAATCTGGGAATAATTTTCTCAGTGGGAAAACTGCTTTTAATTAAGTAGTGCTTGTTAACATTTCGTGACACAGACATAAAATGTAATTAATGCACAAAGATATTCCCTCCTTTAAAAAGTCCGCAAATTTACTCTCTCGCTAGCAACCCTAAGTGAAAAAACTCCAGAACTTCTCAACAATAATTCTAAGATATCAATATAAAAACAGACCAAAACTTTATTCAGATAGGAACCTTACCTTCCTTTTTCAACGAGCAGCAGGACATCTATTCTCTCTCCATTTTGCATCACATTACTGGTTGCTGAAAAAAAAATATGCACACATCCGTATGACCTTCACAGACACATATTTATAGACAAACTCATACATGCATGCACATATAGATATGTTTTTTTCAAAATGATCTCCAGTGGCAAGCAGAGCATGGAATTCTTAAACTTAACAAATAAAGAATGATGCTGATAATAGAAACAAAACTCCACAAAATACCACATTACATTTACATTTAAAAGAAAAAATAATACAGAATATGATCAAGAAATTTTAAACATGTACTTTTTAATGTGAGAACATGTTACAGTGTTTTATTGTACTAAACTTGTAAATATAAGTTGTAGAAGACATAACGATTAAGAAGTAAGCTGGATTTTGGAATCCATTAACTTCTTGCACCTTAATGGCTGCACATATTTACAGTAACATAATGCAAGTTATCTGTTTAGCGTGAAGATCAGCGCCATCCTTCTTTATGTTGCCTTATGTTATCCCTGCTAAAAAAAGCACCCTGTAAAACACCTACAGCAAATACATCTGGATAGTTTTCAGTTACAGTGCTTATAAAACTATACTGTGCGCTACACTAAAACCAGTAAATTAAATGTAACCTGCTTACTAATTCAAAATTCTGAAAAGTAAATTTCTCAAAGTGCATTTCATATATAACCCACACCTTATTTCAACTAATTCCCTGAGACAGTAAAGTCCTAAATACCAATGAAACTCAATAAACACATTGCATGTTATTTGATGGTTTTGTATCACATCTATTCCTAGCCTCACCTATATTTACTGAGTCAAATATCAAGAAGGTAAGTTACTATACTTCCACAAATTATTCATTATTTGTCAAGTTTCATTTATACAAATCAGCATTAATAGTGGAGCAGATCTGTTCTGGAGAAAGCAGAAATCAAAGAAAAGAGTATGGATATATAATATTTCCAAGAAATACAACTAATATTAAAAAACCCAAGCAAAATCAATTCTCACCCGAAAGTCAAAAGTGTTTCATTTTTATACATAAGATATAATATACACAGATTTTGCATGCTTTCATGATTCTGGCAGAGGCAATTACAGTTGCATCATCAAAACAAATATCAGGAACAGCTCTCCTACTGTCTAATCTTTCAATTCTGAATTAAGATCAAAAGTATTCACAAGTTAAAAGACACCTAGAGGCATAAAAACATTCCTGATTAAAAACCACCTTCATGTTGTTATTCACACCAAATACAAGGTGGCAGTAAATAAACAGTAGAAAACCCAATGGCATTTAGGCAAGCTCCTGCAAAACAGTCCACAATCTGTCAGCATTTATCAAGAGGACTATCAGCAAAGAGCTAAATTATCTTCTCTATGTTACATTATTATAAACCTTGAATTATATGTACTTTTCTATATAACATATTGCCTTATTCAATAAAAAATCAAGTAGTGCAGGTATGCTTAAAAGATGATTCAGAGCATAATTACAAACAATGGTATAAAATTGGTCATAGAAGACCATTTTTACAAATATTCTTATCTTTCCACATCATTATATTGAGCAAATACTAATTTTAGTATCAGAAAAAAGTCTATTAGTCTGTGAAATATTTTTCCAAGAGAATTATAATTTTCCACTATGTTCAAGTACTTTAAAACTAGACCTGTCAATCATCTCAAGAACATGTTCTGCAGTGAGTATTTCTGACCTGTCAAAAATATGAGACAATAATCCCAAAAGGTTATATATTATTATTCAATTCTCTACTCTTGTAAGAAAGATATGGCTGCAACTGGAACAAAAATTGTCATCATTCATTTTAAAGCTGTGAAAAATTTCTATAGCATGTCCCAAAAAGTAGGAAAAAAAACCCCAAGACAGAAATTTACCAACTCCATATTTAGACAAGAGTTGGAAGAACATCTGACTCATGTGAAGGAACAGTTACTGAGATACCCAGTGTTTATTACATTGAAATGTAGTAGAAATGTCCTTAACAGTGAATTAATCCCATACAACGTTTTCTGAATACTAGATGTTAAACCAAGCTCTTACTTAATTCTTGCAGCCTCCTTAGATATATGGAATCTTCTTCAGCATCCTCCATCTCAAGACAAAAATGAAGGCTTGACTTCTCTATAGCAAACCAGCCTTTTCTCCACTGATCCAGGTTATGGCAATCTTTGTAGTACAGCTGCCCAATCAGGTCACAGTCTCGCTCTAACAACGATTCAGCCACAGGAGGAACAAAATGCTACCAAAGAAAATGGGGTGAGTCAGATGAAGAAAAAAACCCTCCGCCCCTAAAAAACAAAATCAAAATATTGCAAATCTATAGGATTCTAGGACGAAGGTTGCAGTAAAAAAATAAAACTTCGAGATATATCATTCATAAATCCATAGATACACTAAATTTAAAATATAAAATCAAGTTTAACATTTTTTCCATTCCTATGCTACAATTCAAATATTTTTGCTTTTAAACTACCATTGATTTAATTAGTAATGTGATTATTAACATCTGGAACAGTATAAAATATGGTATCGCTTTATGAATTTTGTTTCAGCAAATCAATTTAACAGAATTGCAACCATAAAAATCTTAGCTGAAATATATTCGTATAGTATATGTCTTTATACTAGAGCTCCTTTAATATATTCTTAAGGTCCGTATTAAAATGCTGCTTCAATTCCTTTCACATTTTATTTTATTATCTTGTTTCAAACAATAAATCACAGAAGTTATTTCTTTCTGCTGCACAAGAAACCTTTATACACAGAATAGATCAGTATTCATCAAAAATGGCTTCTCAAAGGTTTTAAGTTAACAATGACACTTTATTATTTGTGCAAAGGCTCCTGGCCTAACTGAAAAAGATAATTATCGGTATTACCTTAGCTATTGCTGAAGTCCATTTTCTTTGTGAATATGCAGTTTCAGCTCCAAACAGAAAAACACGTTCTGACATTAAGTATATTTCAAACGTAAAGATGTCCCTAAAGCAAGCAAGAGAACACAAGAGTTTTATTTCACTATTTTTTCATTATTTCGTATGTGTGGAATGGAATCCATCTGGATTTCTCCTCCAGTATTACAAGTGCAGCACAGCTAATAATAGAGCACTTTACAACACAACAGGATCAAAGTACTTTGCAGGTCAATAATAGAGGTGTTTAGAGGCTACGGTGTAATCGTTTTCCGAGTAATTCCAAAATGCATAAAAATGTTTACACATAGTCATTAAAAAATACATAGGGAATTTTTTGCTGTTTCAAGTTCATGCAATTTGATAAAGTATATTTTTGTGATGCATTCAAAGTATTTTTTTTAATGTTTAATATAAGCAGAACAACTAGTTGAACGGGAAGTTGTAAACAAGTCGAAATGTTGGTTCACAGGCCCTTCTAGATGCCACTTGGTCTAATCTCCTGCTCAAAGAGGGATTATCATAATGAGAAGCCTTGAGAACAGTCAAGGATGGAGAGTACTATTATTCTCACCAACCTGTTCTTGTCCTCCATCTGCCCTCTAAGAAGAGGCTTTTTCTGTCAGACAGCCTGAATCTGCTGGGGTGAAATGCGTGGTCACTGTGTATCACCTGCCATCACCAAGATGAGTAGGACTACTTTGAAGTTGCTGTAGCTCGAGAAGCTCTTAAAAGTTTTCTTAAAGGAGGTTCTTGGGTTTTTTCTTTTTAAAAATTATACCATTATTTAAGCAGATGAACCCTGGGTTTTTTTCAATTTTTAATGGACAAATAAGGACAGTAAAAGAAGTAAAAGCAAACTTTTACTTTTTAAAGCAAAACTGGCGTGGAATTTCGAAAGTAAATATAATGTGGAAGTTAGGGTTGGTCAGTCTTTAACTTACAAATCATGGTTCACCAATTTATAGCATGATTTTGTCTGTGACCTGTCCCTAGACACCAAATAGATGGAGTATGCTTTTTCCTTTTAATGCTGGAGGACTGTGATTTGTCTAAATATGGAGAACTGAGCGTGAGTCACTTCTGTCATTTTCAATAACCACTTTGAAAATTACATAAACACTTACTTCTGACTAACACAATAGGCATTTTTAAGGACCAGTTGTTTCACTACATGAAATATCAAATCTGAAGAAATTTCTCATAAAACTCCTCAATCGCAGGTAAAGCACAACAGGAGGTTAGCTATTCCCTGAGAGTGAAGTATTCAGCCAAGATGTTTTTTAATTTAGGTAATACCCTAAAACGGAACCACTTGGAAATGCTGCAAGCAATAGGTTAGATTTGAAGACAGAAGAAAAAAGTGATTTTTTTCTTTTTTCTGGCTATCACAGAGCTACTGCAGAATAGCGAAGGTCACTTTCCTATATTTGATAGCATATTGAGACATCATCATGTTTCAGGATTTCTCTCCCCTGTAGTAGTCTAAGTCCTTTATTCCTATTATCTTTCCCAGAAACTTACCAAATAGACTATGCTTTCTTTGCAGACAATTTTGTTTTGTAACCAGACGCATTACAGTATTATACTATAGAAAGTTATTTTTATTTTAGGTGCATACACACATGTTAAAAAATGTAAAGAAAGTGTTATGGAGTCTGTTAGATAAATACAAAGTATACTTTTAACAAAAATGTTGCCCTAAAGAAATCGAGTATCACTGGAATCAGATTTAAGTCACTTTCCACATGACATTTTTCATGTACAAATGGGATGTGAGGGAGTTATAAAAGAAAAAACAAGACCCCACCAAAAAAAAAGCTATTATCTTCAAACTAACAATGTTCATCAGTTACTCTGTTGACCTCAGCTACAGAACAAAGAATAGATTTCGAGGACCAACATCTCTGTGACCAAATCCAGAAGCGTTGTGGAGAGCTCTAGTCTGCTGCATTAGAAGGAAGAAGCAAAGCAAGAATTTCGGCTTGAGGTAGAGGTCAATCCCAGAAAGAAAAATGAGTATTAATTGTTCAATTTATTTATCATGTAACCTTTCAAGCACTGAGAATATGCATTACAGATTTAATAAGAAACAGATGTATCTAATTTAAGCTGCCCTTTTAAATTACCCTAATATTTCCATTCCATCACTATAAAATAAAAAAAAAGAAAATCCCTAAATACCACATAGCACTAATTTCTTGAAATAAAACAATTCAGCTTTTTTTCTAAATTGCCTATTCAAAATTCAAGAAAAAAATGAACAGTTTGTTTATTGTGATATGAATTTAGGAGCTTACCCTCTATTTAAAAAGTCTGACTTGTGTACTACAAGGCAGATAACTTCATTGATGTCAATCATACCATTAGGAGTGGTAGTTTTATCATTTTCATAGTAGCTCAGAAAGCCACTTTCCAAAGTGCACCATCTTTTGTTGCAATCTGTGATTAAAGAAATAACAGAAAGGTCAGGGTTTTTTAAGTAAGTTTTTTTTTTTTCTAAAAAATAAGTAAATACAAGGTTGAGAAAAAAGTCTGCAGAGCAACTTCAATTAATTCGAGTAATTATTACAACTAAATGTTTACTCCCTCTTATGACCTAAAATATGAGTACAACACGTGACATAGCTTAGTAATGTTTATCCGTTACTGAAAACACTCACGAATTCATTGTAGCTTATGTCTAGTTCTTAGAACAAAATCTGAGCTGCATCTGTTTCCACTACTGCAGAGAAACAGATCCTAAAAGAAAAGACTCTTTTTATTTTCTACAGTCCTAAAATTCCTACACAGCTGGCAAAATATTTCTGAGAATTTCATAAAACAGATCTGGCAAAAAAACCATCCACAAAATCAAACAAAAAAACAGTTGCAATTTGCAAATACTTACTACGTTATCTGATATTTCATCCAATTCCTTTTCCTGTTGTTTTCTATATGGTTTATACATGTTTTATAAATATTTTGGTCTATTTCATTAGTATTTATTTGGATCATGCTATTTGCTATCTAGTACTATCTAGATTCTGTCTAAACACATTTTAAGTACTAAAATAAACATAAGATAAATGGCTTGATAATGTATAGGTTTACAGGAGTTGAACACCAAACTTTAAGGTTTTGAATGTTCAGGGGTTTTTCCCTGAATGTTCCCCAGCTTTTCCCCTCCCATCTTCCAAAACCTATTCTACAAAACAGCTCACTACTGCAATATTCATTAAACTATTAAACTCTCAAGGAAAATTTTGGAATATCAAGGCTTTTAAAATGGCTCCATAAAACCTTTTACACTAGAAACAAAAGCAAAAATCAAACTCAAGCCTCTAAACCTCTGAGCTTTACTTTTTGATCCACTACACCAGAATAGCACCAACATTTGAGCTCTCTTCCTGCTGATATCAACAGCTGTTAATTAACAACAACTCTCCTCAAAAGTTATGCACCCCTGCTGAAACCACTGATGCTGCTATAATGAGAGGTACACACAGAGTTGGCTCTCTCATGTACTGAGACGTGCGCAATGAAAAACGGGGCTGTATTTCCAGGTGTTCCACCTGGTTGGTGTAAAACCTTGGCTAATTCACAGCACTGAATGATTTCTTGAGTGTGCTTTTACCATTAGTTACCCCCCATTAGCCTACAAAGGGGAAACAGTTTTCTGTGACAACAAACAGAGCACTTAAATTTTCAGCCCTTGGTGCTAAAGACAAGGCTGACAACTGCCTCAGAGACACCTAACACTGAAGAAGAACTTAACTCTAATGGTTAAACTGCTTCACAGGATTCTGAGTTAGAACCCTATCCACATACAGCATTAAAAAAAAAAAAGCCCCAAATTTAGACAAGTGCTGTGAGAGAATGGTGCTCCCTCTCTGGCCTGCAGAGAACTCAATTAGTTCACGGCAAGTCAGAACCACTTCAACAGGAATTTTCTTCTCTAGATCTAAATAGTTAGGTCAGGTTTTTCAGGTGACACGACCTTATTTGAATATCTACAGGCAGAGGAGGGAACTGAAGCTGTTTCTCCCACATATTAGTACTCTAACCCTCAAATTACTTCCTAAAGAGAGTAAGAAGGAAAAAATATTTCCACTTATTCACAATAATTTGCAATATACATATTACTTCATGTTAGTGAGATTTAGAAACCGTTCTGGATGTAGTGAAAGAAGAGAAAAAGAAACATTATATATTTTATGTTTTAAATAGCAAAAAGTACTTCTGTCATACTACTTCTTAAACACGAGAGAGACAGATTAGAGCCCTAAGGCAAGAGCAGTTTCTCATTCAAAATTGCAGGGTTTTTTGTCGTTGTTGAAAGGATGTCATTAAATCTCTCTCCCCTGTTCCATTTGTCTCCTTGAACTGCAAATGGTCAGGGAAACCTATCTTCCCACGTATCTGTAAAGAGGCCATCCCAGATATATCAGTCCTGACAAACCCATGGGTAATTCAACATCAGTACAAAAACAAAGCAAACTAACACCTACCCCCCAAATAAGCAAACAATAGAACATCCACCATCTTCAAGACACTATCGCAATTTCAGAGAACAAAGCTCGAGCTGAGAGAAATCTGATTCTTTTTCATTTACTGTATGTTCCTCCAAGTAGTAAGTGCAATGCTAAGCAACTGACTACAAACTTTCAAAGCATCTTCATTTTTGTCCACTAAAGACTTGAAATGCAAGACAGTCAAAATTTCTTGCCTGGGGGCTTTCATCATAAATTTTAAGACATCCTACTAACAATGTTCAGTCTCAGTGCATCTCCCCCAAAAAGGACTACAGAAGCCATTCTGTGAGCACTTTCAGCTAAATCTTCAATCTATGCAGGTATTTATAAATATACTGCACTTCTAATATGCCATTGAAGATGCCTCAGAAGAGATTGCCTTGTATCGGCTCTCCGCTTCCCTAAGCACTGACTTCTGGGTTTATAATTTTCTTTATGAATACAGATACAGACACCCACAGCATGGAAGATCAGGCCTGAACTTGGAGCAAGTAGTAATGAGGTTTGCAGTTATTACATTGTTTCCCAAATAAGCTCAGTGCAATTTCAGAGCAATCCTAGATAAAGTCCTACCCAGCAGCAGTCCTCTGTCAAAACAGGCATCTTTGTTAAGAACTGCAAAGTTGCTGGGAAATGCCTGTGATCAGGCATGAGCTCAGCTATCACCCAACACTTTCAAGAAGTTGGAACCACACTAACATACAGATTCTTCACAAGCATGTTTAAACAGGAGTTCTATGCTTTAGCATGCTTTTAATGTCCACTAGGGATCTTAAAGGCATATGCCATGAGAATATGGACATAATCATACAAAAATATGTACACACCAGGGCAGGATGCCATGTAAGGATTTTAGGAGCAATAAATTCAATAATAAAACACCACAGATTTTAAAAATCCACCTTATTTGTTTAGATGGAAGAAAAATATATGAAGACAAATGGGGAGAAAAAGGGAAAAATTATCTGGTAACACCTCTCAGAAAAAAATAAAAACAGAAGATCCGTGCAGGAGACCATGTATATCTACTGTGATATACATGCATTGTCACCCCATAAAGCTCAAGCTGTCATAGAGTTGTTGTAGATGCTTATTTCTACTCGGAAGATTTCGTTAAATTTGTGAGCTTGAGAAATACTGTGCTGAAAAGTCAGTGCTACTTGTAAAGGATTTCTGTAATAGAACCATTTTAGATGAAAACTAATTTTTGGCATTTATGTAAATATAATTAAAGCAAGAAGTGTTTCTATTTGTTTTTTATTTATCATTTACTGTATTAGCTGAACAATTTTTCAGAAGTTCAGTCTTCTTCCTCTGTCAACCACCGAATGAAGAGATCAAGAGAAACAGTATTTTATCTGAAAGAGGTCTACTGAATCAAAAGAGGATATGTCGTACCAAAGACATTTTATCTCAAAAAAAGAAATGCAAGAAGTTACAAGGAATAAAATTAATCCAAGTCATACATATTCATGTGTTATTCAAATACATAAATTAAAAGTGAAATACCTTCTTTTAATTTCTTCTCTGTAGGAAGCTTAGCCGCATTAGAAGAAACTTTGTACAAGAATTCACAAAGAAAGGTGGAATGTGAAGAATCTTCAGAGAAGCCACTTTCAAAACAAGTATCATAGTTTGGGAAATCTATTCAAAGACAAAGGAGTAAATAACATACAGATCTTCAGTTATATTAGTTAAAGCCATTTTTCCACACATCTTTCTAAATGCATGTCAGTAAATATCCAGTTGCTCTGCAGTATCTTTACTACAACACTGATAAAATTTATTTTTATAATTAGAAAACATATTCATAAAAAAATTGGTTCACATATGTTACAATGTTGCCATTGTCTACCACTGCTTGCTAAGGTAATATAAAATACTGTATGTACCAAATTTTGATTTTCATCCCATCTGTAACATGCTTCAACAGAAGGAGACTGCTTCTCTTGAGGGCTTATGTAGAGTTTACCAGCAACTCAGGCAGTAGGGAGACAGTGATTCTGGAAATCATCATCAACATGCACTCATCGCCCTTTCCCTAAAGAACATGATGGTGCTGCCTTGGCTGGAGGGCCAAAAGTAGAAAAGACAGAGCCAAGACAAGTGGACTTCTCTCTCTATAGCCTTAGGACCACTTGAGATCATAGCTAGCAAAAAACCCACCCTGGCTCCATGTCTGTACCGTGACTGAGCTCAACATCCTATGATCCAGTGCACGGCACTGGCCTGAGCAATACTCAAGCAGAAGTTAAGGCACTGTGTTTGCCCTTGGAAGCCTTAATTCATTCCTGTGTTTTCCACTAAGACGTTTTTGTTCAGCCTGCATAGGGTTACTTTGAAGAGTGACACAAGCCAATGGAGAGCTGGTTCAGGGCTACATCCACAATGCTTTTTTTTTTTTCAGTGTAAATCTGCATGTGAACTTTCAGCCCTTGATTGTTTCAGATACTGTCCAGCCCTTTCAAAAGAAAAGCTCAGTCACACCCATATGCCTCAATTAATTTATTGTTAGGAACAGCTTTCTGTTTTCAAGAGCCTCATAGCAGCCACACACTGCAAACAGAACTGTTGACTTCCAAGTCAAAGTTTATAATTTTTTCCAAGTTGCAACAGAAGCCGTGATAGGAAAAAGAAGTTTCTGGGATAGATCATATTGCAGGTTTAAGAGGTGAGTTTTATTTTGGGAGGAGAGCTTGTGAAAAAACAGCTAGGTCTGTGTGCAATAGGAATAGATATCAATTTAAATAATCTTTAAGAAAAAAACAAAGTGCTAGATAAATTCTTTAGATATATGTTAAATGTATACATCCATTTTTTTTCTGGTAAAAGACTGATAATACTGACAGAGAACATGATGGGTTTTTTCTGTGCTATAACTAAGGATATGAGATCTATGACTTACCACTGTTGTCCGGGGGTTTTTTAAGTGCAAAACATATCTGAGGAAAAAAGCAAATCTGTACACAATTGAAATCGTGCACTAATAAAACCCGGTTAATGCCATCACAACTGCCCCTCTGCTACACCACTATTTTTCCAAAGCAAAGCCAATTTTTCTTCAGAATTTTTTCTTTCTCTTTTTCACAATGTAGAATTAGATCAAAAGAAAGAAATGCATCATACCTGAGAACTTATTATGGTACAGGAATTCCATTTGCAGTCTTTGTCCAGCTTTCTTGGCTAGTAAGTATGGCGTGCTGTAAACAGGGTCTCCAGTGGCACACATGGCATCAGCCCCGCTGAAGAGTAACATCAGAGTTTCTAGCACATCCTGCTTGACTACAGCAGCACACAGGGCCTTATCACAGAGAGGGAAAATAGGAAGTCTGTTTAAATTAAAAGGTTACTGGCAACAAATACACGCCAGGTAGATGCAAATCCTTTCACCTCTGATATAGCTAGACCATAAACATTGATAAGTATCAAAAATCACGAAGTATGGTCTGAATCTAGAAAAACTCAGCAACAACAACAAAAATATCCCAAAACATCAACCCAAACTCTGCATGATGTTGCTGTCACAAATTTCACTTGGGAAGGATAACATGAATTAATACAATTGGAGGGGAAGCTTGCTGTTTATTTAGATCAAACTACTAAAGAAAATCTCTTATTATTTCAGAACTCAGACGTTCAACCAAAGAGATGAGATTAGATTCTTAAACTCTATTATTTGGACAAATACTGAAATTCCCAGGTAATTTTTTAAGAAACACAGTCAATAAGGCAAATTACTCTTCAGTGTATCCTAATACTTGTGCATCTTCCTTGAAATTTAAGCATCTCACTGCATCCTAAAACACGAGTCTCCTTTTATTTTTGTATACACAAACATGATCAACTTTTTTTTCTTTCACAAGATTGGTCCAAAACCTTAAAACCAAAAATAGATACACAATTACAGCAACATATTCCATTAACATTTCTATGATTTAATATTTATTTAAGTTATTTAGTTAATGATTGAGTTTTTCTTAAATAATTAAAGCAAAAGTCACTCAAAATAGGAAGAGTACTCCTGTAAAATTTAGCCGTTCTAATAAACAAATAAGCACCCAGGAGGCAAAAGATAACACAGAAGACAGTTCAGTAAAAGTTCTAGAATTACTTGGCAATGAACACCTTATGACATGGTAATTTCATGTCTCCATAGAGAATTTGATAACTTTTCCCACTATTTAAATGATTATTTGACATATATCCTTCCCCACAAAAAACAAACCCCATAGATTTAAGAAAAATCATGCTTGTATAACGCTGAGCTTCTTTCTGTGGTCTGCAGCTATAGTATTAAACAAAATCTCACAGCTATTACCAATAAATAGAAAGCAATTTAAATGTCTCATTTTGCAATGACAAAGAGCTCCCCATGATGCCCCCAAATGTTTCCCAACTCTGACGAAATGCAGAAAACAAACTCAAGCTATACAGCAAGAGGTTCTATACCTCAGCTAGAGGTGTTTCAGTGATAACTACTCTTCTATGCCCTTATTTTAAATTCTGTGTATAACTAACATACAACTTACCAAATGTACAAAAAATAACACTTCCTTTTCCACACAGTAACACTGAACAAATGAGATGACTGTGGTTCAAACCACACAACTTTTAAATGCTACAGCCTCCCCCCAATCTCTGCATATCCTTTGAGACAATTTGAGCCATGTAATTGAATGCATTAAAATTGCAAAATGCATTAAAACTCTTCTGTATTCATTAACCCTACACAATCATGACTCAAACCATCAGATATTAGAATTCAGTCAAATAGACATCAAAATTTACAGACACATTGATAATTAAAGTTCTCCATTTTATAACTCTAAAGAATTAGGGTTTTTTGTAAAAGGAGAGAACACACATTTTCCATCATTAATTTTAGCTTTTTCATTTCCAGTAAGCAACAAGCCACTATGTAAGTGTGTATGAGCTATTTTCACCATTGATACGAGTCCTCTACTGTATTTGAATGTTAGACGTCAGCCACATAAGATATAAAAAAAAAAACACGTAAAGAAGTAATCTAAAGAAGTGAAGTGGAAATTTGCATCCCTAGACTACACTTGAATTAAAATAAAGATCTATATTTTGATGGCTCAGGAAAACAGGAAGACCTACCATAACCTTCTTCAAACAAGCTAACAGGAAAAACAAGAAATTAAGCAGTCGTGCAATGATTCCTGCAAAGGCTCCTAAACAGCCCTTATTCAACTGCGTCAGAATGTCACTCAGGATGCTGAATTAATTTCTCACCAGTTTAACAAGATGACCAAATTGCACATAGATACAATACAATCCAAAATGTAGTATGGGCTTAACCATGCTATATTACCTTATTCAACTGTTCCTTGGTTTTGTACAGAAAAGGTGTTTTCCTGAATTTTCCCTCTTTGTATTTTTGTGTAATGAATGCTATCCTTTTTTCTGCAGGGTCATCAATATGCAATTCTTCATCTGGAGGAAGATTTCCAGCCCAAAAACTGTTTGCCCTCTTATTTCCAATGACCATAAAGAGCTAGATGAGATGCAAGGAAAAAGTTAGCAAAATAGTGTGAAGGATATGGAGCTAGCCTCTAAACAGTTTTCACCTGCTAAAAGTTGAAAAAGAAAGTGATTAAAGAAAACAAAATTTCCTGCAGGAGACAGAAGCCTCTCTCAGTCACTTCCTATGGTCATCTATAAACGAATAATAAAGCCTGCAGTCATCATTTACCATCAACAGCAGCTAAGATTTACAAGGCTAACCAGTTATAACACTTCATTATACATTAGAAAATACTAGTTTAAGTTCAGAGAAGAGTAGCATATGTTTTAAAGAAAACACTGATGGCTCCAACCCTCTCTATCAGGATCACTTTTTACCACCACCACTTTTTAACACCCCAAGCAGCTAAGCTGGTAGTGAGAAGTTTCCTCTATTTTCCCCTTTCTCCATCATGAGTACTCTCCAAAAGCACTTTGTTTCATTTTCCCCAAAAATATTAGACACTTGGAGAAATACTAAGAGAAACTGTACATTTTGTTAGCAAAACAAATGAATATTTTGAATTACACAAAGGTACATGATGCACAGAAACAGCGATTTTACTGTAACAACACCATATTGTTTAGCAGTTTTATGTTCAGTTTTCTTGTGAGTGAGGCAGTAAATAACTCCTTTTCATACAGTAGGTTTCAAGATGGAAAAAAGACTTAGAATATCACAACATACCTCAATAAGTTCATTGCTCCAAATGCTGGCATCCATTTTCAGACTTCGGACCTTTGAATCTCTTGGTCCTAAAGATCTGTGTTGTCCTGAAAATCCAAGAAAATTACTTAACCAAGGCACTTATACAGGGTTTCTCTTCTGCTGAGGTAACAAAAAAATGTGATGAAGCCAGATTTTTTCTACTCGCTATTTTTAAAAAAGATTAGGTTTGACATTTGAATATTAAATAAAACCATCAAAAATACACCTATTAAAAAAAAAGTTAATTTCATTTGATAGTAATGAATAAATGAAGTAGACTGTCTCATGTAGACTATTTCTGGGAGAGTTTGGTTTGAAAGGAAGCCTAGAATTATAAATTATTTCCTTCAATCTACTGCTTAAGGACATATTTCAATATAAAACACGACAAAATTATATTTTTAGTAGTATCTGAAAAAGCTATCTCTATTGGCAGTAAAATATGCCCAGATGTAACAAAATTAATACCCAACATCTATACACTAAAAATCATTATTCTTTGGCATCTAGCCTTGCAAAAGCCATTCCTTTCCCATGACGTGCTATTGTGTCTTAATTTCCACTAATTGTGAAAGATTATTCATCTGAGAGAACTCAATCACCACAGACGTGTCATTTATGCATGAAAGTTCTTTAGAGCAAGAATGCTCTTGGTATTAAAAAAAAGTCTTGCTCACATTTTGTTTCTCAAAACTTCCACAAGGATATCACTTAAAAAATAAAATAAAACTTTAAAAAAAAGCCGATTCAAGGACATACATAGATATGCAAATACGACATTTTGTAGAACCCACATAGCTTGCCATTAATTACTCTACCTGCACACTTCTTACAAATGACAACACAGAGATTGATGGATGCCCAGTCAGGACTGGGAGCTTTACAGTCAGCGCAGCTCCTGTTGGACTCATTGAACCAAATCTTCTCAGCTACTTCATAATCAGATAGAGTTTCTGCTATTGATTGCTGGAGTGCTTCAATCCAGTCTTGTTTCTCTCTTTCTGACTCTGCTGTAAAGCTGAAACAATTGACTTTTCTTTGTTATTGATCTTTATTTTAAAGCCCAATTAAATATGGTCTGTACTCTCTCTTACTTATTACATTTACACCCGAAATCACAGTCAAAAATCTCCCTCCACACAGATATAAATACCAAGATGGAATGTATTATTTTGTATTTTTAGTCAACAGTCACTCTGTTTTAGTACTTTTTTCAACAGAATCACTACTAGCATAAGCTATACAGCTTTTGTAACATTCACGTAACATCCCTGAGTTAATTTCAATCCTTTTATGTTACCAATTACCAAACTTAAAGACTGAACTTTAACAAAAGCACAGAATGACATAAGAAAACATGGAGACTTATTGAGAATTGAAAACAGACTTGCATTTCATTTAATCTTTTTAAAAAATTAAATAGTAAACAAACATCAACATGGTCATGTCTTAAGAGAAAATCAAAGAACTAGCTATCTACCAACTAGCAACAGATTCAAATTGCTGATCAAGACTAATTTACTTGCTAGCTGACTGAGAATGAAAGTATTTGCTAACATTTAACAAGTCCAGGAGAACGAAGAAACTTCTTTTTATCCTTCATTACGACATTTCATTCAAGAAACACTACAAGACTTAACAAAAGGCTTTTATTAGCATGTACTTTCATTTTCTTAAAAATCATTACAAGTCTCAGCATCAGCCGAAGCGAAACTTTCAACTGCTTTCAACCAAGGATTTTTACAAGGGATAGCACATGAAAGCTTCTTTTCAAATAAAATGTGTAATATTAAATGGATGCAGCATTATTTCACTGCTGAAGTTTATTATTCTTTAGGATGGAGTCAATTTGTTAAAGTGGAGAAATTCCTTTCTCTTTTTTTTTCTTTTGCCCTTGCACAGAATGAACAAAGAAGGGTACATAAAAATAGGAACCTGTGGGCATAATATGCCTAGTCAGGAGCTAACAGATGCAGCACACAGCTAAATAAATGAAAGAAAATCTTCCCATTTTTCTAAAAATTGCTGAACATCCTTAATAAAAACATCACCTTTTCATCCAAACTAGCTACAGCACTGCAGTATGAAACCAGTAGTTCTTTAGTGCCTTAGTTAATTGCATATTTTGTAAAGCAAATATTAAAGTTCTTACCTAAAGCTTTTATAAGGAGTAATTATTTCAAAAGATTGCTTTGCAGCTCGATCCACTTGTTTTACATTTGCCACATTCATAGGGATTAAAGTGATACCAAATCCTGTCTTAAAGTCCTAGAGAAAAGATAATAAAAGTTTAGAGGGTTATCATTCAAGAATAAAACGTGCGAAGAAGAATTATTTCGTCATGGTCCAAAAAAACCAAGACCAGTAACAGACACCTTTGCCATAACATACAAGCCACTTCTAATTTATTAATGGATAAATAAACCTCCACTAAATTTTGTCCAACCACTATGTTTCCAACTCCTAGAATGACCTTACTTGATTGCTGGTAGGAGAAAAAATGCATGCTCTAACTATTAATAAAGGAAAGAATAAAGACAAAGTTTTAAAAATAGATTGCATTAAAATGTGAATGCAAAATTATGGAAGGATCTAGCTTAAATCATGCTTCAGTGTCTAAATAATCTTTATACATCTAAATCCTTCTAAGTGACAGCAGTTTTTCTTGCTTTAAAACTGAGTGTTTAAACAAAATAAAATATGTATAAAATTCTTTCTTAAACCTTTGGTTGCTCATGCTTCTGATCTACTACATGAACTAAACATGTCTTTGAAAAAAGGTACTATACAGCGGCTAACATAGACAAAGGGTTAGTTGTGAGTCAATTATTAGAAAGTATTTTTGCCTTAAACCAAGAGAAACCATTTGGGGTTTTTTTCCTCCTGCATGGGAAAACGTACTTAAAATAAAAATAACTTTTGCATTAACACAATTGGGAAATAAAATGTTCAGTGAGCTCTTGTGAGGGCCTCTCAAATATATGGATTTTGGAAAAACTGATAAGTACGTATGTTATTTCTGATCTATTTGAAATACCATCAGCATTTCCTTCTTTAAATTTATTTACATGTTCATCTAAAGGCAGTCACTTCCACAAGATTAATTTCTGGAAGTATTAGCATACTTCTTGAAAACAGTAACTAAATCAGAAACAAAACTAACTATATCTCCCAAGCAAAAAGCCAAATTCACACACTTTACCACTTGTATGTTCATTAAGTTATCTCTCACATAATAAGTAGTTGGGTACAGACCGATAAAAATAAAAGCACTGAAGGGCAAAAGCTTCAGAGTTGCCTGCCTCTGAAGAGAGGATTGTTTTTCTATTTAATACATATTTAAACCTGCATCACTGACAAGTTTCTCTTGGTAAGATTCTCAAATTTTTGAGCACTAAAGCCTACATGGAGAAAATACTTTACAAAACTCTTTTATTTCCCTATTTCAGGTATGAGCAAATAAAAATATAATTTTAGCCAGGATTGCTAAGGCTAAACCTGACAAAAGACACACATATATATGTGTGTGTCTATGCACAAGCAGAAGTATCAATTACATCACACAAGGCATTGAATAGAAAAATGCCCCAAAAAGCATAATAAGGTCCATTATAGGATGAGATTTTTAGAATGACAGAATTCCCACTAATTAAATATACTGTGAGATAAGTTAGCTAATGTTTCCTTGCCAGACTTCTTATTAAGAATTTTTTGGGGTGTTTTTACATTCCATTACCTTTGACAGTAACAGTGGGGAACCGGGTATGGATCTTATGGACACAACCCTCTATAAAAAGTAGAAGCTTTTCAATAACTAACCTGGTTTAGCCATGCCTCATACAATTTAGTTTAGAAAATAGAAAAAAATAGAAATATTTTAAAATATTTCTACTTTTCTTCTACACTCATATCCTGTAACCTGGACATTTTTATTCTCTCCTCTCATCTTCAGCCCCCACTCCATTCTCCCATAAGTCAGGGAGTTTCATACTGACACACCTGCCTCAGAAGAGAGGAGAGAGGTCTGTGAAGCCTACACAGTCCCTAATTCGCCCTCTATGGGAAAAGAGTGGGCAGAATAATCTCTTTTTGAGTGTGAACTTGACAGCATCCTCTGTAGCAGTGAAGCATTCTTAACTTCACATCACCAGTGAGAAAAACAGAAGCATGAAATAGTAAAAAAAAAAAAGACTGAGGATAGAAAAATACAAAAACTTTTATTTCTATCAGTGAAATGAAAAAAAAAGAAATCTAACCAAAACAAACCAAAACCATTAACTTTCTAGAATTAAATGGTTTATGTTTCTGAGATGTAAATTGGATGCAAGTTCCATTTGTTGATTCAATTATTTCGAATTATTTCAATTGGCCTTAAGAAATTCCGATTTTCAGAGGAGAGCCTATCCTTGAACCTGAACAGTGCAATGCATTCTTTGTTTCTTAAATAAGAGCTGAAAAAACACCACAAGCCATGGTTAATAGGTGTTCAAGATACTTCTAGGTCCAGATTAAAGTTCACTGAAGGTAAATGAATAACAAAGGTGACCAAAATAATAACTACTTTATTGAGCCAGATCAAAAGTTCCCCTGTACAGTAGCTTCACTTTAGGCACTTGCTACTGGTGATGCTCATAAAAATAATGCAAATAAGAAAAGGCACATGCTCATCTTCCCAAATAAGCTTCCAGCAATCTAAGCACTTGAACATCCCTGAACAAACAGGTGCAGAAAAGACAATTATACTTACTAGCCACTGACAGACACATCCTCAAGGAATTTAAAAAGCCCAACAACAACAACAACAACAACAACAATAACAACATGCTTTGAGGTCTCTCCAGGATCTTACTTCATATATTTCCCAAATACTGGCTGTGAAAAATGGAGGTCCTTTTTTACATGTATGTTGCCACCTGATAACTGAGAATTTTAATTTCTTGCCTGACAACTGAGAATTTCCTTACATAACATAAGAGGAAAGAAACACTAACAAAACTTCATTCATCTACTAATTCCACAATGTTCCTTCTTAAAAATATTTGTTCTATATTCCTTCAAGTCTCTTTTTCATGCTTTCAAACAGCTAGTTGCATCTCCTTTCCTTGGGGCAAAATGGAGCAAGCTGTATGGAAGCAACCTGCCACACAAAGATCACACATACACATTAATGTCTGTGAAAACCAAACTTTGTTTTACTACACTTGACAATACAGAACCAAGAAAGCACTCTAGAAATAAAGTACATTAATTTGAAAGTCTCAACCATTAGGTGCAGCACCAACCCTCCAAAATTTGCATACGTGCCCAGTGTCTGAACAATCCTACCAAAGAGAGAATAACACATTATGGTTTACATTCAGCAAGGGCATAAGAACTTACAATACTGAATTTCAGTGTGAGGAATGTCAGAAACGTTAAGAAATTAGAATCTACTTTTCAGAACAGAAGATGGTGGCAAATTAAGCAATTTCATTGGTACATTAGAGTGAAGTTATTTCCATAATCTTCCAAACAAACTCCTTAAGGTAACTGCACAACCTGGCATAAACCTGGCTTTGTGAGTACAGGTACACCAGAATCTAATTGTCAGTGCGCAGAATTATATGCTTTCAGGAGTGCAGTCTTCTTCTCTCCTTCAGAAACAGAAGTGGGTATTGGTACAGGGAAGAAAGAAGTGCTCCACTTTGAAAGATAAATTCATTCACTTTGAGTGCACAGAAGGACAATAGGGCCATTCAAGAACTATACAAAAAATATCGACAGCAAGAGCAAGCAGTATCTTTTCAGAACAAGAATTGTCTTGCTTCTACCCACTGAAAGCTCATTGTTTCATATACATTGAACTGTGCTAGGATTTCTGACAAAGGAAGAAAAGTTTAAGATTCAAAAATGCACAGAGAAAGATGAGGGTAGGGCTGTTCAGGGTTTTTTTTAAACTTAAATATAAATATGACTTGAATGTCTATAGTTATACTGTTTTCATTAATTTGAAGAAAGGTTGAAAAATGAGTTGACAATAAGAGCTTTAAAAAACCCCAAATAAAATTCTTTATAGATATAATAATAGATCAAAAGTATTCACTAAACAGCACAGTTAACTGAAGGCTAAAAATACTAAGGTGAGTACTGGCCTTCTGATTAGCTGTTGTTCCTTCCTGAAGGGTGAATGATTACAATGTGTGAGTGTTGCTGTTATCATCACCCTGTCTGAAAATGACATAACCTATGAAAACCTGTCATCTGTATATAAACCATGAAATTATTTAACTTTTATTTTTAAAGACACCTTTAGCACGTATCTATAAAGTGACTCTCAGTGTACAAAATTGCCTTCTCTATTTTGCATTATTTTTTCATAAGCAAAAGCTGTCCTGTGACAGGCTTTACCAACATTTCTTCAATTCTATTTTGGATGAAATTCAAGGAGATTCAAAATTGGTTTCACACCTTTTCTAATATACCACCACTGTTTTACAGACACAAACACCAAGGTTAAGGAACACTGAAGGGCATGTATGTATAAAATCATGCAACTGTATCTAAACGTGAAATTTTCAGAGCTGCTGGACACCTAACTTTCGGTATTTTGTCTTAAAAAGACATGCTTGGGCACTTTTCTACATGCAATTTGTAAATAAATTTGTAATCAGAGGCTGAACCTTGTGACTCTCAGTTAGTGAACAGACTTCCTCCACAAAACTGTATTTCTAAAAGAACTCTTCTTCTACCTAGTAAGTACAATAATTTTTCTTTATATTTTTTCCCTCCCACTTGGCATTATTATTGGTTTAGTCAAACCAAAATTCATCTGAACACAGGCGTTCTAGAGATGCTGCTTGTTTTCTTCAACATTTACTGTTTCAGCAGCTATTATCTTGTCTTTGGATGCACTGTGTTTCATGGATCTAACACTAGCTACCCAATATACAAAGTTGATTTAAAAAAATCCTTGCATCAGGAAAATATCTCAGAGAAATGAAACCAAAAAAATCCAGCCACAATTATAACTTTATCCATACTCCTCACATAAAAATGATTGAAAATAAAAGGTTAACTAACTACTACTTTCATATTAGAAATATCAAACCATATTTTTATATCTTTTTTTTTAGTGGAGGACTAAGGGGATAACAGCAACAGCAGAGAAAAAGGAAAATTGCTGCCATGAGTTCAAGAGACTATGTTTGTACATACTCACACATGCATATACACACATAAGTATACACCTTCATATATAAATATATATATTTGTAGCTTATTTTGAAGTAAAAAAAAATACAGAAATACAGAACTCTGAAGTACAGAAATAGCACTGGTATATGCTGGGAACACAGCACTTTTGGAAATTGCTACATTAACTGTGTATTCCCACTGCACATCACTTTCCTTCCTGTGAATTATGAGATCATGGTGCATTTGCTTTTTTTGTCTTTGGCTGTCAGACATTGAGGACATGCAATATTTAAGCATGTGCATGAACACACACAGAGATATACATATATATAGATATAGATATAGATATATAAATATATATTTATAAAATAAAGCTCCAATACTGGTAAGAGGCAACAGATAATAAATCAAGAACATTATACTACATATAAAGATATATACACACACACAAATGTATATGTGTGTGCTGATAAATGCACATTTTTTTGTTTCCTTTTTAACAGCTATCTTTCATACTACCCTAACACTAATTTATAAAAATTCGTATTTCTGAAACTACTCTTGTCCTACTGCCCATTCACAGAAACTTCTTGACCTTTAATCACAGTATCTCTGATCAGAGTTCCAAAATAGGACCTTACACGGTTCCTTGAATTTACCATTTAATTTGCAACAGCTCTTTAGGTTTACCTTGGGGAAGTTACCACGAAATTCGTGACAATTACACTATTCTTGCAAGATCTGAAAATTCCCTTAACAATTTAACATGATTTACACTTTTCCTTCATTCTAACCCCAAGGCATTTGATTCCCTCCAAAGAACCAAACTATTCCAGAGAGATTAAAAGCCAGGAACTAGAAGCATTCAGATGAAGCATTCATAGTTTCTTTCCCCTCCTTGTTATTTGGAGGCATATACTTCAGCCTTTCCAGCTATTAAGGAGGGCTAATTTCTGCAACAGAAATATGGGAAAAAACAGGCTTCCATACTAATGAAAAATTAAGACTTTTTATGTAATTAAGAGTTTGAGAAAGAGTAACTAGTAATGCAGAAATTGCTTTGACGATATTAAGTTTACACAAGTTTATATTGATTTCTTCTCCTTCTATAGGTACTGAGCTTAGCACCCCTAGTTACTTTTCACCAGGCTTCTCTACATCCCTCATCACAGCCTAAAACCTTTTAATACAGATTTCCGGTGATAGTTACATATTGTGGATTGGAACACAAACCACCACATACGTACTCTGTCTCACAGTCTTCTAACGAGTCCCAAAATGAAACCACAGTGAAGCACACAGTATATAATTACACACTGAAAACATAATGTTAGAAGAACATGCAGGTTGCTAACTCAAGCCCTGATGAGCAAGGAGATACTAGAATTCCAGTTGTCTGTGCATGTTAACTCTGTAGCTTGGAGCTCATCTGTTATGACATGTGAGGTAGTCACATCATCAGTTTTAAGTCCTTCATTTAACTAAGCAAAATTCTTTCCCCCATGAGAGAACCACTTGAAAATCATTCATGCTATTGTTGCAAAAAATTTGTAATGACAACCTGGCATCCAAAATTTTGGAGGTTACAAAGGAGGAAGACAGCAAAAGGGAAGAAGGGCCACTTAGATTAGCTCTTGTCAGTGCCATTTAGTAAGCTTGTCTGCAGTGGAGTGTTTTGGATATACTGCTGGAGTACATCCCTCTCTGTATCATTCCACATCATTATTTTATAAAAAAATATAATACCTGTACTTTGAGATGGCTCTATGATGAAAGCCAGTACATAAGAAATGGGAATAACTAAGATACTAGTTTAAAAAATGCATTCCTGACCAACACTCTAAGGTAGTTACAACCTTAGATGTTTCTTCTCATGTAAGTTACAGATCTCTCTATTCACTTACTACAGGAGCAATTCAGAATCCTCACTTAAGCAGCTATGTGTATGTATTTTGCAATATCAATACAATTTTATATCACTTGATTATGCACCATCAAGCCCATGCCTTGCTTGTTGTATGGGATGGATCTAGGACACATGAAGATGAAAGCTCCCTTCATTTATGGGCTGCAAAATACAAAAAAAAAAGGAGGATCACATAATTAAAGTGACTGAATACTATCCTCGAGAGCTAGCTCTTATCTTTGCCTTCTCCAGTTTCTACTCAGTGTAAATCAAAAGCCTTAGCATACAGTCATTTCACTGCACATTTTTCATTTCCTAGTATCTGACTTTATGCTCTAGGGTTTGATTTGCAGAACTGCTGAGCAATTGGAACTTCAGCCAAGACCTATGAAAGCAGTATTTTGAGCAGGTATAGTTTGACAGAGAACTATTCCCTCCCAACCACCCATAAAAGACTAAAATAACAGAGAATGTAAAATATATGGATATTTGAATCCTTCATTCTGTTTCTCAGAACTGTGTGGTCACATGGAGGAGGCAATTATGTTCCTTTACCTTACAGGAACTGATGAAAAATAAATTCCTCATTGTTCCTCAAAGAACATTCCCTTTTCAGTGAAGGATTCATTTGAATGTAAGGCATTTTTCAACAGTGTGCTATAAAAAAGGCATGGGCTACTTCATGAAAATAAATTAAAATTACCAAACAGTTACTAAATAAACAATGCACTGAAAGAGGTAGTGATCCCGTGAAAGCATATTACAGTATCTACTGCAAAACATTGTAACTGGATGAAACTAAGGTCTTAGAAATCAGCCCAGTTTTCCCACAATTAGAGGGGTGCACACAGCTGTAATTGAGGTAATGTTATTTCACGCAGATCTTCTTTGAATTTTCAAAAGTTTTTAGCTGAGTTCTTAAAAAAAAATAAGTTTACATAACACAGGAGCATCTGTCTCCCCATGTAACCCCAAGTAAGTTCTTACTCTAGACAGATGCTTGGTTTCAAACAATTTCAACATAATAGCAGCCAATGAATCTTCAGGTCTTAGCAAGATTTAAGGAAAGTAGATCAGAACAAAGAACACAGAGTTTAAGTTTCCCCACTTCCTTACAGTCCCATAAAGGGACTGTAAAGAAAGACTTTAGTGTATGGCCACAGTGAATTGAGACAAGATGATGCAATCTGGAATGGGATGTTCAAAGTCAACAGCCACAAACACATAAACATATAAATTAAAAGCTTCTATTTCTTAATCCTTAAAAACAAAGCGAGAAGAAGACAACAGAGAGTAGAGAAAAGATCATAATTCCAAATATTCATAAGTTTCTCACTTGTGCTGAAACATGCTGAAAGGGAAGGGGAAGAAACAATCCATGCTGCAACCATGAAAAATCATGAGATGTCATAAAGATGGTACAGCTAAATAAACATGTAAATAAGATTCAAAGCCTGTCAGGAGCAAGTACAGCCTATATTCAAGGCTTTCACCTTTACTTTTATTCTAATGGCTATTCATAACATTGTTGCATATTTAAAGAGGCAATCATGTTCCTTAAGATACACAACTTCTAACACACGGAAACTCATTCCATTTCAGAGTCTTGCTTCTTGCTACTCAATTGACATATTTTTTGCCCCAAAGGGATACCAGTTTAACATATGCAAAATCTAAAATTACGTGGAAGTGCCTCAATTTTCCTCACTTTTAGTGTTTGACCACTTCCACCTTTTTTCTTCATTTAGCTGAAACAGCCATCCCTATAGCCACCACCTCAAATTCACACACAGTTTTAAACACTTCACTGCAATGAGCACCCAGAGCAACTCCTGTTCACACAAGGACATTTTTAAACATAGATATTACTATTACAATTTTAAGTAGCCATCTGGACTCTTCTTTGGAAGTGCTTCACAAATGGAAACCTTCTTAGATTTAGCAAGAGTGTTCTCTGGAGACCAGAAGGATCAGCGAATTTTAAGATACCACATATAGCCATAATTTTCTGAATTCATATCTTTATAATCATCTTGCCAAAGCTATACATACACAGCAAGGATCTTGTTATGTATTCATAATCCAGAAAAACTGGTAAAAACAGCGTTTGAACTCTTACAGGATGGACAGATTGTGAACATTTTTGCAATACCTTAAAATCTACAACAGTTGTCACGCAAAAATGACAAACCTTTTCACAGACCTTTTAGTACAGTTGTCACTAGATAAGAGAGAAAACTGTCATGACATCCCCACTGGCAAAATTCCCCTAATGAACCAAGAAATCCTCCAAATAATGGAGTTTCTGCTTTCCTCCAAAATTTGCCCATGGAGATAAACAAATATGACATTGACAATAAAGTATCATTGACCAAGCACAGTGCTTTTACGTACTGACTACACACAGGAAGGTGCTAAGACAAATGGTCCTCACAGTAAATATGAAGAATTCTTATTTTATTTACTACCTCCTTCTTTAATAAATTAAAATTTAATTCTATGATGTGATATTTCACAAGTAGAAATAATTAAGAACATAATTCACAGTAGTTCAATAACCACAAACAACAATAGCATTTCCTGATGCAGAAAGTTTTTAAAAGTTTTTTTTCACTCACAAACCCAATTTCCAAGTAATCTGCATGACTCAAAATATTTACAAAGGGCAATTAATTAAAAAAAAAAAAAATCAACAGTTTCTAAAGTATCATACAAATAGGACTAATTATTACAGACATTTTCACATCTTTAAAAAATGTATTTATGGCTATCTGAATATATTCCAAACATACCCCATTTTATCATAACTGGATCCTTATGGGATTTCCCAGCTGATGTTGATAAAAAGAACAGTTTAGATTTCTGATCCTATCAATCTGAATCACTCTTCTGAGATGGTGTATATTGCAACAAAACACACACACACCACACACCTTATAAGAATAAATGAATGAATTACGTGAAATATGGAGAGCTCTGGACTTTGCTAACTACTTCTTCCAGCTTGGGAGATTTTAGACACCTTCTGCTTAGAGAGCCATGAAGAAAAATGTTTCACTTTAACAAGTGACATTATGATCTTCAATTTAAAAGGAAAAAAAGTAAGCTAAGGAGAGTACAGACCCTCACAAAAGCTTTTGGCCAGACAGTATAAACTCTCATCTGTTTAAGAAATGTTCATCTTTGTGGGAAAGAGACATCAAACCCCATAAAATTTCAGATTTGTTTAAAATTTGAAATTCAGAAATTTTTGGACTACCTGAAACAAAAAGATAATGCTTTTTCTTGTGAAATACATAAATAAATATTTAGTAGAAGATCTAAATTTTGAGAGTGTGCATGCATATCCATTAACTTTGAAGAAAGTGTCAGACTTCCTGGAGGTTCAGACCTTTTCTAGAAGTCAATGTAAAGCCTCAACTTCCCACTAATGCCTAGAAACAGAAACCTAAGGAGACCAAAATATGATTTGTGAATTCTTCCCACTGCTGTAATACTTATCCTAAAACAGTGAAGGAACAGCAGCACCAACAGTTTTGCCATACATTTGTCTGTGCCTGGACCAAGAGAGGGCTGATGCCATGACAACAGCAACGCTGCACCGCAGCTTTTTATAAGCACAAATCTTTCCTAACCCACTCGGTCATTTCAGCATTACCTCTCCTGGGAAGACATCCTCCTTACATTTAGTTCAGCCAAAAATAGACTGAGGTGGGTTTGGGATTTTGTTTGTTTGTTTTGAGGGATTGGTTTCTTTGGTTTTGTTTATAAAGAAAATATTTTCGTCTGCTGGCTTTAGATTCACTCACACTAATTTGTCTTTATGCGACAAACATGAAAATAGCAGATAAACGCAGAGAAACTGTTTCGAATTTTTGTAAAGCAAAATCACTAATGGACACACATACAGCTACTGCTTAGCATCTATTCACTTTCATACTTGCCTAGGCTTTGTGTCATGAAGGTAGTGATTTCACATAAAAAAAACCAGTTAGTACAAAAGTAAATATGTAAAAGAGAGTTTCAAGAATCAATACAACTTACAAACAAGCAATCTGCTTTTCACCACTTAAATACTGAAATGGTTACAGTACTAAATACTTACAGAGATTACTGAATTCCTAGTAAATCCATCGTAAATAAGTTTTATTACGAGTTCATGTAAAAGCCATTGCCATTTGATTCTAGTGACTATTTTTTTTAAATTTTGATTTTACAATGATCAAAGCTAAGATGGGCAACCGTCACAGCTAAAGAAGAATCCAGCTCTAAAATATCTGCACTATACTCATGTTTCAGAACTGTGTGTAGAATTAATATACCCTTCCAAAAAACAAAATGCCTTTGTCATAATGAATGTAATCTAAATTTTTATGAATATTGCCTCCCATCACAAATTATGAGCTAGAAGCACCTTATGTAAAAATAAAGTAAATTCAAGCTTTCAACGAAATTATTTTCTGCTAGTGAGCAGCAAAGGCTAATATCTAACAGAAAAGTACAAATTATCTGTGAAAACATGGAGCAACCATTTTCTAAAAAAGGTACTTAAACTAATTAGAAGTTAAAAACCAAAATCTTTAAAAAAAAAGCCCTCCACATACTTCTTTCAAATAACCTTTATACTCTGTGTTACTATCTCGACAGCTAGTTAAAAGAAAGAACATTAAATCTTTAACAAATTATCTCCATTTACACATTTATCTTCTGTTTGTTTCATTAAGCTTCCTGTTGTCACCCACTGAACAGTACAGGAAGGTCTTTTAGGACCCACAGTAAGCTACAGATACATGGCTCCTTTGTAGCATAATGATTCCACCTGTCTACTACATTCTTTTCACTTCTTGAGTCTCTCACTCACCCCAAATCCTTACAAGCAAGAAATAAATCTCACTCACCTGAATTTAATGAGCAACTGAAAAAACAAAACTTGTCAACAGCAATGCTAACTCATGTCTCAGAGCACATTCTTGGGGAGGGGCAACAGGCCGAGATTACTATTTATTTCTTTCCTGAATTTTGTGCTAGAATAGCCTTCAAAATCACGCAGTAATTAAAAAAAGTAATTTTGAAATACACACATATTGCTATGTTAAGATTAGTCAAGATGCCTTACAAATCAGTGATTAGTGAAGAGCAGCACCTGTAGTGGCAATTTGTTCATGGAAAGTGACCAGCCAACAGGGAAGCACTGATTTACAGGCTGATTGTACAGCAACATCCTGACCTATACACCAGCAAACTGAACCCACTTCATGTCATGGGGAAGCATAGTGATAAAAATGCTGTTCTGGCTCATAACTGAAACTCTGCAGATGCATCTCATCACACACAAGTCGCATCAAAATTGCAAAGACTCGATCAAGATAACACATAAAAGAGAATCTCACAAATAGTAAAAATAGAACGAGAATTACAAAATCACTCCCATTTAGGATATTCAGACACCCAGCAGCAGCATTTTGTACCATTTGTGGGTAGGGAGGGTTGTAACACGCTACAGTGATTTTTAAGAACAGGAAATCTACCAAAAAGCCCTTCTATATTAGTAAGAATGGGCAGCTGCAATCTGCAAACATGCTGAAGTTACAAGAAGGTATATTTTCTCAGCATGAACATGTCATTTAAGAAACTAGGATGAAGAAGAATTCAGGAATGAAAAAAAATACTGCACTAAAATGAAAAAACTGGCAATTGACATGAATGGCAAAGCTCCAACTGACATTCAAAGAGATGGAGATTCACCCCAGGTATCTGTGTATATATCCTACAAGAAACAGTTTTCCTTAAACGGCCCCATATATACTGAAAATGCAATGTGTCTTTAACTTTCCTATTTACAAGGACAAGCAACTACAACAAAATCTGCACATGCCTCTTCATGTCCATTTTAAAATACATCTACGTGCAGTATAGGAGAATGAAATTTAGATGTGAGGATAAAAGACCTGCACAATTAGAAGACCTGAACAGCACCACAGAATCACGCAGAACAGTGATGAGATAACATCCTCTGGTTTTGTATCTACAGTGCACTCTATTAACCTGTACTTTTTCTTCTCCTGTAAAATTCCCCTACATGTCCACTTGCATATATTAAGAGATATGTTTCTGATATTCCATATCACATCAGTGAGAGAAGGACGAAGAAAGAGAGTCCGAAAAACAGTTTGTGTAGATGTAACCCTTTCATTTCTACATGTAACGCTGTCATTTCTACATTAGCATTTGTTGCTGAGAACACCAATAAAGTTTCACACTGCTAATGGCACATATTTACCATAAGCAAGTACCTAAGGATCATCCAACTGCACACTGTTGTTACATAAAACCAAACAAGTCGTAGATCATCCCTTTTTTAGCTGCAGCACACACAAAAAACCAATTGCTGTACTTATTCAGGCCACAATAAACCCTTTCTAGGTAAGTCCCATAAAGAGGTTCCTGCCCTCTGCTGTGTGGTTGTTTTGTTGGTTTTTTTTTTTACAAAATAAGATGAAAGATCGTAGAATCCTCTTTGCTTCTCTTTGTGAAAAGAAGTGCAAGGTGAAACAAACCAACCTGGAAGTCAGAGTCCATCTCCCACACGGGCATCAATGACCAGTCACAGCCCTCTCTCATTCTCTTCTCTTATAGCTACTCAGGACTAATGAATTTTGCCTTGATCAGTTTCTCAACTTTTGTTATGACCCCCATCTCCTGTCTCATCAGTTTTCTTGCAGCCCAGTAAATTGGCAGCTGCTCAGTTCCTTCAGGGGAAAGAAGCGAGAGTCAATTGTAATAATGGGCTGCAATTACTCCTGTGTTGCAGGAACTGAGCTACTGCTGCTGACTGCTGTCATTTTATCTGCCTTTGAACTTCTTTATGACCCCATGGCAAGGAATAACAGCTCGCAGCTGGAAAAAACAACATACATACAACATCCTGCAGAGCCTCTCAAACAAGTGCCAGACAGGCTGATCCTGAACCAGGAAACAGGACACAAAGCCATATTTATTATACCAATGCAGCCACTCTGCTTCAAACCTTCCTTAAACCTCACTCATGTATCTCTAACACAGGTTTAGGTCTGCATAGTGGACTTAAACCACAGACGAGGATAAATGTGGACAAATGCAGTATTAGTGGATATAGACTCTTCTCTGCCTGCCTGCAGAGCATAGAAACCTCTACAATTTGGAAAGACAAGACTGGTACAAGACAAACAATTTTGCAATAACTGAAATAGAATCATATCCAACAGACAGCAGCAGGAGTTTTTTGAACTTTTTTTTTTAATAGCCTAACTCACCTTAAACAAGAAATGGACAGATAATCAATCTGACGCAATAATTAAATATTACATACCAGAACCCCCAAAAGGATTAGCAAAGTCAATAATGAAAGTGTTTACCTCCATGAGTAAAACACACTCATCAGCCATTGCATTATCTGGCTAAGCTTTTTTTTTCAAAGTAATTTTATTGAAAATGCCACAGAAGTACAATAAAAAGGTCTACCAAGAGGAAAAAAAGAACGAAGAAAAACAAACCAAACCAAATAAAAGTTGTTTGAAATGCTCGAAACATACATACGTCACCAGGCACGACTCACAATACAAACAAGATTATTTCTACCTTTTATTTCCTGAATTATTGCTTTCCATATATTTTCCTGAAAATATTTTTCTTTCAACCATTGTCCAGGCCAGTTCACATGGTTCTCTGGCTGCCCACTGCCAAGTGTTTTGACAACCTTCCATCTTAAGGGAAGGTAAAAAAACTTGATTTTTTCTCTGCTCTTCAGTGCATGTAACATTTTTCACGTGTTTCCTTAAAAGTGTTATATATCTGTCAATCATTCTGATGGATCTCTGAGGGGTCCTGACCCACATGCTGAGATTGAAATAACTTTTGAGTGAAGTTTTCTGGAAATATCTCTAAGATACTGAAATGAAATGAATGAGATTTAAAACATGCCATCTCTAAAAAGATGTTATTTTGTATGCAAAATATTTGAGAGGGAGAATTTAATTTAATAACCATGACATTGAAGTGTTTCATGCAGTAAGAATTCAGTCTGAGTTGATTAAGTTCAAATTTGTTGGCCTAGCAATTTATTAACCAGGGACAGAAATTATTGCTGAGAAAGCACACTGGGGTATTCCCCACATTCATATCAAGCTGTAAATCATAAATTCTCTTCCTTTGGCTATAAGGATGGCTCATTTATTTAGAATAAAAATTTGTAGATATAAGACAGTGGAGTAGAGAAAATAATGTTTTTTATTACCTGAACAATACCATACTGCTCCAAACAACATAAAGAAACCAGCACAGATGAAGAAAAAAAAAATATTTATGGCCCAAAAATATTAAAATGTTATTTGTGCTACACTGATATTAAAGATCTTAGTATTTTAAGGATCACCTCTATAATTCTCATTTTAAACCATCACTTTACATTACTAATGAAAACTCCAATGGACTAATTATTTTAGTAGTCCAATAGCAACTCCAACCTGCTCTCTGTGCACTGCCATCAAAGCTACTGTTCCCATTTCCAGCCCATGCTGTATGGAAAAGAACCATTTTGGAGCAAGTGTCTACTGTTGAATTAAGCAATTGTACAAAAAGGGGTGGGAGCTGAAAAAGTATACGAAGAGGGAAAAAAGGGAGGGCGTACTACAAATTCTGGGTATTTTCAACAAGTTGCAATGGTCCTTACTCTGATGAACTCCAACAGAGATTGAAGTAAGACTGCCTGATCTTGAAAATCGCCACTGAGTAACTACAGAAATCCATGAATGGCAAAACTGTTTTCTTTATGAACACTGTGCATTTCCTGCATGATCAGTTACTGCAAGCTAAATGCATTATGATCAATCACTTGCTTTTAAGTGCTTGAAGTTCTAAACATTAGTGTCAGCTACAAGGCACATTAATGAATTGCAGACATATTCCTTGGTCTCCTGCTACTGCAGGAGTTATTTATTTTTGCAACCAAGGAGAAAATTTTAATCACCATAAAGTGACTACCAGTGCTCATCTGATGATACTTGTCATAGATTAGGCAAATCCTAGTCTTCAGCAATATTGCTTTTCCACTTCAGACTGGAAAAAAGAATAGCCCCACCTGTTACCTTTCACAAAAGGATATCTATACATCTTAGTTCTTTATCATGTAGGCAATGCACCAAAAGAGAAAAATATCCTTTTGTGACATTACTTGTCTGAGCTCTGCCACAGGAAGTACAGACTGAATTCAGAAACCACATCTACTTAATTGAGTTGTAATGGATTTCAAACCCGGCAAATTGGTAACAGAAGTTATATACTAAACAAAAATTTGCAATAGTATATTATGGCATTTTTAACTAATTATGACATGGAATTCACATACACTATCGTGGAAGTCTGGTGACAACAGGTGAGGAGAAGATTGAGATTTGAGACAGCCAGCTTGCCTTCATCAAGGGAAAGTCTTGCCTAAGTAACCTAGGGGCCTTCTATGATGGAATGACTACGTTGGTGGACATGGGAAGAGTATCAGATGTCATTTTGCTGAGCTTCTGTAAAGCCTTTGACACAGTCCCCCACAACACCCTTCTCTCTAAATTGCAGAGAGCCTGATTTGATGAGTGGACTGTTCAGTGGATAAGGAATTGGTTGGAAAGTCACATCAAGTGGTCAATGGCTCAGACACCCACTGGACATCAGTGACAAGTGGCACCCCTTAGGGGTCTGTATATCAGTGTTCCTTAATATCTTCATTAATGAGATAGATGGACAAACGTGAGAAGTGAGCACATGGGAACCTCAGGAGGTTTAATGAGACCAAGTGAAAGGTGCTACATCTGGGTCAGGACAGCCTCCAGTATCAGCACTTTGTTATTTAAATGTGCATATAGATACGTATATGCTGATTATACAACATTTCAGAATAATTGAATGCAGAAATAACTTCTTCATGTGATTTAAAATAAAAAAATGAATGCAGACTCGGTCTACAATTATGCAAGGAAGTTCCCATAACAATGCTCTGGTTCCCATATTTTGGGCTTTTGATCCAATACATGATGTTACTATGGGATTTGAAGCCAAGGTAGTAGTTCTTAAAAACAAGCAACATATATAGTGCTGGACAACGGTCTCAGGAAATTCCAGTACTCTTAGAAGCAAACCGATCTCCCCAACATTGCATTAATAGTGTTATAGCCTTATGGCAAGTAGACCTAAAACCATCTTCAATTGCTTCTGCGTGTGCTCTGGCACTACGTAAAATCTTCATTAAATTCAAAAAAAACGCACTTTTCTTCACCGTTAATTTTTAAGTGATTAAGGTAGCTAGCTATATATGTATTAGTCATCTATAAAGCTTGACAGAGCAATACTGAAAAACTGACACCTTTACTCCAAATCAGATTAATCAGGAGGCTGTTTATCACTGTGGAAGCATTAGGCTTTTTACCACGTTTCATGACTGCTTTAGGTATACTTACATCTCAATGAGATCTTAATAGCATAAAAACAAATGAACAGGAAAAAATCCTCAAAGTTTAGCTGCATGTAGAAGAATGTAACACTAACTCTTAAATCTTTTTTTTTTTTAATAGAAGTCCTGTTTATGCTCTTCTCTGTGTTCTTTAATAATATTTTCCACAACCTAGAACAACATCACACAAAATTATTTTTGGATGTAAAATGCAGATCTTCCCTGTAAAGGTGGTCATTGACACATTTTTCTTCTCTGATTGAGCCACTTCAGCAGCATATTATTTTAAATCTATTTTTTAATCTTTTTTGAAGTAGGAGTGCAATTAAATTTAAAACTGAAGAAGTAATTGTGATAACAACAACAAACCTTTTCCCCACTCAACATGATTTCTTGTAATCATTCATTTTGTATTATAACAACCAAAAATGAAAGCTTTAAAGCTTTCTTACGCAATTCAAGTTATTTCCTGTTGTTTCTTATGTCATGCACAGCAATTGATCGTTGCTATGTTTTTGAGTGTGAAAAACCGGAATGAATTTCTTGCAAAGAACTGCTGGAAAATTAGGGATATGACCTTAATCTATCATTCCAACTACAGCTTGATGCAAACAACTATATTTAAAAGAGGCTGGATCACTCGATTCCACTACAAGTCACCAATGTATCAGTATATTTTGTCTTAAAACACTTCTTCATATTAGTCTTTCCCCCTCCAATGTATTTGGTATATTTTTGGGTTATTCTGTTTTTGCTTTTTAACATTTGGTACAGATTTGTATTGTTATGAAGGAAGGACAAAGCCTGAATAAATCAAACAACAAAGATCAAATGTTCTTTTGTTTTTCTGTTACCTCCACCTATTTAAGCCATTCCAGGACAAGCTCAGTTGCATGTTTGTAACCATGTTTGATCACGGTCTGCACTAGCAATCAAGTACAGCACTGTTTCTTCAGAGTTTCCCAGTTACTACAACTGACAGTTTTTCATCACAAAATCTCTAAAACCACACATGTTCTTGAGGCAGCAGAGATGAGGATGTGGGATGAGGATGGGGAACAGGAGAAACACAATTACAAGGACTGCGCTTCTTGTTTTCTCATTCTCAATAATTCCTCCTTCCACTGCCACACCTCAATACATACCAGGCACTTCTGTCTCCTCTCACCATGTATCAGCCATCTGAATGGTCTTCCCTCCTGCTTCCTTTTGTTGCCTTTACTCCCCTTTTTCCCTTGCTTCCTTTTCAGGACTCTCAGTTGCTTTTCTCAGGGTTCCTCATTAGATCTCAAAAGTTTTAAGTAAGTATTTTCCTTTCTGCTCAACTTGCATTCAACTCCTTTCTCCAGTTTTCTTTCACACTGGTGTTGCCATCACCTTGTACTCATTATATTCACAAATACAATCATGATGATACACCAAAGAATCTACATATATTAAAAAGACTTTCTCATGATTTGTGCTTTAGTATGACAACCAATCATTACTACTCATCTTCAGGACTTCATTTAGATGTTCTTCTTTGGCAACCTTCCATTGTTAAACACTTTTGACTCTTCTTAATAGATACTTCTTTTTTTTTAAAAGGATTTCTCTCTCACTCATCATGTTCTTGGTTATTAATCAGGGTTCCATTTTCTCCAGGTAAAAACAGAACATTTCCTAATGAACAATCCCCTTTGCAGAGTATCATCATATATTCCCATTGCTGTATTCCAAAAGACTTCCAAGTCTGCCCCTGAATCCCAACCACATTGTCTGTGGCACTGTATTTCACAGAATCATAGAATGGTTTGGGTTAGAGGAGACCTTTAAAGATCATCTAATCCAATCCCCCTGAAACACGTATCCAACAGGGGCATCTTTCACTAGACCAGATTGCTCAAAAACGCTCCCCTTTAAGCCTGTGTTTCTGAACAGAGATAAAAACTTATCTCTGCTCTTATGCAGACAGAGACTCATGCACATAGCCCTTTGGCTTCCTTCCACTGACATCACATCACTTCCTCTCTTTCAAGATGCCAATCTCAAGCACCACCTTTGGCTTGTCCTTTCAGCTATCCTTGTACCAGCTCTTTACATTATCCCACTCTTTGCCATCTTTCTGCCTGTTTAATATCCGTTCTTGTAACACATCTTTTGGTGTTGTCCAGTTTTGCTTTAAATGCACCATTAGCATTACAGAGGAAATGAAAATTACTAGGCACCCTTACTGGTTCATTCAACATGAATAAACATTTCCATCTGCCGCAGAGCAAATCATTTCAATCTTTGACAAAACAAAACACCCTCTGAAATCAATAGGAACATTGAGCCAAAACGAAACAAGAGGTTTTAATAAGTGATGTATATTATTGTTCATACATAACAGAGAGCATACTCATCACCAACCTAGCTTTAACTTCGAGTCAGGCATGGAGAAAACATGTCACAAATTATTATGGCACACAGCCATACCAGTCCCCTGTGTTTATATTGGGCAAATTTCCTAAAATATCCCAGGTAAATACATCCAGCCACACAAAGCAGTAACAGGAAGATCCTGATTTCTCTTTTCAAAGCCAAATTCTAGCACAAACACTATGACACCTAGGCCCTCCCTGACTTTTGATACCAGTAAATCTTAAATATAGCCTAACAATGGGGATATATTCAAGCAGACCAGACAAGCATCTGTCAGAACCCATCTGAGGGTAACACAGGGAAGGTTATCACTGGCACCACTACAGCAGACTGACATTTCAAGCCAATGTTTCAACTGCCATGAACGATCAGACTACATGTTTTTATTTAAGCACGAATGACTTTGAAACAGAAATGGGAATTTCAGCAAGCTGCAGGTTGAACAAATTGATTCTGTACGATTTACTTTTCACTTTTGCTCAAGAGAGGAAGTTTAAGAAATTTACACTACATGAGTCAAAGAAATTGATGGTTTTGTACTAGCACTATATCACTGCCAGAAGTTCAAGCTAAACCAATCACTTTTTAACTAGAAAGGGGCCTGAGACATGATGTTCTGATCTCAATCTGAACTTCACAAAGTTCATGGTGGTTATGTTACGATTTGGCATTTGGCTTAGGATCTTCTCCACTTTTAACACTGAAGAAATTTTTCTTTAAAGTAACAGCAGACTCTCTTCTATCAAGTTTATTAGAAATCAATGAATCAGCTCGATCCAATCTCATTTCAACATTGTAAGAAGTCTAAATAGGTGTCTTTTAGCACTGCAGTTATAATAAACCCCTCTAAGGCTCTCCGGGAGTCTAGTATGGATGTGAATTCCAATATGAACAGGATTTGAGGACATCCCTGGACAGATTTGCCTGATAATTACTGGCTCAACTGCAAACTTGAGACAGGGAAGGATTTTTAGATCAACAGCGCTCTCTAATGGATTAGTGCTGTATTGCGACGGTTTTCTTGAGTACTGCAGTAAAAATCATTGTTTTCCACTTGAAATTAAAACCCAAGAGGTAGCCAATGAATTGCAGACTTTGACAGCCTAAAGACAGAAGCTATTTCTTCTTATTCACAAACATCCAGAAATTGCATGAAGAAAGGATATTGTTCAAATGGAGAATCTGAAAAGAAACGTCTTAGGACCATTTGAATTTTCTGGGGGTTAGATAAATAAGCTTTGGGAAGAAGCTGGTTTTGCACCATTGTTTGCAACATTCATGCACAGCGGAGGAGCTGACAGGCTGGCAGCACGTCTAACCATTCTGTTTCAGGGTTTCATTTTGGTTTGCCTTCTGTTTCACTGCAGTCAGCGATCTTTGCAGAGCATCCACGAATAGGGATGGGAATAAATATCTAGTAAAAGGGCTGTATAAGGGCGTGCTTTCCTGATCAGCTAAAGCAATTCTGAAATCCCTGATGTTGAAAGGGCAGAGCAGATACAACCTGCCACACAACTGCACAAGCAATAGAACCAACACACATGTGCACACACACAAAAAATAATTTTAAAAAAACTGTAAAAAAAAAGTGGGGGAGGGGAGCAGTCTTAGAGTATCTGAATCATATCATCTGCACTCTGAAAACGCAGAAAAGAGCAATCAAGAACCCTTCAACAGCAAATGGCTCTGTTTTGTATCAACATACAGTCAGAAAAACTGACTCAGCACAGTGGGCAGAGCAGGGAGTGCCCCATATCAACAGAGAAAGTTCAAAGCACTACTCGAGGCAAGAGAGATGCTCCCAACAGTTGTATTCAAGCAGAGTAAGAACGACAGAAAAAAGCAAAAATTTGATGCCTGCTACTGCAACTCTCAAGAGGGACATAACTAGTTTCAAGAGACCTATCACTCTGGAGGAGACATTCCTCCACAAGTCTGGATATCTTTGCTCCTCAATCAAAAACCTCAGAACATCCGTAAGGACCACTTAAAAATATTCAGAGGCAAAAGATTCAAAAGGCATGAGTTCTGAAAGGAAAAGCGGCTCGTTAGCAGTGAACATCCACAAAAACATTTTCATTGATGAGAATGTTTTCCATAGATCCTCACTGATAAAATACCTGGAAATGCCATGACAGAAGAGTAACACTGAGCATTGCAGCACAGTGTGAGTCTCACAAGCGACGACTGTAAAGTCAGTCGACTTCACTCTTTCTAACTGCAAGACAACCTCACTGAAACACAGGGTCTCAGAAAGGAGAGGTGGTGTTTGCATCTTGGTTTTGTTCCTCCTTAAAGATGAGCTGTAAACTTCAATAAACATACTAATGGACAGGTCACCTATTCATGACAATAATCAGGCCCGAGGATTTCCGTATAGATAAAGAGTACTGTGCTCAGCTATGAAGACCAATTTCTCTCCTTGATACTCATTCGGCAAAACATATGCTGAGTGCTTAAATTCAAATGGCACATAGCAAATAGACTTTCAGTATCATATTACATATCTAAACCATTTGTGGAGTTTCGTTATAGCTACAGAACAGCATAAATCCATAAACTGTATCATGTTTGTGGTGGGTTGATCCTGGATGGATGTCAGATGCCCACAAAAGCTGCTCTACCACTCCCCCCCTCCCCTGGACAGGGGAGAGAAAGTGTAACAAAAGTACTGAGGGATGAGGTAAGGACAGGGAGAGTTCACCCACCAGTTACTGTCATGGGCAAAACAGACTCAACTTGGGCAAATCAGTTTAATCTTTATTTTATATTACCGATCAAACCAGAGTAGGATAATGAGAAATAAACTGAAATCTTAAAATACCTTTCCCCTACCCCTCTCTTCTTCCTGGTCTTAACTTTGCTCCTGATTTTCTCTGCCTCCTCCCCACTCAGCAGCTTAGGGGGATGGGGAATAGGGTTTGTGGTCAGTTCATGACACTTTCTCTCTGCTGGTCCTCCCTCCTCAGGTTTGCCATGCAAACCCAATACAACATTGTTGATTAGCTGGCTGTTGACTGACCTCAAAGAATGTACCTAACAAGTAAAACTTCCTTGGAATACCGTAAGCAGAAAGAAAAAAAGGTCTTTCTCAGTCTCAAATTTCCTGCCATACCCTGGGAAAGAATGGTAAGATTCAATATCAAACATTTTGTGGACCCTCAAGCACACCTAAATAATTTCACAAAGAGGATAACAGGAGAGGAAGTGAGATCAACTCCAAAAGAGATCATTCACATTTGAGACAGGGATTTGCCTGTACACAACTTTGAAAGAAACAGAACAAGGCAAGCATGCAAAAATACCTCCCCCAATGCCAACACAGGTTCCAGCTACTTGTGGGTAATCAATTGCCTCACAAAGAAATAGCACCTGCCATTTAACGTCCTGCCATAGATTTTTCTTCCACTAGTTCACACAATTATTCATTGAACCCAACTGTCCCCATTTATTCCTTGCCTACGGCATCCTAGAGAGTTCCACTTCATGTTATCATATAGTCCTGCCCAAAACAAAACTAAAAGCCCTAGATTTTGGAAGCTGAAATGATAGGACTACTTCACATTTTTTAATACTGGATTTGTTTAAAATATTACAGTGCACAACAGAATCTGGCCAATCTCTATTCTTGGAAACAAAAAGAACATCAGTTTTGAACATTTTCCTGAAGTATCAGTTAAATACCACAGTGATCTTTGTGCTTCTGTATAGCACACTTTCCAGAGCAGTGTATTATAAAACACTGAAAC
This sequence comes from Lycocorax pyrrhopterus obiensis, assembly GCA_014706295.1. NCBI lineage: Eukaryota > Metazoa > Chordata > Aves > Passeriformes > Paradisaeidae > Lycocorax > Lycocorax pyrrhopterus. The sequence goes on from JACSVZ010000006.1 coordinate 22,238,817, forward strand.
CAGTGCACAAAATAAGCCTTCTGATTAAGTTGAGTGCTTATGGCCCACATTTTAAGAGTGAATTAATCCCAGCCCTGACATTAACATGTTGTGACACTCAGAGCTTTTCACTTCACCTCACTATATATTCACTTTTTTCTATTGTACAACAGACATAATGATTCTTTGCCTGCTTTGTGAAGCCTTCTGAGAATTGCAGCAATAAAGTACTACATATAAAGAGATATTCATTTATATTGAAATGCATCTATTCACAAAGAGCCATCAACTTCCAACTCACTAGTTAAACCATTTTTATAAGCTTTCATTCACAAAAAAGCACATGAAAAATTTACCTGCTCATTTTTGCAGATCCATACAGTACTCCCCTGAAGCAGAATAAAGATTTTGGTTTTGTATCCTTTCAGCTCAAGATATCCGCTTTTCTCAGGAGTGGCAGAAGTTCGAGACTGAGAGTTATTATCAGACTGCAATTTCAAGGCATTGAGCATCGTATTAACCCAGTCATTTCTTTCCTCTAAACAAGAAAAAAAAATTGGTCAAAGTCAGTTAGTGAAGCAGCAGCTTCATTCTTCTCGACACATTGGTTTTCCCAATGTTGCTGCTGTGTTGGTTGATGGTATCGCTATGCCAAGTAAGAGAGAACATCCACGTTGAGGAGGAGGTGTAAATAAAAATAATGAGAACCTGTATCAGTGGAGGTGTTAGAAGGACAGCCATTCAATTAACTCCCAACAATCAACACACCAATCCAAACAAACTGATGATCGAGATTCTTAAAATCATGACTGCTAGTTTTAAGATACTTTATTCCAGACAGCTTAAAGACTGAGGTGGCACGTTCACCTTCTGGAAGCCAGATCGATGGGAAAGAATTATAGCAGTTATGTAAGCAGAAACCAGGGAGTCTAAATATCATCTGTCACTGAAGAGGCAAACCATCACCAGTGCTATTCCATGCTTGGCCATGCTTTTAAGAAAAAACACTTGGTAGTTTACAATCTATTCCATTAAGGTGTGGTAGTTAAGCTTGATATTGTCAAGGGTACTGAGTAATCAAGAAAATGCATGTTTGAGTACCTCTGCATGCATTATTAATGTAACATCTTACAAATACACGAACACAATGAGGTGAAGTAATAAAGTTTCGCTCAGTCTCATTCACTATGTTCAGACATTTCACCGGACTAAGATCAATATACTTTAATGCTGAGTAGTCCGAATGAATTAGATTTGCCTTATGCGATTGGAATATCATGAATATTTTGACTGCTTGCTCTGAAAGAGTCAGATCACAAAATATATTGGTGGGGGGAGCTAGGGGGAACAGGGAAGGATTGAAAGTTCTATACACAGTATGTATAAAGCTGGCAAAATTAGCGTGGAAGACTGAAGAGAGCACCATTGAAATAATAATGTGCTTACTTCATAAATGGCATGTGTGCCACATGAAGGAACAAATACAAAAATTTAGGTGTCATAAAATGCTTTGTAGAAAAGGAAGATAGCAGCCTGACAGATTAGCACAGGGAATGTGATCCAAGTGTTCCTGTAAAAAATTTTGCTTTAAAATACATATGTGCTCTCTTGAAATACTCCAGTAATCTTTTCAAAGTACTTTAGTATAGCAGAGGGCATCAAATTATTCTAGAAGTGGTTTTTTCCAATGGTATTTCACTCCAGTGAAAGAAAATCTCACTGCATCTGAGCAAGCTATGCTCTAATTCACTGCTATCTCTTGTTTAGTTATTTATTTTGCCCCCAAAAGCCCCTAAGCTTTCCAAACAATTATATATACTGCTTTTCCCTCTAGATATTTAAATCCATCCAAAAGTAATGCATTTCTGACATCTCAAAATACATATGAAAGTCTCTATTTCAGAATCTTTGAAAGAAGTTAAGTACCCTTTGAATAGTCCCAGAACAATTCCCAAACAGAAATCCACTGAAGTAATCAGTGAGGCATCAAGTAATAGTTTGGTTTTTTGCACATAACAGAAATCAAGAGGGTTATTTACATACTTTACCGGGAATACATCATCCAGTTCTGGATACAGGAAGGACCAAATTCCTTATACAATAAGCATTTTTAACCTTAAGTGAACAGCTTTACAGACAGGTTACTACGTCCAAAGATGGTTATATACTGTATGAAAATGGAATTCCATGTATAACAAGTGGTTGCTCTGACTATATTTTACAAGTCAGTATAAGTTTTTAACATTTTTATAGTATCCAAGGCAAAGGCCCATAAAACAAATTGCAACCTTACAACGTGTATTGCACCAAGATAGTTATATTCTTATTTATGAAAAAAATTTAAAATAAATTTGGAAGAGAAATGCAAAAATAATGAAGAAATACATGCTTTTAAACTCAGATAAGAGCATAAAAATGACTGAAATTATTTGAGCCAAACCTGAAAAGAATGATTTGTTCACTGATGCTGCACTCCTGTTACAGCCTGCAGCAAATGTTTACAACCAAGCTATAACCCATAAAAATGGGATTTGATAATAGAAATGCTGAGAGACCCTTAGCTATTATGGCTCTGGCATGTACTGCTGTAAATACATATTGCACAACTCTTCCTTTCTAGGCATTCATTTTTATTTGATTGTTTCCACAAATAAATCATACATGCACTGATATCGATTCCACATATTACAGCTGTAGGTTGATAAAGCACTCAATAAGAAGGCATACTAACTTCCTTGCTACAATTTACATTTGTAATCTGTTGTATAATGTATTTAAACCCTGTTGGTATGCACTAGCCAAACTCTCACTCAAGACCAGGATCCACACACCAGGATCCAGTTAGATCAGGATCCACACATCAGGATCCAATTATTGGCTCATTAACCTCCCACAAACAGCTGTGGCTGCAGGGCGGGCATTAGCCCTATAAATCAAGCCCTGGGAGGAGCCAAAGGTCGAGAGCTGCTGAGCTGCTTGTTCCTGGTTGCTGTGTGCTGCATGTGCTGCATGTGCTGCATGTGCTGCATGTGCTGCATGTGCTGGAGCTCTGCGCTGAGAAATTATAATCCAAGGATCAGAAGACTGCAAGCTCCGGCACAGTAATCTCTATCAATACATGCCTTAAAATACTGTATAGGACAGAAAACCTCGGATTTCCTTTGATCGCAGCATCACATCCCAGCCACCATTCATTGTCTCTTTGTCAATTTTTTATTGAGTGGTGACTCAGAGATGTCTGAGAGCACACAGGCTGTAAGAGCTCCTAGTGAGAATTGAGAAATGTCCAGACAAATTAATCTTTGAGGAGGAAGAAGAGCAGGGGAAATAGTCTTCTCACTTTGATATTTGAAAAAGCCATTGCCCAACAATTTCCATTGTTCTTACAAAGCTTGGAGTTAACTCAAGTTTCACTTTATGAGCTTAACCCAACTGGATTCCAGAAATATTTCTCATAATATCACAAGTTATATTTCACAAACAGAATTTATCAACTGTGATTACATGGCTTTTTGGCAATTTTTAGAATCTTCTACTTACCTTCTTTATCCACACGGAAAACAAAAGTCCTATGGGAAGTGACAACTTCAAACTTATTCTCCCCGTGAACTCTGACTGTTGCTATTGCAGAGAGCAGTATTATTCCCTTTGAGAACACTTCCTGTAATAAAAACGCAGTCAAAATATTTAATTCTCATGGAATGTTAAATCTTTTTGAGGTAATACCACTTGTCATGATGTTTAGGAAGTTCACCACACTTAATAAAAGTGCATTAATAAGTGAACCCCTTCACTACCTACCTATCACCAACTTCACTGTTCTGGATCTGTGCACATCTACTACCTTCCAAAATAGAATAAAATCCCATGATGAGATAGATTGTGCAGATATGGGATGCAACTTCATAAATTGGCTCATGGCATTAACATTGCAAAACATCACACTTTAATTTACAATTTAATGCCAAAGTAAATTACATTTACTATCACACAGAAAATAATTTTAAAATATATAATTATTATACTGGTATGATAGAATCAGACATGGGAAAAATATTGTACTTTCTCTAGGCAGAGAATTCCAAACAATTTTGCTGTTCCCCCCGCACCTAGCCCCTTCAGTGGGTAGCCAATAAGAAAAGTAAATTCACTGATTTTATCCCAAAGTTTAAACACAAAGAAGGGCCTCACACTGGAAAAATACACTGTCCTGTCAGTGCTAACAAGAATGCTCTAGCTTGGATCAGGTATGTGCTTTTCTGCTATATGTGTGTGCTGGTTTTGGCTGGGATACAGTTCATTTCCTTCATAGTAGCTAGCATGGGGCTATGTTTGCAGATAGAAATAGTGTTCACCACACAGGGACGTTTCAACTATTGCTGAGCAGTGCTAACACAGAGTCAAAGCCTTTTCTGCTCCTCTCCCCACCCACCCCACCCAGGAGGAGGCTGGGAGAGCACAAGAAGCTGGGAGCTGATACACCTTGGACAGCTTGCCCCAGGTGACCTGAGGGATATTCCATACCCCATGGCATCACGTTCAGTGTATACAGCTGGGGCATGTTCAGAGTGATGGACTTTGTCTTCCCAAGTCACCAATAAGCAGAATAGAGTCCTGCTCTCCTGGGGATGGCCGAACATCTGCCTGCCCGTGGGAAGTGGTGAATGAATTCCTTGATTTGCTTGTGCATAGCTTCTGCTTTACCTCTTAAAATGTCTCTATCTCAACCCACAAGTTCTCATGTTTATTCTTCTGATTCTCTCTCCATCCTGATGGGGGGAAAAGTGAGTGGGTATGGGGCTTGGTTGCTGGATGGGGTTAAACCACAATAATTTTGGGTCAGCACAAATTTTCCCAACACTTTTAGATTTACAACTAGGTATTAGAAGAACCAAACAGAACAAAAATGCAAGATAGGAAAAAGGAACTGCTACAAGTACTCTCTTCAAGTAGCTTATCTTTTAACCTAATTAACCTAAGGGTTTGGGGTAGGAGTTGACAGGAAGGAAAGCTCAAGCAGACGTGCACTTCAGAAATACATCTGCATGATTTCTGGATTCCAGAGTTAACTCTGTTCCTGTCTCCCCTACGCTTCGATCAATTCATTTTCTGACCAAGACAACTCAGATATACTGATAAAATTTATGATTCAACCACAGTAATAGTCCAAGAGTCAGCTCCCCATAAAGAAATTGTACTGTAATAACTTCCCTCCCAAAGTATAAATTATTATAACAGACTCCATACAAGCACTTGAGGAACACTCTGAATGTGAAGCAGGAAGGATACACTGGATAATTTTTTTGTTTACTGAGTTTAATATACTAATGTTGTTTCACTTTGAGGTACTAATACATGTCAGTGAAGGTAGTTTAGTGGATAAACAAATAGAAATATTGAAATACAGCAGAAGCAAGCATGTTACTATAGTTACACATGAGAAATAGTCAGAATGACCATAGATAAAATTGCACAACTGTTTTCATTATGGCTATATTTGTTAAAAGAGTGATTTTAATATATTTGTTAATAAGGTTGGACATTAAGTTAACTACTGATCCTTCCAATGGTAAAACAAACTTTTTACATATACTGTTTCTGTAGGTGTTCAGTTAAAAATATGTTATGGTGTTTGCAGGCATCTACTGGCTGTATTTGGTACTACTGCAAGAATAACAGACTGCTGGAAGTTACAACTATTTTATTTCATTTGCTCAAAAAAAAAGTCAATTTCCTTTTAAGCTGAGCATAGTTTTGCTTTGCTATTTAAACAATTATCCATCATCCTTTCTAAAGCTTTGTTCTCCAAGGCATACATATTTTCAAAAACAGTTTAAACCATAATAATTCATCAATCTATCTTTCTCCTGCAGCAGCTTTTCTCTCATGTGCAAAAATAATGCCTGTTAAAAAGCTCTTGTAGATCAAGATACAATCTCTCTCTTTGAAATACTCCAGACCAGAAATTAGGTGAATTATTTAAGAATATAGAAAACAAAACCAAACAAATGCAGCCAAGAACTTCACAGCTATTTATTCTGTTACTGAGTGGTGTAAACTAGTTTTAGAGCTGCTAAATATTCTGTGACAAAAAAAATTTCTAGCAGGGAAAGCAAAATGTTTGGGGTGTTCTTTCTGTATCAGCTGGTTTTATAGAAACTTTTATTTTCAAATACAGCCTACATCACTCCTTGACAGTTGTGGTTCAGAGCTGAGCTAAAGGATCCTGGAAAATACCATTTTGGACTGCTTCGGTTTTACTTTCACAACAGATTAGGTATGACCTACTTCAAGAATAACAATGATTCACCTATTTTGCAGTGAATTTTGCTCTTTGTAATGTTCACTTGTACCGTAACACAACAAAAGATTGAAGTTCTCCACCTGAAGAGTAAAGTCATTTTCCTAAATCACCAATAGATCTGTCAGAGGTGCTAAGCTGTTTTAAATAAAAACTTTAACATAACCAGCAGTTTTTTGCCTTTTTATAAAGTGCAGGGTAAAACACCAGAGTTCTGCCAAAAGTAGGAAGAAATCTGAAACAAAACTTGAGCATATAGGGTAGCTGAAAAAAATTCTCCAATTCTACCTTCCCCTCTTCAGTTAACCACACTGTTGAGAAAAATCCACATGGGATGTTGCTCTGACTACATCAGCTTTCTCAGGACCAGGAACACAGAAGAAATAAGAGCAACATAGATTCAACTCAAAACCTTCCCTAGGCCAGATGCTGTTTGTTAAAAACTGAATCTTTTCTTTCATATATGCAGATACAAAGTAAAGAAGAGATCTCTGTCAAGTAGAAGTTGATGCACAACTAGAACAAGGTTAGAAAAATATTTATAAAATTGAGATTTAAATCATTCAGAGAAGCATTCATATGGGCATTTTCAGGAATAATATTCTCTGTGTCTTCCCTCTCTGTTCTCCGATTATTTCACTCTTCATTAGCCATGTAATACACTTCCCCTTCTTGAGAACCTCACTCCTCTCTAGTTCCTAATTTGAATGACAAATAGAGCTACTTAATATTGGTAGTGTTTCTGGGTAAAATAAACAGTTTCATTCCACTGAGTCTAACCTTCTCTGCTTGTAATAAGAAGAAAAATATCAAGTATGGATTGGTTTCCTTCTGAGAACTACTTTTAATTGATACGTGAAACCAAAAGTGTAACAATTTCTTTATAACATGCTTGTCTGCGTAGGAACGTCCTAAGACAAACACAGATTAGAATAGACAGAACCCGTCATTAAGTTCTAAATTTAAAACAACAACTTCCCCATTTAATTATATAAATTATATAAATTATATAAATGTAGGTAGGAGCAGGGACATGCAAGGAGCTCAAGCTGCATGCAGGTCTCGATGGCTCTGCAAATAGCTGTTTGTGATGTCAGGGCAACAGCATATAAGCAACAGCAGGAATTTTCCATCTCGCAGGAAATATGAGCAGCGAAGGTGTGGAGACAGTGACCCAGCAGAGACCACTGCACCAAAAACTCATGTTCCCGAGTGACGCCACTGCTCACTCAACACAATCCCGTTGGGCAATGAGAAATACTGGTACACAACTATGTTTTCCTCCTAGCTGCAAGCTGATTTGAGTTCCACCAAATCCTCAGTTCCCAGAATTTCCTTCAGGCCTTACAGTTCTCAGATATACACCTTTCTTCACGTATGTGACTCACCAAGTTAACAAATCAGATGCCCAGATTTGGTCAAACTGTATACACAGACCAACCAGCATCTCCTTCAATACCCACAGCAAGGCTTGGACCCAGATTCCAGGAAAAGTGAGACAAAGAGGCTTCAACACAAGTGTTTGCCAAGCTGCTGACAGCCTACACTACCACACAGACCTTTTAAATAGAGGATGTAGAGTTGATAGCTTCCTATGCATCGTGTGACACACTAAACATTCCCTGGAGCAGAAGGAAAGATTTCTGGAATCTCTTATGACAAACGAATTTCTAACAAGTGCTATTCTAGCACAGTTGACCTCCAAGCAACATTTGCAGTGACTTTCCAAGAACAAAAAAGAAAATGAATCCCCAGTGCAGATACAAGACTTAAAATTCTTTATTAGCATTTCTTTCCCTAATTATGCTGCAGACAGTGTTAAGCAAATCCCATTGCTGTATTTTCTCAAGTCTTTCTTAATGCTCCTCTGAAGCCATGGGATCAATACCACAAAGGGGACCACTTTTTGTCACTGCAATCCAAACATTATTCTATTGTTTCCTTCACCTACAAAATCATGTCTTCTACTGTAAGTGAAGCAAAGTAACCAAGTAAAAACAGATTGTTTCAAGTTCGCAATCAGTAGGCACAAATATCAATGTAAATAATTTTTTGAGCTTGCTCTTAGTTCCCCAGCCTCTCAAAAATAAAGTCTCATCCTACTTCAGTTCTTACACCCCCACCCCATCATAAGGCATCTATAGGTCTCTTATTGATAACCAGCATCCTGTTCCGGAACATTTACCTGAAACTGTATTTTCTTCCTAATGTAATATGCGTCTTCAACAGGAAATGGCTTCCAGCATTTAAAATAACACATATGCATATAACCTCAACTTCCCTTAACATGCATATTGTACAATCATCTATCACTTTCAAGTCTAAGACAGTCTCCATTACTCCCAAGAGGAAAAAATAATTAATAAACCACGGAGCAAAAGGAAAAGAATTTTGTAGTGTTCTGAAGGGTAATTACATGTAACTGCAAGGAATATATGCTTTGTTGAAAACTATGATTTACAAATGCATTTTTGTATCACATATAAGAAGTGAACTACTTTAATCAAAGCAGCTCACGAGTCTGCAAATGTTTCAGCAAGATTCAGTCCTCAGGTACAGAAACAAAAACAGCCGTAGACATTGCAGTACTGTGCTGGTTTTGAACATTCCCATTCACACCTAACCTAGTTCAATGACATACAATTATCCACAGAAGATCAACAGGAAAAAGACATTTTTAATCAAAGAGTCAAGTGTATCGGTTCAGGTTGGTTTTTTTTAAATGGTCTTCCATGGTACTTTTAATTTCTTTCTCACAATCTCCAGCATTCTAGGTTGCCATGACAAGACACTGCAAACACCATCAAAACAGCATCTCTCAAAAGCGTTTAGCATGACCCTGTTCTGTTCTGCAGACAACAGCAGTGTAAATGTCTCACTAAAGTAAAAAAAAATCTGATTATATCTACCTGGACAGGTGAGTAATACAAGCCCTTCTAGGAAACAAAAGGATAAACAATACATGAAGACAAGGACACCTTAAAATATTTAATAACATCTCACCCTAGTACTTTAGAATTGAAAATGAATTTAAGATGAATATTCATTTGTAGTTATTCAATAGCATCTTTGTAGTACCTTGTGTATTGCACAGATTCATTTTGTTCCAAACATGACCAAAACATGTCGCTTACCTTTTCATTGTTGTAATAAGAAATGCTCTCTCCATCAAATTTAACCCAGCGCTTCTGAAACATACGTTTGCTGTGAATCAAAAATTAACACAATTAATACACAGCTAATACTGGTTTTTAAGAATGTCTCAATCACAAACTATAGAAAGGTCAAATCTTGTTTAGCTTCCTGTTCAAATGAATATTCTGAACATAGAGCATAACTTTCAGTGCTACAAGCTGTGTTAAGATACTTTCCAAAAATGAGAGCTGAGAACCTCAAATGACCATCTCACTGTCACGCTTAGGACAAGGACATCTCTGTTTACAGGCGATGGTACCTCCAGTCATTCAATATCAACACATCTTCCCAAGACTCTGTTTCCTGGCCATTGAATCGATAGCAGCACACCACATCTCCCAACAAATACAACATGAAATTTAATTTTCAATGTGTGTTATCAACTGAACATCTCTAATGAGAAACTCCTTTGATTATTTCAGTGTGCCATTAATTCATGCTCTATAAGGACCTTCTAAAAATATACTTTTACATCAACCTGAAGTAGTCCATTACACTCATTAAAAATATTGACAGCTTGTTAGTTATCATCTACAAATGTCTCAGTTCTAAAATCCATTAAACAAGTTAATTAAGCAAGAACAAGACCCCACTAATGTCTTTTCCCAACATTATTTCCTTTCCTTTTAAATGAGTGCTCTGCTTTAGGATTAGTAGACTGTGATAGCTTATCAAAACTTTAATCAAACAGCAGCTCTGGCTTAATTAAGTTGTATTATATGACTACAATAAATCATCATTTTTCATAACCTGGAAAGGCCAATGTACCATCTATTTTGCATTAAAATGTCAATAAGCTTCAAGATTATACAGGGGAGAGTGAACCTAAGTACCACACACAATGTGAGCAAACTGAATGGCTGTACGATTTATAGTGAATTAACTAAAGTAAGAGAGGCCGTACTTTAATTGCATGATTTGTAGCAACTTAAGAAAACAGTATCTATTCTTTTCCCTGAGGAGTCACAAACTGCCAGGTATAAATTGGAGCTCTATAAAAAGATTGGGAGGTGTAGAACAGAATGAAATATTCAGTTGGTGGGAAGTGCAATAAAATATGATAGTGCTCCAATACTTTGAAAAAAAATATTTTTTTAATTTGGTTGGGGTTTTTTTTAATTCTTCAGATGTTCGAGAAATGGTATTGTATGAAAAAGAAACAAAAATGTATCATTCACTGAACCACGCCTGAGAAAACATCCTTGAAATGTAGCTGTGGAGTGTCACTGGTTCAAGGCTAATGACCCTGCAACTTTTTCACTCAGTACTAACCACTACTAATTTGTGGTTAACTCACTATCTTTTCCAAATAATATATTCTCACACAGCACTTTACTGAAGCTTTCATAGCTTGTTCTCAAGTCCATCCTTTCAAATAGTGCAAGACAAGCCAACTGGAATCAAGAACCATACTTTTCATCACTCTACTAGCTAACTGCCAAAAGTGTTGTTAAAAAAAAAAAAACCCTGTAAGTAAAATAAAACAAAAGTTACAACTAACTTCAGCTCTCCGAGAAGTCAGTACCCTAATAATTCTGGGAAAAAAAAAAAAAAAAAGAAAGAAAGAAATGTGGAAATGTGTATTATACTGGGAAAAATTCTTCTGACTCTGTGTATAATTATTCCTTGATTCTTTAGCAAAGGTGAAAAATGGCAATCCATAAATGTGGATGAAACATTCAAAACAATTTAAAAAGAAAAGAAAATAGTTTTGAGCACATTGAAATTCTGCGACGGTAAAAGAGGTTTATTAAACCTATTATTCCGTCTTGTTAATTACCTTCAACGATGTATCATTATATCAACACAAAACCAAAACAAAAAAAGATAAAACATGTCAAATCAGATTCCCTAGAAAGGAACAAGAAAAAAATGGAAATTGCTATACAACAGAGCTGCTTCCAGTGAGTTCAAATCAGATTGTATTCTAAAACAATTTAATTACATAAATTTCTCACTTAAAAAAAAAATTGATATACTACTTGCTCAGTAGTGATGATTATTATAGCTGCAAATAATCAAAGGAAAGGCCAAACAGTTTAATACCTTTCAGTGCAGCTCAACATACAGTCCTAAGAACAAAGAACACAGACCTACTAAGGCTTGAATAGAAGAACAGTAGATGTATTACAGCACTAACAAGCACAACAGCTTTAATTTCTGGATGCTGTCCTACTGAAGATCAGAAACAGACTTAAAAAGTAAAACTGTGCCACTTTCAATACAAAAAAGAATTCATAGAATTTGTAAGAACTTAAGTCTTAAGAACAAATGGAGAACTGAAAACTACAACTTAAAAGGAGGAAGTCAGAAGAATTTCATCAGAGCCTGCAAGTATTTATGATGGAAGATCTGATAATGAAGCATTCTTTAGTGAAAAACAGTTTAACAACACCTGGAGTTTAAAATCAGTCAAAATAAAACAAAAAACTTATAACAAATCAAATACAAGATTAGTTGTTGTTGCTGTTATTGTTGCTGTCTAACTTCCAAACGTGGCAGAGAGGATTCATTTCCTATTGTGCACCCTTCTCTTCATTATCTGAAATCTTAAGATTTGAGCTCAGATTTCTCCCATCAAATTTTAGGCAAAAAAATAAATTAAACTAGGAGGAATTCACCCCAGATGAATTCTAAACTCAAAGCTCAACTTGTACAGACAGAAAGCAACAGGACCTCCAGTCACACTAATTATTAAATTATAATCCATAGCCAAATTAGTAAAGTAGTATTTCAGAATCAGAGTTTGTTTTCACTTAGTTTGTCGCCCGCAAAAAAAATCAGCAAAAATGTAGCAACTGGAAATACTGGTACAAATTAATTCTGTATTTTTCCACTATAGTTCATGAGTGGTGACCAACAATTTTAAGAAAAATATTTTTCTTGAGTGCATCTCCTAAAGAAACTTCAGGATACGTAACATCACTAAAAACTTTTGAATTCACAAGAGGTTGGTGCCCTTTCAATGAATACAATTTCCTTTCCCCTCCCACTACAAATATTAAGCAGTGACTAAATACAAACTTAACATCTCTCATACAAACATACATTGTCACAATTACACAATAATCACTGCAAATACCATACCCTTGAGGGGATAATTTATCCAGCCATCCTGCTTTAACCTTCTTTACTGATGGTCCATAAAAGCAAGCATATGGTGTTATTGATTCATTTCCAATCAAAGTTTGATCTCCACCAAACTGGCAAAAATTCATTTGTTCACTGGCCAAGCGATCAGAATCTCCACTTTGTATCTTACTGCAAGATGCTGAGTTTGTTTTGGCTTTATTTTTCTTTTTCTTTAAAGACAAAGAATGTTGTTCCACAATGGAATATACAGATTCACTTTCAGATTCTTCTGGTGTTAATGATGGGTCTTCCTGAGGCAAGGATTCATTTTTTGCAAATTCTTTTGTGTTCTCTTTCTGATTATTAAAGTAACTGGAAAGGAAAAGTGCATGTTACTCTTAAAATGTATTACTACAATGCAAAAATACATAAAATTAGTAATTAGAACAAATACTGGTAAGACATATTATGTTTATAATTTGCATAATCATAGTGATAACCACAGACGTGCTAAACACAATCTATCTTATAACTGTGACCACCCTGAATCCTACTTTCTCCATTAAACAGGAATAGTACCACGATAACACTCCTTTAGAAGCCTGAACAGAAATTTAAAATTAATTCTCCCTCCTCAGAAAACTAGCTTCACTCTTTTGAATACTTTCAAGGACTTGCAGTATCACCTCTCTCCTCCCTCTCCCACCTCAACAGAAGCCTGGTGCAGACTGGATAATTAAGAAGCACATTAGGTCCCACTTCATCGAGCCACTGGCCACTGCCTCATGACAGGAGTGGTGAATGTGTTTTAGTTTTGTGCTTGTTTGGGTGGATTGTTTTTTTTAATGAGAAAGTAAATTGTGAGAGCACTCAGACACAGTTAGCTAGGAGACATACAAAAATGGAACTTGGTCTTCCTTATTCTGACTGGGGAAAACAGGGACACTCTCCAAATCCACAAGAGATTCTGAAACCTGGTTTAAACAGTCTCAGAAAAGCCAGAGTACCCAGCTTTGCCTCATAAAGGATGGAGTAAAGCCTCAAATAGAAGAAAAAAAATACAGTCATGGTTGTGCCCTCAGAGCTAGAGATCCACTTGTGACATCAGTAAATAACATTTTCTTCTTTACACTTTGAGTTTCTCTGTAATTCTTATTTAATACCATAGATTCTTGGAAGAACATTCTTCTCTCATTTCTGGATCCAATTTACTTTCACAAGCCAGGAATTCATTTCCATGAAGTTCCTAGAAAAGAAATATATGGTAACTAACATTTGTACTGAAGAAGTGATATTTAAATTACTGTAGATATAAATCACACACAAACAGCCTAACTAGCAAAGCTGTTCTTTCCCACATTTTCACATATGCATTTGAACACTGATTTTTGTATTATAAGAAATGTTATTTTCAACATTTTCATTTTAAATAATAATATTCAGATAAAACATTTAAGCATTGTCCAAAATACCTGATGCAAACAAATCAGATAAAGAAATTCAGTGCATAGAAATACCAGTCTCTGATTTTTCTCAAGGCACCACTGACATCCTGGTTTGGGCAGGGATAGAGTTAATTTTCTTCCTAGTAGCTGATACAGGGCTAAGTTTTGCATTTGAGAATGAGAATAATGTTGATAACTGATGTTGCTGGGTACTGCTTACTCTACGTCAAGGACTTTTTAGTTTCCCATGCTGTGCCAGCGAGCACATGCACAGGAAGCCAGGAGGGTGCACGGCCAGGACAGCTGACCCAAACTGGCCAAAGGGTTATTCCATACCACAGAGCATCATGCTCTCTCCTTTCCACTACAGTTACTATCAGCATTAGTATTATTATTATATTTTGCTTTGTTTTAATTATTAATCTGGTCTTATCCCACCATCTAAGAGGTTTACTTGTTTTCCAATTCTCCTCACTGCAGTGGGAGTGAGCAGGCAGTTGTGTTCTAGTTGCCAGCTGGAGTTAAACCATGACAACTGAATATTTTTTAAGCTCAAGAGCCACGTTAAGCCATGCAGCTTAAGTACCATTTATGATTTGCCACTGCCAGCCTCTTTCATAACAATATTTCTTCTCAGAATAAATGTACAGCCTTCATAGTACACTAAAGATAAAATAATGGCAAATTCAAAATCCTAAAGTAACACTGAACTCAGCCATACCGAATATACCTCAATGGGGTTTTTTTTTGCCAAGATCTTCTTCCTAAAAGGCTCGTCTATTAAATTTTGCTCAGAAGTCTTTATCACGAACTGCTGGCAGTGTACAAAATGTCAAGGTTAACACTGCTTGTGAACATTACATTTCACACTTCCTAAACTTAATCTGACAATCATATTGCACTACTAAGCTTTCCAATATGTGTCTTTCTTCCTTTAAAAAGACCCCTAAATTAACATCTTCATGTATTCTGATAGAAGCGGTTTAATTTACTCATTTAAGCTTTTATGTGTATGTAACAAAGCTGAACAATGGCAGAAACAAAGCAGATAAGCTTTCACAACATTGCCATTTGTTTTCTGAGTAGCAGCACCTAATCTTGTACTTGAGGATTGTACCTTGGCAACACGGAAAGGCAAGACTAAAAAGAAGGACATAGTCCAAAGCAGAGGAAGTGTGCAGCACAAATGTAGAAATCACAGTCTGATGCTAGGATAAATCTAGGTGATCTGTCTGTCTTCCTCTGCCAATCAGATCCATTATAAAAATAAAAACCCACAAAAACCTAACCACCCATACATCACAGCACTATGCTGTAGAACCAAGGGCTAAAAAAAAAAAAAAACCAAAAACCCCAAAACAATACAAAACCCCCCCACACCAATAAAACCAACCAACCAACGCAGCCCTACAAAAAACCAACCAAAAAGTATCAATATACCTTGTAAACAAATTAAATAGAAAACTCAAAAGCAATCTATCCACTGCTTACCAAATACCTGGATTGCCCGGAATCTCACAAAAGAAGGGGAGATGGCCACACTTCTACACAATAGTCAATTTCATGGTGCATGAAACATCTTCAGAGTAAAAACAGTCAAGTGTCCTTTATCTTCATCTGCTTATCAGGATATAATTGCAAACCATACCCACTGAAGCTACACAGTATTACCTCTTCCTTCCTGTGATGAACCACTACAATAACAGTTTGATGTCCTGCTTATGCTCACTCCATAATCTTCAGCACTTGAGTAAGTGAAGTCAGAGAGCCAGATAACTTCCAAGCAATAACTAAGAAATGCATTTCTGTCATCGGTAGCTGTTAAAATATAAGAGTCCACAACTGAAGACAGATTGTGGACAAAGGAAGTTCTATTTGCTCACAAACATGTATTTCAAACAAATTAAAAACCAAGCATTTGCAGTGTCCTGTTTACAGAAATACCCTGCAAGATGCTCAGGCTCAAGACAAGACAAAAACCCCACCTCCTGTAAGTCTCCGAGGTATTAGACAAAGGCAGCAGCATTTTTCATGCAAACACCTTTACAGAGGGAAATATTTCTTCTATATACGTACTGTTCTTATGCATAGGAAGCACCTCTCCTTAAGGAAGAAATATGGCTTCTGGATCCCAGACAAATGGAACTGCCTACTCTCAGGCCTGTATAAAAACCCTCCACTTTTGACCAGGAAGTCATTCAGATACACTTCTGGTCTTAGCTTTTTCTAACAGGTAGTCTTCCTGATTTCAACAGCAAGACAGGAAGCATGAAAGCTAAAACACAGACTGCATGAAGGGTATCAGGACTGAGCCTACATTAACAGTAGATTCAATGCCACTGAGGAGAGGCATCTTCCTCAGGAGATGCTACCTTAGTCTCCTATTAAAGCGAATGTCACACAGTTCTCAGCCTGATTCTTGAATCATGGTCTGGCAATACAACTTTGTAACGGGTCCATAAATCCCTACTTTTAAAATATTGTGTTAAAAGTGGTAAGATTTTCAGTTTGGCCAGCCTTCCACACTACCCCAATGCTCAGCAGCTCACACAGTTTACCGAGCTCAGTATGCATGTTTAATTTAGTCTGCCTACAGCAAGAAATAAAGCCAGTATTCCACCTGTGAGGCCTAAACTCATTAGAATTCAGTTTTTCTCTGAAGGAATTCTAATATACTTGATTCTTTTAGTTAGACACAACAATAAAATGGCTCTAAAACACTCAGATTTTTGCGTTATTTTTAAATCAATATTTTAAAAGCCAGTTCCTTCTTCAGGTTGCCCTTCAGAGGTTTCTCTTTCTACTTGTATTTCTTCCTGACCCAAATCAAAGGCATATTTTCTTTACAACCTTCATTCCCCTGTTCTCTCAGGCTCACTTTCTTCCAGTCTGTAGTGACTCATTACCTATTTCTACAGGCACTCCCTTCATAAAAGCCTATGGAAGCCTTTTCTTTACACCAATGAAATAGAAAGAAGGGTGATGGCCAACTTACAAGCCCTTAGAACAAATTTCAGTCAGTAAGTACAACAACTTGACCTTTTATTCTATACAGACAAACTACACTCTTGTACTTACATGAAGCATTAGCAACAAACCCTGAAATCTCAGATACTTTACAGTGTTATCTAAATATTCTTATTTGTTCCTAGGATATTTGCTTCTGCTGAAAAAAAAACTGAAAGTGAAATGTGTCTCAGGATGTTTGTTTTATAGTTCTTCTTTATGACCTTTGTCCACAATTAAGTGCTAATGGAACTAAAATCAGCTATGAAGTTTCCAACAGGTATGTGATAAACATAATGCAAGAAATTGTTCACATATATGAAAGTGATATTAAAATCCAAATCTTCAGATCAGGTAAAGGATGTTCTAATATACTGCATTAATCATGTATAGTATACCTCCAAAAGAAAGAATGCATCAAAAAGAGATTCCTTTTATTCCTATAAAACTACTCTCATTAGAAGATGAAATTTGAACCATTTACTTTTACTGATCAATTCTTAAGGAATTGGAATGGGAGAAAGAAAACCTAGACATCCATTTGAGTAGTTTTTATTTTAGTCAATAGTTTACAATAGTTTAAAAATTAAACATTAGAGTGAAGACCAGGACGGAAGAATTTTCTGTTATCTTTAATTTTGTGGCTCAAGACTGGCTGGAAAAAGTGTAAGTAATCACAGAATCAACAATTTCTGGTCTGCATCCTGCTGAGACAGAAGCAGGAGCTGGAAATTCATGGCATTTGGCAGATGCCTCACTAAGCTAATTTACCTCCCATATCTCCCTCCACGGGATTCAGAAGTCTGTCCACATGTCATCTGTGGCATTCACATCATCAACTACTGACCCCAACAAAAGCGATCACTTCAGAGAATCCTAAAAGCAAAGTGACTTTCTGGGTATACAGGAAGTTTAGAAGATGCATGAAAAATATCATGCAAGAACTAAAAAGTCCTGAGAACTGTCACATACAGGAATTGAAAAAGGGTGTGGCCAAACATGACCATCATATCACCTAAGTTAATGCGCAAGCTGCTTTCACAGGATATGCAAAAGTCTGTGTAGAGACGCTCAGTCTTGATCTGCAATTTTCAGATGAGAAAAAAGCCACTTTTACCCTTCTTAGTAAATTCTAACGGTTTCAAATTTCAACAGCTTAATCTAAATTATGCACAAAGGGTTGTACCTGAGAGCACAAATATGGCAGTTTTGGGCATGGTGGTTAAAAGAAAAAAAAAAGAAGTCGGTTATCTGTCCTATGTTGGTTTAAAAAAATAATAGAAAAAAAGAAACAACCAACACACACACCACAGCTTCCGACTACTATTGAACATACAAAGTGTCTCTTGAGATTAACAAAAGTCATTAGTCCTCCTATGTTTATGTCATAAACCTTTTGCATATACCTAAACAGACAGAAAGAGTACTGGCAACTAAAAAACCACAGAAAAAAAAAATAATTAAGGGCAGCATGAAATACCTAGCATGAAGATTAAAATGAAGACAGCCTATATATATTCAGGTTTCTCAACTTACTTTAGCATCTTTAGCGTTGTCACAAATAAAGGTTTCCCCATACGGAGAGATAATGGGTGGCTTTTCTTCTGCGTAAGTATCTTAAAGCAAATAAATAAATAAATAAATAAATAAATAGAGTCACACAGTGCTCTACTGTGAGTCACAAATGCTCTGATGAAGTCATAACAAAATCAACAAGGCACACAGATTTTTCAGCTTGTAATTTCTCTGTTCTTCTCAAAAAACCTTTTGAGGAACAATAAACAATGTCCCATTTCTAAGTGAATTCCAGATACTTTCTTTTCACCACAGACATCATCACTATTATTACGTAGTTTGAATATAACTTGCACAAAGGCATTTTCTTCTTTTCTACTGCGCATCATTAAAATAAAAAAACCTGTAGTTGTCTAGTCTAAGAAGCAATAGCTCCAAAGTGTTCTTTATTCTGACTTTAAAAAAAATACCAAAAATAAACCACCACACAACATTTTTGTGCACAATCTTCATTTTGTCACTGAGTATTTGCTTGAAATAATACACATTAACTTCAAACAAGACATATTTCTCGAGTATGAAAGTTTCCAGCTGACTGCACAACACTTCTAAACGCTTCAGTAAACTATTTAATACAATTAATTTCCTGTTATTTCCTGGAGCTATGAGCACTTACAAACAAATTAAGCAGCATTAGTCAGAAATACACTCCTTATATTTTTCAAGAAGAAGTTTACTCTGCTTAAAAAAATCTGGATCTAATTTTAGAAACTTAAAACATTAGCCTAAAAAAAAGTATATTAAAATAAATGGGGCTTAAAGACTAGATTTTCTAATTTTTACTTTATTCGGTCATAATCAAAAACTAAGAAAAATGCAGAAATGATTAAATGCTCTGCTATCACATAGATCAATTCTTCTAGACCTTTAAGATGCCCAATATTTCTTAAAATATGTAAGTAATACTTATTTTAGACAACTGGTCCAAGTTTTCTTTACTTAATATTCAGGATGTAAATATCAGCATGCTTAACTCACTGTTTTGTGAAATTTGCCTCCCAGTGCAAGAAATATTTACAAGGTCCATATTTCTTCTTCTCTGAAGGGAACTTGAACAAAACAAAACACAGAATGAAAACATTAATTGAAATTTCCCAGAAAATAAGCAAAACCATCTCACGCAGTTAAAAAATTAAAATTATATACAAATATAGAAACAATAGATTTTAAGCTTGGGAAATTTTCTGATTTATTTTAAAAGTCACACAACAAGATGTTTTCCTCCCCTTATGACACTGAATACTTCTCTGAGCCTAGCAGATATCCCAAATTCAGGGTTTTGTTTTGTTCTGAATTAACCTTACAAAACATTTAGATTAAATTGCTTGAAGAATGGAGATCCCAGAGTTTTCCCCAATCTTTTCCTTCCCTTCTCCTTCACAATGATTACCAATGACTGTATTTTAAAAAGGATGTACTATGAAAATCTACTTTAACATTAAACTCATAAGAGGCCTGAGAATCCAGTCAAAACATGCTCCCAACCACTGAAAAAAAAAAATTGCTGTAAAGTTTTGATTTCCTAAGGTGAATTATTTCCCCCCACAAAGTTTTAAAACCAAGAGGTAAATGACATAGCATTGCAACTGCCTGTGACTACCCCTTCACATTTTAGACATGGGTAATAATGAATCTCCACGCACAGCAGAAACGTTACTTTATTAGTGGTGCTGTGCTGGCCCCACCTATTTCAGTAATTTCAAGTGTAGTGCAATACTATTGCTATTATTAATATTTCAGGCCAAGATCACTTTATAATATGAACATAGGAAGAAAAATGTGTGAATTAGAAAATTTCTAACCCACCTTCACTAGTCTAGCAGTCTGTATTAGAGGTCTTCTCAGTCAATCTCTGAATTCCCCTATTAACATAATTAGCAATTTTTCCTCTTAATTTCATTTTCTCTGCTTAAAATAAGAGTACTAAAGGTTCTCATGCATCCTTATATAATATTCTGTGTCTTATAAATGCCACGTAAGTTCCTTATCAGTTTTCCTGACAGTTTGTAGGGCCTCCATCCTTTGAAGCCAAAGGCAATTGTCTTCTACTAAAAATATCAATCTCCTAACTTCTGTCTCCCCACTTAACATATTGAGAAATTGTATTATTTTAAGATAAGCTACTTTTAAAACTTTAGACCTACTGTACCATGAAGTCCAACTTGAATTACTCCTTACTACAAAATGGTGTTTCTTCGCGACAGAAGGTAGGCTTCATGAACTACTATTTTGCGTAATTTTTACTCCATGCCTAAATCTGCCTCAAAAAATTTATTAGATTAAATTCAGATAGAAGCCACACCTTATAAAGTTACTTGACATTTCAAATGTTATCCAGGTTATATAAAATAAGTTCCCCAATGATTACTTTATAAAATCCTGGTTTTAGAAAACACAGGGTGAGTATTCTGGGCAGGATTATGGCCTAGTTCCTATATATAATTGCCTACTCTCCTGAGTCATAATTACAATAAATACACAGCAAATACGTCAAAAATCTGTGTTTCATCATACATTTTACTAAAATTGATGTAGTTACACCTTTTGAAGCTCCATTAGCAAACTAACTTCATGTGTTTGTACTAACCTAATTTTATAGAACTCGGTATGCTTAAAAAAACCCCAAAACCTAACGTATTTCAACACAGTTCAGATCTTTGCTGTCAGGTTGGTATCTTTTAAAGGGTATTAGCAGCATTAAACTAAATCAAGAGTTACAGATAAACAGCTTTGACTTGAAGAGCTTTTAAAATTATGGGGTTTTCCTTATGTAAAAGAGTGAGTCATTTGCTTAGTTTCAGGGTGGATGGATAATTTCACCAGGAAATGAAAAATAGCAAGTCACCTTAAAAACAAAATCAAAAACAAAACAAAAAAACCAACCAACCAAACAACAACAAACCCCTCCCACCACAAACAGCAATAAAAAACACACACTTTTTTTAAAATCCATATATTTTCAGAACTTGTGTATTCTTTTTGATCGTGCACCTACATTTATGTATACATGGCACAAAATCCTGCTAATAAGCAAACTATAGTCTTTTTTTCCAGCATTCAAAAACACAGTCTATTTGTCATTTTTGGAAAGCAAATTTCTAATTTATGTTAATTAAAAACTACCTCCAGATATAAAATACATGAAATGAGCTTACTTTGAGTATCTGCTTGAAAGATTATGTGTCATAAAAAACCTACAGTGCAAGCTATAAAATGATAATAATTTCTCAACACTTAATAGAATAGTAAGCTAGTTATTATACAAATTAAATATCTGGATTAAAGGAGAGAAAAATACTGAAGATGTCTTTTGAAGGAAAAAAATTGAAAATAAATCTTATAACTATATCACTCTATGACTTTTTCTTAGCCATTTCAAAAAGTGAATTCTCTTGAATTTTGTCCATTTAAACACCGAATACCTCAAAGAAGATTGATGATATTCTTTATTTTGCTCTTTAATGGAAGGTTAGTGCAAGCAGTCTGCCAATCATAAAGTGCTCCAATTTTTCAAAGATATAACAATAATTTCAATTATTATTCAATTTTGGCTTAGTTACAATTGTGGCGATTAAGACTCCTTATTTTCATATATTAAGAGGTAGCGGATGCGGCTCAGGCTGCATACACTTCTCTAGCACCCCTTATTATGCACAAACAGGATGGAAGGATGTGATGAGGCAGTGACTGGTCTTGCTAAATGCTGAGAGGCTGGAAAGTTAAAATTTGCACCTAGCTGGTTTATTCAATATACCCCTGTCACCTTGCAAATAAAGTGAGGGAAGGAGGTCAGTGCAAGCAGTCAGTGCTTCAAAGTCTTTACTGGCATTCTTCTGCCGAGTGTTTTAACGAAAGAAGCTTTTGTTTTCAAACTCATTCAAGACATGTTTTCTTTTCTATACATCTCAAGACCTGACCCCACCATAACGCAAACACATCAGAACTGCTCTGGCAAGCTGTGTTAAAGCTTTGGCGTTCATAGACTGCTAGCAGAGGTAAATCAATGGTGATACTTTACCACAGGAAAAGAGAGGGAGCAGCTTCTCTCTTCTAAAATATTTTGTGCAGCAGAACACGGTAGAGATACACAGCAACACCAGCTTGGCACCTCTTTAGCAATCCTGACCACTTGTATGCTAAGAAATGGAGTCCAAAGGATATCAGCACCAAGCAAGAAATTCCAACTATAGGATCTGCCAACTGCAGAAAATAAACAGTGCCTGCTCAGGCCAAGTACCATTTCCTATTTTACTTATTCATATTTTCCCCCCACATGCAGGATGTTGTCCAGAATTTTGGTCTATTTCTTCTTATTTCTCTTCATAAAGAATCAGAACAACCCCACTACTGCATAACGCAAATAACAAAGATGGGGGACATGAAAAAATCTAATAGAATATAGAATTCATCAGTCTGAAATTTTTGTCTGCGTATTACTCTGCATAAAAATCAGGTCTACCGTGTTATAAATGTGCTTCAGCTTTTTGTTTGAACAGATTGCTTCTCGGAATGATGCAATGGTAACTATTTTACAGAAGAGTGAGTGCTAGATGACATGATCCAAAGTACCCAAGGCCTCTAAAACTATTTCAAAACTAATCATCTTTAATCTTGTCCTAAAGACACATTAGTGGTTAGTTCCATCCCTTGCAATGCTTTCACTATTTTGTCTCACAAAAAGCTTCAATTTTTCACTTTGAGGTTTTAAACACCTTTTGACTGATCTTTACCAATTCTCTAACAACAGAGAGCTCATAATGATATGATAAGGAAAGGTCTAGCTGAAAATAATCTAGCATAACTACACACCAATACCGAGCAACAAAAACCAGTATTAAAATCTGCACAATAACGCCACTGTTAAGAACATCGTGTAATTGTCACTTTTTTTTTTTGATTCTGCACCCCCCAATACTACAGTGATGCCACACTGTAGTGCCATAATTCAAAAAAGAAATAAACCCAAAGTATTTTCGACTTCTAAAATGCGATGGTGTCTTTCCAGCTGCCAGCATGCTTTGTTACAGGCAAGAGCCAGAAGCAAAAGTGAGGCACAGGGAAGCAGTTAAATTGCAAGAGAGGTAAGTGCATTATTAGCAATAAAAAATGACACGGTCATAGTCCTACCATGGGGCACAAGGAGACCCACTGTATGAACTTTTTGTGCTAAAGGCACATAGAAGGTGATGAGAAAAGCATTCCTTGCATAAAAATTTAATGACTAATATCCATGAATGACTAGAAGGAAATGCTGAGTTTCCCAGAAGATTTCAGCAGGATTTCTCTGCCTCTATGGAACAGCCTTTACACAATGTAATATGGATGAAACCAGCATCTGTCAATGTAATAAGGATGAAATCAGCATAAGGCCAGTTGAGGCTGTTTCTTTATGCAATTCTGTAAGAAAGACACAATCTTTCCTGAGGTTAAAGATGCTGCATGATGCCATTTTAAAGTTTTGTATTAGTTCTCTGCCCCTATAAAAAGGTTGTCAGAAAGGTTATCAAGAATGTTTCTGTGAAGTTTAAGCTCTGCTGTGAAGCTCTTGTGTAGCCTCAATCTTCCGCAGACAGACTGGTCCCTCAGGATTTCCATATTGATATAACTGGAGCATAAAGACCAAGAAAAGAAGCTGGAGCTCACAAATCAAAATGTTGGGTAATGAAGTTAGCGACCTGGTCACATATCAATCACTAACAGACTGGGATTTGGAGGATTTACTCCTATGGTGGGAAGATTACAAATACAGCGTATTCTCTCAACTGGATGATTGTTTCTGAAAAGACAGTGATAGTATACTCTTTTAGTATGTAGTTATTATTATCTTTTAGGTTAAGAATCCCATTTTGTCTCAGCATGAATAGCTTTATTAAATGAAGTTGGGATAATCACTCTACAAAAGTTAACATACCTCTGCTCCTCACTGAAAGATATGTATACTTAAGTTTCAATAAGCACATTTTTTTTGTCATTTATAAGACATAAATGAAGCAGTTTTTAAGTCACACAAAAAAATCTCTAATTGTTGCAAAGAATCTTTGCCTCTCCACCTGTTCAAACAATTGTATTACAAGATTAATTTTGACTTCTTTCAGTAATCTAAAAAAACTTACAAATGCTGGGAAACCCCTGCATTTAGAGCATGTATAAACTTGATGATGTTTCTAACTGCTGAGATATGCAGATGAAAAACCCAAGATAAATATAAAGCATTCTTAGACATGTCCCTTCCAGGCATAGCTTGTTGTTCAAAAAAATTAAAAAAAATAAAATAAATGCAACCTAATGATTTGGATATGGTTACACCAACAAAACTTTGCATATGCCTTTGCATTAATTTTTCTTCTGTTTAAGACAGCTAGCCAGCATGACAACTAAAACTTTACTTAATAGATCCAAAAATATTATGAATTAATCTGTGTGGAGATATTTTTCACTTACAGCCTTAAAGTAATATTGTATTGTGATTGACTACATATTCAGTGCCTATTATTTTTAACATTCAAACAATTAGATAGGTCTAGAATTAAGTCCCAACAGCAGAAATTTTCCTCAACATTCTATCATATTTTTCCAAGACAAGCTACAAAAACTAATGTTTATTCAAGAAAATAAGTGCCACTCACTAATTTGTGGATTCAAATTATGAACTCAATCATTTTGAAGGAAGAAAAATAAACAGACACATTACTTGAACATTTTGAAAAAAATTCAAAAATTCCATAAACTCTGAAAACCTTCCACATCTATCCTCTTTTTTCTTCCTTTTTCAACTGCTGTTTTCCCCTGCTGGAATGTCTCAAAAATATTTTTATACTACAAATATCATTAAAAGCCAAGGTTTTGTTGTTATGAGACCACCAGCAAAAGCCAACATATAATAGGAGAGAATGGTTGCCTTCATTCTCCAAAGTTAACATTAAATGACTACCAGGTCAGAAATTAACACAAAAGCCATCTTGAAGAAAGTTCTTGCTTTTGCTTTATATAGTTGTTTTTAACAGTTATATCTAAAGCAATAAAGATTCCTTTCTTTGTTAATATGTAGATGCAGAGAAAACTGGGGAGGTTATAAGGACACACTGTTCTAAAATTTCCCTTTATACTCTCATTTTTGCTTTTAAATTACACTGAAGCTTAACCCTTCTTCAATAAATTTGGCAACATTCATGTCAGATCCAGTGTATTTACAACGCATACTAAAAAATCTACACCAAAAAAGACATTAAAAAAAAATCAAAAAACTCCAAACCATAAGTTCTATCATGACACTAATTTCTCATTAGTAATGAACAGCAATTACCTTGATGAAGCTTGAACTTTACTTGATTCGGGAATTTCTGGTACAGGTCGATGCCTTAAGACAAAAGATCGGCTTGCTCTTGGAAATACTTTCATGCAGTTTGGCGTACAGGAATCATATAAGTCATTGTCTATCATTTCTCCTTTAAACGTATAGAATGGAGAATCTGGCTTACTATCAGATAAATCACCCTCATCTGCAAACCTCTGATGTTTGTTTTCCTTGCATTTTGTCTCGCATGAATGAACAAATGAAGGAGGATCACGAAACACCAAAGGGCCAGTCAAGTGCTCATCAGCTTGGTATGCAGCAGCTTCTGTCAGTGATGCATCTGGCTGAGTATTCATCTTGATACTTCTACTTTGACTGACAGCTTTTAGTATGCTGTCTGAATTCTGGTATAAACGGGAAAAATCCAAATTTGTAAAGCTATCGTCATTTGCCTCCATTGAGTTTTGCTCTGCAAGTTCAAACTTTTCCTTATTAACATAAGACTTTTTAAGAAGTTCTTCTGATGCTGTTGCAGGTATCAAGCCAGTCCCATCTACACTTGAATTGCTTACAGGAGACTCCTGATCTGAGGATGAATATTGCTTTTCTTCTAAGCCTTTCAAGTCTTTGAATTTCAGATTTTCACAGAAAAGAGAATTTCCTTGAATTTTCGAAAGACTGTCTAACTGCTTAAGAATCCTTCTGCGATGCCCTGTAGGCAACACGCCCATTTGCTGAAGCACACTGTTATTTATTCCCACGCAATCTGTCACAACGTTATAGCCATATTTTTTAAAGTTAGGAAGATACTGTGCAAGGTTAATGTTGACCAAAAATTCTTCAATATCAGTGCCATTGCCTGTGGATGACATGACTTCATTCCGTATATTGCCCCACACGGTCATGTAGAAATAGTCAGGTTGCATGCATGTTCACTAGCAAGAAAACTCTCTAAATTTGGTGTCCACCAGCCAGCAGAAAATATCCGTTTCCTCACAACACCTCTTCAAGTTTCTTCAGTTCAAACCGATTTTTTTTAAGACTGCAAACATATGGAAAATAAAAAAGACATTAAAAAAATTCTTACCTGAACCTCACAATTATCTTGAATAAAATTGTGAAAGACTCCCTGCCACTTGAACAGTAATATTTAAATTGTTTGTATATGAAAATTTCAACAAGGGTAAACCCATACTTTTATCTTAGCCTATATCAAGAAAATAGCAAAATCAAAGTCTCAGCACAAGTAATACAGACTTAAAACACATATTCCTAGTAGTTAAACATTAAGATGAACAGTTAAGAGATGAACCACTTATCTACACACACACTCTTATTACACAGCGCTTGGATATCAGGGAGAGAAAGAGTTATCCAAGACCAGAACTGGAACCTAAAACTTTCCTATCTCCACACTAGCACCAATTAACTACAGAACAGGGCTTCTACTCCCTTATCTTCTAATCTCAAAATCCTTTTAACATAGAAACACACTTGCAATGGAACAAAGGAAATGACTGTCTAGAGCATTCTAGGTGAACTGTGCATTCAAGCCCTCTTCAGCTGAGAATCCAACTGAACAAGTACTACTGTCAATAACACGGGTTCGCAACAGCAGATCCAGCCCCTCAAACAAACCGCCACGCAGCAACACAGGAAACAGGTAACCACCAGCATCTCAACTCTGACAAGGAAGCATTTTTCCTGTGGCCAGAAAGAGAAGAGGCATGACCCCATAGGCAGGTTCTGGCTGTCCATGAGTTTTTCCTTCACATTTTCCAACTCAGCTTTTACACTCTCCAGATTCCATCTATTTAAGTTATTCTTTCTCTCACGGCCATATCTAAATTCACAATTTACAAAATCCAGATGCTACTGTTCTGAAGCTGTTTGGAAGAGCCTGAAATCAAATTTCTTCAAAGAAGATTTAAGACCAGCAACACTCAACAGGTTTTTTCACCTCTCTCTTTCTGTATAAAGAGCAATTTGGCCTTAGGGAAACCTGCTGACTGTAGCAGCTGTCCTGGCATGCAGGTACTAGCCTTAAGCTGCCTGGAAAAGAAAGAACAGCTTCAGTGGAAGAGCATTAAAACTTAAGTAGCAATCAGAAAGAGAAGAAATCTTATGTTCAGAATTTATCCATGGTAGTAGGCATTGACACCTAATTCTTCAAAGTATTTCATAGCAAAAAAGGCAGTACTTATGATCTAGAATTGAAGCTTAAAAGATTGCCTACATTTTTACTAGATCAATTCCTAAATAAAGAATAAACCTTCTTCCTCTAAGATTCCTCCAATGTCTTTTGAATATCTAAGTCATTATTCAGAAAGGTAGAAATAAATAAATAGATAGATAAATCTTCATGTCCCTCCTCTTTACCCAAAGCCACATACAGATAAATGTAAATTTAAAATAATGTACTGCTGAAGCATAACTGTTATCACTGCTATT
The DNA here is from genome assembly GCA_014706295.1 of Lycocorax pyrrhopterus obiensis. NCBI lineage: Eukaryota > Metazoa > Chordata > Aves > Passeriformes > Paradisaeidae > Lycocorax > Lycocorax pyrrhopterus. The sequence continues at coordinate 22,267,135 of JACSVZ010000006.1, forward strand.
GGTGATTGTACTTTATTATGATTATGAAATAAACTATTAAATAACTACCTCAATCGCTAGAAGTCTTTTCTTGCAAAATTTTACAAATATCTTAATTACTCCCACACTTTCATAAAGTGGTAAGCAAAACCAAGGAAAAAACTAGACTCTTCATACTTATACCACATAAACATGCATGTGACATAATAATAAGAAAAAAAGGAGATAAGCAAACCTACATTTTTCTGGAAGATGTGAAAATCAACATAGTATACTCAATATAAACGCTCCATTATTTAAAATATCATTGGATTCTCTCTAGTCTCTAACTTCATTTTTGTGGAAATATTTTTATCAGCTTTGATCACTAACCACAAGTCTAAGAAGTGATTTATTATCTTGAATATTAAATTGATACAATTAAAACCTTTTAGAGAGAGAACTCTATAGGTCAATCAGATATCAACCTCTCAAGAGAGATTAACTTTACTACAGAGTTAACCCTCAATTAAAGATTCCCAAGTCACTGAAATTCAAAAAGCCTTGGATTGATCTAAACTGATTAACAATCCAGGTTCATATTTATGTTTGTCCCATCCCTACCTGTATGCTTATATAAACTCTCATCATTCCTTTAAAAATTTTGAGAACTCAGCATTTCCTCAAAATTTTCACAGCAGCCCCTAGTCATAAAGGATAAGATTCAACAGTATGGCCTCCACCCATCTCTAAACCCTGGAAAATGTAAATGTAAACATATAGTCTCTTAACAAGTTGAAGATATATTCTCAGATTTTGGGTACAGAATGAAATAAAAATTAGTACAGAAATTACTTGCTGGGAAAAAAGTATCAGACAGGTACTCTTTGGGCCAGAAAATAGTCTTTCAGGTACCAAATAATTAAATAAAAAGCACAATCAGACAAACAAACAACAAAAAAAAATCCAACAACCAAACCCCACACATATTCAAGTATTATATCCCTACAGTGTTAGCATATCAGTCTAAGGCTATTAAAGTTGCAGTTGCAGCTGGTTATCTCAGCCATTTCCACCTTCCTTGACAGTTCTGGGTTTCAAGGTAGCATCTGGCTATTTTTTCCCTAAGGTGCTAGTGTTCATTTTCAGACAGTATCATCTTTTCAATCTCCCCACTTTTCATAATAACAAAAAATACACCTGGGAAAGTAGCTTTAGCTATATATTCATAAATAAACATATACCTGTTTCCTATAAACATATATATTTATACCCACACACTCTCTTTTCTCTACCCTAATACTGTTTTTTCTACATGCACTAGCTTTGCCTACACCTTATTCTGGAACATCTCCAGTATTTTCACTTCAGGAACTCAAATAGCCATGTATTATCAGCTATTTGGACTCTAAGCCATCTTTGTATAAACCACACACCAGTGCAAAGGGTTACCTAGCAGAGAACAAACTTTTCTTCCAAATCTGTAATAATGATTATGTTTTGCTGTGTATTTTATGAACAAAGCATGTTGCAGAGGAAGGGAGGAACTGCTGGCTGAGAAGACATTTTGACCACAAAATGCCAACAGTGATGGAAGATAACGCCCAAGCCACTTTCTGTTTCTGTAGTTGTCTATGGCAGAAGCTGTCAGTGCATCTGTCAAGATTTATGAAGACATGCCTAGATCTGGCCTAGCTATGCAACTGGTTAAACACCAGTAAGATCACATATTATTTTGTGAATCTAAGCAAAGGGTTATACTGACAACTGGGTTTGGTTTCACTACTTAAAGCAAGAGTAACATAACATAACAAACAGCTAAACAAATCTACACCTACTGGTGAATGTTTTGCAGACTAGAACATAAATACGGAATCACTTCTTAAAATGTTTTACGAGGTTTGAGCTCAAGAAGTATAAAGAAATGCAGAACTCAAGGACCACCTTATTCAATATATTAATCTGCTTTGATATGATAATTATAAATTTTAAAAACAATTTAATCTCCTCCTTAGCTTTGATTGCAAAATAAGTCATAATAAACCCTAAAGAACATACAGTATTAGAATTATAGTGCATATATATGGCATATACACATTTGTACAAATACATTCGTACTCTTTCACATCCATATTTCCACCACTAGAATTTTAAGTAAACAACATTAGAGCACATGGTTGCATGCATTCCGTAAAACAAATCTTCTCTCAGAAGCAAGGCAAAATAGATTTTTCCTACATAGAAATAAATAGCAAACACGCCCCCCCCAAAAAAAAAAACAACAAAGAAACAAAAACAAAACACAAGGGGAATTTGAACTTGCTTAAATAAAATAGATTTTCGTAATATTATATTCCCCTAAGTAAGGTACCCAAGACAAAAATCATCATTCCCAACATGGTTACTAAAAATAGGAAAATGCTATAATTGTTATAAAAAATAAAATTAAACTTCTCGGAAGACACCTGACCATTCGATTTTATCAAAATAGGGATAAAACACCTAAATTGCTATGAGGAAAAAGCAATACAAGGAAAACCATTTGGGCTTTTCTTCCATGAAAAAAAGTTTCAGCAGGGGATGAACTGTAATGTGTGTTGCACATCCCAAGCCTTCTATGGAATCATCCAACTGTCTTTCATAGGTGTTTCTCACACTTCTTTACAAACTGATTGTCAATTTCTTCCTTTTCCCATCTTATGGAAGGGACTTAGACAGGAGTGGCAAAAAAACTTAGAGTGGCCTAACAGTTCTTTTCTTTTACTAAAAGTGACAGCTAAATAGCATCAAAGAAAAATGGCAACTATAAGTCTCAGGATCCTTCCTCACATGGAGGGTAAGCACCTGCATCTAGCATTCTGAAGAGCTATATCTACTAATTTTAAAATTCTTTCATTCTATGATTTTCAAGTCAAAAATTCTGGAAAACAAAACTGACTGGGAGACAAATCTTTGTTGAAGCAAGCAAGCAATCCAAATTTCAATAATGAAATGTGTGAACAGTAGGTTACAGGTGAACCCAGAAACACTCAAGTGGGACTAGGGGTTTTTTTACCTTTTTATATCAATACAGATACAAGCCTGAAGAAACTGTCAAACCTTTAGATGTACATTGCAAGATAATCACACTGTGAGCAATCAGTTCAACAAATACAAGCAAGTTCAGGCTTGCTCTCAACTTCTGCTAAACCACATACTAGATTAAGATCCTAATAAATATGTAAAAAAAAAAAAAAAAACAAACCAAAAAAAACCCCCAGAAAACAACAAAAAACAAAAACCAACCACACCAATGTAAAACAGTACAACAGGTCTTACCATGGAGCAGAATGAAATCTGCAAGGAGTGAATTTCATCTTCACATTGTAATTGACTCCATACAAACTGACAAGATTAACATAGAAAACACTGTAGATTAAAGATCTTTTCCAAAACCTGTATTATACTGTCAGCATATCGATTGCATGGAAAAAAAAATATATACACTGATTGCAACAATTCCGATAGAACTGTTGCCTTTACCAATACAAGGAAGTTACAAAGCATAGGTCAACCTAGTGGATAATTACAAAATAGCTGTAATCACATCCTCTGTCAAAATGTTTCTTTGTCTTTTTTTTTTTCTTTTTAATTTCAGAACACTTGCCTTCTAGAAAAAGGTTCAGCAACCTTCGTAACCTCGGAGTCAAACCTCAAACTGCAAGAAATTCCAGTGGGACAACTTGCAGAGTCGCTGGAGTAAGGAACTACATGGTATGAATAAGCAAACTTAAAGCGGAATTGGAACTTTGGGAAGTCGCTGGGGCAACACTCGGGTGCTGTACCCTTCACTTCGTATTCTCGATCCAGGACATCCCGACAGCTTCTTTGACTTTCTTAAGTTTTCTGATAAAATTTCTAGGTATATAATGGCAGCTAACATGTGGTCTGTTCATGTCTGACTTCACAAAAACAACTCATAGAGTAAATAAATACACAATACTAAAGCGCTGTTGCTTAGCGTGACATTTACATACAAATCGTTTAAACAATTGAAGCTAGAAAGAAAACAGAGAGAGAAAGAAAACAGAGAGCAATACTCGCCTTATTTTCTACCTGCCTATCTGCTGTTTCTAGTCCGATCCCAGCTCCGGTATCTGCCGGAGATCTGGGGCACGCCCCGTACCAAACCACAGTGCGCTCTCCGGCAGCTCTCAGGTCAGCGCGCAGCAGCAGCGCGGGGCTCGCTGCCGGCGGGGCCGGGAGCCGCAGCATCACCCCCGGCAGCGGCCCGGCCCGGGAGCGGCCCGCGCGGGGCGCAGCCGCCGGGCAGACCCTGCCGAAACCCCGCGCACCCCGCCCGCCGAGCCCGCCCTACCTTTGGCAAAATCCAGCGGGTGACGGGGACGGGGAGGCAGAGGAAGGAAGCGCGGGGCTTTAGATTGCTTCAGTTTTCAGTTCTCCCCTCGGCTCCCCGCTCTCTCACTTTTTTGCTTGCTTTCTCTTTCCTTCCTTCCTGCCTGGCCGACTGCACACCCCACCCCACCCCACCCCACCCCCGCGCTGCTCCCCGGCAGGCCGCGCCCGCGGAGCTCCCTCCCCGCCGCAGGAGGCGGCCGCACCTGGGCGCGCCGGGAGCGCCCGCCGCCCTCCGCGCCGCCGCGCTGCGGCTCAGGGCGTTCTGGCCGGGCCACATAGTTCCTGAGGAGTCACTGGGAAGCCCGCAGGCAGGCTTCGGCTCCGGAGTGCTCTGTGCCCCAGCGCATCGCTTCACACGCCTCCCGTGTTCCCCAGCCCGGGCTGGGCAGGCGGCGGGTTCCCCCCCCCCCGCCACGCTGCCAGGCCAGTGGGCAAAGGGCGTCCCGGCTCCACCTCTGTCACCACGCGAGGTGGTGACACGCCGAGGGCAAGCGCTCCAGCTGCGAGCAAGCAGGACAGCCTGCCAGTAGCCATACAGCTATGATCACTTGCTTAAAAAAACCTAAAGTTACTAAGCTGTCAGTAATTTCTAAGAATTCCCCTATTTTTGGAGCTCGCCCATGTCGGTGAAAAACCACCACTCAGATGAAAATAGCATTTTGTTACACAAAATGACACTGAAAGTACTTAAATGTGGTCCACTGGTGGACATACACATCTTCTTCTTGAAGTGTCAATTCTGATCTTTTCTATTAAAATCCAAGGAGGCTCCAGAGGGCTTACAGTGTTGCAGCTGAAGTATGAGGTCTGCCACTCACTCTATGGAAGCAAAACAGAAGCAAAGCTATACTGAGAAAAAGACGCTAGTTATTAAAGTGCTAACTTAGGAGCAAATAAACCTGGCCTCTTTTAAAGACTACTTCCTACACACTAAATATAGCTTTAGTAAATAGCCTTACTAGTAGCAGGGCTGCTAAAAACTGTTAGTGCCATGGTACTAAAGTGAGGTTTCAGGATCACAATTTTGAATGCAAACAGCTTTTTCACTCTCTCCAACTTCCAGTCAAAACTTCCAGATTAGAAGTCTGCAGTTCAGAATTACAGCACCAATTCCACCAGTGCCCAAGCACTTCTGAAAATCCAGCTGCAAGTTCTAAGTATTAGATACAAAAATACCTGTGTACCAAAAAAATGTAGTTAATTTTACCTCCTAAACTTGTATAATGCAAGCAAATTTTTGGATTTGCCTTTTTTCTTTGTATCTAAAGAAATATATTGTGTTCTTGCTTGTCTTTTTATTAATGCTTTTTCAGAGTCTATCTCAGACAAGGAATTGTCATTCCCAATTATTTGCAAAGGGGCTGATATGTTTCCAAACCAAGTGAGCGCACACATGTGATTCAGGTAAGTATACTAACACCCTTTTGTGTCATAGCCTTTCTGAATTGCAACCTAATGACTCACAGAGTCATCTGATCACAGATTTGCCTAACATTTCCAGCTAAGCCTAGCTTCCTTTCAGAACAGTAAGAATGCTAATGAATACTGACTTTGAAAGGGAATTTTAACCACAGTAACTAAACTATTTGAAAGATTCAGACCCTGTAAATAACAAAAGACTGGCCTCCTTTGCAAGGCTTACCTCACCATGCAAAAATTCTGTTAATTAGCAGTTTGTGGTGGGCTAGAATTTATTTTTCCTGCAAGTCTAAGGGTATGGTCATTGATTAATACCCTTGAGCTCTTCTTTCTTCTCTGTCGAGAAATTCTCAAGTCTTTCTATAGAGCCCATCTTTCTTCCTCTTCCAGAGACCCAAGTGATTTGCCCATGTCCCTGGGCCAGTGGCAGAGACTGTAGATAAGGGTGCCCTCAGCATTCATCCTTAAAAAAATAGTGTCAGATTCTCACATGGAGCTCACTGAAAGAGATTGCCCTCAACACATTTATACCTGTGCAGCAGTGGTATCTTCCCTCGGAGCACAGCATGACACTGCACCCTGACACACTGTGTCTCAGGAGTTTTACTTATGTAGTTTCCTTGACCACAATACAGGAACACAAGAACTGAGATAATTTTTTTCAGTGGGTTTTTTTGGGAGAGGGTGAGGAATGGGAGAAACAAGCTTTAAACACATACCCAGTTGTGCTTACTTGTTTCTGTTTGCATTATGTCCAGACAAATTGCAATATACACAAGATCATTTTAAGCCACATTGTGCTTTTAGGAGTTTAGGGGCTTTTTTTGACGTTTTGTAAAAGTCTAAATTACATTATCAGTACCGCACAAACCCACAGGATGTTTTATTCTTTGTTAGAAATAAAGTAGTATAATTTAATATATGGTGTTTTACTCTTTGTTAGAAATCAAGTAGCATAATATATCATCTTTTAAGAAAGCTCTCAGTCTAATTTATCTACAGCATATAGTTCTCTGATGAGCATGGAATGGCAGCTTTCTAACACTACAGTAAAAAAAAAAGTCTTACAAAAATCCAGCAGAAAATTGCATCTTACTAATTTTGGTGTAATTCAGATATGACATAAGGCAGAGTATAACTTGTTGATAAGATTGAGTTTTGAAAAATCTGCTGATAGGCCTGAAAGATGCAGAGATTTTGTTATCTGATAGTTTCCTCTTCCTTTGAGTTTCTATGTTGTTGTCACAAAAAAGTGTTAGGTAGGCAGGTTTTTTTAGTAGAGCAAGGCAAAATTTCAGTCTAGAAATTAATTAGAAATAGGACCTGTTTGACTTCTGCTATATTCTCTGAAAGACATTAGGGCTTTTTTATTCTAAAGTACATTTAACCAAGGTCATTCATAGTAAACATGCTAAGAATACCTTCCAGCTCGTATTTATCATTACAAAACCCTTTAAAAAGCCTGTTTTCCAGTGATTGATATTGACTTGATTTTTTTTATCATCAGTCAATAAGAATAACCCTGTAAGTCTGTGTTTAAGTAAAGATGGAATAATATCATCAGACCATACAGGAACTAATCCTTAGGATATGATTATATCCCAGATTTCCACACTGTGTGGTTTGTCAAATGTCAGAATAGATATTTGCCACATTTCTCATTGTTCATTGAGCTTATAATGAAACCGATTCAAACTAGTCAGACATTTTCCAAATTTCAAATATTGTAATTTTTAGACATGTATATTTTTAAAACTATAGATCAGTTCTATTTCCTGCATATTTATTCTATTTAAGAACTACAAAACCAGCTGCACAAACAGCCAATTCATAGGATAAAATAGGGGAAACAACTGCTACTCTCTCCTTTATGGATGGCTTACAAGTAGCTCTGATATTTACATGGAGTTTGTCAGCTACCTAAAAAGGCACAGCAGACCTGAGTTTAGTTATGACTTTTAATGAGATTATTTCACTTTCTCCTGGAAAAAAACAAACAACCCACATATTCTTATTGAACACAGTCCAAGCAAGGTCTAAGTTCTGAACTTGTTCTTCTGCAATCGGTTCAGTCTCATTTGCTCCTCTTCAAAGCAGAGGTAATAAAACTCATCTTCCAGTCTCCTCAAGGTGTTGAGAAGTTTAAATTTTAGATTTTGGAGCTTATGAAGCATCATAAGAAATGAAATGTTAGCTACACTTCAAATAACCAGCAGGTGAATATCTAGGCCTTTTATGATTTGAGCCTCACTATTATTGTTATAGTATAACATTGATATTTTTGTCAATAAAATATCAGGAATACTAACCTTGGAAATTAAATAATGCATTACAATTTTCATAAGAGTTCTGTCATGAGATAATGTATTTCACTCAGGGTAAGACAAAATGATACAAAGCTTCAGAAAAATAATAAGCACTAGAGTTAAGTTCAGTTTTTGCGTTTGCTATCAACTGTTTATGTGTCCTTGGGATTCCTCTCAGCCACTTATTCAATGTCAGTCACTTTTGTATTTCATACTGGATACCAACCTCCATTTTTACTCAGACCTGTAAACCAGTTTGACCCATACCCCATATTTTAATGTAATTAATATTCAGTTTGGTTTCCAGGAACCATCATAAAATAGTTCCCTGTACCATATGATGGATTTTTAGACTACCATTTTATAAGCTATTAAAGTAATTTGATACAGATATGATAACACAATGATATTCGGTTTTGCCATCTTCCTTTAATGGCTATACGTTTGACCTTAATGCAGTCTATGTTTTGTTAAAACTACTGAGGGACTCATGAAGTACTCCCCTTAGCTATTTTGATATTGATATATGACTTTTGAAACAAATGTGTAAAAGTGATCCCACAGAGTACTTTTTACCAGTTACTTTTACAATGTATTGATGTTTTTCTTTCCTTTACCAATTCTAGTGACAGTTAAGTCCAAATGAATTTTTCGACTTACATATTGCATATGGCACTCAACTGCACATGCAAAATTCTCTCAAGAAGTTATTAGATTAATTGACACACTATTATCACAAATCTACTTGTAAACCAACAAATACAAACTTGTAAAATTTGCTCTAATTAGCACCTCTCATACAGTGGTGATGGGGGAATTAGAAACCTCGAACTTTACTTCACTTTCAACACAAGTCTGCAAAGATAGCAATTCAAAATTCATTCTTTGAGACAGCATGAGGTTCCAGGAAGTTAAGAAAACTCTATCTGCTGCTTTTTGCCAAAGCACACAATACTGGACAGGGACTTGCCTGGACTAACCCACTCCAAGTGCTGTCCTGGGCCTGTACCCAAAGCTCTGGATACAGCCCTATGGGCTGCTGATCCTCCACTTCCCTAAGTATTGGCACATGTTTTAACCTACAGACAAGCTGAGAATTTTGTCTGCAGTACTGCTTTATTGAATTCACAAGCCTAGAATCGAAAGCAGACAATTTATTCTAGCAATGCAAGGGTGTTAAGCTCTTGCTGCAAATGAAAGGTGTCTAACCAAGAAAAAAAAAAAGGATAAAATTAAAAATACCTGGCATCAATATCTCGTTCTAGTTGCTGACTAGGGTTTCTCCAAGAAATCTGTCACTAAAAAATCTAAAGCCTTAAATACTTTTCTCCAGAGTACCTGTGTTCCCAGTGGGACCTTATTCTAGCACTTCTGTCTCTCATTTATATTTAAAGGTTTTCAAGTCGATTTTGAATACAAATACGTCTTCAAAGCATGTGACATGTTCAGGGGTTTTTTATTTCTTTGCTGTTGCTCTCATTTAGGGAATCTAGTTACCTTGACATAGCTTCCTGTCATCTTTGAGAAGTTTAATGGAGCATTCTTTAACGTATTTGAAAACAAATCCCTCTGAGGAAATTTCCTGCACATCAAAGTGCTAAATTTTTTCCCATATTTATCTTTTGCACAGTTTATTGAATTGTAATGAATCACACATCATTAAGATTTTATCTCCACAGCACTGGCTTACTCGAACTCAATAGAAATCACATTTGACACTTTTAAAGATGCTATTAGATTTAAAGGTCACCATTTCAGGCACTTCCTTCTCTCTTTCATTTTACTTGTTGCTTAAGCAAATTTGTAATGGAAAGTAATGAAATATAATAGACATCACAGAGCTATTTCTAGAGGAAAAAAATTCCATAGTACATTCACAGTTGAAATTGTCTATAGTTAAATACACTTTCACACTGTTATTTAGGTCTGATGAAACATGTTATCATAGAATCACAGAATTGTAGAATGGACTGAGTTGGGAGGGACTTCAAAGATCATCTAGTCTCAACCCCTTGCCATGGGCAGGCACACCTTTCACTAGACCAGGTTGCTCAGAGCTCCACCCGAACTGGCCTTGAACATTCCCAGAGACTGTTCTCTGGAATAACTTCTCTGGACAACCTGTTCTCTCTCTTGTTTTCTCTTTTCCTCACTGCTTTCTGCCCAAACAAAGAAAGCACCTCATGATAAGCTGACTCATTTCCCAGCATTCTGATGCTATCAAAGGTGCTGAACTGGAGGCTTACTGTATGTGCAAAAACCACTTCAATAGAAAACTCAAAGTGAAGATACCCCATCTGTCCATGAATAATTTCTTGTAGAAATTGTTACTAGGTTAAGTTAGAAGGTGAGAGGTATCAAGTCTTTAAAGTTTTACTGTATACACCCCATTTCACAAACAGTTTCCTTAGTTTTCTGTCTATTTTCTAAATATCAAATTGAGCAACAGCCTCAAATGTAAAATGCTAACTGTTTAAAGTAGACAAGCAAACTGGGTAGTACCCGGTGGAACTGAAATTTCCAGTAACCTTAGTTATTTTAGATAAAAAAAGAATGGCATAAGTATTCTGCCTCCAATTTTGAATTAGATTGCCATTTAAGAAATCTCATTCAAATACTCAGCTTATGTTACAAAGTCCACTGAAATTGATGATAGCACAACATTCTATATCTAGATAGCTCCTTCTATCTTTTTCACCTTATTGTTTACAGAAAATTTTATGCTTCCTTCAAACATTTTTTTGTACCAAAGGTATTTCTTAAGAGCAGTGAAGGTCTAACTCCAGTATTGAGGACAGCAGTATAATGGACTGGGACTTTCTCATTATGAAGAAATACTATCAAGTGAAAACAACACTTTCATGTCATGTTTCTACAGCCTCTCCCTTTCTAAAATTTAATAAAGATTGCAATTAAATAAGTGTTACTTCAATATTGTATAGAAAAGCCTACAGTTTTTCTAGGTTTAATAACTACAAAATACTATTGCTGGTCACAGGAAAAAGGCATTTTTCTTTCAAGAACTAGTTTTCCCTAAAGATTATAATTAGATTATTACTTACGCAGTTTACAGTTCAATGTGGATTTCAGGCAGAGTAGATTTTCAGATGGATTTCCAAGATTCTTTCCTGTAGAAAACTTCAAATAGGATAATACACTATATGGATTTTACAGCGTGTATTGATATTTTTATCTTCTCCTTCATTCTTGCTGTATTTAGTAGGTCTGTGCTCAAGTAGTAAAGAACAGATTAGATGGGTTAGAAGTTCCTCTTGCCATTCCAAATATGAGGACGTTGCCTACCAAAGAAAAGAACTCAAAGTCCCAGCCTGCAGTCTCTTTAATAAATGATTATTTGTTCCCATGGAATATTGTTCAACCTGCTTACAAATAATTATCACCAATTCTAAAAGAGAACACATAAAGAATAAGACCTGCCTTTTATTTTTTCCGCACAGATCACAAAGATAACCAAAGGCTGTGGATGTAACTGGGCATAGATCAGGCTCAGAAATGAGAAAATCACAGTTAGCACCCTGAACGCATGATCTGTGTATTAGTTCTATCCTAGAACATAACTTGTTTTTCAACAATGGGTGCCAGAAAGCTCCACAGAAGCTAAGCTGAATTTAATGGCCAACTTAGCCAATTTAACCATGCATTTAAGTGAGTATAGGTGTAAAGGCGGCCCCATACAGGGGTTTAGCACAGGCTCAGACTTCCTTCCCTCCTCAACTCTGGAGTTTTGCTGTTCCTAATATGAGGCTCTTGAGCTCTTGATTCATAGTTAAGACCACTTAAAGACCATAGTTTTTGACCACTTAAATTCAAGTGCTGTGACTGCACTTAGAGAGAGATACCTTTTTTAACTACGTTACTTCATAATTATGTATTTCAAAGGGATTATGTCTTTTTTCCAGCACTGGTCACTGTAATAGAGTGCTAAATGAAGCCTTTACATGAACATATGGTGTAAATTCGATGGCACAGTGCCTCTGTAGCACTCTCTTAGTTTTTCTTATACTATTATTGCTTTTCTAGTTGGGCCTTGGAATACCAGCGATGGGAAGAAAAACCATTACATGTATTTTCGAATATGAATAGATCGCACCAAAATACATTCATTGTCACGTACTGAACTTTGCATTATATGCAGAGTATATAGACAGAACTTATTGGATCTGCACCACGCACTCTAATCTCTTTTCCTAGCAGAACAAAGTCCACTTCCTTTGTTATCAGCTATGCAACACTGCTAAGGTATTCTGAAAGGAACATGTATGTCTGCTAAAGGGTAATTTGATTTAAATGTATAATTTGATCCCTATTTTTCTAAATTGGATATTTTGTTCTTCCCACATCCAAGGCTATTGTTTAATATGGATGAAAAAGCCCTTTTTTTAAAGGACTTTTCAAATACTTAGGGAATACAGTTTAATGTGAATGTAACCCAGGAATAGGAATTGTTTTAAAACAAAATAAAGCACAGAGCCAATTTTTCCAATTTGTTTTTTTTCTGTTGATGTAGCTTTGCTGAAGAGTAGGATCACTCTTTGGAAAATCAAATTTCGGTGGATAACTAAACTTTGAGAATGAGTGCACACATCTTTTTTTATTAGTTCTTTCACATGAAATAAATAAATAAATAAATAACATTGCAAGACCTAAAAGAAACAAAATCTAGTAACAATTCTGTATTTATCACAATTGGTTTTGCACTTTTATTTCTTACATGTTGTCTCAAATGATATTCATTTTCTTCCTTTTGCATTATGTTACCTACCTCGGCATAGGACCCTACTTTTAACAACTGGGTTGCTGGACACCCATGTCTCTTTTCTTGTGGGTCTGTTATTGTAACAGTAATTAATCCATGGCCATGGCAGTGGGTAACATAACAGCTTGTGTCTTCATCCTACCACCATGGGCCTGATTCTTTCTCAGTCAAAGGATGTGTTTCAGGCAGGGATTTCCAGTGAGGCTGAGGATCCACAGTGGCCAAATCCTAGAGAGTTACTTCTGATCAGATATGCCTGGACTGGTTTTGTGTGTCTGTTTCTGTACCCGTGTCTTTTTTACCTCTGCTCAGATGTAGTAAAGGCTGAACGAGCAAACTATAGTTTCACTGTCAAACTTGCTGGAGACTTGGGTAGTACTGTACTTATCAAGTCTACTTATTCCTGAAGTCTCAACATCCTCATTGTAACTGGTGTGCTGCACAGTAAACCATCTCAGTAACTAATCCAGGCTGAATTAACTTCACAAAAGTACAAGCTTAAAGTGACTCCAGCATTTACTGTATGATATAAATTTTATTCCACCTAAATAACCTTTGTACTAAATTCTTTATCATATTGCATTGAAAGGTCTTCCTCTTTCACATGCGATATTACAATATTTTCTTGAGTGTACTCTATACTATATACTAATATAGGCAGTCCTATATTTTCAGAGGATATACACTGCAATATGTCTGAATAACTTGTGTTGCCTACTTTCTTTACTCTTCCTGTCTTCCAATTATATTTTACTAATTGCAGCAACATATTCTTTTACAATCTGTAGTGTTGAGAAAGCTTCATAGCATGGCATAGCTAATTACCTGCACTCACCATGTGGGGCTGATCTGGACCATGATACCCCATGGGGGCATGCAGAGCCCTAAAAGTTACTACTGCACCAACTGGATCTCTTTGGGCAAGACCTTGTGTCAAGTAAAAACCACGTGACTTTTCCCAAAACCTTTACAGTTACATTGTCTAATACCTGTCAATATGGTACATAAACACGAGCATTAAATTACAAGGCTATTCAGTGAACAGCATCAAAGATTAAGAAATTCCATTTACATAATTTATCACCATTCTTCAACTAAGGAGAAACAGCAAATTGATAGCAAAATATAATGAATAGGTTTTCATAGTCCAGCACTGGGACTGAAATTGAGATAGGGTGTGGGACCTACTTTTTTTTTTTTGCTCAAACAATGGTTTTCCTATATGAATCATTGAATTTAGAGACCTTCAAATGCTGATCATCAGACAGCCTAAATACACATTCTCTTTGTGACTGCTGAAGAGTAAAAAACCTGGGAGAGTCAACTGTAATTTAAGTGGCCATTACTGCCTCATTTGCTGTCATGAGATCTGGTATAGAATCCTGCGTTTAAAAATGGTATGTCTCCCAATAACAGTGTTTGTGGGGTAACTGTTTCAGGGAGAATGCAGTTGCATCTATAATAAAGTCTTATACAGACCACTCTGTAATTGCATGCCCTTATACCACGTACACCATGATGTTCTTCACATTTTTACAAAAGTTTTTTTTTGCTTGTTTCGCCCATATTCACACAGAAGACCAATATAATTACTTTTTCATCTCTAAGGCTTGACGTTGTTTTAACTACTCATTAAATAATCAGAGTCATTTCTCTTCTGCTGTTGAATATGTTTTAGACAAATGTATTTTCTAAACTAGTCAATGTCTTCTTTTGAATATGCACAGATAATTGATACAGACATGTATTAACTAAGAGGAGTGAGATATAAAATTTTTTTGACCAAAAAACCCAAACCAAAACAATTTGCTTATGGCAAAGAACATGAATATAGATCAGTTCTTTTCATATCTTGTAAAACTGTGATTATAGCAGGGTCTTATAGTAGCTTCCTGTAAACTGTACAACATTCAGTGAGTAACATAATCTAATAACAGATTAATTTATTGTTACCTATTTCATGCAAGGTTACTTTTTAAAAATTAGAAATTCTTTTACCTTTACTCAATCTAATGTCTTTTCGCATACCTCACATCTGCACATTGGTAATTGATTGTCAGAAGTAATCTGAGGAGATTCATGTATTGGAAAAGATCTAGAGCTGGTGAATTCACCTGTATTATGGTTAGGGGAACAGTACGGATTTACCTCTAAAAAAGAGGTCAGTCAGTGCAATGCTACACAGTATTTACACATTAATGCATTTTTCATCTTCTTTTTTTTTTTTCACTTACACATTCCAAAACTTTTGGGTGGGAAGATGACACTTTTTTCACTCTCCGTACACGAAAGTATACATACTCTTTGGGCTTCCGTTTTTACTAGGAATAATCTAGAAAAAGTGGAGAAACTGAACCATCAGAAATTTTAAGTAGGTTAATGATTCACATACCTTTTTTTCTTAGCTGTGCTGTATTTTCAGTGCAATCAAGCAAACTATAATGAGTCAAAAGTAGCTTTCCTTTTGAATGTAATAGTTACAGCTGGTTCCTGCTCATAGATTTTATTAAAGACTCTTTCCATCTTTCATTGTTATTTTAACATTTATGCAGTGCTTTACATCTTCAAAGCACTCTGCTGACATTACCTTATTAGTTCTTGCAATGCTTAGATGCGATTTGCAATGTGGTTTTAGATCTCAATCCCATTTTAGTTGCCATTTAAAGCTGCATTAATTATATTTACAGTGGTCCATAAAAAGGAATGTTTAGTAGGAAAGCCACAATACCAACAATTTCTGCAGTACATTTCTTAAATTATAATATATTTTGGTGTGATACCTCAGATGTAGCCCAGTACTGAACTCTGCTAATGAGGCTTTCAGGCATATCCTCCCCTAGACTATCACACAACACAACGCAAGTTAGCATCAGTAAGAGAATGTCAGTGATGTTCTTCTACTTGTTCTTATTGCTGTCTTGGTGAGACATCTGGTCCTGAACTTGCTGGGTGAAATCATTGCAAATGCTGTCCTTGACGTACCAGTGCTCAAATTTCACTTACTGAAGATGGTGACCAGCATAGGAGCCCTGTCAGGCGCTAGCTCTGCTGCTTCCCAGGTTGCCTCCAGGAGCACATGGTTGTGAGCTCCTCCAAAAGGAGGCTGCCTGCTTTCATGGGGGTAGTCATGGGAGTGTTACTCTTACTCATAGTTTAGTGCTTTTTGCTCAAGAACTCTATAGTAAGTTCTCGTTACCACATTTAAGCTTAGTGACTTCATGTTTTCCTCCTAAGCTTGCTTTTCAACTTCTAAAATGTCAAACAAAAGTTCAGTCATTAGTTATTTGAACTTTTAACTGATAGCCTTTTTTTTTTACATTTCTTCCCCCGTTATGTAAACATCCCCTAGAAATAACTGCAAGTTTCTTTCAACATCTATGGCTAATAACTGTATTCTCTAACCACAAAATTAGATTTGTAGAATCTTGTCTGGCTGAAACATCCGTATAATTCAAATACATCATCGACACTTCACGGCAGCTTGGGCCTGTCCCACCTGTTTGATATCGATGAACAACAAATAAAATGCAGTTGTTCAGAAAACAATGTCAAATGACCTATAGCTTTTAATGTCATATTGCAGTGAAAACACTTCCTCATTGTTGGTGAGTATATAATTATAAATAACCAATTAAGCTTGATTTCATAGGTACTGATCATTTGTAGCCACCGAAGTAAGAAAGTGCTCAGATATCCTGAAATTTTAAGTCACTGCTGCATAACTGAGTTATATAACCTGCCTTAAAGTTGCATAGTGTACATTGCCGTCTCCTGGCAATCCTTGCCTGTCGTTACAGAACAGCCACTCCTTCCTGTCACCTAGTAACTTTTTAATAGTCAACATCAACTCAGAGTTTCTCAGCTAGAGTTTGGTTTGTGGAATACAGTGCTCTTAAAATTTCTGTTTAGTCTAGAAATTCTAAACAGTGTAGTAGCCCGAACCAAGGAGAACAACTTGTGGAAGTGTTTGAGCAGAAACAAAAAATTGTAGTAGCATATTCTGAACATAAAATGGATATGGCTGAAAGTAAGATTACACCTGCAGAGAAATCAGGACTTGTGATAGGAAAAATCTGTTCCCTGAACTTGCTAGCAAGAGACGTGCTTTTGAAAAGTGACCTGGATAAAGAAGGTATGGAGGAGTATGTTCTTGGACTGAGCTCTTTAGCAAAAGAGCTGAGCAGATCTCTCAGCCAGCAGCTGGAGAACGTTACAGAAATTATTGAAGAGACCTGCCACTTGCTGAGTGCTCTCCATGATAAGCACAAGGAATTGACTGGAAGTCCAGGCAAGTATGGAAGGACTTAGCTGTAAGCAGACAGACTGGGTGTACTAGATGCTGAGTTCTTCTGTCTGATGATGCTGGGGGACTTTAATTTTCATTTGTTAGTATTTCAGTACTTGGTAATTCATTAGACCTGATTAATTCATATTCCCACAGTTGTATCACACTGGTTTTGAGTCCATTCCATTAGATTCAATATGAGACTCATAATTCTCATTACATGACCAAAAAATGTATAAAAGTAAAACTAACTAAACAGAATTGTTCAAAGTTTTATGTACACTATACTTTAGTGGGGTTATCTTGGCCGGGCACCAGATGCCCACCAGTAACTTACTCCTACTTCAACAGCAAAAGGAAAGAAAATAAGATAGAAAAAAATCCTGGGTTGATATAGAGAAAATCACTTAAAATTACCATCATGGGCAAAATAGACTCAACTTAGGGAAAAAAATTAATTTAATTTATTGTCAATTTAAATAGATTTGGATAGTGAGAAGCAGAGGTAAAAAATTGAAACAAGATCTTTCCTCTACCCCTTCTTTTTCCCACACTCAACTTCAGTCCTTCATTCCTAATTCCTTTACCTCCTCTCCTTCTTGAGGAGTGCACGGCAATGGCAAATGGGCAGTCAGTCCATAATAGTTCCCTCTACACTCCTTCCTGCTTACTCTTTTCCGTGCTCCGCTGTGGGTCCTTCCCATGGTCTGCAGTTCCTGTCAGGAAAAATTGGATTCTAAACAGACTGCAGTTCCTTCATGGAATATCTACTTTCCTTGGCATGGGGTCCTCCCCAGGCTGCAGGATATCTGCTCCAGTCTGGTCTCCCATGGGCTGCATGGGAATGTCTGCCTCATGTCTGCAGTACCTCCTCTTCCGTCTTCTCTGACTTTGTTGTTTGCAGAGCTGGTTCTCGCATTTTTTTTCCTCAGTCCTCACTTTTCTCTGGTGTTCTTGTACTTTCTTAAATATCTTTTCACAGGGGCTTTGCTCCGTGCTCAGCTCAGTCCTGCAGTAGGTGGACATCAACATATTAACAAATATTTATCAAAGAAGAGAAAACTAACATTTCTGTCTAAGGTCTATCAGCTGGTTTTGAGGTTTAATCTTTATCAAGATTAAACCTCAAAAGAGGAGTATCCAACAGCCAGGGGAGGTGATTCTCCCTCTCTACTCCCCCCTTGTAAGACCTCATCTGGAGTATTGCATAAAGGTCTGGAGTCCCCAGCGCAAGGACGTGTACCTGTTGGAGCAGGTCCGGAGGAAGGCCATGAAGATGATCAGAGGGATAAGAGCATCTCTCCTTTTAAGAGAGGTTGAGAGAGTTGGGGCTGTTCATACTGAAGAAGACAAGGCTCTGGGGATACCTTGTTGCAGCCTTCTAATTCCTAAAAGAGGCTTTTAAAAGGAGGGAGAGTGATTTTTTTTACATGGACACTATCACATATAGTGGCAGAAAAGGAGGGAATAGTTTTAAACTAAAAGAGGAGAGATTTAGATTAAATGTTAGGTTAGGAAGAAATTCTTTTCTCAGAGAGTAGTGAGACACAGGAAGAGGGAGAAAAAGGCAGAGAACTTGTGGATGTCCCATTCATGAAAGTGTTCAAGGCCAGGCTGAGTGATGATTTGAGCAACCTGGTCTACTAGAAGGTGTCCCTGCCCATGACAGGAAGGAAGGCTGGAAAGAACCTTAAAGATCATCTCATTCCAATCCAAACCATTCTAACCTTCTATGATGATTCTACAAGGCAAAGAGAGAGAAAGAAAGAGATTACAGACAGAAATATTTAGCTATGCTTCTGTTTCTGAGTCTTTGGCCTACAGATTTATAAAGTCTGTAATAATAACAAAACATTTTTGTTTAAAAAGTCTCTTTCTAGGCTCCAAGCAAGCTAACTGTCCTGTTGCCTTCATGGTTTATGTGAGTTTTTTAATTCTTTTTTTATCAGGTTTCCAAGAATCATTGTACTTCCAAAAAGCTGCTATTCCTCACCTGAAAAATTCCCTTAAAACAGTCAGCAAAGAGGTTTGGCGACAGTCGCATATAAACTACCTCTGTGTTCTAAAGCTGTGTTATCAAACACCACAAAAAGCACAGAAACCAAAGTGTTAGAAAAGTGATGGGGGAGGGGAAAAACACAAAAGAAGACTTATTTCGAGGTTAACCTTGTAACTGAATGCAAAAGTGTCTTTCCATATGACACAATTGGATAGTGTACTGTTACAAGGCCATATCTTTTCTTGCCCATATTAGCAAAGTCACATTTACAGCATAGGAAAATGCCATTTTTTTGAATTACCCTGTTATCTTCAAATTTGATATTAGGGAAATTTAAAGAGATATACAATTTGTTTGAGGGTTTTTTTGTTTTGATTAGAAAATGCAAAATTCAGGGAGGATATGTAAATGTTGGCAGTTTTGTCTAAGCTTGAACTTTGCCTAACAGTGAAACTGGGAAGTGGTCTTTTACAACCTCTTCTGCAAACAAAGCTCTGTTATTTCCAATCATTTTGTTTTATTTCTCAGTCCTGTTAAACTATTTAGAATTTCTTCACTGCTGTAAAAGTGCCTCTGGAAAAACAGTAACATAGTGTTTTCCTTTAAACTCCCAGTGTAAACAATATTTTAAAAATGTATTTGCTTCTTTTTTTCTTTATTTTTTTCCAAATATAGTCAAAACATAATAAGTCACATGGGAACTGAAGAAGTATTAGAAAGGAGTAATTTATAGGCCTAGTTAAATAAGAAAAAAGCTATTCTGGACTGTACTCTTTGTAGGTTTAAATTAATCAGATGCAGATAGAGATGTGAGTTCTATCTAGATCACATAATGTCACTCATTGATATGTGATGACATTCTTAATAAAATTAGTTTCCAAGTTGAAAACCTTGAAGTATTGATTTATCTCATATGACATTGTTTAAAAGGTGAGTGTAAGTCAAAGGTTTCCTGGAAGACTTGTATCAGCCCTTTCTGTTTTCCTTCCCTTGCGTGTCTCTGTACATTGTAAGGGGACACCACACCATATTGTGTTGTACTATTTTCTCATTTGTATTGCCTTTCATGAGATTTAACCTGCAAAACAAAGTTCTCCAGGATCTCATGCAGCAAACAGGAATAAGCAAAAATTTGTCTGAGGTTTGCAATATATCTAACTAATGAAGATACCCTCCAATTATAGAGGTTGACAGCATAAGATGAGGGAAGAGCTCTAAGTAATACATTTGAAATCCTTGCAGAGAATATCTGCAATAATTTCTAAGAAAAGGTTTAAGATAAGGAAAATGAGGGATCATAAAATATATGTTAAAATCTTACATGAATGGTGCACAGTGATTGTGTGCTTTTTGTGCTTTCTTCACAAAGTGGTTTTAGTTATATGCAAGGGCAACATTCATCATCCCTATGACTGGATATTACAAACTGCTGAGCTTCAGTATTATTTGCGGGCTGGTGATTTTATGTTAACATCTATTCTTCATAGCAAAAACTCAGAGCTGTTAAGATCTGAGTTTAAAATTAGATCCATATATATCAGCTTTGCTAGAGACCCATGCATTAGAATCTTGCAGGATTCAGCTTTAGGAAACACAAATTTTAGTTTTAAAGATCTTCCCAAATAGATTTGACTGTTATTTATCAATGCCATGATTTGGATTGATTGTCATTAAGAATTTAGCTAGTGTCTGATCATTAGAAATATGTTCATTAGAGTTGCCCGAGTAAAACTTTGACAAATACACAGTTGTTCTAACACAAGTACAGAAATGTACTTGTCTATATTCAGTCCTTTAGAAATTGACTCCACCTGAAAAGCCAGGAAATACAGTGTGATTTGTGTATTGAATGGCACTAATGGATTATGTGGACTTCAATAAGTACGCATATAATAGTTTTCACATTTTTGTCTAGCTTTCATAGCAAAATTTAATTGGTTATTTATTTTTTGCCTCAGAGTACAATGGAATTATAGATTATCTGCTGAAAGTGAAGTATTATTTGATAAACACAGTCTCACACCTTCAAGAGTCAGAAAATAAATTTTATGCTGCAAGCTGCAGACAAGACGGTGATTCTCAGAACCACACTGGTCAAAATGCTTCTAGAGAAACTGATGTGCATTGTTCGGAAGGAGAAGCAACAGACTCTGCGCAAGCATCTTCCAATCCCAGTCAGCAATTCCAAAGAACTCCTTCCCTGAACAAGACGGAAAATGTTAGTCAAACCCCCACAAGTGAAATTGAAACTGTAGGAAAAGTTGCATCATTAGCTGAAAATGAATCTGCTCAAGAGCAGGACACTAGCAGAGAATCTCCAATGGACAAGGAAGATGGTGAACACCGACTACCAGTCATCTCTTTTACAGAGAAAAAAAAGTGCAATGGAAAGGATAAACTTAATGGAGGTAGCTCTGTTACTGAAAAGCCTCCAGAACTGGCTTTTCATGTTGCTCTTACAAGCAATGAGGAAGACATTCTGTATGGGACATTGAAAGACATTTATGACAGAACCATCACAAATAGTTTTGAACAGGAGAAAAAGGAAGAAGTCAGAGACTCTTTAAAAGGGCTAGAAAGAGAAGAGCACAGACTGACAGAGAAAATGGAAGACAGTAAAATGGAATCAAATAATGAGATTTTTAGTAATTACCGAAGTACCTTCACATCTTCAGTACAAACCTATGATCTTACTACTGTGAATCCTTCTGTGAGTGATTCAGAAGTAATAAAAAAATCTAGGTACTGGATGAACAAAGAGTAAGCACATATTCTTCTTTTTTTTTAGGAGCAGATGTACATAATTATTGCTTATTAACTTACAAACATGTGTAGGTGGAGAAATGCAATATACATGTACTGAACAGCTGTTGGTCATGCAAATAACAGCAGTTTGCAATTTAAATATGCACAGTGAAGATCTTTCCCTTTGGTCTAAAGTAAACTCTAAGTTTCTATTTGCGTAATTTTTTTTATGCCAGAGAGGGACTGAGTCACGGCCAGTAAAGTCAATAATCCTCAAATTGTTGGAAATTAGTAAGAAAGGACTACAATTCGTCAGTTTTACAGTAACTTGTAAGCTGTTCTGAAACAGGCTAAACATAAAAAAATTCTTTATTTTCTCATTTACTCATAAACATATTTTTCTGAATTATCTTATGTTTCATTATAGCACATCATCACATTGAAGTATTTAATTAAAAATACAAGACACTACCCCACTCAGAATACAAAGAATTTTTTTTTTTTTTATAGATTTCTAGTCAAAGAGAGTGGTAAAAATAAACAGGAAGTAGCTTGTGTTATTAAAGCCCCTGCAACTGTTCTGGAGAATCTGAAGTGTAATGTACTCAATGACACTAGTTCCTTGGTGGTGGATGATTCTGAGGAGCTGGTCAGCAATGTCATCAGTATCGAATGCTGTGATTATGAGAAACTGCTTTTCCCTATCAACATTGCAATCCCATTTACGTCATGCTTCAGAGGAAATTATCGGGAGATTATTGTGAAGGTGACTGATGTGAACTTTCAGTCAAACTACTTAACTCCTATTTCTTTGCAAGCATACCAAGGAAACCATAAGGTGGGTAACTCTCATCAAAACACTGTAAAAGCATCATTTCAGATTCCCAGTTAAGTCTCTCTGGAGTTTTTCAAGTACAGTTGTCAATATTAAATCGTATTGCCCATCATGTATGGTTAAACAGAACTTTTCTTCCTACTTTCTCAAGAACTAATTCTATTTGAAAACTAGTATTTTATAACATTATTTTTTTCACTTACAATGTTAAGCAGGTGCTTGATCCCACAATACTAATGGTTGAGTAATGTTTCATGATTTTTGTAAATAAGTGTAATGCGTTACATTATTTGATAAAAGTAAAACTTAAGGGGAATTACCTTTAGATCACAACAAAGTAACACAATTCCATATGTATAAGTACAAACTCCATATCAAAGGAACACAGGATGGTTCTCTTTTTTTAAATGCAGGAGTGTTGCATTGGACCAGATTCATCACCCAGTTTATTTCATTTCACCCCAATCATACACTGGAATATTAATGACATCACATAATAACTAGAGATCACCAGGTACTTGGGCATGCAGGTGGCAATAATATTCAATTTATTTTCATTTTGTACTTTGCTCCATAAGGAATGTTGCCTTCTCAAAATGCTTATCCACTGTGAAACACAACTTCCATTCCTTCCAACACTCTAACCCCACATTCTCTTTATCCAGGAGAGCTTTGCAGAAGTGCAAATTTATCATCTGGGTGTTTTTGCTGTGTTGTCATGCTTAAAGAAGGAAACATTTACTGTTCCAAAGGTAGGACTCTTACAAAAGCTGAGTGTGGATTCTCGAATCTCTTTCTGTTACCATCCAGAGGCATTCAGTTCTCCAGCACCTATGCAGTTAAAGGTAAGCTTGAAATATGTGATACTTGTTCCATAAGTCTGTTATCTGATCAGTTCTGAAGTGAGTACGCCGATAATGTTAAAGTGCAATCTCTTCCAATATCAGTAGTCTATGAAAAGGGGTTGCAGTTTCACATCCTGTACACGCAAATTTCCTGTCAGCTTTGTTGAAACCACATGTCAGGGATATCTTTAGCTAAAAAGATCTATCTACCTTTCTTTGATATAGTTCAGAAAATATAGTAGTTTTCAATAAAGTTGTGTCAACTCAAAACTTTAATTGTTTGGCCCAGTGGTCGAGTTAATGGAACCATTTTTCTCACACGACCTTCATCCTTGGTGCCAGCAAGTGCAACAGAAGATTTTATCATGTTTTAGTCTTAGGCTGATTACAATCTCAAATTTTGCTTCAGTTATAATATATTTCTCCCTTTTCTCATAAAAAATGTTAATTTGGAAGTATGGAGAAACTAAAATTATGAAAAAATCCAGATTAGAAAAATCTCAGAAATTTTTCAAAATCTGAGGAAGCTCATGAGTTTCAAAACTTGAACTCAAATCAGAAACAAAACAATACAAATATTTTAGTCAATAAAAGTTCCAGTTTTTGATAACTTTCAAGCAATATTCTGTGCTTTGTATAAAGTGCTGGTACTTGGATAAGGTTGTTCTTGGATTAAAGAGAGGAGTCTGATTCTTCTATGATAGCCTCTCCAACTCCAAAAGATAAACCAATTTGTAAAAAAACCAGGCATCTAACAGAAGATGGGGTTTTTTTGCGAGTTGATTGTACAATTTCTTTCTATATTTAGATTCAGCCAATTGAGCCATCGTTGGTTTTAGCACTGAAAGCAAGACATGATATGTATCACTCAGTGATATCTACGAGTGCACTGGTTCATGTCCAGCATCCTTCAGCCCAGCCTTTTAACAGTTCAATCACTATTACTCTACCCTGTCCTCCAAACCCAGAAAAAAAAAGGCAAGAAGATGACACAGAACATGCAAGGGCCATCAGTGCTACAGTAAAGAGGGTTGCTGCAGCGTGCCATCCTCGGTAAGAGCCTCACCTCAAATTCACCATTTTTTAAAACATCAAAATCAATTATTTTAACAGTTGTTGGTTAATAATTTCTTGCATTAAAAATGTGTTTGTTCCGTAATATAGACTGCAATACTTAGGAGCATTGTAAGAAAAACTAGAGCAAACCCTAAAAAATGTCATGCTATAGTTTCACCAGAAAAATTAATGCGGTATTTGATGTATATTCTTTAAATATGCTGACCACTACATTTCTAGCAGAAGTCAGAATGAAGACAGTGTGAGGTTTTTCAGCAGGAAATATTCAGGCATTTTCAACAAAGTTAAACATAGAACACAAAGAATAGATACATCTTAAAGCTGCTGTGTCCATAACACACCAAGTTCATTTGATTCTGACCTTTGAATTTTCTGATCTCTACTTCTACACATTCCAATGGTTACTGGAATCAAAACACATGGCACGATGGTTTATAGTAGGTCAGTTTTGTGGTAACTAGTAGGTCAGTTTTACACATTAGACAAAGGTCCAGATTTTTCCAAAGTACGCAGCACAAGAGTTCTAAAGCATAGATTTTTGGCATGTCTTAAAAAAAACATTAAAACATGGAGAATCCTAAAAAAAAAAGTCAATCTCTAAGTTTCAGCTGTTTCTGGAAAACTGAAAAAAAATCTCTTAATAATTATATCATTCACATACTCTGGAGTATAGTTCCAGATACAGATTTCAAGCAAGGTGGGTAAACCAGAAAAAGTCATCAAGGAAAGCAGAGGGGAAAACAGCTACAAACACAAGCTTACTCTTTCTGAAGAACTGTTTTTTTTATAATAAAATGTTGTTTTTTATTATTATTATATGTTATTTTTTCTGTAATTACTTGGCTTTCCAGGGCTGTGAGTGCTTCTGTGAGAAAAAGTGGGGAGAATCTCAGTGATACTTTGAAATTATTAGGTCATGGAAACAAAGAAGAGGGGTGGAAGGTGTTTGATGATGTTATTATCCAGAACGCACAGAATGGGCTTGTATCATTTGAACTAAAGGAGCATTTAGAAAGGTAATGTATAAATAATTTAACAAAATTTTATTTACTGAAATATTTACTTCTGTGTTTACAAATCAGTGGAAATTTGTAGTGCTAAGAAATTGTCACTGTTTTCCCCATGGACGAGTAGAGAAACGACACGAAGTCCAGGCTCAGGGATCAATGGAAGGGATTTAATGAATTCTCAGGAGACTTTTATATGTTAGTTCGAAAAGTGTGTTAAGTGGCATAAGGTAATTGGTTTTTTGCCATCCACCCCCTAAGGGGATTGGTCAAGTTCTAAGACACACAGTTCTGAGTGTTTTTCCAGTTAGAACCATAACGATTCTACCAAAACAATCCACACCTGCAAGAAGTTTACAAAACTATAACATTGTTTTGTCTTACTTGCATGGGAAAGACAGAACTCTCACAAAATGCTGCAGAAAGCCAGAAAATCTCTCTGCTAAGGCTTTTCAGTGTCCACAAGAAATCATCACTTTTTAACCATTAATCTGTTTTTTCTTCCACTTTAAAGTATAGGATCATTTAGATTTGTTGCTCATAAAAAAAAACCCAGCTTTTTCATTTATAGAATGTGCACAATGTAGTACATAGAAAACTTGAAACAGGAAATGCAGATAACACTCTTAATTGGAAAGTGTGATTTAGTTCTCTAACTACAAAATCATAATTTTTTAAAAAATTCTTATTAGGAAATATTCTCTTGCTTTCACTTAAAATTCATATATATTTGAAATCATACATACACAGTCAACATACTCTACACAAAAAAAGCAAGCAAATTTCCACTTTTTCTTGTGTTGGAAACAAGGATGAAAAGAAGGTAGCAAAAGCTTCTTGGAGATTGAGCCCCATATTATTTTTAAGAATAAATTATTAGCAGTTGATAAAATTACATAAGATAAAGCTATTTAATTTTTCTTCCTTTTTTGTTTTAAATTTTTTTCTTAATACAGCTTTGTGGTCATTCGCCTTTCATTCCTTTTGGAAAACACATATCTTCTCCTCTTTGCTCAGGCTCTGGAAAAAGCTCTTCATAGCACGATGGCTAATGTGATCCTGTATCAGAAAAGAGAAAACCCACATAAAATAGTAGTTTTGCTGTCTGCATCCAAAGAATTGACCAATGAAATTCAAAATCTCCATGAGGAGGGTTATTTTGGTCCCCCAGAACCTACACAGCAGTTCCCATTAAGAGAAGGAGAGCAGATTCATTTTAGATTCAGAGGAAATATTTCTGCTTCAGGTAAGGCATTTAATTCATGCATCTGTATGAACATTTTCAATTATCTCAGCTATTAAAAAACGCTGTATGGGAGCACTGGGAGACTGAGGTTAGTCACAGTACATCTAGTTATTTCAGTGTTTCATTGCTTGTCAAAAAAAGGAACATGAAACTTAATGGGAAGCTGCTCCAATTGAAAAGAAACTGTGGTCCCCGAACGAGCTCCTGAGCAATGTGCTCTGGGTGACCCTGCTTTGAGCAGGAGAGTTGGACAAGATGACCTTTAGAGATCTCCTAAATCCCTTCATTCTGTGAAACCTGGTCTCTCAGAAGTACATGGTATTTTATGAATTATTTTGAAGGCTGAACTCAGATGTTCAGTAAAGTAATAATAATGATAAAGAGCAGCTAAGGAATGTGATTATGTATTACCTTTATGTGATTACCTTTACTGGACTCATGCTAATGAATTATTTTAGACACCATGCATCTGAATACAGGGTAAAAAAAATAGTTTTTTTAATTTTATTGTATGGACTGCAGAGAATGGAGAAGACTTTGGGAAAGTCTACAGACTGATTTTTCATTCACAAAGAAAACCCAGGCTGGAGCTCCAAATTAAAGAAGTGGATGAATTTGGTAATCACGGTTCACCTCATTACAAAGGAACAGCAGTGTTTTATAAAATTGCCAGAGAGATGATAACAAAGAAATGGGAACAAAACTTACCATATGATGAATATCAGCACCAGTCTCCACTGTGCAAATTAGCATTAACATTACCAAAGGTGGGTTTCTCACTTGATAATATTAGAGACATTTCCCTTTTTCCCTTACCATATATTTATTAGAAAAAGGACCCTGGTATGATTTTTGATTTACAGATACTCACAGGAGTCACTGATGCAGTTCTGATCCATCATCAATTGTACAAACATTCTCAGAATTTCTCTTAGCTGTAGGGAGGGGACCGTATCCAAGTATAAGCATAGAAAAATTTCTAGCACAAAATTTTCACCCATCTACTCTCCCCAGCTGGAATGGCACTGTGAATTTTTACTGAAGTTTCAGTTATATCATTCTTGTTTCAGTGTCTTGGGAGCACAGAATTGCAAACTGTAGGATCATTGAATGGTTTGTGTAACCTGTCTTCCACCTCTCACCTGATTATTCTATTATTCCTGATTAGCCTCTGCAGCACAGCCATGTGGGCAATTATCTTCATCTCTGGTGAAAGCTAATGCTACATAAATAAATCTTTAATATTCCTGCAATGAAATCTCATAGTAAACTTTTCAAAGAGCCTATGTACCAGCACCCTATACTGCACTAAACTACTACTATCAAAGTTGCACACGTTTTAATATCAAAATATGTACAGAAACAGTCTAAATCTCTGGTGACAAACAGTAGTATATCTCTCTTTTTGAATTTAATTGACTTCACACATTTTCAAAACAAAATGATTTTTATTCAGATGATAGTTAAAAGCATCTGGAATGCCTGATTTTGGTTGTGACAAAGACAGATGGAATCTTTTTAAGGCAACCATTCTGACTACTGTATTTTCACTCATTTCTGTAAAATGCCCACCTAAATTTCTTTTGAAGAGAAGGCAGTTACTATAAGATCACAAGCCATTTTTATATGTATGTGCCTGCGTTAGCCACTTACAAATACATTGCTGACAGTGGTCAAAAATAGTATTTGTTTGCTTTGTATGCAAACATTCACATCAGTTTTTACTTTAAACATTTTTTTTTTTACAGAAGTAATCTGATTTTCACTAATGATTCCTGTTTATGGTGCTTTCATTTCCTCAGCAACAGAAAACACTTGTTGCTCTAACCTGTTGTTTTCAACACAAGTCAGATATAGTGCATTAGATTCTGATGTCAAGTGTGTGTATGCATATCTACTGATTTCAAAGATTCTGTATTTATGTGACACTGGGCTAAGGAGTTAAAAGATTAATTTCTGCTTTTCCATCTGTCCTGTTTGATATGCTACCAGAGTCTGGTCATGTCTGAGAGGTCCATTTGACAGAGCACATCAATGTTACTGTCTGGGAATGCTTTGCAAAAATAGATTGCTGTAATACATACAGACATTATGAAATTACTATTCTGCTGAAGTTTTATGTCTAATGACTGTCTAACAGAAGAATACCATGTTACCCCTGCTTCAGAAAGGCAGTTACTTGGCTAATTGAAGGGCCTTCCAGACTAGAAAACTGCTTTGACTGCTAAGAGTGTTTTACTTAAGCTGTCAACCAGAATAGCAGAACCACATGCCAGTGCAGCTGAACCGTGGGTGAATTTAGCACTTCACCATAGACACTTAATCTTTAAAGGCAATTTAATGTTTTAGATCTAATGCATTGTATATTATTACACTATTTCTAGACAATACTAATTTTCAATTCTTATAATTTTTACTACTATTTTAACATTAAGTAGCATAAATGGTTCAGATTAAAGTCAATGCATGGGTAATTGAGTTCATCTACAATAACTTTGAAAATCTAATACAGACCTTTGAGGTGCTAAATTCTCGTTAATGAATGAAAAGAAGTTTAATATAAATGCATAATTAAACAAAGCCAAAGAAAGCTTAGAAGAAAAGCAATGCCCCCTTCTGGAAGAGCTTTATATTCCCTTTATTCTGAGAGTTTTTTAGCCATGTCATTCTATCTTCACACTGGGGTACATCCAATGATAGAATTTCTATTGAAGCATGCAAAACGAGGCAGATTCAGATAATAGAATCATAGAATAATTCGAGTAGGAAGAGTCACCTAGTCCAATCCCCAAGATCTCAAGAGCAGTACAGCACAAGGTGGTTTTGCACTGCCATGCAGTGCGTAGTGTGTGCATCCTGTGCACACTGAAATCACCTCCCAGGATGACTGCATCCAGGCCTGATGAAAAGTTGTTTAATTCACAATAGGTAATACTTATGAATATGTTGACCTTATGGCTGTGCAGCTCAGTACATCTGAGACACTCCAAACATTGAACGATATTTAAAGTCTGTATTATAGAAGTGATTAAGGCCAGCTCCATAATTCTCAGTATATCAGAAAGAAAAGGAGAATAATTTTTTCCAGTCATAGTTTCATGCTCTTAATTCACAAATGAAAAGCAGAAGGTCAGAGAATGAACTTCAGGCAAATCTCCTCAGGAGAACTGTGCATAAACAGCCAGGTAATACAACTGAATGTGTGTGACAAAAATAACATGGGTACTAAAAGAGGATAATTTCTCTTTTATACAAAAAAAATTTGAATTTCACTTCATACGAGCTAATCTCTTTTTGTGCTCAATGCTTATGTAAGTAATTTTTTGTTCTATATGTGGTAGGAAACAACACTAAAGCCCAGAAGACTTTCACCTTTCTCAGCCATAGGAAAAACAGGATAAAGTATTTTTTCTTTCTCTCCAATGTTACAAGGAAGAAAGAGGAAGAACTTTGTACTTTCTAATCAAACTTGTCATTTGAATTTTGGTGATTTTTCATTATGTTTTATTAAAAGTTGAACATGTAAAATTAATAAATATAGCTACAAATATAATATGATTACCTGACCTAACAACAGCTACTGCATACCTAAAAATTGTTATTTTCCTTGAAAGGAAGGCAAAGTTAATGCGGTATTCAAAATTAGACTCTTTAGCGTCTACAAAGGTTCTATACAGATTTTCTATACGTCCAGTTTCAATACATCAGTTATGGCATAATGCTATTAATCAAACATGTAAAATTGCATGAAGGATGAACTTTTTAACAAGAGATAATAAGCATATTTGATGGATGGAAGTTTTATTAATTTCTTTATTTTAATAGCTATGTACTGTTTTATACCTGCTGATGATGTTAATTGGTTTTCAATAATGACAAAAATCTTCTATGTAAGTAGAACAAATGTTAAATGCTAAGATTTAAATCCCCAATGAATTTACTGCAATCCACTCCCAAATCATATACCTCACTTTTTAGTAATTTAGTAATTTCTCTTTCCTCACCACATTTTCTTAAATAGCATGAAAAACTGATCAACCGTCCACGAATCATGAAAAGAATTTTTTCTGATTCATCAGGTAAGAAAACAACCAATAAATTAATATCAATATAAATAAGAGCTATACTTGATATTTTTTTTTAAATGCCAAGATTTGTTTCAGCTGTAACTGACACTTTAAAAAGCCATGTTCAGGAAGGAAATAGTTAATATGTTAAGAGATAGTCAAAGGAAAAAAGATCCGTTTAGCAGGAAATGCAAACGCTCTTGTAAGATACTGTTATGTTGGGATGCTTGAACAGCATATAATTTTCTGTGTAAGGAAATTCAGTTTGTACTGGAAAGCTTTCCCCATTCAGTTCCAAAAATTATAGATCTTTGCTGAATCTGCTCTTGGCTAAATTCACTTCATATCACAGTGCAGATACCAAAAATGGCATTGGAAATGAGATGGGATGATGTTTCCACCAAAGTAAAAAACAAACCCTATTTAGTTGGGGAGTTTACTCACTGAGCTTCCAGCTTTAAAAAGCTTTTCAAAAAAAGGAAGATTTATTCTTACTTCACTAATTTTTGCCCTTCAGAGGCCCTATGGGACAATTTGCTGTTTTGGCTTGCAGAAGAGCTTGCAGAAGATAATACATCATTGTTTGCTTTATGTTTACCTGTTCGACGGAGCGTACTTCAGCTTGTTAGGCTGAAGTGCCCTGATAATTTAACACACCAGATCTACGAGCTGCTTTGCTGCTGGAAAAAGACCCTTCCAAGGTCGGCTGATAAACAGCAGCTCCTGTCTCGCTATTTGCAGAAGAGTGGCAGAAGTGATCTTTCAGAAGAACTTCGTTTAAAGTGGCAAAATAAGGTGTTCACTTGACAGAATCACTGGCCACTCACAGCCCAATTCCTCTTGTTGAAGGGCATGAATATTTCTGGGATACTTCTGGATGAACAAGTGACAGGGGTATCAGTCAGGATAAGGCTATTTACTTGTTACTTTGCAACCTCTTTACTAAAGCAAAGCATAATAGCGATGTCCTTGTTTGACAAAAGTGAACGTCTTATATTGAAAATATAGGTATGAATAATTATAGACTGATCTGCATAGATTTCTGAGGATTTTAACTGTTTGCTCATGCCATACTCAGTCAACACAATATTTCTACATATCTTAAACATTATAAATTATTCATATCAAAATCATATGAATTGTTCTATAATATCTCTTATGTCCAGTATTAATATCTACCAAATTATACAGATTAAAGCCTAATGTACAGACAGAGATAACTTCTTCTTACTTTCAGATTTGTTAGTAATCAATTCTGCTTTTATATTCCCTGTGAATGTTTTTCATCCTTGTGAATGTCATAGAAGATTTCACTGTTACCACATGTGAATATGTAATCTATTTCCTGAATTTATGAAATTTGTTGCCTCAGTTTAAACTGTCATTGTAATGGAGTCTTTTAGGTTACCATTGAATTTGGAAAAAGAACAATTTCTTCATAAAAAATTTTAAATGTATGGCTTTGACATTTTTTTTGTTATACTAAATTCTTGTATTGAAGGCACAGATAGTAAACCAGAAGTATTTGTGCCATTCCTTAGTCATGCTTTCAATCTCTAAAAACTCATTTCTTTCTGAAATGCTAAGTAGGACTAGCCTAATTTTTAAGTCAGAGCAAGAGCTAGGTTGGCGTCCTATAACTGTGTTTCTACTGAAATAATATTTAATTTACCATCTTCTATTATTTACTTCTAAATTTACTTCTAAATTGCAACCCACCAAAAATTTATCTAAACACCAAACTGATTTCTGTTAAAGGCAAAAAGTAGCTGGCAAGAGTCAGTGAAAAACAATTCTGAGAGCAAGCTGACTCCTTGGTGTTACACATATTGTGGTTACACAGGCTGTCACATCTGCGTGACTTCCCTACTGCTTCGGCAATGTGCAACAGATGCCTCTTTCTTCAAGTCCACCTGTGCACAATTAACTACTGTTATTCTTCTAGATTCTATGCACCAATTATTTTCCTTTTTCACCTCTCCTTTAATCATATAATATAAATTCTAAATATTAATCTCAATCAAAACATTGTTGATCTAAACTTTATTTAATTTTAGACTATTTAGAAGCCCCGTACGTCTTGCTGGCAAATCTTAATTGTGATACATAGTTAGTCTGTGTATCTTATTTATAGAGGTCATATATTTGCAACATTTACAAATTGGTACTGTAAATGAGAAAATTGCATGGTAAAAGAAAAGATAAACAGGCATAGTATTAATTAGTTTCATTCATCTAATGTTTCATCCTGTGTTACCAGTTTTCAGATGTAAGACAAATACAGGAGCAATTTAACGCCTTCTCTGTGAATGAAACATACTAGCCATCCTTTCTTTTTTTTTTTTTAATAAAGACTGAGTTTTAACTGTAAACTGACTTCTTTTTAGAGGAAAGAATTACCACACTTTTCTCAATGCTGAACACTTTTTGGCATCAAATGATTGTCATCAGTGCCTTCTCTTGAGGACTGAATATTGGCTTGCAAGCTCATCAGATATTGTCAGTATGTATGTGTATTATGATGAGGGTTCAATGTCTGATGGTATGACAAACAATAATGGAAATATTGCACAAAATTTAACTTCATTTCTCCACCTAAATTAAAACTGTTTGATACAACTTCCAACATTCTGCCACAAGATGGCAGCTTTGTCTAAAAAAAAAAAATATAATGCCTGTATTTCACACGCTGAAAAATACATGCGTAAAACACTGCTAAAAAGTAAAAGTCGTCTATAAAGGCCTGCATACTCCACACAGTATCAGACACTGAAGCAGGTTGCCCAGAGAAGTTGTGGATGCATCATTCCTGGAGGTGTTCAGGGCCAGGACGGGGCCAAGAGCAACCTGGTCTAGTGAAAGGTGTTCCTTCCTATGGAAGGTAGGTTGGAAATAGATGATTTTTAAGGTCCCTTTGAACACAAACCATTCTATTACTACATGGTCAACACCATTAGGGCAAGGCAGCAAGAACTGTGGGCATTTCAGTAGCATCTATAGAAAAGGAAACCTGCATTCATCTTTCTTTTCCCAGGAATTTGAGATTATTGTTTACATTAATTGAACACTAAAGCTATATGAAATTTGCCATGTTAAAATCTAATTTTTATTAATAACTTGCATTAATCGAGCCACTAAAAAAATTTTATTAAAGATTGCAAAAATTACTAATAAGTTAGATTAAAAATTAACAATTTTAAATATACTACCTGACGTTATTTTTCTCTGAGGAATGCCTTAGGTCTCCTGGGTATTTTTCTCTACTTGCAGTAACTCACTTGGAGTTTGAAACTAGTAACTAGTCCTGCTGTGGCCCAGCAAAGCTGAGCTGGCTGGTGACATGCTTTTTGTCTATTCTTCTCCCTCCTCATCTCTCCCACCGGTTGTGCCTTGTGCTGGGGCTTTCCTACCTAGCTGCTCTATGTAACCTTCACGATTTTCATTCCCACTTTTTTGATATTTCATCTCCTGAAAAAACATGGCTAGCATTGAGCACACACTCTCCCAGCTCACACAAACATTTTGACAGGAAAACACTTAAAATGCACACTTCGACAAAAACTTATATCAACAACATATGCAAACTAAATATTCTTATGCCTTCCCACATTGTTTCTTTTGCTCTACCATATATGCACAGAAGCACCCTCCTAGTCTAATTCTCACTGACCTCAGGGACTCTTGGCAGAAAGAGGGAATGTGGGGTGTGGGATGTGTGTGTTTCCCTTCATGTTAGGTCTCAACCAACAAGCTTATACAGAGAAATGGTTTTGAGTCCATTTTTTGGTCAGAGAAGAGATTCTTCACCCTCTAAAGTTCTTAGGCTATAAATAAAACCCCCAGACAATATAGGTTTCAGACCAATGTGTGGCCTTCTGTACAATTGAATGACATGAGCAGCGAGACCAGAAAATGTAGCTCTTTATGGCAAAAGTAAATAAGATCAAGCTGTAGCAAGATCCAAAGAGACCATTTCCAGAAGAGAGTACTAGTGGGATGTCAAATGAGATGGTTCTCCAGCCTCATGCAAGAAAGAATACCTGATTTCTCTCCTCCTTTCTGAATAGCAAATGCCAGTCACAGGCTGATATGGCTCAACAATGGATATGGAAAGTCCAATTTCTTAACTACTATCAACACTGTTCTTTGCTTTTCAGGCAATCAGATATTGTCTCCTAAATGAAAGGGCTCCCTTAGTGAGATTTAGACTCACTGTACTGCAGAAAAATAAAAAGAATGAGAACTACATGGAACAAATCTACTTGTGTGCTATGTGTTTTTACTGAGTATAAAAAAAAATGTAGGATGAAAAGCAATATCTGAGCTTTATGGCTTAGATTGTGTATGTTTTCTAATACCCTAAAGAAATGGTGAAACTCTATATTTCTGCTAAACAATGAAGGCAGCTGAAAGGAAAAGGAGCTAAGATAGGAAGCCAGTTGCTCATAAAGAAATCACCTAGACAACTATAATCTGGCTAACTGAAGACAGTAGTTAATTATTTAAATACTGAACAGTTAGTCAAATAAAAAAGGAAGACAAACAAATATTCCTTTTGTGACATTGTTACAGGATGGATTGCCAACTGCATCTGAGTTGATGAAGTGCAAAGGCATAAAGCAGACTTTGCATATTCAACATGTAAACCGCAAATTCTCTACTTAGTGAAATAAGGCTCAACGAGCAGGATCAGTAAACTGATTAATACAACAGATGTTTAATTAAAAAACTGAAGATGGTATTTAATTAGTATCCCATCCAAGCCGCTCTCGAAAATGAGGTTTTTTTTTCTTTAGCTAGCCTTTGGTAAGTACTGTTTACACAGAGCTCTCTGTAGTGAAGTCTTCTTCAAGCACGAGAGTCTCAATTTTAAAGCTTCTCCCAAGTGAATTGGGAGGGAGCCCACTGCAGAGCAGTTTGATGGGAGAGCATGAGGAAAGGCTCCTTCCAGCTTTTCTCAACAGCCCATTTCAGTGAGCAGATCTTATGTGCAGTGAGATAAGCCCCTGAAAAGGCAGGGACACTCAGGAAAGTGGCATAAAATAGCTCAGTTGAAATAATTCCTTCCTTTCCATAATATCTCTGCACTTTGCCTGAAGACGCAACAAAAAGTCCTTGGGCATCTCCAATACAATTAGAAAAACTGTCAACCAGAGAAATGCAATCTTTGCAATTCCTCTTGTTCTAAGCAGCAACAGGACTTGAAAAAATGTCTCAGTACCAGCTGGGTACCTGCCTGTCCTGAGGCTCCCTCAGAGCCTCCTTTTTCATGAAGATGCTAGAATGTTTTCTCTAATTACTCTACTTTCCAATAATTATGCAATAATATTGATACATCAGTAGAAACAAGGTCTAGGCATGATGCTCTGAAAATGTACTTAGAAGGTCTCCTAATAATTTCAGAGAGTGTAGATATTTGGAAAAGCACAGACCTACCTATTTCAGCTGATCTGAAGCTAAGTTGAATCTCATCATACAGTGTTATGGGCCTGAAAAAAATATGAAAAGTCCCCTTATGTATAGACATGGTTTTTTCCTCGGAAAAGTAGAATGATTAATGTGATTAAACTAAGAATCTTTACTAGATAAATTCTAAAACAGAAAGTGCAACTTATTGATTGATAACTTGATTCTCATAATGTATTTCACCTTCTTCCACGAAACATTCAACAGTTTTTCACAGTCATCACAACAATAAAAACCTTTTTACTACATAAAAAAAAAAAAATTTGAAAGGCTCCCATTGTTAACACAGACTGATCTGAAAACTACTTTCTCATATACTATTAGAGATGAGCAAAAGACTTATTATGGATTAGTAATCTACGGTCATATTGTAATAAATCATAGTAAAGTTCACAAAAATAGAAAAGCAGAGCTCGTGTTCCAGCCTTTCCCCCTGAACAATGAAAATGTCATAAACATAAGAAAAGTTATTCTATAATAATGCAAATGTAAGACTTTGTTCTTATCTCTAGTCTACATGAAAGACAAGACTTCATCATTACTACTGTAATCTTAGTCTTTTAAAAAAATTCATATGCTTTTGAACTGTATACTTTATACGTGTATTACATGTATAAATTCTTTATTTCACAGTGGGTATATCCCCTTGACAGAAGATTTTTCAAAGCATTATATGAAGTCTTACATGTCTGCGTCTCACTCGCCTTTTTTGTCCTTTGAGCACCTACCTCACCATTGTTCCCATTGTTCCCTTTTGTGCTATGGCTTCCCAAGTGGAAAAAAAAGGGTGCCTCTTCAACTTGATATTATACTTTAAAATTCATACATAACCTTTCTCATCATTGTACTCTATTTAGAAGTCCAGTTTTGATAGTATGACCTCCAGAAATGTAATCAACCATTTTAATTTTGGCCTTTTGTCAGAGTGTGGCCAGAGCAGACTAATTATTTATCAGAAACTGAAAGAGCTTAATAGAACTGGAAGGATTCCAGCCAGTATTATTATTACTACATAACAGTTTCACAGTGCAAGTGCCAATTCAGCCAGCAGATATCACAGAAGAGCTTCTACAAAGACACTATTTTCTGTATTTTCAGACCTAAAATCAATACGTAAAAAGTCATTTTACTAAGACAATGAAAGAGAAACTCCTGAAAGACTGTGCATTATTCACTTGTCTCTTAATGAGTTACCCCGTTTTAGAGTACTTTGAGGTGAAGAGGTGCAAATCATTTAAGATGCAGATATTATGCAGTCAGAAATAGGAATATTTTCTTTCTATCAACCCTAATATTTTGTTAAAATCAATGTCCATGCCTGAAGAATTAAGGAAAGGAATAAAAAAGGGTTGAAGAAATAAAAAAAGTTTGAAGTGATAGAGAATCAAATGTGTAAAAATATTTTGGAGTATTCTGTTTCTAGAAAGAAAGAGGAAATTATTTTAAAGTGAAGAAACTTGTAACAAAATCAGAAGACCTTATTGTTCTACATACTTCCAAAGATACTAAGAAACTAGCAAACTTATTTGAGGTAAGTGAATAATTACTAATGAAGAGAGCCAATTTACGTTCTCTGAATTTCTATTATGAAGTTTTGATGGAATGTCATTTCTCATAGAAAACAAGATGCTACAAAAAAATCTGGAATTGTACTGGGAATATTTGCAAAGAAAAAAATTAAGCTGATAAGGTAACTGATTTTATGATACTGATAAAACTAAATTCAGATGAAGAATACTTAAGCTCATCTCTGTTTACACACAAAGAAACTCCTAAAAGTCTAGATTTTTTGTCAGGCTGGAGGTAAAACAGTGAAAGCATCCTGCTATTTTTTTTTAATCTACATAAACAATTTCCAAAATGTTCCAGAAGCAAATGTTACCAAGAGGTGTGCACACAGCTGAATAGCTTAGAACTAAAGAAGGAAGACAAGGTAAAACTACATTGACTCAACATGTAAAGTCAGAAAAGCTACTGTGGGTTTACTCAACCATTTCTATTCAATTTTTTTTGCCCTTAGACCTTGCCTGGGGGTCTTTTTAATTTGTTGGTTACATACAGTATCAGTACTGTGAGTTTTAATCAAGAACTCCACATTTTTCCCATCATTGCCATTCAAATATAAATAAAATCTCCGTAAGTACTCAGAAAATATTTCTAAGAGAGACAGCAAATTGTCATTGCTAGTCTAGAAGAGGCTGAGGAGACATCCTCTGAGCATGGTGCATGGTTCTGCTCATGTATCTTCAGAGTGAACTTAAAGTACCAAATTTTTGCTGAGCCCTTCTGCAGAGATTGAATAAGTAAAAGAGCAGGGAAAAGGAGAAAGGTTCTTCAAAGGAAACTTAAAAAAGTTTTGTCTAGCCAGAAAAAAAAAGGAAAATTTGTAAAGTTATATTCAATTAGATAAATACTGTACTGGTTGCAAAGCACAAACCAATACAGATGGGGAATAAGAAGTACTTCCCTGGCTATCACAATCTTCCAGAAGGATTAAAAGGGATAAATACTACAAGCATTTTAAAATGCAGTTTTTAAAGTTCAAGAAAGGTTTTAGAACTGCAGTCTTCAACACTGGAGAACTGAAGTCACAAGGAGAGGCACTCTTTGTACATTTTTGTGTTCCTAGATCATACAAACTGATATAAACTGAACAGGAATTATCAACATATCCTTTATATTGGTTTCTCAATCCGCTTCCTCTTGCAAGCAGGTTTCTGCCACTCCTTATCACATTACACACTGTGTACATGGACAGACACACATAAACACACCTAAACCTGACAAGCAGTAGCCTCAGTTCTTGTCTAAAAAAGGTATAAAATCAACCTGATTTGTGGTTTCCTGGCTGACAAAAAACTGCTGTCAAATCTTTGTCTCTTTTGTTCTTCAGTGACTGGTAACCATGGATACCCAAGGCAATAAAGTTCACTGATCCACAATGCCGTAATTCAGGGTGTGTTTATTGTAACTGATTTTGTTATGGAACCCCCAGAAGATAAAACTAGTAATTCAGGGTGAAATGGAAATTAGCTACTAGTTAAAATTTTGCTTGTATTTTAATTTTAAAAAAAAATTGCATGCTTTGTTGAACAGCATAATTACTTTCCCTGAATAATTTATGACAGCCAGTCTTTCCCATTGAAATGTTCATATTAATTTTAATGAGCTTGTCAAAGCTCCTCTAGCCATTTTATGTTGAATAGATTTAGCTGGGGTAATATTTTAACCCATTGCTCCTTTTTCAGAAATACAAAAATCTGTTTTATATAAATATATTTTTTATTTTCAATTTATAGATTAGCATCTACAGTTCATTCAAATAGTAGTAACACTATGATTATCTATAATACAGATTATTTTTCCATGTCAATTTAAAGTTTACTTCTGGAGGAAAAAAAAAATTGGAAAAAAGATAGATTTTTAGCTAACTGGAATATGGGGCATAACTGTTTCAATTACAAGTGTTTGGATGCAATGTTTGCATTTACATTAGTGTTTTTTCCATAGTTTAAATTTACAGTAGCTACAAATTTTCACTTTATTCTTAACAGACTGTGACGTATCTGATGTGCATGATTTTGTTGTTTCCCGCTGTGTAGCTGTTTATACTTCCATCCAATGACTTCTACTTTAGCTGCTTTTCATCACTAAAATGAGTTTGAACTATTTTTCCACAAATAGTATAGAAACTGATAGTACAGATAACATCATTCCAATTTCACTTTTTCCTTGAATGGCTTCTTAACAGCATTCCTTATGGGCCTCTTGGAACATCAGTACTTACCTGACAAATGTTTTTTTTATCTCTACTTAGCTGTGTCAGGACCAAGGCTAAACTCTGGGATAAAGGACACAGAAAGTCTGTGTAAGAACTAAGGTTAGCAGGTTTGTGTAGAAATGTAAGGAGCAGGAAAAAAATGTTATTTCTGCTACATCCAAAGGGACAGGAACATGCATTCTTTAACTGATCAAGTTTGGATTAGGTGACACTGTTCTTTTCCATGATGATCGATCCATTTCTGTCAACTGTTTCTGAACTACAGAAACATTTTAACAACTTATTTTTATATTCATAATTCTGGTCAGGAATGGAAACAATCTTCTTCCAAACCCATAAAACTCATTAGATGTTTCTATATGACTTGGGTGAAGTAAATTTCCATAAAAACACCCTGATAATAAAAGGATGAGGCGATAACTTCTTTCCTATTTTTATCTATAAGAAATTATTTCAAAATCCTCTATCTTTAGTAGTCTCAGAACTGCAGTCTTAAAATCTGAAACCAGGTTTTGTAGACAGTGACCTCTAGCTTATTCTTCTACTGCTACAGCTTTTCAGATTTTTTTTTTAACTCAGCACATAAACTTGTGATGTTAGTCCCTGATGATAGTAAACTAGTATGTCTGGGATGTGAGGACTCATTCAGTAAACAGATATTCTGCTACCTAAAAATAGACATATGAGGAACAATTCTATTCAAATATTAGGTTATATACAATATTAGTCTGAAAATTTTAAATATTAAAAAAAAGCTAGAAG
This sequence comes from Lycocorax pyrrhopterus obiensis, assembly GCA_014706295.1. Taxonomy (NCBI): domain Eukaryota; kingdom Metazoa; phylum Chordata; class Aves; order Passeriformes; family Paradisaeidae; genus Lycocorax; species Lycocorax pyrrhopterus. Next base: position 22,308,108 of record JACSVZ010000006.1, read on the forward strand.
ATTAGTTTAAGTATAAAGAACTAGATCATTTTTAGATTAAATAATATTGGAAAGTGTTTGCATGATTGACTAATGTTGCTTCAGTTTTAATAGGTTTGGTACAGGCTTAAATATTAGAAATGGAAAAACATTCAGAACAAGTGCTCATTTCTGATTGCTCTTTTTCCATCCAAGTGTAATGTTCACAGGAGTGACAATGCTCTGGAGTGCGATCTCAGTCTGTGACAATAACCGGTCTCAGTCTGTGACAATAACCGGGAACACAGGCAAATTTCATGTGCCTAGAATAGCCAGGTGAGTCACATTTATTTGCAATCCCATAATGTTTCTTAGAAATGAGAAAAATTTAGTTTCTGAAGAAGTAAACCAGCATTTTTATTTTTTTAATGTACTCACAGCACTAGGTGTAATAAGAACTGTAATTGTCACAGTAAGACTGACACAGACAATAGTGAAGCTCCACAAGCCTAAGATGTCCGCATAAATGTGAACATCCTCCAGAGTTATATTAGGGTGAAATGAAATAGCCTAGAACATGGTTAGGCCACACTTCAGACCATAAGCTGTACCCCTAACAGCTTTGCTTTAGGAAAACATGTCATCACAACATGCCACTGCAATTCTTTCCTGAAGCAACAAATTACGGCCCCTGTCAAATCAGACCTAGGGACAGTGGTCCTATGCGGCTTGTCTGATATTTCTGAGGTTAAAAAAAGCCAACTTAATGAACCCAAAGGTTTAAACACTCAAAGAACAGAGCTCAACTATATTTATTTTCTGCATCCTCTTACACGGCCAGGAAAATATCATTCAATTAAACATTTCCCTCAGGGAAGTAGGATACTACTCATGGAACATACCAATGTTGAGTATTAGAAAGAGCATTTCCAGCAGATTGAGGGAAGTGATCCTGCCCCTCTACTCATCCCTGGTTAGGCACATCTGGAGTGCTGTGTCCAGTCTTGGGCTCCTCAGTAAGAGAGACGCGTGGAGTTTTTGAAGCAGTTCCAGCAGAGATCAATGAAGATTATTAAGGGACAGAAGCAGCTCTCTTATGGGGAAAGGGTGAGAGAGATGGGCCTGTTCAGCCTGGAGAAGAGACGGCTGAGATGGGACCTCATCAATGTCTGTCAATATCTGAAAGGGGGTGTCAAGAGGATGGAGTCAGGCTCTGGTCATTCGTGCCGAGCAATAGGACAAGAGGTAACAGGCAGAAGCTGATGCACAGAAAGTTCCACCTGAGGATGAGGAGGATTTTACTGTTCAGGTGACCAAGGACTGGAACAGATTGCCCATAGAGGCTGTGGAGTCTCCCTCACTGGAGATATTTTAAACCATCTGGACACAATCCTGTGCCTTGTGCTCTGGGATGACCCTGCTTGAGTAGGGGGGCTGGATGAGATGACTCACAATTCCAGCTGTATCCATTCTGTGATTCTGAGATCTGCCATGCCATCAGAAGTGTCCACAACATCTGCACTAAACAATTTTTTTTATTTCCTGAACATTTTGTCTTCAGTGTACTTCACAGAACCAGTACAGAAATGACAGTATGGTTTTGCACATCATGTTTGCATAATACTGGATATACTTTAAAAGAACAGAGTAAAGGATGACAGTAAAACCTTAGCTTTGTCATCTTCTTGTTTGAATGCCTGTCTCGAAATGCTAAGTATACCATGTAAAAAAATAACTGGAATTAAAGTGGAGCAAGGAGCTTCCACTACAGAGTGTTAAAGTAAAGCTAGACAGCGAGTTAATGTTTAGGAAGGCTCAGATAGAGAAGGAGAGTCACCTGGAATAAATGGACAGCCTAAGGGCTGATAATCAACTTGGAGAAAATCCCTAAGGCAAGAAGGAAACTAAAGGAACATAAATACAAATTAAGATGACAAAAAAAAATGGAATGTGACAGGGAACAAGAGGAGAAAACAATCAAGGATCAAATTCTATTAAGGACTATTATACATAATAAAGAATACGCTCTAAAAATAGTACATGACACAAAGACAGAAAAGGTTATAAGCATGACAACAGAATAAAAATATTACCTTAGAAAAGGATAATAATTCAATGATTGACATAATTTATGAATGACATAATTCAATGAACGAGTTTTACAGTTGTGGAAAAACAGAAGTGCAAAATTCTAAGAATGGGGGGAATAGGGATAAAAATTTAAATATGTATATATATATTTATTGCTATTTTAATTTTTGAGCATGGAAAGGAAGGCTTTTAAATTTCAAATCTTATCTGGAGTGAGCAATTCTATAGAATTTTTATTCTAAACTCCAAAAAGTCTTCTCTTGAGAGAAATGAACAAAGCAGCTGGAGTAGTAAGTTTCCTTGTTCATGCAGAAAAGAACCTGCTTTATGGAAAATTCCATGAGCAAGTCTAATTCTGCCTCTTCCTGATGGTAACAATGACTTTAGCCTGATTTTGCATATCTTCAAGCTCTCTTGTTCAAGCCAGTCTCAAAAGCTAGCTGAAAGCTCCATTTAAACGTACATGTTTATATGGCAGACCGTTCTAAGCCAGTCATCATATGACATTGCTGTAGATTACAAATGCTGTGCTTCTGAAGCAATTTCCTTCTTCCTGGAATTTTCTTTTTGTAAACACAGCATCTCTCCTGAAAACTGCAGTGAGAAACATTTCTCTAAATGGCAGACCCATCCACGTACAATATCTCTTCCTACATTTTTGCTCTTAACTTACCATCACTGTTATTAAAACTAAAGTTCATGTCTGAAGAGCTGATTACCCATAATCTCTAGTATAAATGGAAATATTCTTTGAACACTTCTAATCTCCCAGCACTATCCCAGTTACCCTGGGTACCAAGATTACCAAAAAAATATTCACTGAGCACCTCAACCTTCTGTTACTTCTTAAGAGCAAGTGATACACTAGAATGCCTACTTCTACATGTATGAAAATTTATTATCATTGACATACAGATGTTTTTCCATGGCACGATGCAGTCACTTGGCCAGTTCAACTCATTTTGTACTTCAGTTGAATTTAATAAGATGCATGAACCACTATGACTCCTCAGGAGTAGTCTTGCATCTGTGTAGAGTGTTCAAACACTTGGTGTGGGAACAGATCCTCCCTGTTCTGCCACTCCCCTCAAAGGATGTTCAAGGTACGTAGGGAGGATCATTAAAGATGGTTCAAGGTTATTCAGTGATATACAATTCAGCTTAAACTGAAGTATTGGATTTTAACAGCCATTGCAAAAGTTCAATAAATATTTTCTTTCTTCCTACCAGCCGGTTTCCCTTTATAAGTTTTGCAGAGAAAAAATAAGAAAAATCTTAATCACTCTTAATCACCAAATAGCTCTTTTTTCTATACAAAACATTTTAGCAGGCATAGATTTTATTTTCCCTTTTGGTAGCATCCCAGATTGACGTGCTATTCTGGATTTAGAATTTAGAAAGATTAACACCCCTCCCCACCATCTTCTAAAAACAACTAATTGAAAAATAAAAACCTTCAAAATAATATTTGAGAGAATATAGAACCACTCAGTTATCAGATAGGGCCTTTTATCTAGGATCATGTACCTACTTGGTATCAATCACCGTGCTCCAAGGGTAGCTGAGGATCTAACCTACAGCTCCTTTTCTTTGTAAGACGCTCTACACTTTGCTTCCTACATATAATTTTGAGGTCTTTTGCATCCACAACCAGACAGGAATCCTGCCTTTGTATGCGAGAAACTTAGCCACCAACCTAATTTCCTATCACAGTTAACCACTAAGAATCACATGAGAATAACTATTTAAACATGGATAGATGTAATTCTCAGTTCAAAATCATTAAGCATCATCATCTTAGAACACATATTTTTCACCTTCACTCAAGCTCCTGGTCACATATATCTCAAATTTCACTGATATATACAATGCTAAAGAAAGTGCTTACACAGTGAATAGAAGGTGATACAAATTATTACATTTATTTCTTCCAGATAAAAATCCAGAAAATCATTCCCTCAACATCAGTACCAAAAAAACCCAAAAAAACCCAAAAAAACCCCCAACCCAAACCTACTTGTTTTTGTCATTTGAGAAAATAATTATCATTAAAACAATACTGGCTTGGCCCTGATCATCATAGGACAGATATATGGATGCCCTTCATTCCTTTAATCACATACTTAAAACCTATCTCAGAAAAAAATTACCAGTTTTCAAGAAATTCTTCCAAAGGAAAGAAACTACTTAGAAAAGGATATTAAATATTCACTGATCTTTAAAAATAAAACAGTTTAAGCAAAGTTATTGTTCAGAAAAAAAGGAACAAGTGTTCCAGAACAGCAGCAAAGTTATATATTCAAATAAACTGAGATTTTTAAAAAAAAAAGTAGGGACCATCAACCTGTAGGCTCAATATTAAGTGTTTTACATCTATTTAAGACTTTCAGGTCTTGTTGTGCTGGGTTTAGCTGAGGCAAAGTTCATTTTCTTCACAGTCACTACTATAGGGCTGTGTTTTGGATTTGTGCTGAAAACAGTGTGGAAAATACAGAGGTTTTTTTGTTATTGCTGAGTGGTGCTTGCACATCCTGAAGGCCTTTCCTGTGCCTCCTACTGCCACGCTGGCAAGGAGGCTGGAGGTGCATGGGAAGCTGGGAGATGACACAGCCGGGACAACTGATCCCGTCTGACCACAGGGATTTTCCATACCATATGGAGTCAAGCTCAGCCTGTAGACCTGGGGGAAGAAGAAGGGAGGGTGTGACATTCAGAATGATGGTGTTTGTCTTCCCAAGTCACCATCATACACGATGGAGTGCTGCTTTCCTGGGGATAGCTGAACACCGGCTTACCCATGGGAAGCAGTGAATGAATTCCTTGGTTTGCTTTGCTGCGTGCAGAACCTTTGCTTTCCTTATTAAACTGTATTTCACTCAGCCCACAAGCTTTCTCACTTTTACCCTTATGATTCTCTCCCCCATCTCACCACGGGGGAGTGAGCGAGCAACTGCGTGGGGCTTAGTCGCCAGCTGGGCTTAAACCACGACAAATGTATAAAATCCAATACCACTCAGGGAAAGAGATGTATTAGACCCAGTCTTTTAATTAGTTTCTGAACTTTCCAAAGACTTTCATTTTTCCTATAGATGCTGATTTTCCACTGTGTTCAAAAGCTTCTTATAATTAAATATAATTAAAAATGCTATGACTTCATTAATTAAAATTAATGAAAGACTGTGATAAAAAAGAACAACTGATCATATTGTATTATTAAAATAAAATCATAGCAAAACAAAATCAGAAACAGAATTAATTCACTTGAATATCTGTTCTTCAGATATCTGAGGGCATAGGCTATTGCAGACTATTTTACTAATTGGAAATAAAACAATGCAATTGTTGGACCAAATAAATCCCTGAGAGTACACAAAGGATAAAAATGTCTAGTTGACTTTGATCTTTAATTTATGAATTTGGTTTTCATTATGTTATTTACACAGGAGTGCCTTTGATATTCTGAATGCCAGAAATAGATGTCTGCTTACAAAAAGATACAGAAAAATATTTCCCTGTCTCATGTAGGTGTGGAAACATAAACGATTTTTGGTTTTAAATATATGGATGTATACTAGACTACATTTTGTGCACAAAACCTATCAGGGAACTGACACTTTGCAGAAAACTGAAATGAAATTTTCAAAGTATATTCTAGCTAGTGAATGCATAAAGATGTTAAATTATGTATGGACTCTAATACTGAAAGTTTAATAAATCTTAAATTTTTAGGAAAAAAGATAGGAGAGGATAGGTAATCAAGATTCCTTCCATCCCTCATTCTTTCCATACCACCCCTGCTTTAAGGCCAGTTGCTTTTTCTGAGAGGTGTATCTAAAAACATTCATGAAGGGTCAGTTTGAGCTGTAGTCCTTGTGGGACTTTCATGGGCTTCTTTTGTTCCTTATGTAATATGTGCCTGCATAAAATACATCAAATGTAGTCATCTACTCTTTCGGATTGACACTTCCAACAGAAAAACACAGAGAATGCTCAGGAATGAAAAATAAGGCCTTGAATGTATTCCTTTGTTAAGAAAAAGTGTATAATGCACTGAAATCTTGCAAAAATATTTTTGAATATAAAAAGCCCCAAGTTCTAGGGAAGTGACAACTCAGACTAAAGTATTTTTGAACCTTCCGGTCAAACCTTTGACCAAATAAAACACAAGACACAATTCAGTTCACTATTATGTTCACACTAATTCATCATTTTAGGATGAATAGGTATTTAAGCAAGTATCTGGATTATTTAGAGGGAAAAAAACCACCTTGCATTGCCATGGGGAAAGCAATCTAACTGTCATTAGTCAAAGGTCTCATGTTGTCAGTATTAAAAAGACTGTTGTAATTGTGTAAAGTCTGATATGGAGTTCAATAAATTAGCAACAAAAGTAGGATAATGAAATTACTTCTAATCGACGTGGGTACCTGGAAAATTGATCTTGTCAAATTGCATTGGTATCATTTTTATGAAATTATAAATGCAGTTGATAAAAATTATCAAGACACATACTAATGGGTTTAACAACTCAGTAACATGCATCTCAAATCTCAACATGCTATGCAAATAGGGAATATCACCAATGGCTATTTTTCTTCCATCACATTTTCCTGGGAGTGATTTTACATTTATTTGTATTTTCATAGACCCGAGGACAAAAGTAATTCAGTCAAAGCTGATAAATGTGATTGTTGATTCAATAAGTGATCAAGGAAAGCAGCATCAATCAGTGAAGGAAAAATTCAATATGGTAGTATCTGCATTTATGAACAGAGGATGAAGGCCCTTCTTAGAGTATGAAAGAAATAGTTCAAGATGCAGTGATAGAACAAGAGGTAATGTTTTATAACCGAGAGGCAGGTTTAGATTAGATGTTAGCAAGAAATTCTTTACTGTGAGGGTGGTGAGGCACTGGAAAAGGTTACTCAGAAAAGCTATGGATGCCCCATCCCTGGAAGTGTTCCAGGCCAGGTTGGATGCATCTTTGAGTAACCTGATCTAGTGGAAGGTGCCCCTGCCCATGGTGGGGGTGTTGGAACTAGATGATCTTTAATGTCCCTTTCAACCCAAACCTGTCTATGGTTCTATGACTTTGTAGGCAAGGCTCAGATAAAGAGACGCAACTCAGTCTCTTTTCCTTTGCAATCAGCCTGAATATATGAATATTTCCCCAGAGATCTCAATGCATCATGAACAAGAGCAGTTCACAGAAACACACCTGGACCCCGGTCTCAGCGATAACAGAAGGGGATGCAGTAGTGACTGTCAAGGAAAAGAGACAACACACAAGTGAGGCAGGGCGGTTCCATGGCTCTGAGAGGCTGGAAATGCAGAATTGCAATGCTCCTGTATCCCAAGGGAGAAGCTGTTATAGTACTGACCTGAGAGCAAAGCCCTGATTCTAAGTTACAGTTTTAAGGAACACGGATGAAAGAAGCACTATGAGAATTAGTCGAAACTAATTAGAAGACATTAAATGTGTTATGGAAAAAAAACCCAACAAAACCTCAAGAAGACGTGTCTGTTTGTCTTAAAGGAGGGAGATGAATTGATCAGTTAGAAGAGTGCTTATACAGCTCTTAAGTTTAATTCTCTACAGGTGAACACAGAAATTCAGAGGAAAATAACCCCACGTCTTTTTGAGTGTAGGTGGTTAACCACTGGAAAGACTAGTGGCAGGACACTGCAGGTGAGTATCTTTGTGGGTTCTGAATCTTGCATATACACAGAAAACCTTGGCTTAGCTCCAAGTTAACTATTATACCTGAATGAATATGTTCTGGAATCCTAATTCCAACTTTACATAGAAAGCCAGGAAGCCACAGTCTCTTCTGGCTAGAAGTCTTTTTGAGCCAAAAGAGCACTTTTGTCAGCCAAAGAAATACCTTGCTCTATATACACCTGTTTTAGTTAAATTTTTTCATATTCTAAATCAGAAAATGTCTTCTATCCCAGTTCATTTATGTGAAATCACCCCATCCTAGACTGTCAGAACCCACTTTAACCTTTAGGCAAACCTTCCTTGTAAAAAAAAATATTTTCTTAACTGTCACTGCAACACAATCTAAATGTATTGTTTTAGACTACATAAAGTGTGTTTACTTCAGCATATAGTCTGAACTTAACACAATTACAAATTTTCAAGTTCTTGGGAATAGTCAGCTATAAAAAGATTTTATTTTTGTCTTACTTTTCTGTGTATATTGTAGAGCTATTTTAGAGAAATAACCTACACCCCAGAGAAACTTAGAGGTTTTTTGTGTATTTCCGGGTTACAGTAAGGCCAGATCCTAGGAGGCAAATGACTCACTACTAATTAAAAATGGAATTTAAAAGAATTTTTTCAGTATTTTATTTTCAATTTTATATGGTTAACCTCAATTGACTTTAAAAGGGAGTAAAACTTCCAGAAGGAAATAGGACTCAAAGTAACCTTCCGAAAATGTGACGTACATTCTGTTGCCTGCAAACAGGACTGAAACCTCTCTAGAAAAGAGATATTTTGCATTTCTACACCCGTATCTGTATTTTGGAGGAATTGGAGATGGAAACGTGATGGTAATTCACTTTTGGAAGGAAGGGAATGTTAATTTTCTATTGTAGAAGACACAGCTTTAAAATTCTTTGCAAAAATACTGTTTGCTTTTTAAAAGGAAGCAATAGTTTCGTAGATTATTCTCTCTGTATGACTGAATTTTACTTCCCCTCTCTGTTTCACCACAGCTCAGACCCTAGACTGGAGCAGAGCTTGTAGCATATTTTCCTCTGTAATGGCACTTCCCAGCCATTTCTCCTCCTGTGGGAGATGTCCTTGAGCTGTAACCACAAATACAATCTGGATCTATTTTTAAGAGAAGTGGGCAAATATGCTCTTTTATACAAATGCTTTGGCTTTCCATAAACCATTAGAATTATTATATGTGAATTAGAAGATATATTTACAGCACAAGGCAATATGTGGAGTGGAACACAACAACACAGAAAGATGGATGTACTAGCATAGGGTTTGTGGAATTTTCCGGACATATGAGTACTACAGAAACAACTTTATCAAAGGCATGGAAATATGTTGGAAGTAAACTTATTACCTGGCTGATGTTGAGCCATGAACTGATAGAACTGAAGTTGTACAGTTTCTACAACTTTGGGAGAGGTTCAGCAATATACCCCGAGAATAATTTTGCAGTAGTGAGTTATGCTGTTAATATTATTGTAATTGATGTAATATAAATATCTAAAGAAACTGGAGTATAATAATTATTTTTTAAGTTTGTTTGGAAAGCACAGCTTGCTTCGTAGGAAATACCATAACATGATTTCAGAACAGTGAAAGGCATTTCTGGAAAATGACAAGGACCCCTCTGACCCTATGCTTTCCCCCCGAGACGTGCACACAAGGAGCAGCACTGAAAGGGCAGGACCGTGCTGCGCGAGGGAGGCAGCAGCGCTGGGGAGGGCAGCCCACAGCCCCTCGCATCACGGACGCTTGCGGTGACAGAGCAAGGCCAAGGTCCAGCAGGGACATCAAGCCAGTGAGTCAGGATCTGGATCAGCAGAACACAGGCACAGCACAGCTGCAGCACAGCTCAGGCAGGGGCCGACCACGAGAGCCCCAGCAGCCTGAAGAGGAGGAGGCAGCCCCAGCCCAGGCTCCCTCGCAGAGCCGCCCACGGCGCACAGCAAGGATGCGCTGCTCACTGCACCAAGGCCTTCAGCTGTGCTGCTTCTGAGCTGGCCCTGAGCCCAGGCAGCTAAATCCCCAAGAAGGGCAAGGCAGAATCTGGGCCCTGACACCAATCGCCTAAAATGACTGATGACTCAGTACGTTTTCTTAGGTTTTACAAAGGGGTGAGCAGCTCTACTGCCAACTTGCAGTCTTTATCTTAGGCAGCCTGCCCAATTAAGGATTTCATGGGAATTGCAGCATGCAGCCATACCTGTTTCCTGTAAACAGTTTTCACTAATTTTCTTAATTCCTACCTTTTTTATCTTATTTTTTGGCCAATAGTATTTTTCTGAGGTTGTGAGACTGATGACAAGATACTAAGATACTGAATGTTTAGGACCACGTGCAGGAGGCTGAATTCACTTATCAGCTCATAATCAAAAGTCCTGGTTTAGAAAGTGTTGCCATTAGCATCTGATTATGGGATGTAACATTGAATAGTTGTAGTTGGGGCCAATACTACCATTTATCACTAAGATTTTCTTAGGTCTCTTCATTATAAGAGCTCATCTTCCCAGTTGTCAGGCTTTAAATATAAGTGTGAGCTGATATTTTTCAGATTTCTGCCATTGACAAGTCATATTTGAAGGTATTCTATGTTTTTATTTGAGAGGGATTTTGCTATTGCAAAAATAAAAGTAATTTTGAAGAATAAAATTTAGAGGGTAAAAGAAATTCTGATGACCTTTTATTTTCTTTGAAGCCTGGAATGACTATGCTTTGAAGGAGGGAACTCAAATGTTTGGCATTCTGTCTTGGAAATAAAAAGTAAATTTCTGTTCCAACAAAAATGGCAATGTGGTAGGAAATTCCATGTGGTATAAAATATGTGAGAAAAGAAATCACAAGGGGAAACACATGTGGTTAACTGGCAGCTGGAATCAATGCTTAAAGCTGCAGGGAGCCCAGGAGCAGGTTCCAGCCACCCAGATTAGCTGGGTGTACTTTGCTGCGAGGAAGATACTTCCTGCTGTTACTTAGTGATTCTTAGCCAATAAAGTAACGCTTGAAGAGCACAATGATGAACACCAACACAGTGAGACAAGCTGTCAAAGTTATTTGCAAGAAGGAATAGACTGAAGCCTAGACTGGAGTTTTTCTGGCAATAAAGTAAACTTTTCGTTGCAGTATTTGGTATGGAGGATCCCTTACGAGGCGAACGTTTGCTGGAAAAGAAGATTAAATCATTGGTTAAAAACGTTTTACTGGCCATTTTGTAATCTGTTTGCACCTGAAAGTAGATCTCACACGATTCTAGGCATCCTATTTAGACTAGACTGTTCTAGGTCATGTTCATTCTATGTTGCCTAACACCCATAGCTCAGTTGTAGAATTTTTCAAAAGCCAGAAATCCACCTGAAACCAAAGATATTTGTAATTCAGACTCACAGAATGCAAGCACTCTGAAAAAAAACCCCTCCGTCTTAGACATCGCCTGTTAAACACTCCTTCACCATGTAGATTTGACACTAACACTTTTATGTCTTTGATCCACAGCCATGAAATACCTTCCTCCTTTACTGTTGTGTGTGATCATTCAAGAAATGCACATTCTGTAGTGAAGTGATTCATAGGAAAGAAATTTAACAATAGCTGTGTTAGAGGCAGATACTGAATAATGCATGGCAAATAAAGCATAGGATCACGGGCTGCAGAATGATTTAGCCGAATTATAGAATAGCTGCTTGGTTAGAGATAACTGAACTATGGACAAGTATACTGGAAAAATCACTATCATTATTTTAAAACAATATTGTAATTCACACTTTCATTGTTGGCTTGTGCTTAATGCTGGAACTTGACGACTTTGGCAAGGCTTTACTTAGCGACTTCTAACTGTTTAATGCAACTGGTATTGGAACAAGATGCAGCACACTTTATTCTAGCTTTTTACCAGCTATTGTGGTTACTTTAATTAATTTAATACACTGGGAAAAGAGGAACTGAAGGAATCAGTCAATTTTTGATCACATTTGTGTTTGTTTTAACAGGCAGCTCAGCTGTTGACAGCCTGTTGACTTAGGTTCAAATAGTCCACCATTAATGAAGGCAGAAAGTCTCACTGTTGGGGCAGATTGATGCCAAACAAGTTATGCTCAAGTACAATAATTAGGAAATTAGAAGGGATTAAAAGAACAAGGTACAGATAAGGCACTACCAAGCACCAGAAAAATTCCTTCTCTCTTTGGCTGGATATTACATTACATCATGGACAACAAACAGGCGGAGTTGGAAGCCACTCTGCTGCTAGAAAGATATGACCTTGTTGCCATTACTGAAACTTGGTGGGAAGAATCCCATGACTGGAGTGTGACTATCGATGGCTACAGACTGTTCAGAAGAGAGGAAGGAGAGGTGGAGGGCTTGTCCTTCTTAATCAGGGGGCAGATTGTGTGTGAAGAGCCATCTCTGAAGAACAGGTCAAAAGCCCATGGGTAAGAATCAGAGATCAAGGCAACAAAGAGAACCAATGATTGATGTCTACTACAGGCCACCTGATGAAGCCTTCTTGCTCCCTCTTCAGGAGGCATCGCGCTCACCTGCTCTTGTCCTGCCGGGACACATCAACCACCCCAACATCTGCTGGGAACGTAGCACAGCGAGCTGCAGGCAATCCAGGACAGTCCTGCAGTGCATGGAGAACAACGTCTTGAGCCTTACCAGAGGGGAGGCAATACTGGTCTGATGGTCACCAATACAAGTGAGCTAATCAAGAATGTCAAGACTGGAGGCAGCCTGGGATGCAGTGATCATGCACTGACGGAGTTTGCAGTCCTGAGGGATATGGGTCAGGTAAGAAGTAAAGTCAGAATAGTGAACTTTAGGAAATCAAACTTCCAGCTCTTCAAAGAGATAGTCAATAGGATCCCCTGGGAGCCTGCCCTCAGAGACAAAGGAGCAGAACAGAACTGGCAAATCTTCAAGAAAGTCTTCCATAAGGCGCAACACCAGGCAATGCCAGGAGCAAGAAATAGGGCAAGGAAGGCAAGAGACCAACATAGCGGAGTAGAGAACTGCTGGTCAAACTAAAGAGAAAGAAGCATTTAAATGCACAGGTAGTGGAAACAAGGACAAGTAATGCACGCCATTGTTAAGTCCCAAGCTTGCTGGGCCAGCTTAAGGGGAAAGGTAATTATGTTCACTCTGGTGGTGCACAAGAGAAGCATCAACATTCTCAGGAGATTTAGTGACAAACTTTTACTTGCAAACTTTAGAACACTAAGGTAAAATAAGATACTTGGAAAATTTTAAAAACAACATCCAGTTCAAAGTAAGTCACTTCACAAACTTTATCTCAGGAAACTTAGAGTTAGCAAACTTCAAGTTATCCAGACAGAACAAGGCCCTTACTAAATCATCGACTGGAACTTTTTGGTCTGGCTTAAAACATATTTCAATAAATTAGCAGAAGAAAGAGATAAAGAGAAAGAAAAAAGGAGAGAAATACATATATAGTCAATGCCTTAGATTCAGGATGACCTTAGCTGCTTGTAGATCCAAGGAAGTGGAGCTCATCAGCATCACAGGAGTGCCACTGCTTTTTATCTTCTCTGGTCTCCCAGGGCCCTCCCCCAGGTGCATGCCTGCACTTTAATGTACCCCAGGGGCCACGCAGCCATCCAGAGCAATTTTGGGCTGTCAGTGTGCCATGTGGCTGGGCAGCCACTCCAGAACCAGACCAGGGGCTCCACGGGCAGGGTGTGGAGCAGTGCACTGTCCCACCTATGCAGAACTTGCCCTGCCCCTTCCCAAACACACACACACACGTTCTACCTAGTTATTTTGAGCCAGTCTACCATTTCTCTGGTCTCCTATAGCCAGCAGCCCAGAAAGTCAATCATATCTTGGGCTGCATCTTGGGCCAGAAGGTCAAGGGAGTCGATTGTGCCCCTCTGCAACAGGTATTACAATTAAACTACCTATACATATGTATTTGCCAAGATGTATTTTTTGATTTTTAAAAGCTCTTTATGATACTCTTGTCTAATATTCAGATTTGAAAAAGAATTGTATAGATATGCTCCAAACAGCACGCCAGAGAAGAATTCTTACAGTAGTGTGCAGCCTGTTTTATATAGCAGCCAAAATCTCCAAGAGGAATAGCACAGAGAAGTAAAGGTGCCCTATTACAAAAGAATTTAAATACATTTATTTGAATTTTTTCAAAGGTCTTTTCCCTCAACTGGTTAACCATGTTGTCAGAGACAGAAAATAGTTCATGCCTCAAACATTGATATAAAGTTTTTCTCATTATAAAGAAGCTACAACCAAGGAAGCCTCCATGTTGTCAGAGACAGAAAATAGTTCATGCCTCAAACATTGATATAAAGTTTTTCTCATTATAAAGAAGCTACAACCAAGGAAGCCTCCTTGAAGACTCGGACTTTGGACTGAAATCGAAACTGCTGATTAGATAAAGGGAAACCTATTGTTCAATCATCTCAGGCTGGGGGAAAGGTATGCATCCACAAAAGGCCAAAGCCACCAGCTGTGCTGAGAATCATCCCGGCTGCGTTTGGGGTGGGGGGAGAGCACAGCTCACAGAAGCCAGGTTTACACAGACTCCCCCTCCCCAGCCGAGGGGGGAGGAGGAGGTTTTGGGTGCATGGCGTAACCTCTGGTGAGAGGCACTGAACACCCATCCTCTGTCACACAAACCAGCCCAGCTGTGGACCCCCCAACCCCACGGGCCACATCCATGGGACATTCACGTGAGAGACATCTGAGGGGGAGTCATAATCCATCAGAGACCCCCCAAAGCGCTCCCCAGAGGCTTGGCACCACAGGACTGCACGTGATGCAACATATCCAGAGTCTTCTGTAAGAGACTGCCCTGCTCCCCCAGGGGGACATGCCTGGACATTGCCACCTGGCTCAAGGGTATGTTAACCCATGAGATTCTATGCTTTTCAGGGGGACCTTCACCACCAAGAAGACCAGCTGGGGAGGATCAACAGAACATCGTTGGGATCCACAGAGTGGTGATATTTTCTTTATTCTCTCTCCGTCACCTTCTTTCTGTCCCCCCCCACCTATTTTCTATTTCTTTCTCCTCTTGTCTCTCCTTTTCTCTCATCAAATAAAATCCTTACTATTATCACTGGCATATGGCCTCGTTTGCACCTTAATTCGGGCAGAGGCATTCCTAAGAACCCTAACTATCAGATCTTAACACATGTTCATTTAAAATTGCTGGAAATCATGCAGAAGATGATACGATATAGAGGCACAGAGAAGCACAGAACCCCAGACTGATCTACTGGTATCTTGAGCTTCAAACCTACATCTGTACCAGCTGCCTGAACGGTATACGTAGATGGAGAATTTTTCCTAGGAGCAAGAACAAACATGATATCTGAAGACTATTTCTAATTCTAACCTCATAACAGAACAACATATAACAGCACTCCTCTAAGGGTCTAAACAAGCATCTGCTGTGCTCTATGAACAAACAGTACACAGATGCTGGAAATCATCTGGGAAGCATGATTCAGAGTTAATGAACTAAAATAGAAATCTGCCCAGAGGGAAAATTAGAAAATGTGCTTTTTTTTTTCTTCATAGAAAACTTCTTAGAAACTTAGAAAGGATATTTCTGATGCCTAACTCAAAGCTATCCTTTTCCTTAATACAGAATATCTAGTTCTATTCAAAGAGAGAAAATATACTTTGTCTGAAAAACTGTTATAGGACTGCCAAAGCCATAATTGTCACCTGCACTAGAAAATAAACAAAAGATAGTTGTCTCAGTTGTCTAGTAAAGCTGCTGGCCTAACACAAAGAGTAGCTAATTATTGTACTTTATCCCTGAAAAATAACATGGATCTGTTACATATAGAATTCTTGAGACTTATAATTTTTGGCTATTTTGTTGTTTTTCAACTGCTACAATCCAAATACCATCCAGCTTTTCTACCACACAATATGTCCTTTTTAAAGAGGACATAGCTTCTCCAGACTTTGATGCATTTCCCAGCCTGCAAAGATTTTCATGGATATCCTCTAATTGCATTCAAGATACTTCATCCATTCTCTAAGCAGTAAATATCATCAGGCCTAGACTATTTAAGACTGCTTTAATTAGATTTTTCCTGTCATTGCTAAATGCTTCACCTGATTGAAATATCTAAGTTTTCTTTTTTGCAGCTGTGTCCCAGCAGTTGTCACTGTCTGACTCAATACTGCACAGACATGATTCCAGCTGCTGTGTTTATCTGCAAGGTTTTGATGGCAAAGCCAGTCCTCCCTGATCTGTTAGTTAACTTGTACTTTGAAATTTTGCATTCATTTCCTCAATTGTATTATTTTTGTATTTTCCAGTTCTTCTCTACAGTGTTGTTTTATTAGTGGTACTTGTCATTAGATTGCTTCTCATTTTTCTGTTCTATTCTGGAGCCATCTTTTGAAATGTTAAGCAAGATCTTTATTCAGAATAGATCCTGGTGGCTGCTCTTGTGACAGTGACAGAACAGTGCAAGGAGTGCCTACGTTCTCAGGAATCTGCATTTTTTGATTTGTGTGTAAGTGTGTGTGTTTGTGTGTGTGTGTGCATGTGTCTGTGTGTTAGTCTTTGCTGATATCCACAGCACAATCAGTCTGTTCTGTTTCCTGCCTGCCGGCTGCACAGTTAGCCAGGCTTGATGTGAGAGGGTCGCAGAATCAAACGCTAAAAGTCAGTACAAAATGTGCCTTAAGATCTGCTTCATGACAATGTTATGCCACTATTTACTTACTGACATTCAAAGAGGTCAAGATTTGATGCTGCTTGCTCCTCTGAACCCATGGCAGCAGCTGGTAAGGACTCTTCTGAATTATTATATTTTCTCAATTTTTTTGTTGTCTTGGGTAAGAGAACTCTTTCTCAAATGGTCTGGGAGTTCATGTAAGGAAAGGTCAGTAGCAGGTGCAGACTAATTCCTTTCTTGGATGCGTTGGCTCTCCTGTAAATATGTGGTTTTCTTTGACAAGTAGTTTTGAAACTGTCCAGTGGAGAAAGAGAGAATGGTAACAGCCTTGAAACCTACTCCCTATCCTGGACCTTACAGCTGCACAATGAGACTGATGTTCCACTACTCCTAGCTGTTAGGAAGTTGAAGACCTATTTGATCCTTTGTATCAACACCTGCCAGTTTTGCTATTCCCTGGGCAGCAGGGAGAGGACTCTGGCACTGAGTGTGAACAGCTTATCTGTATTTTAAAATAAAATAGAAAATTATTTTATACTTTATTTTACTGTCTTGGCAAGATGTAATTTTCCTTGAATCTTGGCAATTCTCATGTTACCCTTACATATGACTTCTGAGAGCTAGCAATTTTTCTCTGATCATATGATTTTTCTGTTCTGTGTAAGTTATTGGCTTGTTTGGCACTTCACAGATGGTAATTCAGGTTAAACCTCAATTACACAAGTTCTTTCCTCACCACTTTTGCTTGAAATCCTGACTCCTTGTAGTTTTATCGATTCACGTAGTCTTGTACAGTTCTGTACCAGCTCTATATCAACTAGTTCTTTAACTAGTTGATTCTTATTAGTTCCCTTGATGAATGAAAGATTGCCTTCTGAAATTGATAACTTCATGGAACAGGTGTATGAGTAAGTATAAATTATGCAGTAAAATCCAGCATGTCAGCTCCTCAACAGTAACCACCTGTACCTTGTACCTGCCTAATCCCTCACTGAAAGAAGGGTAAATTGATCTGCCTTTACAGTACGACTATAAGTAAAATTGACTACTTTGCAAGTTTTCACTTAATTCCACCATAATTTATATGCCAGAGATTTAAATATCTTTCTTCATTTAATATTCCAGTGTAATTAATTTGTATCAACTGATAATTATATTTGTACCATACTGTGATATTATTTTCTCATTGGATTAAGAGATATTTAATGTTGAATTTTGCTAGAACAGTCATCAGTGTCTACACCTGCTACAGCATTACTAATTCTACTATCTATGCAATGCAGTAACATAAAGAATCCTGGTATTTCTCAAATATTCAAATATATAGCTTCAAAAATTTCATATAGAGCTACAGAATCATTTATTACAACCAAATGTGGCATTAGAACACCACAAAAAGTCCTCAGGTTTAAGTAAAATTCTTACCTATCCTTTCTTAAAATTATATAAACCTCCAAAGATCTTTATTGCATTCTGTCTTGTTTCTTCAGTGGATTGTTACAGTGTTCTTAACTCAACATCACCTTTATATTTCATTTTTCATCCCAGTAGAACAAAGCCTTTAAAAGTAAGAACCATGATCATAATTCTGTCACATCTTAGTTACTCCTTAAATAAATCCCTTCATGTCATGCAATATTTCAAATTCTTCAACGTCATTTCCTGGAAGAACCATGTAACAAAGATGGAAGTCATTTAACTACTGCTTTAAAAAATGTTAATATCTTTTCATGTGGTGCCTGGCCAACTACTCAGGGAAATTCATCACCCATTTGTTAAAGATTTTTACCAATTTTTCTTTCACACTAGCCCTCAATTTCTGTTATCTCTGAGCCTGATGATGAGAAGGTAGATGCAGTATGCTTTTTCATTCATGCCTCCTAGATATGTGAGTTGCTGCCAAGTGATGGAAGAATGGTTTATGTGTAGGTTTATCTGTACTGAGCATCAGGATTGCTAAAGCTGGACTGAAAGCCAGAATAAGGAGAAGGCTGAGGAATTAGATTTCTTAATAAATTAGGTTTCTAAATAAGTTATGACCACGTCTTGTAGGAAAAGGAACTGACTCTTATCAGGATTAGAGACATCGCTGAGCTCAGACTCAGCACTGTGTGGCTGTAATGATCAAACTCTGATTACTTGCTAGGAGAGCAGCTTTAAATAGGCAACAGTTTGGCTACCCCACTTACCAACATCATTTAAGACCACTGAACTATCCTTTTAGCCTTTAGCTCTGCAGTGACTGTGCATAGACAAAAAGGAAGGTGGCAAACAGAGATATCACTGTAAAGCCCCTGAGTGTGCTGCTGACATAGTTAAATGGTCTGCTCTCCGTATTGCCCTTGAGGGACATGTTTGTGCACACGGTATCTCTATAAAGAAGATGAAATAATCTGATTCTCAGTTTTCTGGGCTTTGTGTATGCATCTAAATCAGGAGCAAGTGAAACATTCAGCTGAACCTGAACGTTGTTTAAACCCAGTTAGTACTCTAAAGATGTGAAATTACTCCAAAAGCACCAGAGCAAGGTTAAAAAACATTTAAGACAATTTGAATCTGAAATAACATTAACCTGATGCTCAATGGGTATCTTTCAGAGTGAAAGATTACTAGCCAACTCTGTGATTCAATTATAACATTATTCTATCTGTATTAGAGGCAAGGCAGTTCAAAACACCCTTTCAGTGGCTAATGAATACTGGAACAATGTTCTTCATTACCACAAGGTGTCACTTTTATGACTCTTGGATGAACAGCAAAGTTTGAAAGTAAAATATTAGATGGAATAATTCCCTACTTTTCCTGAAATTTCGATGCTAGTTGCTCTAGTTTGTTTATTATATTTGGTATGAAAATTGAATTAGCTACAAATTAGATCTGAGCAGACATCTCATGAAGAATAATCTATTTAGTTTAGCAGCTGTTTCTGCTTTTGAAATTTTAGGAGCAAACTACAACTTCCTTCAGTTTGCTAATTATTTAGATTTGTGCAATATTCGTGATATAATTACTATTACTCCAAATTTAAGTATTGCACGCTGGGTATTAGATAATACTGCTAATATTTCTGCCCTCTGGCTAAGCACTTGTGCATTTATAGAAACATAGCTCAGAATATTTTTAAATATGACTGTGACTATTGTTCTTTTTCAAAAAAATTTCAGCAGTAATCTTTTTTTAATTCACTCACTCTACAAATTCACAGCCTCACATGATCAGACTCATCTCGAGCTCACACAGGTCTGCAGCAGCCTCACCCCTGCTAGGCTACTGAATTCAGCAATCCCTAACAATTACAATACCACAAAAATGTGTGTGTTCTAAGCCACTGTGGGTCAGTAGAAACATCCCCATGAGCTTCAACACACTTCAAATAAAACATATCTGAAGTAATAAATAATTTTAGTTTACTTAAGATCATAGAAGAGCCTAAGTAATTTCTTAAGCAAACCTATCTAAATAGTTCCATGATTTAAAACTTAAAATTTCGGTCTAAACCAGAAAGACAAGTTTAAGTATATCACTATTGCTGTTGTTGTTAGAAAACTGATAAAGGAAACAGGAAATATACAGAACTGTTTTCAGGGAAGGTCTTGATCTTAAGTGGTCCCGTCACTACAACTTTAATGGAAAAAAACCCAAACATTTAATTGTAAGGGGTCTTTTCCTGTTATTTCTCTCTCAAAAAAAGTAAGCAAGAAATATTTTGAAGAATTTAAATGTTCGTGTTTTCACTATAAGCATAACTTATTAATCCTTTCACTGCATCCTTTGCAAAATTATCAGCTACAGTGATACTTTTAACAAATGACGTATACCTATAACATTTCTCATCAATTTTAATAAGCTGGTGTGATTTTGTAATTGCCTCGTAATCACTAATGTGGTAAATATCAGTGCATTTCTACTTGGTAAATGCAATTCAATTACTTATGAAACCATTTACGGTGACATCCTCTTTTCTAAACCTGGAAGGCCTTTCCTTTCACTCATATAGCAGTAAAACCTGTTCATTACAGTAAAACATTTAACTTTAAAAAAACACACTATCATTTGTCTTGAGAGGTGCCATTTCATAAAAATTTGTTCCCAAATTTGACTGAAGACTCTGAGGGAAAATGCAGATTAAATAATACCTGTCATAAAACATTTATGCATTAATAGTGCATGTTCTTAAATAAAACAAATCAAGGAGCATCTCTCAAACAAAAAGAGGCCACAAGAACCAAGAAAGAGAAAACTGGTTGAGCTGGTTTTGCTAATCACATATCTTGAATGCATTTTGGCATATTTTAAACCACTACTCCAGGGTGACTGAGATCCATAAATGCACTGACAAAGACTTTGGGGAAATGAAATGAAACTGACAGTTTTTCCTTAAGTGATCATCTAAATTTAACCACAAAGGTCATTTAGCAATATGCATATTTGCATAATGATACATAGCCTCAGACAACAGGCAACTAATTCATAGATGAGCAGCTGGTTTCAAAATCTGGCTGACAAAGTAACTACTCAGAACAGATTAAGCTATGAGTTCTAGAAAGAAAAATAATTGCTCTTATTCTGCTGTTGTTATTTCTCTTCTGTTTAACAGAGAAGTTAATTTTCTTTTTAAATCTTGACAGTTTGTATGAGGTGTTGCTGGTGAGAAACTGATAGTAAGTTTCAGACTACACCATGTGAAACTTTGTCTTTGAAAGGTCACAACCTTTTAAGAGTTCTCCAGTACAAACACTCTTCGTTCCACTAGGATCCAATGCACAGAGTTAGCGTATTATACATCACCAATCAATGCAGAAAGAGTAAATTGGTGGATTAAACCAGCGTGTATTGAAGTTCCTCACTTATATGAGAAACTTACTACATATATGTTATATATTTCACAAGGTTATTTTGGAATAGATGGAGCGTGATTCTGGACCAAATGTCTGTACCTCACTGGTGGTTTCAAAATTTTAAAAGCCACTGACCTTGATTGTGTGACTGGAGGCCATTGTGGGGGAAGACTACTTGTTCTTTTCTCCATCTCACACATTATTGTCCACATCTGTGCATCCCCCATGACTCATAAGAGCCCTCACTGATGAAGAATTTCAGAGATTTCAGATCCAGCTGCTGATACATTTTAATTATAGGTAGACAATACACTTTCTGTTTAAGTCTTAAAAACTCCATTACCCTTTTCTCTCTGTCCTCAAGACCGAGCACAGGACTCCGTTGCAAACCAGAGATTAAGATCTTGCATGAATTACATAAAGGAAGATGTAAATTAAAGCTTTCTATTCAGGAAGGTTTCTTTGAATTGATAGAAAATATTATTTTTTTCACATCATATATTGACTGAAAAGGTAGAAATGTTTTGTTGGGTTTTTTTCATTATACTGTGCATTATTAATATCAATACAGACTACAAGTAATGGCAGTAGCAACTAATGAACTCCTTTTTATAGTCAGATAAAACATTTCTGTCAGTATAAAAAGTACTTGTTGCATTAGGGAGTTTGCTTTTTTTAATCCTATGCTTTCTGTTGGAGATCTTACAAAGAGACCAGTCAGAGGAAGGACTCTGATTGAGAGATTAATTCCTGGAATCTTACATCTTTTCCAATCTCTGTGATACACATCTGCATTCAGATTATACACATGTATCAGTATGTTCTTAAATCCCACTATAGTAAATGGGACTTCAGTGTGCAATTGCAAATGCCTGCTTGAGAAGGGCTACCAGGTTCACAGTCCCCTTGAAACACGTAGCTGTACTGGTGTCAATTACATTTGTATTTCAGAGAGATACTATGAGCATAAATTTGCTGCTGTCTGCGAGGAATTCATAATATAGAATATGGATAAGCACATTAGAAGATCCTCTGGAAAAATGGTTCCTATATAAAGAGAAAAAAATATCGTCACATTACAGGAGTTATACCTAATCTACCACAAGATAGCAGTAGATAAAAATGGACTTTTGAACGCTGTGCTCTCATGAATCTACTATGCGTGTGAATAGAAAAAAAATTACAATGGTGAACTAGAACACCAGATTGTGTTTTTATATACTCAATTCTATTGTGTGTTTTCTGTTGCCTACATGGTACCAATTGTAATGAGCACCTTTGCTCTGGAAACATGTGTGTGTTTGCATTTCTTTTGTTCTAATCCATAGATCTTTCCTTCTTCCAAAAAAATATTTTCTTCTCCACGAGAGTAGGGAAGGGAGAGGGATGGAAGAAAAGGTGGAAAGACTGAGTTAAGTTATTGTGGTCACAGCATATCTGTAAACATTCTTGTATTTTATAAATTATTTCCTTGTATGATTTCTGCTAATCTCATTGATCTTGTTAAAATACATTTTTGTACCAATTTGGTCATCTAACTGTAGGAAATTTCATTTATTTTGCTGAGAATGGGATTCACCTCTCAAAATCAAGCTCTTTGAAAGTTACACATCTAGTCTCGACTCAACACCTGGATACTGTAAAATCAGTGGAAAGAGCCAGGCACACTCAGGAGATTTGCAACAGTTATGTTGGCTTTTGGGATTAATTGGTCTTTGCAATCACTGATTCCTGTCCAGTGACTACAGAAGGAGCTTCATCTAGGTATCTAATTCACCTATTTAAAGGATACATGAAATTAAATTGACTGGATACAAGCTTTTACTTTTTCTCTTAATTACCCAATCTTTGAAAAAATGTTCTGGAGAAAACAGACAAAATAGGTAGATTTTCAATGCAGTATTTTATCATTGTCAACCGTTATAGTATTAAAACAAAAATCTTTTCAGTGTTAAGTAAAAATCTTTTTTATTTCACCTGTTGGCATAATCAGGTCCTCCTACCTTTGAAGATGACATATAATATGTGATTCTAGGGCTATGGGCCCACTAGACATTGTTACCAAGCATTGAGGAAATTATCAAAAAATGTCTTAGTTGATTAAAATGTGTAAAAATGTTGTTGTATCTTAGCTTTGATAAAGCTCACTGGAGAAATACAGGACCTACTGATTAAAATTCAAGCATGCATGTCAACTTTTCCCAGGATGAAACTGTCCAGATACCTTGGTTGTAATTCAGATCTATATATGCTGTAGACCCACTCACCTATTTACAATAAAAGACAGGCAAGGAAGTGATAATTGGATACTGTCCTGTAACATACTTGTATATTAAATTTTCCAAACAATTTTTTAATAATTGTGTTCTAACTTTGTGAATAAAATGTCTGACTATTTGTGAATAGAATGTCTCACTGTCTGGCTTTTGTTTCAAATGAAAGGAAAACAAATACGAACC
This sequence comes from Lycocorax pyrrhopterus obiensis, assembly GCA_014706295.1. Lineage (NCBI taxonomy): Eukaryota > Metazoa > Chordata > Aves > Passeriformes > Paradisaeidae > Lycocorax > Lycocorax pyrrhopterus. The sequence goes on from JACSVZ010000006.1 coordinate 22,331,866, forward strand.
CACAAACCTTTTCTCTCAATGAAAAGCAGTGGAAATTGCTATTGTATGAAAAAGTTCATGAAAGATTTTGGATTCATTTGTTTCTGTATAATTTTTTACTAAGTGCAAACGTGAATAGCACTACATAATCCAGGTTGCGATTTTTAACTTAGAAAAAAAAATTAAAATCAGAGCATCTCGGAAAATACATACCAGCTTTAGGTCTTTCAGATGTGAAGAAACAACGGTTCATATTTGAACGCTGACATTTTCCATAACTTATATCAATCATGTATGTATGGGAAAAAGGAGGCACCTCACTAACTCTAGATTGCACAGGCAATTCAGGAAAAAATTAAAGAAAACCATTCATGGTCTGGAGGATTTGATTTGGATAATTAAGAGCATGTGTGTTAACATAAGTGTATGTCTTTGCTTAACAATTACAAAGGATGAGATAGGAACATAGGTATTTAAAATCTCCAAAACTCAGGACTTTGAAAAATTTTATTATTATTTGGGGAATATCACCAGGTTTAGAAAAAATAGCTCAAAACTTCAGAGATAAATTTTGATTTACTAGATATGTAAAAATAATTTGTCAATAAAATATCAAGTAAATTACTTTTTCAGCCCAAATATTCACTCATACTGTCAGCTGGAAGACTGGCAGCTGTAGTTTCCAGTGAGAACCATTTCCATTATCTGAGATAGCCATGATTTCTGCTGGTGCTGAGAGCTATCCTTTAGGGCAATCTGGTGCCCTTTGAAGGATGAACTCATGCCAGCTCTATTTAGCATTTACTTTCGGTATTTATCTCTACCCTTTTTACTTCCTTAGGATAAGTTCTATCTATGCTATTGACAGCAAAGAATAAAAGGAGTCCATAGTGGTTGGTTACCTTCTTAAGCAAATGTGTCCATTCATTAAAGTCTTTGCAGCTGTACTCCTGTTGAACAGAGAAGTTAGACATAAGCCAAGAACAGGCTGATGCTTCAGACCTACTCCTCTACTACTTTGTCTAAATAGCAGCCCAATACTGTCATCTGGTGCTTCTCTTCCTCCCTTCATGCAGAGAATTCAGTCAGGCTTTGATATGCTTCAGAGATGAAGGACAGAGTAAATGGGGTTTTTTCCATTGTAATACCTGTAAATTAAAATATACTATTTAAAATCATTCATTAATTTAGCTGCATTTGTTCTTAAATAATTCTTGAACCTGGGATTAGAATTCCAATTAATCCAAGTTAGCACAATCAAAACATGCCAGTATTTCTACCACATGGAGGAGTTACTCATATTTAGCTCTCTGCTGTGAGGATAAGGTTCTCTGACATTCAGGCACACAATCTACACAGACACTAAACAGGGAAGCATATAAAGATCAAATCTATATCAATGTGACTTTGGCACAATGGCTTCAGTTTACCTTTTCCCTTCAAGTGTAAATTTACATCCTCATCCCATCCCACAATTTTTTTCCTACAGCAAGAATCAGTTTTACAAGACTGTTGCAAATATAAAATATTCACCACTAAACCATAATTCTTGCTCATCTGTGAGATATAAACACTTCCAATTAAATGAAAAATTCAGCCTCAACATCTTTTCTTCCTTTTCCAGCAAATTATTTACACAGGGTTTTACACACTAGTCCGTGGTTTTATTGGCACTGCAGGAATAATGCGCTTTTAATAGTTGTTGCACTGGCATGTAAACACTGCAAACAGGGAGCAGGTGATGAAAAAAATGTATAAATTAGAAAGACCTGGGAGCTTTTTTCCCCTACATCTTTCTCAGTAATTCTTATTTTAGAACAGGCTCTAATAGGATAAACGCTTTTCTTGCACTTAGGATTGTAGCAGGTGCTTTCCTCTCAGGCTTGTTAAGTCTCACAGCGCGGACAGATTCTTGGTTAAGAGCAAACTGGGGCATCTGAACCTGAGCAAGCAAAACAGGTTTATATAACCAATCTGTTGATTCCACCAAACGCAGAAATAATTTTAGCGTGTAGTAAGAATAAAATTACAAAAGATAACCGTTGATTTTACTCCATTAAATTTTGCAAAAGCAGACCTATATGCACTAAGTCTTATGTTGGCAGCATGAAGAAATAAACATGAGCTTCAAAAGGGAAGAAGGATTTCAGTTAGTAAATCTCTTAAAGCACTTTAGAGGCATGCAGGTATTTGTAGTGTAAAAACCCTTTTAATATCACAAGATAAGAAAATGCTCTTTTGAAATACAATAAAAAGCTATTATAAGAATAGAGTATATGAATATTGAGACACGAAACTCTACCTTGAAAAACATAAAATAGGTCAAAATATATATAATTGTGTAAATGATACTTGTAATCCTAATACAAAATGAAGAGTTTTTTCCAGCCTCCCACCTCATCATGTCAGCAACGAGAATGCCACAAAAAAGAGTATAATGCTACTTATTCCATTTCAGCCCCATTAAGTGTGTGTTACATTCACTGAAGTCAGTGGCAACAGTCAGAGGTTTACTTGTAACTCACAGTATCTTTGAATTTCACTTGGTTTTAATTTCTCACTTGCTTGTGTTGTAATTCTGCCATCAGCAAAAACTTTTTGTGACTATTGAATTCATCCATAAACTATGTACTTCATTTCATATCCAACAAATGAAAACTGATCACCGGCATTACAATCCCCAGCATTCACACCCAAATCCCAAAAATCCCAGACTCACAGGAATTATTTCACTTTGGTATTTCTTCTTTTAAGTTTTCGATTTCTTGGTCTCTTTTCCAGGAAGAATACCTTTAAAAACAGATGACCTATTACTCCTGGTGATTAATATGAGTAATTGCAAGACAATTCAAGGCAATTGAGTGCAAGTTATTTATGATTTTACAGTAAGCAGTATTTAGATAAGAAATACAAACATTTCTTGGAAGACAGAATAGTAAGTTGCCAAAGTAGATTAAAAAACCCCAAACCGTAAGTCTAAACTACAAATAATTTTTCATTCCTTTCTTACAGTAACTTTAGTTGCATATTTCATGTTTAATTTAGTACCATAGGTGGTTTTATTACAATCTTCCACAGACAAAATTCTTATTACATGTTTGAAACACTGCATTAGTTTCCATTTAAGCCAGTGTTCTCTTCTGCCTCTGATTCCACAAAAGAGGTAGAATTTTTCAAGTAACTTTTTATCTCTTCAATCTTTTATCACCAGTTTTTCAATACATTTTTTTTCCTATTCATTTATCTGGATTTTGCAACAGGGAACTTACTTTAAGTATTTGAAATGGAAATTATTTACTGTGTCTGAAGCAGGATGTCAATCACTTCCACGCTTTGCTGTTGTGATTCTGTATTTATTGAACTTCCAAGCCTTTGTAAGTGCAACAGCAATGAACATATCTGAAGTCAACTTACACGACCTATTACTATTTCATTTTTTGCTCAAATATATAAATTGAAATACTCTGGACAAAAAGAAGACAATGTGTGGTGTACACTTGAGGGTTCAGGCAGCGGGGACAGAGGAACTTGAAAAATATATGTGATAAAGCAGCAAAATGAAACAGAGAGGAGAAAGCAATAAAAGTCTTCCTGAAGGAAGGCAAGTTTAAAAGTTTCCAACGCATCAATCAGCACAGATATTTCTGATCCCTTGCTGAAATACTGCTGGCAAATAGTTCATAGAAGTCAGAACATCTTCACCTATGTGGAGCCCTCCATATGTGTTGAAAAGAAGACTCCAAACTTGTTTGAAAGGAAACCAAAAATGCATTGAGAACCATATAGATGCAGAGAAAAAAGCTTAGGGAAGGAGACAGTAAATTGCCATGTATTACATTGCTTTCACAAATAACTAAAATTTACATAATCAAAAATGAAAGTTGCATTGCAAAAAATGTTGTTTGCTGATTAAAAGCCATTATATTTGCTGCTATACTGAGATTATTTCTGACAAGACTGATTAAGAGAACAGTTCTACCTACTGATTTACAGAAGATATATAGGACCAATATGAACATATAATTTCATTTCACATAAAATAAGCCAGAGAATGTCTACCTATTATTGGGTAGATTAATGATTATTCAAATAGCCTTTGACCAAAAAGAATTAACTAATGTCATGGTTGGACAACCTTTTCCATCGACCAGTTTATTAGGTAATTTTCATCTTATGTATATTTAGATTAGTAAAACGGAAACTCACTTCTGAAGTTGATCAAAACTTTCAGTCAGCCTTGGAAACCTAGTTTGCCATTATTTCAACCTACATTAATGCTTGTTTATGAACTGCAACACCAATTTTAACAGATTCTGTGGTAATACTCTCTGCAGGTGGAACTGGATATGAGCACAATTCCTCCAGCCTTGGGCTGGGAAAGCTTCCAAATGCAGGAGGAAGAGGAAAGTATTGCCTAAATGTGCAAAAAAAACTTTAAAATGCTTTATATATTTCACATCACAATATGCTTATATCAGTGTGCATTTATTAAATACAATAGATTTATGCTGTATTGAAAGAGACGTAGAGTTTCAGCAATTTCATTTAAACAGGCAACATGCTTGGAAATAAATTGTCATCTACTCTACTGAAAACACTGGGAGAGTACCAGTAATAGTGATTAAATATAATCTCATGTCTGAGTTGATTGAAACCTCCAATAGACATCATGCCACTGTGTGTTTCAGGTGTGTGAGCTTCTGAAAATTATTTTAATGCTGCATTTCCTGGGACCCGATTAAACCTTAAAAGTTTTTGAAAGCAAAATGTTACATATCTGGATTTTCCCCGAGTTACTTTTCATTTTTCAGTACTTTTTTCCCTGTAGAAAGTGTTAGCACCTACCAGAAACAGCACTTTCTCAAAGCTTAACACATCAGCTTAAATCTCCTTCCTAAAAAAAATGTTAGTTACAAGATCAGCATGAATAAGGTGAATATCCCATGGGATGCCTGAGCTGGATTCATCTATGGAGAAACCTTCAACTGACCAATTCAATATCTACCTTTCCCTCAGCTACAGCTGAGATTAGCAGCTGACCATAGAAAAGATGCATTTAGTAGCATTTGAAGGTTAGCATTGGCCATAGAAAAGATGCATTTACTAGCATTTGAAGGTTAGCATTCAGACTAAGCAATGTTTTTGTGAGTTTTTCAAACAGAAAAGGCACAATATGATTAAACTAAAGCAGAGCCTTTCACTGGAAACCTGTCCTAGAAATCAGCATCAGGGATCCCACACATCAGGACAGACAAACCCTCATCTGTGCTGCAAGATCTGAATCTGTTATTCCTCCCCAAGGCACATCAGCTTTCAGATCCCATGAGCTAATTTCTGTGTATCTGCCCATATCCACTACTGGTTCCCAAGCAAATTTTAGCCTTTCTAATCCTGCTTCCTTGTTTCAGTGGGCCTGCCTCTCATCAAATGTACCAAACATAAAGCTGTTGAATACCACTTATGCATTCTATTAAACTCATGATTCCTATTGTGTTACTGGCTCTCAGGAGATGTACACAGGCTGCATTGCTCATAACAACATTAGGCTCTGCAAGTTTCTATGCCTTCATTTGAAATAATATGCTGAACGAATATAATAGCTTGCTGCTAACCAAAAAAAAAGCACTGTATTCCCTCATCTTTTCCAGGTTCTCATCCAGACTCAATGTGATCTCATGCTGTTACCTCCCAGTGCATCTAGGTGCCTGAAAACTGTCCCCAGCACAAAGAAATAGATCCAGTCAGTCTACAGTGGGACAGGAGAGATTGGTATGAGCTTGCTGGCTTGTTGTCAGGGAACTCTTAGATCAGCTAGGCCAATCTTGAATAGTGACACCAAGAAAATAAGTTTCTTTTTCAGTTTCTCCCTGACTCTCGTATTTTAATCTGTGACCATTGTCTCTTGTCCTGTCACTGGGACACTGCTGAGAATTTACATCTTCCCATTTGGTATGTATAACATTCACAGAGTCTGGCTGGTTAATCACATGGTCTGTCTTGCCCATATTGTTCTGTGACTTTTCTTGCCAACATAGTCCAACTCTGTTCCTTTTTACTCTTAAATTTTACTGCTCAAAAGTCTTACTCAAAAAAAAAAAAAAAAATCACAATTTCTTTTTACTATGGAAAAAATAGAATGGCTTGCTATTCATTCTTCTTAAATGTTTATTCACAAAGAATATCAGTAAAAGGCTTGTAGGACTGAAAAACTACTGTTGTCAAAGGCATAGGCCATTTGAGTTTGATAGAAATATCTTAAAAGTTTGAATAAACCAAGTTCTCTTTTGCAGGCTTGGTTTGACACCTCCTTTTCAAGTTATTCTCCTATGTGTTCCCATTATAGAGAGCTGTTTATCAAAAATTTCTATACTTTCGTCCTACGACTGCTCTTCTAGTATGACATATTCTACTTTCATAATAAATGTATTTGATCAGATGTTTTTAGTTACACCACTTTTTTCCTGAACTCTGTATGTGGCTGCATCTGTATCTCAGGAGATACTTGTTCTGTACAAGACATCACATGCTTATTTTTCTCTATTTTCTTCAATGGCCCATTGAAGATAGACTGAAGATAGACAGACAGATAGACAAATACACAATTTGACAATTGTATGCATGATGCTCATATATTAGAACATTCTACAGAAGAACAGAAGATTAAAAGTTCTCCCCAATAACTATGAAAATCTGACAAAGGGACAGTTTTAGACTGAGATGATTGGGCAGATGCCATACAAAAATAGGACTATAAATTGCACAGCGACACCGGGTTTTAAGCTGCCTGGATCTCACACTCAAAAGATCAGTTCCTCACACAAATTCAACTTTTTCTACGTGTATTTACAATGGAAATTTGAAATTTTTGCACCAGTGAAGCTGAATCAATAAGGGAAAGAAAAAAAAGTTTTACTAACATCACTTATTCAGCTTAACTGCATAGACACTGAGTATTTTGTTTAGTTTGCTGCATGTCTTTGATCATTGCTCTTCACTGGCACAGCTCTCTAGCAAAATATTTCATCTCCAGATGACACTCTGAACTCCAAAGGTGTGAACTGACAGAACATTGATAATGTAACAGAGAGTCAGATAATAATGGAAAATAGTCTATGGTACCATGTAATGGTAATTCCTTCTCCTAGGAGTCACAGAATCAATGCATTTTCTGGAAAGGGAGAATCAAGTTTTTCCTTTCAAAAGAATAAGAGCAAAATTATTTTTAAGTTGAAGCAATGCATGAACCTCACTTGTAAGGCTTACTGGTCATACATGATCCCAGCCTCTTTCAACTTTATTTACCCATGTAAGTATGAGCTCATTTTGGCTGAGCAGAGGGATTCACTCTGCTTTCATCTTTCTCTTTAACATACACTTCGGTTTACAATTCTGAGCTATCTCCTTTCTTCTCCTCCCCTTGCAATAATGCAGCTGTCACCCAAGACAGAGTATTTGTGTGGAACAAACAAAAGCAACACTATTGCAACATGTTGGTTGAGAAAATAAGTATGTATGCACAGCCAGCAATGATGACCTTAATTTGAAAAATTTAATACAACCCACACCTTGCACTTTGCATGTTACCTCAATGATATCAGGAACTAGAATATTTTGTACTTCTTATCAGCAAAGCAATTAAGAACAAATAAAAACATATTCTTTTATCCAGTGACATTTACAACTTAAAGATATTCTACTTTTAGATTTAATCAGTGGAATTTCTTCTCCTAGCTTTAGTTTTCCCAAGCCCAACCTAAATAATGATTTTCATTTTACCCATCCTATGCAAGTGTAGCCAAAATTTTTTCTGCAAGGAAGGGAAACAATGTGTGAAATCCATCTTCTTTGTAAGGCTGTGTAAGTGACAATGTTTGAACCCAAAGATCACTTTTCCAGGCTTTTTCCAGACAATGCAGCGGCACTAATATATAATGTATCCAGAATAGCTTGTATTTTTAGCTAGGTGTGAAGTTTGCTCTTTCTGCAAATATACATGTGCAAAGTTTTGCAAAGCAATAATACCCTCTTCAGCTAGAATGCTCAAACATCCTAGCAACCTTGCATTTCAGCATCTCTACTGACTTAATTGTTTTCATATGTACACCACCAACTTCTCCATTTCTAAGAAATGTTCTCATGGCTTGTAGAACTGATTAGAAAGCCACCCACATGCATGACATCTGCATATATACCCCTTAATGTGCTAAATTAAAGAGATGATGTGAAATAACCTCATGACTCTACATGACTTATGCATATTAATGCATGTACAATTTAAGACGGGCTGGACAGGAACTTTTTTAGCTGTGATTGTAGCAAGAGGTCACTGGGACAGGGTTCCCATTCCACTCCCTTGTTCTCTGACAGTGGGTTGCCAAGACTATTTCAAAGAAAGGAACGAGGTGGGGAAAATAATATTCATGTCAACAAATCCAGGTGTGCATCCATGGGAAGAATGGATTCCAGACAATTATTTATATATTAGTAAAGGCAAGTACCCACACCTGGGAGGGATGGACTCCTTAGGGAGCTTGTTATCCAACTCAATTGACACTATGGAAAGATGGCTTTTGGTGGAGCCTGTGGGAGCAGCACATGCAGCATCAGCTTAGCTTATTGCAGACAGACAGCTTTCAGAAAGAAGTCTATCCTTTTGTTAGGATAAACCTTACTAGATTTCTCAAAAATATATCAATAATTTTTCACAGCACCTGTAAAGTTATTTTTATTGGATGATTCCTGACAAATTGAAAGGATGATTTCATCATGAAAAAGAGATAGTTATAAGAAAGACATCTAACTGTATAAAAAAAGATTTGAACCTGCTGGTCTTTTCAGGCTTTCTGAACAGCAAGTTAAGCGAAAATTAACTCTTATAAGTGCAGTATATTTTTATCTTATTTGCAAAAAAGCATTTAAATGTGGAACAAATTTGGTTGCAAGTATTGAACTTTGGCATTTTTTGTATTCTATTTTTGTATTATACTGGCTGTAGAATAGGTCTTGAGACTGTAATAACTAATATTCATATCAGTTGATCCCTAGAGATCAACTGTAGCTTCCATTGAATGAATGATGATAATCTTCATTAGCTGCTTGATTCATTTTCACAATTCCTTGCTCTTTTTACAGTAGTTTTAGGTAATCAGAACAGAAATGAAAAAGTGAAGCACTGAAAAATATCTCTCATGATAATCCTGCCATTCCAGGTGCACACAAGGAGGTACAATTAAGTCTCTTTTAACTTGTAAACACTTCATGCAGTTGTACTACCAATTTTACGTATGTTTGTTCTAACAAGAATATATCTGAAGAGTTCATTGGAATGTTTATGCACTAAGCTTCATAGGATTGCATCTGACAATCAACCATGGTGTGACAGGGTTTTTTTTATTACTGACAGAATAACTGTGGTTTGTAAAAACAGGCTTGGGGTCACTATTACAATATATATGTGTATACAAACATCTCTTTAAGCCTTTTGTTACTATTATTTGGTGTACTGAAATGTGTATTAATAATACTTTTACAAATGGATTTATTTAGTCAGATACCAACCTGACTGAACAATCTGCTGTCTTTTTACTTAAAAATGAACAGATTTAGTTCATTCTGCATTATGGGACTAGAGCAGATCCCATTTGGAGACCAATGTGGGCACTCTGCCCAGGCTGAGGTAGAATTGGTTGGCATTTAGAGATTACTCAATCAGAACATTTTATTTAAAGTTTACATATAACTTTACTAGTGTAATTTTCTGCATAGTTTCACATAAACATTTTGACTGTTTCAAGAACAGATTTGAACTACTCGGAAACCCCAAGTGCAAGCTGATAAATGCCTAGTTACTCTTATATTCCAGTTAGTATTCCCACATAGACAAACTGAAATATGTGAACGTACTTTTCAGTTGCCCTCTCTGTGTATGTGTGACAAGAACTCTTTAATGAAGTTTCTATGACTTACCATATTCCTACCTCACTATCCTTGTGAAAGTATCCACGAAGTAGTCTCACAGTTGAGGGGAAATCCCTGCCTGCAAATGACATAGTTAAGATTTCATCACAGGTCCTCTTCCCTTCCTCACTTCCAGCCTTTATCATAATTGTGAGAGTTAGGATGTGCCGGAGCTCGCAGTCTTCTGAGTCTTGGATTATAATTTCTCAGCACAGAGCTCCAGCAGCACACAACAACCAAGAACAACCACCCCAACCTTCGCTCCTCCCAGGGTCTGATTTATAGGGTTTCTGCCCACCCTGCAGCCACAGCTGTTTGTAGGAAGTTGATGAGCATCTTAGGTTGAGGTGGTCTCAATTAATAATTGGATCCTGGTGTGTGGATCCTGGTCTTGAGTGAAAGTTTGGCTAGTGCATACCAACAGGGTTCAAATGCATTATACGATATTAGGATGCTCTTCTCTCTTTTGCACCAGATTGGAGCACACAGACCTATTACTTTCCCTGTGCTCAAAACAAGCAGCTGCAGTGATTTTTATTCCTTACTCATTATGGTCTTCTCCAAAGGAGAAGTTTCACCTGTGACACAGAGATATAAAGCAACCACAAATTCTGTCCTGCACAAGACTGTTAGTTAAATCATAATGACCTAATTAAGAGACTGAAGATAAAGAAAAGCGTGGTCTGGAAAAATGAAAATCCTTAATTTAGAAAAATTTCTTTCAGAATTGACATTAAAAAGATTTGGAGAAGGAAACTATTGCCAAAATAACTGAGAATTTGCGGGAGAGGGACTGTTGGGAGCTATCGCAGCTGATCGGTCTGACTGCTCTGAAAGAAGCAAATACCCTAAAGAAGGTCTTCTTGTTAGAGGATGGAATTTATACTATCTCATTTCTGTGAGAACATAGGAAAAAACCTCCCCTCTATTCAAATATGATACCCCTGCAAGAGGCTAAGGGTGCAATTACTTTAGTGTTTTAGTTTGCATCAACGGTGTGCTCTTCAATGTACTAATCATTCACATTTAACAGGTTTTTAGGTTACAATGTGGAGTGCACTTGGAGCAAATAAATGCTTTTCTATTAGTTGAAACTGGAGTACAAGATCTGATCCAGGTGCTTACTTGCTGCATTCCAACCATTCACTCCATAGATCAGACTAAGTCTAGTACAAAAAAAAATATTTTAGTCTGAATATGAGGACCTCGGCATCAACTGTTTCACTCTGCAAATCTTCTCTTGTAGCAGACACTGCTAATGCAGACAGAACCAAGATGAGAAAGGTCAGGTAAACTTCACGACTTCACAGCAATTCTCCAAAAAGCTTTGTTATTCACATATACTTTTGGGAGGAAAAAAAAGGCAATTCCAAATCTCACAGCCTTTAAAAATTGTTATTGAATCTGAGATGGGCAGTTGATAATATCCTATTTTGCATATTTGGAAACTGAAGCTCAGTTAACTGGCTCATTAACATTGTACAGGCATTTCTGTGTCTGAGCTGAGAATTAACCTGCTTCTTCTAATTCACACTTGTATATACAAAGAAAGCTGTAGGTGATTTTACCGCAACATTAGAGAATTGAAACTCTGGTATGGAAAACATGCTTGTCCTCAGAAATATTTACACATCTTGGATTAGTAAGGCAAAAGCATTTTTGCTCTGCACACAGAAGATGGAAAGGTATAGATTTTTGCCTCAAATACCTGTACAGATCTAAAAAAAATTAGAAAATGGACCACTAGGTATAATGACATAGTCATATTTTAATTCTCCAGGAAGGGAGTAAGACACAGGTAGTGTTCTTTCTTTTCTAGCCCCAGAGACATTTGGCTTCTGCTAAGGAGCCTGATTCACATTATCCAAAACACGAGCTTCTGTCCCAAGTAGTGAATTATGGAAGGGAGGAGGAATGAGTAAGCATTACAAACTGCAAAGATCCACAAAGTCCAGTCAAAATACTCCTTCTGCAGAGATCTTAGATGATTTAGAAACCTCTTTACAGACAAAATTTTTAAATATACTGTCTTCTATGCAGTAGAATTTTTAGCAGTATTCAGTTCCCAAAAATAAGAATAAATTAAAACATCAACTGCTATGCTATAATAAGAAAGTATCTGATTCACCCATAGCACCAAAATTGGTGCCATAATGACTTTAACTAGGAGAGTATCAAATGAAGAAGGATTTTCTCTGAAAGAGACTGTGGTAATCACACTTACCCGAATGTTTCCTTCAGTCAATGAACAGGTATGTCCAATTAATATTGAAAATTCCTGTTCAGAACACAGGCTAATATTTTACCTGGAAATAATGACCTATGATAAAAAGACCCATGCTAAAAGTACTTAAAGAATAAGTAATTTCCCCCACTGAAAGCAAATCTAAAAATGCATAAAATGTCTATTTCATAAATTGTGCCATAAGGTACTGACTAACTATAGGAAGGAAATGTGAACAGCCACCAATACTCAAAGTAAGATGAGCTACAACATTTCTGTTTGTAACCTTATACATAAACTTACACAATCATATAGCAAAATAATTGGATCTACTGACACTGTGCACCATAACAGAAAAAGTCATTTGCTAAGAAGGACGATTTTTTAGAGAGCACCTGTCCTAGAGACTATGTGCTGCACAGCTGTATGTCATTTACACCTTAGGCATTTCCTCGTTTCCTTCCTGTTGATCCCCCCGCCAATAAAATCAATGCTGTGCACACGCTCTCTGTATTTTGTCTGCAGCATATTTGCAATAGGTCAAACACATCTAATAAAAAATGGTTGCTACAACCTCAAAAATATTAAGGTCACAAAGAAATTTCTCAGTCTACACAAGTAAGATTTGAGAAAAACCTCAAGCACATAAATTGCTTAAATTGTACACAAGTTATATTGCCTATTCAAGATTTGAGACTGACTAAAGTTGATAGGCAAGGAGAAAAATGAGTGACCCCATGGAAATTACTGTATAGGGAAGTCCCGTACTATCTTCTTTAAATAATCCTCAGATAATTCCCTTTGGCTCATCTGGTCATCTAAGAAAATAAGAGTGACAAAAATAGCAAGCAGAAAGTCAAGAGTAAATGGGAAAGAACTTTGCAACAGGATGGACTCGTGGGCAATTCATAACCTTCTTCATTCTGACATATTTCTTCGTCTTTGCCTTTCCAACTTTTCTAGATATCTCTTGGGATTTGTAGTTAGCAAAACAGCACGAAGAACCTCCTTCATTATGACTCTTGAGGACCTTTTCTTCCTTCATTTAAACCTGCTTTGAGCAGCAGGCACTAAGGGAGGATTAGGGACTCAGGCAAATAGAGCACTAAATGAGAAGGCTGAAAAGCATCTCAGTGAGAGAGCATTGTCTGTCCCATATGCTGAAAAAGGTGTCCTGTAAAAGAAAAACTATGATATCATACAACAAAGAATCCTCAAAACACACAGCCAAGAAAAAAACTGTTTTATCTCCTCCTCATTGGGGTATTAAGAAACAGGTACAGAGAGAGCTCAGAAGGAAGAAGCAATCTAGAAGATGAGGGAAAACTGCTTGAAAAGAGTCTATAAGAAAATAAAGGAGAAGCACCAGGAATCTGGAAGAGTGAACATCATTTTCTCTACCAGAGCTCCTGGGATCAAGTCTGTTATCCAGGATAAATGTAATCGAGGCTCAGCACACCTGACAGAGCACTTGGATCCTTCTCATCCTCAGACGTAGAAGCATTTTTTCTTTTTCCAAACACTCTGCATTGAAATATGTGGAACCCAATTTTAGCTATTCATTCCATGCCATTCAAATAGGCAATAGTTATTTCACTGAATTGCAGAAGTTCCTCATTTTTCGGGTCTTTCTCAGAGAAAGAGAGGAATCTATATAGCAGGCATCCATTCCATTTCCATACTCCCATTTACTTTTTTATCTGTATTAATATTATAAAGAAAAAAAACCTGAAATCCTGAGATTACATTTGAAACTACTTTTTAATAACATTATTTTACATACACTTAACCAAACAATGTGATGTTCAGCCTTGAGTCTAATCTGTAAAATTAATTCCACAAGTACCTCATGAATACCAACTCTCCTCTCTGCTGCTCAATGCAATGCCAGGTTAACAGAGTGCTTACTGAATACAAGGGGTCCCCACAATCAGTTATCTACGTGGAGGAAAGAGAGAAAAGGGACTTATTAGGTTTTCATCTTGCCTTTTTTTTTTTGTTTTCTATTTTTAGTGGTGATCCTGTTTACCTTTAGCTACATAGTCAGCAATTTACTATTGATTTTATAGACAGGTAATTTCAAGTTTGGGACTGCTTTTTTAAGTGCTTTTATAGACATTTGAAAGTGTGGGAAGAGATTGACAGGTACTGGAAGATTAAAAATTCTTTTTTAACCTGCAAATGGTTTTGGTAGGAAATAGGAGGCAATTCACAGCAAAAATAGCTTGTAACTGAAAACAAAATCACCTAGATTAAATAGCCCTTGGACTAATTTCTTCATGGACATTTGTGGTGCTGTATGATCCATCTTCAAGACCCACCTGCATTTGGAAGGTTGCTGGTTTTCAGGGCTTATATTGAGATTCTCAAGCCTAAGCTTCAGTTGTAAGATTTGAAAAGCAGTAGCATAAAGCTTAAACATGGGTACAGTTTAAACTTTAACATGTAAACATAAGACCCAATTCTTTTCCCAATGCTTATTCAATTCAGCAGGTCCTGTTTAAACTGTTGATTTTACTTGCTTCATTTAGTATGCTGATGTCATATTCTAGAACATCTTTAATTTCTGATGTTTTACAGCAGCATTAGGCATTTCTTGCTAGTTATAACTTCAACAGCCAAATACCACTGAAATATATTTTAGTACAGAGTTCCAACACATACTGCTTTTAGTTAACATTTAACAGTTATCAGACCAGAGAAATATAAGTAGGCAGAAAGTATCTTTTTTTTCTCCTAAATCCTGACCTTTCGTTTTTTGTTCTTCCTCAGGACTTAACAATTGAGTACAATGTAAAAGGCAGTTGCAGTCACTAACTTTTCTACAGACCATACTGGTAAGAGAGCCATCCAGAAAGTGTTGGTCTTAGATTCTCCACAGCCTGAGGAGATTCACACTTATCCATTGCCATGGAGATGTTTTACTCTCAGAGCTTCATGCTTACAAAACAGTAAGCCCTGTTCCTCTGGTTGCAGTAATGGCTGCAGAAGCCTATTCTAAGGAGGGATTTTGGAAATTTCAAAAGAGTAGAGGTGTTTTCTCAAAATCCCTTCTGCTCTGCAGGGAACAGAAGGATTTCAAACCCACATTTTTGTGCTTTTTCTTTCGACTAGCTATAAGAGATTTGGCATGCAGGTTTTCCTCTTCTGCCAAGAGTCCATCTCTAGGTACCTAGCCCACCACATTTGAAAGCTTCACCAGTTAACAGAGGGAATAAGTAATTCTAGATGTCAAGAGCCTGAAAGGTATGCCTTACAATGTACAAAGTATAGCTAAGTCTTTCCTTCAGGATTTTCAGAAATCAGACAAATTACATTTTCAGCTCTACTTTGTGTGTTGAAATGATGACAAAAGGATTTCAAATGGCAATTACCCAATGGAAATGCACTCTCTTTTGGTGTAACATAGAAAATCTGACATTATGGCTTCATATGTAATAACAAGCTCGTTTCACTTACAATCACTGTCAGAAATGAAATAAAAATTACCCAGCGGAATGGGGTACTTATTTTACTGATTCATTGTCTCCACTAGCTTTCAGAAGACATGCCAGTCTTTTCACAAAATACGCTCTTCTTCTGCACTAAAACGTTGTTTATATAAATCTCTATTCATTAATTCACAGGTTTATTTGAACATGCTTCATTATAAGACCTGCCAATATGATGCTGGGATATCAACAATCCATATGGGTCATTTCTTCATGTTTATTTCAGAAAAGAAAGAGAAAACCTGACTGGTTAAAATTCTGTAGTGTGCTCCAAGAGTCACAGGATATAAGAGTTTCAACAGCACAAAATAAAGTTCAGAACCTGAAGTGGTTTTGGTCTTAACTTTGAGTCTTAATTTAGTGTGGTGAGCTTGGCTTCTTGCTCCTCAAGTGCATTCTATAACCCTAAGTGCCTTATGCACATTCCTTAAAATACATCATGTATCAGCTGAGGCAGCCAAAACCGATGCTGAGGAGATATTTCTTAAATCTTGCCATTTTTTGGGCACGTCCTGGTTATGTCTATCTCTGAGCAGGCCTTAAAGTCTGTATTTCAGGATACAGCTCTTGCAAAATCAGTCACTGTGCCCAGAGCATTCATCAAAGGACAAAGATTATTCCTCTAATTTCAACTCCTTACAAGAAATACTCTCAGGTAATGAAACATTCCAGCCTTCTTGTACGGTTTTCTTCGTATCTTCATTCAATCTCGGTGGCAAACTGCAGATTTTTGGGGTGAAGTGGGAAGCAGATTTAAACACAATCTGCATAGACAGCAGATGACATGAAAAGTAGAATCCAGCCTCTCTGCCCACAATTAGAGTCCTCTTTTTAGCTTAGAGCCAACCCAGAAGAATTGTTCAAACCTCACTGATATTTTTGTCATTTTGTACCACTACTGTCATGAACAGCACTGCCAAGGTAACTTGTAATATGAACGCAATGTGTAGAATGGGGAGCAACGTAGGGTGTGTGGGACTTGTCACATGCAGCAGGTTTCCATGACCCTCTTTTCATAAATGTTCATGTTAGCATGGTTTGTACTAATGCCGTAGAGAGCTCTTGAGCTAAGTCAATCATAGTGTGAATTTCTCTGGTAAAGCAGGCTACATAATAACAACAAAAACAAAAAACCAAACAAACAAAAATAAAAAGCAGAGGGATATGTAAGAAAAATTTACAAATATTTTCAATTTTCTAACATATAGCAAGAATCTTACTGTTTCCCTAATACTGTCTTGATAGCAAATACCCTAAATTCTTCATGTTTTCTATTTTTTGTTCTCCTCATTCTCCGGTGCATTATTCACAGGCATGCATAACCACAAACTTACTTCATGGAGGTCCCCAGAAACTACACAGCATTAGAGCTGCTACTGGTTTAGTCTCTGGATGGGGCATGGAATTTCACCAGTGGCTCAGGGTACAGTTAAGTGACGAAAGAAAGAAAAGGTCACAAAATACAGATGTAAAATAGTCAGAGAGGGTCTATGAGAGGCAAATGGTGGACATGAGAATGATTCTTCTCCGTGAGGAAGAGAGGAAGACAAAGGGTGTCCTGTCTAACAGTCAGTTTAGGGTTGCGAGCAAGGAAAGCCCAGAGCTACAAAGGAAATAATAATAGAGAAGAGCTGTCAAAAGAATTTGGGCATTTTTAAATAACTAGCATTTTGTTTCTAGATGAGTCAAAGGGCCCTAGGTCTCTGTAGCTCAGCCTAGGGTGAAGGATGAAGAACAAAGAGGGTGGATGCTTGGAGCTACATACGAGGCTGGGAACTGGAAAGAATTATGTACAAACAGCCAAGGGCTAATGCTAGAACTCTCCAGTGAAGGGTTTGGTTCCTGCAGGGAGAGGGATCCCCTGGGGTATGTTAACCTATATATGGTTAGAGATGGGGCTGAGAGCAAAAGAGATCACGTAGATACAGCTAATGGGACTTGGGAAAGGGGCTGCCAGAAGAAATATCACTGAGGAATTTTTGGCCTTGCGGAGGGCAAAGGTACCTTGCCCAAATTTCAGTGTAGCAATTGGATCCAGGGAAAGAATAAACCCAGATCTGACATTTGCAGGGGGACTATATAATACTTTTCAATGTAAACTAAAGGTTGATTCTCCTATTCTTTTGTGACTGTATCTTCTCTAGACAAGATAATGTATCAAGGACATTTTGTTGATGGACATTTTGTTGTGCCACTGGGCCAAGGGAACTAGCACAAATATCTGAAAACTTTCATAACAGCAGATGATGTACATCCTACTGAGAACATAGATGAAAGTGAGGAGGCAGATCTCAGTTTTAATAACTTCAGGAGAAAGTTATTCCAGTTTAAAGTAGAGTTAACATTAACAGCAAAAAAACCCCATATATAGAATTTTTGCCTATTTCTTGGTTAAAATGTTGAACTGACATGTCTGCAGAAGATGTTTCTGGGCCTTCAAGTTCTGGCTCTATAGCAATACAGTAAGATTGGAAAGCAAGAAAACAAAGCAGCAAAACAATATCAGTAACTGAAGAATACCTTGTTAACGTAGTGGTGTGAAAAAAAGTCATTTTGTAGTTAAATTACGACAGGATCCTACAGGCTTCTTCTGTTACCCCAGCAATAAGATAGATTAGGTCATATTTAAAGGAGCAATGACATGGGCTTTCTCCATAGTAGAGCAAGAGCACTGAAAATAACACAGTGGATCTGACCACCACATGATTAATCTGCAACTATTTCTAAGAAATAAGAAACTCTTTACGTAACCGTACATATTGTCAGTGAATAGACTATTTTACCTTAACTGTATAGAACGTTGTGTCTGGCATTATTCCAATTAAATTTTTTTCTTGAGCTATAATATGATTTGTAATACTACAGATGAATCACTATTCTAAATCCTTCTTCTCTAGTGATTTTTTAGAGAAAAAAACCCATACCTTTTACAGTTTCTTTCCCCACTATCAGCACATCTTCTTCTTATATATAGCGTTATTTCAGGGAGCTTTGCTACTGCCATCAGAACATCACTGGATTTCTAATTAATTTTCTTCTGTCTTTTAAAAGTGATGTTTTGCTGCATAAAGACAGTGATAAATTTTAGACCACGACTGCTAGGATTTTAGGAAATTACTTTATTGGTAACAGCTTGGCAGTGCCAATCCCTGAATCAATAGTAAAGTGACTCATGCGTCTCCACTTTGTCTTTGGAAAGGCAGTGCAGACTATTAATTTCTTGGTGCTGCAGGTTGTGAGTGCTCATGCCTATGGAAAGGACATTCAGGCACATATGAACACACTCTCAATGAAAGCATAACACTTTAGCCTTATTCAGGACAGAAATTATATTAATTAAATTTAGCTCATACAAACATCTATATGTTCTTTTAATAGTAAAGAAGCCAATAAATTAGTAGGAAGGACTACTCTTTATCACTCTTTCTGTACCTGAATTCAAAAGGCTGCTTAATGCAGCAGCCTTTTGCATTGTTTTAATTTCCAGTTCAATTGAAGAATAGAAATCCATGAGAAAAACTTTTAAGCATTTTTCTGTTTTCTACCAGGAATACCAACTAAGTATTAGTGTTCAGGAATGGACACAGGAAAAGAGTAATACCTTATATTTGCAGAAAAGATACAGTTTAACTTTACCTGCAATGTAAGAAGTAATTGCCATTATCTTTTGGGTTTGACTTCAATGGTTTGGGGTTAAAAATATAATATTTTATTATATGCAGTTTTATAGTTTTTTGATTGACTACTAAAAGCAGCTGTGCAGCTTCAAACTCTGGAGGTATAGGTAAATAAAATTTTTAAAATGAATACATGAGTCTTAGCATTTATTACACTCATCTACTTAGAACGATTTACAGTTTAAATAAATTTAATGAAAATGGGATAGCTACTTAATGTTATGATTTAAATCAAAGCAAATTCAGGTAGATACTGGAAATTCCACTTCCAGATCAAGGTATGTACAAGAAATACACTAAATTAGACCACAGAATCTTAGGTGAGCTATAGCATTCAAGTCTTTAGAACTGATTTTTTAAATTGTGACACTGTGGAAAACCTACAACTGATAATTTTAAAGAGACAAAAATCTATCTGTAATTCAATTAAAGAATTCTTTTCAGACTGAAGACCAAGAATAGAGAAATAAATTAATCGGTTCTCATTTATTACATTTTGAATTTTCTCCTGAAGGAATTTTTTTATATCTAAAAGCTTTTTTATATCTTTTGGGTTCCAACTGAATTTTCTTTGGGTCATGAATGTGAAGGTTAATAGAACTTGCATTCTTTGTTAATACTTGCACACCTTCCAGTTTGACGAAAGTGAAGAAAATCTTTGCTTAGAATAATCTACAGACAGCAGTATTTTTCAAACACAGTCAAAGTGACAGTGCAAGAAGAAGCAGGGAAAAATTGATTTAGTAAAAAAAAAATACCTGGTAACTTTAGTTGGATGATTAATAGTGTATCACAGAACTCGAGAAACAGATGTTTATTAATGACAAGAGGAATGGAAATGCCAAACAGAAAAGTGAAAGGAATACTAACTCTTGAAAGCAGAGCTGTGCCAGGAGACAGGGGGACATAAGGGAGCCCTGCCAGGAGAGGAAGGACATACGGAAGCTGCTAAAGCAGCAGCATATCTGTCATTATAAATGTTAGAGGACATTTGGACTTACTTGGGGTGAGCAATGATTAATGTTCAGAACAGAAAAAGCTGTTGGACTAATGTAAGACAGGGAAACCTGGGAGATGTGTATTCAGAGAAGTTTGGATGATAAACTATAACAAAAACACATTCAAAGACAGAAATGCCCTTGGCTGGATCCTGCATTTCATTTCTCAGTCAGTAACGTGTAAGGTAATCCACTTAGAGAGGCTCCAAGCAGGGCAAAGATAGGCAAAGCCAGAAAGAATGAGTCCTTTTTTTGACTGGAAGAGCTGTTGTCCCCACACTGTTTTCCTCCCTTTTTCACTTCTTCGTAATCCTTCATCTCACTAAAAGATATAAACCTATAAAAGGGAAGTGCAAAACTCACTCAGGTGGCACCCTGATTCCTGGAAGCATGGGGCAGAACTGCAGGACTCAGAGAGGAAAAATGTCTGTGTCCAGGCAACCTTTAGCTCATCCATACAACTCCAAAAATCACCTTGGATGTGAAAGCTGGAATCAATACAGGACTTTGTGCCACAGCTTTGCAGACATAGCAGGTATCCAGCACAGTGCTGAGGCTGAAAACACAAATCACCCTAGGCCACTAACCATCAACCCCACCCACAATTTCTAAATATTCTTTCAGTGCTCAGTATCCTCATATTTCATAGCAAAAGTGTTATAAAAAGTTCTCAGAGACATGAAGCAACACTCATTGTGTATACATCTTGCATTAATTTTTAGGAGCTTTTTGTATGGTGTGTCCTTCATGTTTGGGATGTCCAGTGTGAAGTCGGGGGGGTGATTTTGTTCGGTAATAATTGGTTGGTACAGACCATTGCCCTTTCTTTGTGGTTCATGAGGGAAGTACTGCAGTTCTATCCCTGGAGACCTCCTGAACTGTTACTACCACTTGAAAAAAGGCAGATATCCACACAATCAACACTAACAGGTTCTGCTGGCTTACCACACACTAAGTACCATATTAAATTTTGGCTTTCATGTCACCTTATCTTTGCTTTTGCCAAAGACTTCTTTCTCTGTCCTGTATAATTTTGGGATTTGTTTAAACCTGAAATTATGCAGGAGACCAATAAGAACCTGTGACGCTCCAATTCCGGTTATCTACCAATGTATCAATAGCTTAGGTAATGTAGTCATCAAACAGACTGCCTCAGCAGAACTGCAAGCAGAAATGAGATAATCCTGTATTCACCTGCTTATCAAAGCACAAGGCTTGGTCAGCTTATTCACCAGAGACACTACAGTCAAGCCATTTCAGACCTCAGTCACCTTAACTGCAATTTTCATGGATTTCAGGTAGTCTTTTATGTGACAGAAGAAAAAAACAGAATGCCATTCTTTGAATTGATGGAATTATAAATTAAAGTACCCTTTGTGCACACAATAATATTAAACTTCAGATGGTTTGAGCCTTCTTGGCATTTGTAAGCAATCATTTAATCTTTAATTAATGTTCTTCCACCATAATTGAAATGAATAATTCATAGTTATGATTATATATTAATTGTTTAAAAAGTTATTGATGACTCACACTGCTTCAAGAAAAGCAGCAACAGACTGATATTATTCTTTAGAATTGCTTCAGGGAGTTTTAATGTAAGCAGGTAAGATATACACAGATGAGGGAAGGCCACACAAGAATTTTTTAAATACGATAGCAGCACGTACAATGTTAATTTCTTGGGTAAAAAGAAAAGAAAATAAAGTATGACAGCCAAAAAATCAGAAAATGTGTATGTGAACTGAAAAACCATAACAGAGATATCAGAACAACTTATGAGATATAGCTGAAATTCTTCTTATAACTTGCAACATGTGGCTTCAAAACCCAACACTTGTGTAAGATCTTGTTTGGGAACAGACAGAACAGAAAAGTCGTCTTTTAAGGAGGGTTATTCATAGAATTTTGTCCAATAATCTGTTGGACAATCTAATCTAAATTTCAAACACTTAAGATTAAAGTTCAAAGGGATTTACTTTGTATTAGAACATAAAAGTTTGGTATTGGTCCATCAACAGTTCTTTCTTCAGGTCCCTCACACTGATATTTTTTACATCTGACTACTAGAATAATTTTGATTGGTTAACAAACACACGAATACAAGGAAACCTATTACTTGGACTTTTCTATAATTATGCTGTAAAAAATCTGTCAAATGACTCTCAGTACAGAACAGAAAATTTAAGAGAAAGGACTAAATAAACTACTGAGGTGGGCTGGAAGGCGAGAAATTTGTCTGCAGAATATTTTGTTTACTACGGCTAAATAAATTTTCATTTGAAGAACATGGCCAAATGGGAAAAATGGCACCTTAGAGCTGTGATGGTCAGAGGCAAACACATAAAGAACAGGTATGGAAGAACCATGCTAGGAAAACTGACATAACAAAATGCTGAGCAGCCGGGTAATTGCAGTGCTCCAAATCCATCCATTAGAATGATGAAATCCCATGTGGTCGAACACTTGGTTTCTCTGCCTTTTTCTCTCTTTTTTAAGAGTAAAAAATGTTAAATTGCTTTTATTTACTGAGCATCCCAACAGGTGAGTTTATCTGAATAATAGCACGTGAGACCTTGAGCTGAAGGTTTTAGTTTGTTTGACCCCTCTCATTAGGGAATTTATATCTTGTTTTCTAACACAGATGTTGCTCTGATACATATAATTATAATGAGCTTTGGGGAGCTTTTTAATCTGACAGAAACTGGAGCTGGGTATACTAAAGTTCACTACAGTTACAAATATCAAAGAAGATAAAAAGATCCTTAAAAATAACTAAAATTTTAGAATTTCTTAGTATCATTCTCAATATATAAATCCATAGTAAATTCTTGAAGAGCTAAATCATATCAGCTAAGGTCTACCAGGTTTTTTATAATACATTGCCAACTTAACATTTACATTGCCAGCAACCTGTGTAAAATATTTTGTGCACTAATGTTAGATCAGTCCTGCAGCCCTTCTATCATAGTTGCTGTATGAACCCTTGCTGTGAGGAGACAGTTTTCCTGTGTACTCAGGAATTGTAGCCAATTGTACTAACAGATGCATGGATGCATTCGCTGTGGGAGTTCTTTGCTGATATTATTTTATGAAAGTGTCTGCAGCAAGGAAATGGTCTTCATACATACATACACACATACACAGATGTACATACATACATACGTACATACATTCCTGAAGGCTTCAGGAATAGTAATTCTGCTGTAATCACAAATCAAATACTCTTCCGTTAGTATATAGTAAGAAATAAGAATAGTAAGAAATAGTAAGAAAAACTGTGTCAGGTTAATCGTGCTTCTTTCGGGAGATGATAACTACTGATGATATTTTTTCTTGGTGTCTGTTTAGTACAACTACTGACATTTCAGTGTTCTTGGTATTTCAAACTACAGTTCATATCACTTCCACTGATTAAAAATCCTGTTCCCTTTGCATTATAGAATAATTTTTTGCTTAAGAGACTCTCTGCCAATGATAGTTTTTCGGGTCTCAAATATAAGCTTGGGTGTGATCCAAGGTCAGCTGAAGCTGACCAAATATTTTAATTTCTCAATTGATTTTAATCTGGATGCTTTTTTTCTCAGTGTCTCAGTTGTGCTTTTGCCCATTAAACTTAATCAGACTGTCATTTCTCAGTGGCATTAGTGTCCAGTGGGGCACTCAAATATTACAAAGCAGTAGTAGCAAATTAAACATATGGCTGAATGGCCCTAGCTAAAACTTAAAGCCTATAATTACACTTTATCAATCTGAAAAATACATACACTACAGTACCAGTTTCAAATGTATTTACAGAGTTGTTCTACATAGATAAGCATTCTATTTCACTATAAAGGAACTATGTATCAACAGAGTAAAAGTGTATGATCTGCAAAGTAGTTTGCAAATTTTCTGGATGGAGAGCATTAGAGTAATGACAGATTCTGCTCCTTTTTTAAATTAATGTTTTAATTGTGAAAGTAAATAAAACAAATATATTTTACAAGAAAAGATAGTCAGTTTTTTACATTGTCATTACTCAATTTTTTAAAGTAAAGGCCAATATCTTTACAAAGAATTTGCAGGAATAGTTTTGCTGGCTTACCTCTGCATTTTCCAAGGTATTTTTAAGGATTATATGTCATAATCACAACTAAAGTTATTAATGTCTATTAAGATGTAAGGGAATTAAGAGAGTAATGAAAATTAGTACAATTAGTATTTCTTTGCTAATGGGAGAATATTTTGTCAAGTTTCTGTCTGTAGAATCTGTACCATTATGTAGTCATTTTTATATAGATAGCCTCTAAGAACCTTCAACTTACTTTTTCTTTGACGAGAAAAGAGTCCTACTGTGGCATGAAGAAAAGTAACAGTGTGATACCAGAACTAGCAAATGCCTTGCTAGTGAGAAATGTACTACCTGTCAGGCTCACAGTTGCAGAAGCAAAGAGTTAGAAAAACTAATTCAGAAGACCACAATAGCCAGATGAAAAAGAGAGGAAATCTCTTGCTTCATTCAGGAGACTAGGCAGAACCAAATATGAGGTTTGACAGGCTCATGCAAATGTGAGTGATTATGTGCAAGCTAATAGAATAACATACTGAAACAGAGTTTGCCTTTAATTAGAGCTGGCAAGCTGGAAGGAAAGCCCATTAAGCCTGGAAGCTTGTAAGGTTCACAGTGTGTTAGACCATCCCAGAGAGAATTAAATTTTCAAAGACTTTCTACTCTTCTAGGAGTTATCCCACATCAAGAACAAAATTGTTCAATTACAACTATTTAGAATATAATTGAAAAATAATTATATGTTCACTTAGTATCATGATTGATTAATCCTCTGGAAAAGAGCAAAATCTTTCATTGTCAGTCATTGTCCCTAACCATCCACAGGAAAAAAGTCTCCCACAGAGCTCCGCTTAGGTTACTCATCAGTAGCCTTCAGGTCTGAGGGAATTAATATTGAATCAGACCATAGAGGTAATCAGCAACAACTTAGAAAGGAATAAAACAAACTTACAGAAATGCTCATTCTCAGTGGAGCTACACAAAAACAAGTGAATTCCATCTGATAGTAACTCCTGTGAAGACTGAAAATTTGAAAGCAAATCTTAGAAATCTGTGCTTAACTCTTTTATACTAAATAGTGAAAATGTAAAAGCCATGAAAAATAAATGGAACAGATGTTTTAAGAGCAGATAGCATATCTCTCCACAGATAAGGGGTTAGATAGTGTTTCCATTAAGCTTAGCAGTTTGTAATTCAGAACTGGCAAAGGAAGGAGGAATACAGACAGCCTAGCTAGACTATTTTGCTGTTAAGCCCAGAAGACTATTAGACTATTTTAGCACTCAAACCTCAGTTTTCCAGCAGAGCCCAGCCCTCCAGCGATGCTAGAAACCATATGCAATGTATGTATTTGACAAGAGCATAGACATGTCTAAGCATCCATAGATGACTTATGTAAATAGCCACAGATTCGGTGTCATGGCCTTGGTTAAAAACCAAACTGAAATCTTGAAAATCACCTTTCTGGCAGGACCGCTGCTTTCTGTGGTGTTGTGTCAAAAGCAAATTGATTACAGGTGTGGTATACTGAGGGACTTCTTCGATTCTCCTTCCTCCCTGATGCCACAGGCTCTAGATATCACACAGACTCCCTCTCTGCTACATTCTAAGATTATGCTGCAGCCATGCTTACAGCACACTCTGGAACTCCTCTCAGTCCATGGACAGGGATTGGACAGCTAGAGTGAATAAAAAACTGGAGCTCCAGCAAGGGAAATGATAGCTTCAACTTACTGCCAGCAGAGAGGAACAAGACAAGTGAGTAGGAAGAGGACAGGCTCCATAGGGATTGTGAGCAGATCAGCTGTGGCCACCATCAGAGATCCCATTGGCAGCATCTCCCACTGCTGCTTAGGATTTCAAGCTCCTACTCTTACACTGCCGTCTCAAGGAAAGTCACTCGAGATGGGAACTGTAAGCAAATGTCACGCACACACAAGGCACTCTGGGCAGTTCTGGAGATGTCAAAATGGCAGTCTGTAGTCACCATTATACACCTGCTGTCCGTGATGCAAGTCTGCCCTTGGGCCTCACCAGCAAAGAGCATGGCATAAGGCAGTTGTACTGCAAAAATAGCTAGCACAGCCACAGTGATTATCCCCCTTTCCCTGCAACACCTGGAGTCTCAGAAAATATTGGACTGGAATCATCTGTTAAAAGTCACTGCAAGGCTTATTACCTGGTTTGAGGCAAAGTGTGTTTATTAATGTCCCCTTATCCTTTAATCTCTGAGAATATATCTTTTTAGGCAAACATTAAGAAATGCACTATTTGAAAATTATGGCAATTAAAGGGCACATGTGTGTGTGCAAATCAGTCATGATCTTTCCTTAAGAAAAAAAAAGCAAATATAATCCCTCTCTATCATATGGCTGGCTAAACATTGAGATCTAAAGAATGTAACCCCTCATCAAGGCAATATAAAGCCACATGAAAAGTTTTGCATTAGAGAATAAAATATTTAAAACCTCAATTTACAGATAATTGAAATTAATAAATAGCTTTGTTTTTAATCTGAGTCAGTTACCTTATAGGTCTCAGAATGCCTAATTTCAGAGACATTATTCTGTATAAATCTTAGACCATGAAATGCTAAATTGTTGGGAAAGAAAACATAAAGAATTTATTTAAGCCAAGAAATGCTTAAAATATTTTAAATGCCTTCTGGTTTAGATATAATTGTTATCTATCTGCCTGGCCTTCCCCATGTTGAGGTATTATTAAATAGAAATTGTTATGAATTTTATATGTGAAAAATTACAAGCATTTGTGCCTCTGCCAACAAAAACTTTTGTTTAATAGACCAGATCATTTAACAGAGAGATGTCTAGTATTTCTTATGATTTAATTTCTTAAAAGGGTACAAAACATTTATTAAAACATAAAAAAGTATCTTTCTGGCCTGAAGAAACTTAGTAATTCACATCATGTTCATGGAGAATACGAGCTAAGGTTCTAAGTAATTAATGAGATCCAGAATATTTACCTAAATTAGATCAATCAGAGTCAATTACATGAAGTAACTAACAGGCAATTTACATGTAAGAAACTAAATGCAATTTGTTGCCAGAAGTAGCTCCAGAGTTGGGAAGGGCTGGGACATTTAAAAGAGAAGAAAACTGGGCTTCACCTCTTTCAAAAAGCTGCTTAATCTTTTTGCTTGGGTACAACTCATCTGTGGTTGGGATCCCTAGAAAACTAATATCCCTTAGATACTCCTTAAGAACACTGTGGTGGTTGCATCACATTTTCCTGTTTTCAGTGTATCATAAACTGTGTAGTCTCTTTTCAAAGGTGTGGATGAGGTCCTCCTTTATCTTGCCTGTTTTGCCCTGGGCAGGCGAGAATCTCTAGAAGAGTTTCTCTTCTTGGAAGAAACCATGTCTTGGTTTACAACAATTTAAAGAGGTGGACACTCTTAAATGAGTTACGTCCCCTCAGTTTTAACCAACCCCTTTCCACCAATACGGATACGAGTAGATGTAAGTGAAAAAATAACAGTTTGCTCAAAAGCAAATGAGCAATGGGGAAAAAAAATTAACAGTGAATAATCACTAGGTACAAAATTTCTAAATCTCATAAATTCCAGGGGAACAAAGAGAAACTCAAAATGGTGGCATACCCCCCTTCCAAGATGGTGGCCCCCACTGCCAACCCCGTGCAAGGAGACAAAAGGAGAATGGTATCAGCGCTCTTCCCCAGGATGGTGTCCTCCAGGCAACCACATGGTCCAGGAGGCAACGGGAAAAGATGGTGGACAGAAAGAACCCTCCCGGGAAGGCAGGAGCTTACGGATCAGTTCTGGTGGCGGATGAGAAGTGCCGGCATGTGTGCAGCCAGCGCCGCCTCCCACAGCTTCCTCCTGCTGCCTGCCAGAGTCCACCGGTGCTGGTGCCGCTGTCCTCAGAGCTGCACGTGTGTGGGGAGGGGGAAACTGGCCTGCACAAGCACTGAAAAAGGCGCTCCAGACCCAGCTCCACACTGCTGAGCCTGCTTAGGCAACCCTGACTTTTAACAGGACTGGTACCTCCTGACCTCGCAATTCCATTTCTGGCTGCGCTGCCAGGCCTTAAGAGACAGTAACAATTTTTGGGCACAGATAGATATGGACTACAATCAACATTTTGGGTTACCTAGGACACCATGCATGCTTGTTGGATGCAGCTGCAACAATACAATAAATTGGTAGAGAATAGTGAAAATAATATGGTCTGGGTTCTATAAGAGAAAAAAATATAAATAAGCAGTAAATGGTGAGAGAGTAGGTTGCAATGCTGAGGAGCTCATTTGCAGCAAGGTGCAGATCCAAAAGCAGACCTCAGAACTGATAGAAAAGGTGGCTTTCAAGACGTTCCAATAAGACCATGTGGAGTTTGTGCAGCCAGGAAAGCCTTTTAAAATTTGACTTTAAAGAAACAGATAAAGAAGTTTCTGCCCTAGAAAAGACACAGGCGGCAAGTAAAAAGATACGTTTTCAGGCCTTTTGTTAAGGCAGGCCTCTCTCACCTTTTTGTCACATTAGAATCAGTGCAGCCTTAGGCCCTGATCTAACTTTGTAATTGGTTCTGCCTTGGAGTAATGACTAGAAAAATTGTCCAAAGTTCCCTTCCAGCCTAACTTATTCTATAGCCCTATGTCCTTTGGTGGGAAGACTTGCATTTTCATTCACAGCATGAACATAACACAACAAATCGTAGTGGAAATAAACAAATCAGCTCTATGAATTCAATATGTGGAAGATTTTAAAGGATCTGAAGAACACAGGTATTCACTTATTGACCCATGGTAAAGCCTCCCATCTCCTACCACTTGCCACTATCAGTGCAGATCTCCCAGCACCTGTGAGTGTGGGTTACGTTCCCTACCACCAAAAGGAAAAACAGACTCATTCTTCTTAACAGGATAATGTGGAAAAATAATCCACTCAAATGTTTACAAGCTCTGTTATATTGGTATACTAGAAACTTTTGTGCAAATACTTTCTCTTAAAGTCACTGGATCAAAAAAAGGAAAGCAAGGATCTGTTCGACAGATATACCTAATTAATTTCATTAAAAGCGCCTGTGAAATTTTGCATACTGAAAATTCACTTCCATTATTAGAAATATAATTGAGACATTCAAGGCTCTCTATTTTTAATCTGAAAACCAGCCATGCCCTGAAATCTGTTATAGAAAGGTTCCTCAGAAAGCCATTGGGTCAACAGGAAGAACAGACAAATTAAGAAAACTGTTATATAAACTGTCAATGCAGTGATGGAATATTTTGCCTAGTATCATTTTAAGTTACTGAAGATACAGAGATTTGTTTCTTCCTCTAGAAGACTATTCTAACTTGCTGGATCTGACTGTAAGGACTGTTTTTCTAGTGGTCAGTTAAATTTACATAGTTTCTTCCCATGTAAGAAGTTGAATTATTTAAAATAATCAGGTAGAAATATTGGAAGTGGAAGCAGTGAAATATTAACTTATTTCTCAAGGAAACATAAGTACTTTTATAGAAATTAGAAAGGAAAGCTTGTGAAGCTTTAACACTATGCATGCGAAATAAGCATAGCTTTATTTGATGTTTACATCATCTACATTTTTTTTCCACAGAGGAGAACAATATCACTATATATACGCTCTCAGGAACATATGGAAGGGATAGAATAAGGTCCATTTCAAGGACCAATAATTTGCAGAGCCAGTCTATGGTCATGGTAAATGTTCACCAGTAGGAAGCCAAGAAATCCCAATGAAATTGCTTCTACACCCAGATGCAATACCTTACATGGAAAGTAAAGCATATAAAATAAGCCCACCAGCTCTGGACTATGAGATACTTCCCTAAACCCCAGTGACAATGACTGTTGAGTAGATATTGCCTACATTCCTAGATGCCTGGTTTCCACATCTGTCTCCAGGTCTTTGGGCTAAATGCATTGGCTCCCTACTTTGTTTATGTAGTGAGATGTCTCAGAGAGACAAATATAACAAGTATGTTCAGCAACATCTTGCCAAGATTCAGACACAGAACATGAAAACAAGCTGAGCAGAATTACTATATCTGCTTTATTGTGAAAGTTTCTAACTTAGTGCTTCAGAATAAAAATAAACATCAGTTTATTGTATTGGGCAACACTTGTAGCACAGAGCCAGGCATTTCTACAGAGAGCTGGTATTTAAAACCTATTTCTCTCCTCAGCTCTTCACTAATCAATGAGCCCTGTCCTTGAAACATACACAGCAGACAACAGAATTCCTCCAACCACTCAATAAAGTCAGGACTTTTTCATTTTCTCATTCTGCTGAAGAGTGGAAATATTTCAAAAGGGAGGCTTGAGAGTACTGTATGATCTTAAGTTTCACCCCTGTCTAGGGAAGTGGAGATGTGGGCTTGAAGCATTCAGAGGCAAACAGTATTCTACCCAGGTCTCCTGTAAGCTGAAGGGCTGTTTGGAGAGAGAGGATAATAGTCCGCAATCTCCACATTTTTAAAAAGAGAAATGCTATGCAGACTTACCGAGTTTGCTTGCTTTTCTTAGCTTTTGCACATATCTGAAGGGTTTATAAATACACAAGAGGCACTGTGTGCCTGGACTGAAAGTCAAATGCATGTGGTGTATCATGAGCTCAGATCAGAGACTGTAGAATAGATATTTTCAGAGCACATTTGCTTGTGTGTTTTTCAATCAAGAGAGATCAAGAGCTACTCAGTTTTCAGATTCAGATTTGTCTTATGGGGAGGTAAACGGTATGCAGTAATGTCAAGTCTGACAATGCTGTTCATAGCATTTGTGTTCCTGACATAGCTGTGCACTGTCTGAGAAGCGAGGTAAACTGCCTGCACAAAAATCCCTTGTTCTGTGACTAGTTTGCCAAAGGTGACTTAGACCAGCTTTAATTTGCAGCTTGCTCATGTCTCTCTGTACCACGCAGCAGACACTTGTCTGCCTGCACTGTGATGCCTGAACAGCTGCATATCTTCGCAGCACACATGGAGAAGGACCTCATGGCTCTTCAGAAACCTGTGTGATCCTCAAGAGCACTGTGGTGCTTGCAGGTTTGCAGGACTTGGCAGCTATTAATCAGGACGTTCAGGCTTTTCACTTGGGATTGAGGGATCTCAGTTCTGTTATCTAACCTTTAGCAAAGTCCTTTTTTGGGATCTAGCACTGGGTAATATTGAAGTTGAGTAAATGTTTGATACTCTCATTAAATTATAAAATAATATAAATTTTTAATAGTAGAGTTGAAAAGGAATGGGAAAGAGCATACAGTCCATCCTATTCCTTTAAACCAGGATCAAGTCTAAGTGCACCATTTTTAACATTTGTCAGGAGTGATTTTAAAGTTCATCTGTTGCTGAAATTACATGACATTTCTATGCAGTCCTATTTCAGTGCTTGGCTGTTCTCACCATAAGAAAATGCTCATTATGCTAAACTAAATCCTTAATGTGACTAGAAACTATATTCAATAAATTATATAATTCATATACTTTATCATGCAGATAATTGGTTTTTTGGAACAAACTTTGCTTCTTTAAAAAACCTTCAAGTACTTTAATTTTTGTGTGTTTCTTTCATGCAGGCTTTTTTGATGTGATCCAAATTATTTCTTTCAGAAAGCTTCCTCATTTTATTACTGGAAGGTTCTCAATAAAATTTCTTATTTTATGCCAGTGTATTCTCATAATGTCCATTGTGGGTTTGCATAAGGAAAATAACAATCCTTGTCCCAAAATAGATAGGCAAATGCATAGCAGGCATTTCAAGAATGTTTTCATAAATTTCTGAAAGCCTGATTTAACATCTCCATTTCTTTTAGGATTAGCTGTTATCTAACAGCTGTCAAAGGGGTTCAAAACTAAGGTCTGGTTTTCTTACTGTGCCTTCTTTTACAGTATAAGATGAAAAATGTTTTCTTTTCTATCTCACCAATGGCATTACACGTGTATGATTTTCATGCCCATCATCTCCCTCAGAAGCTGAAGGAACCTAGTCCTGTAATCTCTCTGTATGAAAGCTGCTTAAGTTTGGACAGACATATCTAGTTCCTTTTCTCCTAAGTAGTCCAACAACAGTGATGATAGACCCAAGTATTCCCATGTCTTGTTTCTGAAGAAAGCCAGTAGCAAATAATTGGGAATATACGAATTAGGAAAAATACAAAATATTTTTTCATTTCTCTGTCTTTTCATGTTGCAGTAATAAGACTATGGCTCTGCCTGGCCTGCTCTAGTTAACAAACTTGCTTAATCCATTTACTATTCCCATTTATTCTTTTAACCACCACAGCTTTATGAATGGGTTCCACAGTGTAAGTACATATTTTTCAAAAATAGTTCGGACTATTTACTTAAAATCTTCTGCCTGGCACCATCCTTGAACACAACCACCTCTTTCATTTTAAGAAGCAATAAATATATCTTCTGTGTGAACACTTCTCCATATTTTTTTATTATTTCAGAGTCCTTTATGTTCTCTCAGTCAGTTCTAGCACTACAACAATTTGAATACCAATTTAGCAGAATGAAAGACAGATAGTTTCACTTTCAGTATCTATCTTGCTTATCATCTTTTTATTGTAGTTTTCCTTTTGTAGTGTCACATTTTGTTGAACTGAATTTGTACTTGTTTCTAGCTTTATTGTTTTGGTTTTACAAAAATTTTGTAAATGAAGAATTTGGCCATTTTTTTTTAGATGTTATTGCAGTATCTGACTGAAAACTTAAAATGTGAAAATTGATCCTTTATCAGAAGGATAATATACTTATTATGGCTGGTATTTGCGTTGGTTGTTGAACTAAGAACAGTAATTTACTTGAATAGAGGATTGCACAGTTTGACAAAACAAGTTTCAAAGGTATCAGGTTTTGGTCATTGTAAAGCCAGCTATTTCCCTATAATCTGTAACTTTTTTTATAGTTGTAACTGTAACTATAACTTACCTATTAGCTATAACATTTAAAATGTTACCAATATGAATTCGTATTTCTGACAAAGTCAAGAAAATTTGAAAATATCCGTCTCCACTACTGAATCTTAGAGAGGACAGATTTGGTGTTCTCATTAGGGTTTTCTAAAGAGTCTACATTAACTTCCTTTGAAAAAGCTCATGGCAGTGCAGGGTTAAACCACTGGGTCTGCAGCCAGTCACACGCACATTGGCTTGTGTATGTGAATAGTGCAAGTGAGATACACTCTCAGGCAGAAACTCCAATGATTTCATAAATCATTCTAATTCTGAGCATATGAGGACACGTTAACCGGGCACCTCACACTAGAGAGAGAGTACCAATGCCCCTGACTTCAGCACTGTCCACTTTTCAGGGTTTGGAAAAGGGAAGGAAAGGTTTCTCCTGAGCTAACAAAAAGCACTTTTACAGTATTTAGTATTATACATGATGTCCTTCCTAGATACTTTCCTTCACATAAGAGTGTGTAGAGGACTTTATAAGCTTTGGGGTAATTTAGATCATCAGATCAGATGCCTACTAGATATAAGAGAAACAAATCTGACCCATTCAGATGCAATATAGCAACAATGAAGTCCTTGGGAGACAAACCAAGATGACCAGTCCAATTTATCTAGAATATTCATTGGTTTGTTGCCTAATGTAAAGGTGAGACTCAGCTTCAGAAATCCTCCAGCAGGCTACCGATTCTGCTACTCTGACTGCTCGCATTTCACTCCCCACTTGGCTCCAATCCAGAAAATCTTCAACACAGAAAACCTTGTATAATCAGTGTTTACACTATTTGTGTCATAAATGGCATAAGAAATTAAGTCAGAACAGTATAACTCTTCCAAAGAAATCTTTCTCATTACTTATATACCAAAAAGACAAGTCTCTGTCTCAACGGGGCTGTAATTTGTCTAGTCAGGTGTTGCAGCAAACTTGGAAGACTGGCTATAGATTACCTTGACACTACTCCAGTAATTTTTATAAGTGCTAGGTTGTATATTTAATGTTGAGATCTGCTAGTGTAGATACTGCTCCATTTTAATCATGACTTATAATGAATGTTTATGTAAAGGGATCTATTTTTCGAAAAATAATAATTCAGAGGATCCAATAACCTCTTTTATCTACCAGAGTATTATTGCAAAGACCTAATTCTAACAATCTCAAAAAGAAAAAGCATTTTTTCCAAGACTACACAAGTAGAAAAATATGAATTCTGCATTTTTTTGTCTCAATAAGTCGTTTTCCAAAATTGAATTTAAAAAGCAGGATATATTACCCATGTTCAAAGAAAACACCTGTCCAAAGGCAGTAGGTAATGAGGGGATTCCATCTCCATTTTCTGCTGTTCACAAGTTGTTGAATATGCTGAAAAAATGACATCATCAAATTTGAGGTGTATTAGATTTTAATGGCCTCTTTTTAAAACAATTATGAACTAATAGACACTTTTCTTTCTAAATATTTGCACAATGGACTAAATCACTAGAGTACCTCTGGTCATTTTTCTATTATTCTGCTATCCACAAACCAGTAAGTCATTTTAAGGAATAGAGTGTGTATTAAAGTTTTCATGGGAAATTGATAAGAAGAAAAAGTATTTTTAGAATTCCTTTCTAGGCTAATTAATCTGCCTTGAGCAGTCTATGTATGTAAGTAGGAGGCAGTTAATCATCCTTCTGAAGAAGAAAGTGCAAGTTTTGTAACATGCATCCACTTGTCAAAAGCAACCACGCACCTTTGAAACAGAGCCTTATTTTTAAAGCTGAAAAGATGGACAGCCCTGAGCTCTCTAAGTGAAATAAATGAAATTTTAAATAAACCTAAACATAGTTCACTTAAATAAAATAAAGTGTCCAAATCTCTGCAACTCCATTCTCATTTCTTTCTACACTCCTACTATTCTGAAAACTTCCAGTATAAGGAGGGCAAACCAGAAATATTTGCTGGTTTATTAGAGAATGGAAATGCCCTTAGCTTATTGCCTAATCTGCCATGTAACAGGATTAATGTGTTTTTTTGTATTTCATAATGTTGACATAGACAAAAATAGTACACAGATGTGTTTATTAGGGTTTGAGGGAAATCTCTGAAAATACCAGTGGCATTTGCCTTCAAGGTGTGGGTGGATTATATTCATAAAAATTACATATGCTCAAATAAATAAAAATCACATTTCCCATAAGCTTCTGAATTTAAAGTTTTACTATTATAGCTTTCCTGAATTTCTGTACAAAATCCTATTATCACTATAGAAAGAAACACCAACCTTATTTTCCTTCAGGTTTCGTAAGTCCTATGTAAGGATGGTGATGACATACATAACTTCAAGGCAACTGTTTAAGATAAGATGCAATTGAACAATTAGATATAAAAAGTGTGACTTTTAGAATCTGAAAAGCAGAGAGAAACGTTCAGGTACCATACACGTTTAAATGCAATCTTCTATATTGCAGAATTAATTTATTATTTATTAAATACGACAGCTAAAATGTCAAAAAGGTTATTGGACTAATATTTTGGGAAGGGACATTGAGACAAATGAACCCATGTATCTGACTTCTCATCTACCTCAAACTTATCCTGCACTACCTCTTGCAAACTTAAAATAGCAGAAAAGGGTAATTATTACAAACCCAAGGGCGTGGATAAATAGACTGCCTGCCATCTTACACGCACTGTCAGAGAAGAAAGATTGAAAATACTGACTACAACAACTGACTCTCATCCTGTTAGAATTTTTCAAATACTGAATAATCAATATGATTTCTATAGTGATAACTTGACACCTGTCCTATCCATTTTTCATTAAATAGTGCTACACAGAAGAATTTCAGGGGTATTGTATGCCACAATCATTGTAGCCACAAAGTCCTGCACAATAACAACGGAGATTTCTATCTAAAGTCACCTAAACAGGTGACTTACATTGTTTTCCTTTAGTGGCCATACCTGATAACTCCATTGGTATATGTCTTAAACTACTTAATTTCTATTTTCTTAACACTATAGGATTGTTCAGACACTAAAGAGTGATATTCGAAACATGAACTTAGTCATAAAATTACTAACAAACTCCAGACACTGCCTGGAAAATTTCCTGAAAAAGCCTACTAATTCTTTTTTCTTGATTTTATTGGTTTTATTCTTCTTTGGTTTGAAAAGGTTTGTATAAACATTGTTTTTCACCCTGTCATGAAACACCTAATTTTCTTTAGACTGCATTTTCTTCTGTGATACACTAAAAGGAATTTGAAAAAGTCATGCATACCAATCTTAAACTTCCATCTTCTTAATTTCAATGACTGAGAATTAAATTTTAAGGGTTTTCAGATGAGTGGCAACTAATTAACTAGTGTTAAGTATTCTATTTGGATGCACTGCTAAGCAATATCTGTCAATAACAGACTTTGATTTGTTGATTTCATGGAAGTATATTTTGCATCAGTAAAACCTTCAGCTCAGTAAAATCCAAAAATGTTCCAGAAATACAATTTCACGAAAATACATATTTTCAAAATAAATCAATCTTCATAAATTCATTTCTTAAAAAAATGTGGAATGCCCCAAATTTCTCCCCTTCCATATGACTTTCATGCCTTTGCTGATTTTTATTCTAGTAATGCCAGAGGCATCTATTATAAAAATAAAAAATTCTTGAACTTTAAGAACTTGCCAAATTTTATATCAGTATTGAGGTGTGGAAAGGCAATCATGGAGACACAAATGCAGGCGAGGTATTGTAAAGGAAAAAGGGGCAAGAGAGAGCCCAAACATCAGGAGAATATTTCAGACAGCTCTACTCTGAGTTTCATATAGTTAATTAATATAGGATTAAATAATATAGAATTAATAATATAGGACTAAATAACAATCTGTTTAAAGATTTCTGTTCCTAAGGTATGGAAAAAAACTCAGCTAAAATTAAATCTAAGAATTTCTTCCCTCCCTGTTCTAAACAAGAATAAGAGTTTCCTGAAACTGTAAAGAAGTATATAGCAGAAAAAATAACAATGTCCATTGGGTCATGGTTTTCTGTGACAAAAATGTCAGGAAGAATTTTTCCCAAAGGTATGGATTAATATTATGAAGTTTTCATTTGTGCCTCAAAATAATGAGAATTTCTATGAGGAGAAAAAAAATACAAGCCTTTTGGGGAAAAAAGAAAACAAACATTATGATATGAATTGATAATGCAAACCAAAGAACTTTTTCATCCAATTCAACTTTTACCTCTGTGTTCTGCCAGGGTGAGTTTCGCTTACATGTGTTGCATGACAGTCTGGAAGCCTTGTCATCATATATCCTGTACTGGATGCTTAATGCTGGAGCAGGAACAACACCCAGGGATACCATTTGCAACACCTAGTGACATAATTTTCTTCTGCATCTCTCCCAGAAGAAAGGATAGCGCTCACTTCTCTTGTAGCTGCTTTTGTTTATCAGAAATAACTGCTTATGCAATTAGATTTTCATAGTGTATTTTCTGTGTTTTCCCTAAAAGCAGGGCCAGATATGATCTATATAAGCAATCAGCCATTATATTAACTAATCATAGAATCTAGAACATTCTTCCTTACTTCTATGTAAATGATCCCAACCGAAATTTCATTATGCATAGAGCATAAACTCCAAATATCACCTTGCTAAGCTCCAGTGTTTTTGTGCACTGTTTCGTTAAGGCAAATTCTATCCCCTTGTCTTCTAAATCAGCATGAATGCATGGAACACCAGAGGTTTTCATTTTATTATTGCCCATTTCTAGTGTCTTGATTCTAGCTCTTTGTTGACCAATGTCATTTCATTTCCCTGCCATATATGGTGAATGTTTTCAGTTTTTCCACTGACAAAATTGTTAGGCAGTTCATTTTGTAGACAGATATTTTATTACTTAGACTGTTGTGAATGAAAATATTTCATTGATAGCATGAAATGGGATCATAATTAAAAA
The DNA here is from genome assembly GCA_014706295.1 of Lycocorax pyrrhopterus obiensis. NCBI lineage: Eukaryota > Metazoa > Chordata > Aves > Passeriformes > Paradisaeidae > Lycocorax > Lycocorax pyrrhopterus. The sequence continues at coordinate 22,370,146 of JACSVZ010000006.1, forward strand.
AAAACACAGCAGAATTTTAGGGGAGAAATGTCTACTTCGAGAATGAGAGCATGATTAATCTTTTTTCAATTTATGAGATCAGTGCATGATGTGACATTGAAAGACAACCAAACCACAGATTAGAAACTAAATTGGGACTCCCAAAATTTCCTTCTTCAATAGTAAGGGCTGCAGTAAATTTTAACAGAATCTGACAGAAAGCAGTTTTGTTTATGTTTTACTTTCAAACAAGAACTTTAATCAATACACTTATGTATCAAGGTTACATTATGGTTTTACTAACATAAGACTGAACCAGTTGTTCTGTCTCAGTCAAAGGACAGCAGTATTTTCAAAAATATGGTTATTTAAACATCAAAAAGTACTGATAGGCTAAAGTAAATTCAATGTATAGCAAAGAAATCAAATTTACTTTAATGTCCAGCTGTCCTTTTTTCTCTCCTTGTCTAGTTATTGAAGAAAGAATTATTTTGATTGCATCCATCTGCACTAACGAAATACAAGCAAGATACTAGCAAGAAAGTGGAATGGTCATAGTGACAGCAAAAGGCCTTTTCAACAACCTAAATATTAAGCATCCTTGATGCTTTGCAACTTACAAAGACCAACCGACTTAAGGAATAAATCTTGTGTTTCCATGTAAAATGTCTATGTTCTTCCTCACATAGGAAAGCACCAAACCAGAAAGTCTCACCTGTCTTATGAAACTAATTCTGGATCACTGGTTTAATTTTTTGGTTCACAAGAGCTATTCATCAAACAACACTGTAAAGCAAAACAAGGTATGTAAAATATTATTACATAACCAAGTCATCTAACTTTAAAAAATAGAATTTTCTGAAGTATAAGCACATTGACCAATTAGGCAGCTTAATGAATCTGCCATCCTGCATCAGTAATATTTTCTAAATGAAGTCATATTCAGTATAAAAGCCTTATTATTATTCAGAACACTTCTCAGCTACAGCTGTAAGATTTGATTAAATCAGTATGTGCCTAGTAGGAACAGTTTGTTGAAGAAAAGCAGTGTGAAAATACATGCAATGTTCACAGTTCAAGAGGAACAAAATGCCAGGCTAAATTCCACAGATGAAATCAGTGTATGTATTAAACTCTACCTTTCTGTGACTTTTTCCATATTAAAGCGAAGTTTTTCACAAGTGTAGACTGTTAAAATTAGAAAAATTCATATAACTTTTGAGATTACTGTGCATATAGTCCTGCAGCAGTCTGTCTGGCTGTTTTTGCTTCCTGCATACCAAAGCACAAAAGCTGATACAAAACTAAAACAATGAGAAATGAGAGGTCATAGAATCACAGAATGGTGGAAATTGAAACAGACCTCCAAAGGTCATCTCGCACAAAACCCCTGGTCAAGCAGACCCTTTTAGAACAGGTGGCTGAAGACCATGTCCAGGCAGCTCTTCAATATCTCCAAGGACAGAGATTCCACACTTCTTTGGGGAACCTGTGCCAGTACCCAGTCACCCTCACAATGAAAAAGTCTTTCCTGATATTCATCTTCAGCTTTCTCTGTTTCAGCCAGCATCCACGGCCTCTTGTTTGGTTACTGAGCACACCTGAAGAGAGCCTGACTCAATCTCTCGTGCACCCTCTCTTCAGGTACTTGTACACACTGGTGAGACCATCCCAAGATTTTCTAGGCTAAACAGTGCCAGCTCTCTCAGCCTTTCCTAATATGAGAAACACTCCAGGCCATTCACCATCTTTGTGGCCGTCTGCTGAACTCTCTCCATTATGTCCATGTGTCTCTTGTACCAGAGATCCTAGAACTGGATGCAGCAGTCCACTTGTGGTCTCACCAGGGCTCTAAGCAGAGGGAAAGGGTCACCTGCCTTGACTTACTGGCAGCACATCTAATGAATCATTAACCTTCTTTGCTTCAAGGCAGATTGGTGGCTCATGTTCAGCTTGGAGACCACCAGGATCTCCAAGTTCTTTCTCAAAGCTACTTCCCAGCTGCTTGGTCCCTACCAGGTGCCTGGGGTTGCTCCTTCCCAGGTGCAGGACTTCACTTTGTTGAACTTCATGGAGTTCCTGACAGCTCATCTCCCCATCCTGTTAGAGGTCTTTCAGAATGGCAGCATGACCCTCTGGCATATTTGTTACTCCACCCCATTTTGTGTCATCTCCGGAATTCAGTGCTCATTCATAATAGTAAGACACAAATTTAACATTAATTTAGTATGAAGAGGCAACAGTTTCAATTAGCAACGTCAAAATTTTATTTTGATCTGCAGGTATTTTCTCATTTATGTCACAGTACATCTTATTTGAGAAGGCACGGTTTCTGACATTTACCGTACAAAATAGACATTCAGGAACAGCCACTTGAAATTAAAAATACCCACTCCTAGGTGCAGATCCACAGGAATGACATGTATTCCTAAAAGATCAGCATAGAAGATGGAAGTTACAAGGTAGCTAAGAATGGCTTATGAAAGTACTATGCTAATATGCCTTAGAATCTCTTCCAAAATGGGTATGTATTTTTTGAATCATTATGCAGATGTTGCTAAGAAACTGAAGTATATTCTTTCTATGTTTAGTATGCAGGATCCGAAGTTTTGTATACCCCTTTTGTGACTCCTCTATTTCACCATTAAGTTGCCTTACCCATAGGAAATTAAAGTCAAACACAAGAGAAATATGAGATGAACATTATAAATTTCAGATGATAAAGCAGCATCAAATTAGCTATAACCTTGAAAGAAACTCCATATATGTAGATAGTTACGTACATACAGAAATATTTTCGTGCAGATTAAAAGATTGGGAAAAAAAAGAAAATATAAAGGAAACTGACATGATTCAATATTGAATAAAATATCAAATCATCACTTTTTGCATAATATTTCAAAAGACCCCATGAAATCCAAAAGAGATAACAACAAATTGCTTATAATGCTTCTAGTGAAGAGAGGCTGCTGTGCTCTGGGGAGTTACCCACAGTAACAGTACAAGTATTAACAAGATAGATATTTATCACTCTCCTGCCCCAGCACTAGAACAAGACAATTCTGCCTCAGGAAAAGGAGGTCTTTGGAAATCAGTTCATGATGCATGATGACACTTTGGCATGGCCTGCTGATACAATGGGAAGAGCAGAGCTGCTCAGATATACAAATAGAAACCACTACACACACTGTTTTACGTCATGGTTCTATAAATGCTTCACCCTGTTCCTCAGGATATATTATCTGGAGCATTATAAATTCAATAAAGTCAATTAATGTGAACTATTTCTAGGTAGACTACTCTTAAAAATCATGGATTTAAGTCTAAGTAATGTCTACTTTTCCAGATCATGTTCTCTTTTGTATCAGAGATAAATAACAGATTCTGACGCAAAAGAAGGAGCTAGTATTCTATTTTAAATTCAAGTCTAATTTAAAAAATATAACCTCCAGCAACTTTACTGTCACTACAATCAATCAAAGTGATAGCCTTGGAACTGCAAACCACTTCCTCAGTCACATCTACTACTGCAATATTTATGAATTGCTTTCCTCATCATAGCAATTTAACTGGTACTGTTATTACAGAGACAAGAACAGTCTAATATCAGCTATCATAACTAATACTATTATTTTCAAAATATTGTAATTGCTCTTGAATTATAAAACATATAGGCTATTTTTAAAGTATATATACCACAAAAGATTACATACACACATGTACATGTACATAAACATGCTGACGTGTACATTTTTCTTCTATCAGCTAAAGGTCAGTTCTGTTTTCAAGCTAAAAAAGCTCCTCCACTCTCTTTTATTGAGGAGGAATATGTGCAACATTGTCTCCCTACTTTACAAGCTGGAACAGATGAGAAGGAAAGCATTACTCTGTGTCATAAACACGACATACGTATTAACCCCACAGTACCACCCAGTAGTCAGAGCTACCTTCCAGGAAGGACACAATTGCCTCTGAAAAAAAGTGATGGAAACTCTAAATGCTTCATGTCTGGTCCTTGAAGAGGGTTTGAAAGCCTGACGAGAGTGCACAAACAGGCCACAAGGACTGGGACCCATGTACATCTGGCCAGGAGGAAACACACATGGCTGCTCCCAGGCTTCATGCTTATTTATGTGCCTAACAAAAGTTGTAAACTGAAGATATGACCAGAAGATATTCTGAGCTCAGAATCCACTCCTGGGATAAACACTTGGATGCTCAGATCTCTTGCACAATTATTTTGAGCCTAGTCATCTTATTTCCATCTAGTTCTAATCTTAGATTTTTTTTCTAGGAGGTACTGAAAAACACCTGAAGGATGACACAGCCATTGGTCACATCCAGCACGGCTTCATGAGAGGAAAGCCCTACTTATCAAACCTGATTACCTTTTATGACAAGGTAACCCACCTAGTTATGAAGGGAAACCAGTTGATGTAATCTGTTAGGATTTCAACAAAGCCTTCGATACTGTCTCCCACGGGATCATTCTGGACAAAATGTCCAGTACCCATCTGAATAAACACATCACGGGATGGGTGAGCAACTGGCTCACAGATCAGGCACAAAGGGTTATAGTGAAAGGGGTGACACCAGACAGGTGACCTGTCACTAGTGGGGCTCCACAGGGCTCCATCCTCGACCCTAAGCTCTTCAACATCTTCATTAATGATGTAGCAGGACTGGATGGGATACTGAGCAAGTTTGCAGATAATACAAAACTGGGAGGAGCTGTTGACTCCCTTAAAGGCAGAGAGGCCCTGCAGAGAGACCTCGACAAGTTAGAGGGCTGGGCAATCACCAACCACATGAAGTCCAACAAGGGAAAATGCTGGATTCTGCACCTGGGACTGGGGATACACCTGGATGTAGAGATAGACTGGGGAATTAGATCCTGGAAAGCAGTGCCACGGACATGAGATCCTGGGGGTCCTGGTGAACATGAGTCAGCAGTGCCCTGGCAGCCAGGAGGGCCAAGCATGTCCTGGGGGGCATCAGGCACAGCATTTCCAGCTGGGCAAGGGAGGGGATTGTCCCGCTCTGCTCTGCACTGGGGTGGCCTCACCTCAAGTCCTGTGTGCTGTTTTGGGCACCACAGTGGAGGAAAGATACTAAGCTATTAGAGAGCATCCAAAGGAGGGCTTCAAAGATGGTGAAGGGCCTCGAGGGCAAGCCGTGTGAGGAGCGGCTGAGGTCACTTGGTCTGTTCAGCCTGGAGACAAGAAGATTGAGGGGTGACCTCGTTGCAGTCTAAAACCTCCTCGTGAGGGGAAGGGGAGGAGCAGACACTGATCTCTTCTTTATCATGACCAGCGAGAAGACCAGAGGGAATGGCCTAAAGTTGTGGCAGGGGAGGTTTAGGCTGGATATTAGGAAAATGTTCTTCACCCAGGGGGTGTTTGGGCACTGGAACAGGCTCCCCAGGGAACTGGTCACAGCACCAAGCCTGACAGAATTCAAGAAGTGTTTGGAAAATACCCCCCTGGACACCTGCTGTGACTCTTGGGGATGGTGCTGAGCAGCGCCGGGAATTGGACTGGATGATCCTTGTAGGTCTCTTCCCACTCAGCTTGTTCTGTCATTCTGTGATTATTTTTTATGCTTCTATCTGTCTATCATTTATTTGCAAGTCTCATAAAAATTTGCAAGAATCCCACACTATTCTTACAGCCATGATTTCTGATGAGTACAATTTGCAATATTTATAAGTAATTTGTGAACATATGCAGTTTGCTGAATAAGAATTTCACTAGAGCTGCCCACTGCATCTTCTTGTTATGATTTGAACATACATAAGCCAACCAAAGAGTGATCTGTTTCTTAGACATCAATGGAATAATAAAACGTGATTAGTTCTCAGTGTCATTACAATAGCTGGACACCTCAGAAAGGACCCAGACAAACAATGGGGATTGCAGCTCTCTTCTGATTGATTTTGCCTTTATCAGAATTTTGTAAAATGTTACACTGGGATCCTACACCTGGATTAAACACAATTATAAGTTTTCTCAAGATAGTACAAGCTACAGGCATAATTTTTCCCTTTTCTAATTTAGTCTTACTTCTTTGAAATTCCTTATAGCTACAAAAGAGCTTGACTGAAATCCAAAAGGGTTAGTAAAATGGCTTGGATCCATACATAAATGTTTTGACTTTCAAAAAATTTGATTCCTGTGCTTTAGCTCTTGCCTAACACAAGTAAAACTGTTGTGTGAATTCAAACAAGAGCCAGGACATGACTCCAAAACCAAAGCGCCATCATGATTACGCTCTGTTGACAGCAAAATCATACAGGCAGAAAAACAAGGCTCCCTGTCAGACTGGCTGCTGCACCTGAAGTTTAAACTTAAAAGCCTAAATTTAAGTAGGCCGCAACAGTTCCACCCTTCCTTCTGGAGCTAGGCATATATAGAGGCTGATGACGGTCCCTTTGAGAGCAGCCCCTGAAGTACAGCCTTTTTTCATTTACCATAAGAAGTATCATAAGCAGTATGATACATAAATACTGCCCTGATATAATCATATAATTATTGAAGTTGATTTGTATTATCTGCAAGTACACAGGCAAGATTCCTCTGAACCCAGCTTCATACGCCCTTGCTTTTTTCAATAGATGTTGAAAAGATGGCAGCTTTAAAAATCTCATTAGTGTACTATTGATGGGGCCTGAAGGAAGTTGTCTGTGACAGATTTGTGAAATCATTTCCCTCCCAAGATCTTGTTTAACAATAGAGAATAGGAGTCCACTTCTTTGAAACTATACAAACGATATAACTTTATAGTTCAACCTACTTTGCTTTTATAAACTAGAGAATATGATCTAGCCCAGTCTTGGTTCATAAAAAATTATGAGCAGTCATAAGTCAAAAACTATCTCCCAGCTTTTTTCAAGTAGGGAATATTATTGCAGATCAAGGGAGACGATTCTCTCCCTCTACTCTGCTCTCTTGAGACCCCACCTGCAGTACTGTGTCCAGCTCCAGGGTCCTCAGCACAGGAAGAATATGGACCTGCTGGAGTGAGTCCAGAGGAGGCAACAAAGTTGATCAGAGAGATAGAGCACCTCTCCCATGAAGACAGGCTGAGACAGTTGGGGTTGTTCAGCCTGAAGAGAAGGCTCCAAGGACACCTTATGGAACCTTCCAATACTTAAAGGGGCTCTACAAAAAAGTTGGAGAAGGAATTTTTACAAGGGCATGTAGTGAAAGGACAATGGTTAATGGTTTTAACTGAAAGAGAGTAGGTTTAGGTAAGATGTTAGGAAGAAATTCTTTAGTGTGGGGAATGGTGAGGACAGAAACAGGTTGTCCAGAGAAGCCATGGATGTCCCATCCCTGGAAGTATTCAAGTCCAGGATGGATGGGGCTCTGAGCAACCTGGTCTAGTGCAAGTTACTCCTGTCCACTACAGAGGGGCTGGAACTAGACAGTCTTTACTAAGGCTTGTTCCAACCCAAAACATTCTGGGATTCTATGATAACACACCACAAGGAAAACAAAGAAAAATAACCTATTTCTCCTCATTTTTGCTTCAGTGCTCCACTGAAGTCTATTTGCCATAGGCTCATCATAACCTTTTGTTCAACTCATTTGACAGAATGTTTTTTATCACTGTCGTTAAGTTTCACTCCTTGTAGAAAGTGATGCCCTAGCTGTAAAAAAAAGTGGATTTAAAGTATAATTTCAGGGAAGAAAAATACCAGTTTTTATAGATAGAAACTTTCATTGATAGTATCATTCAGATACCCAACCTTTAAACACATTTATTATCAGAATTTCCAGTGAAGTAACTAGCTGTTCTGCCCAGGACTGAACTAGTTACTTGTTCCCTTGATAGTTCACAATTACGTAGATCAATTATCCTTAATGAAAATGGGTTTGTTTACATACCTGCCCTTTTGCACATGCTCAGTTTAGTTACAACTTGGCAAAGCATTTCAGCACTTGCTTGTGAACTTGTAGTTCATTATGATCTTTGCCATTGTATCTAATAACTCTTATTTTTAATCATATATTGTGAAACAGTTACAAAGTGACACCTAAAAGAGAGGCTATTTTAACATTTTTTTTTTATTGTTACTATTTTAGTAATAGTAACCTAAAAATAATTTCCTCCAGGTTTTCAAAAAGTTTGAATTCACAGTTCTCGTATTTCTAGCTCTTGGCTATTCAGTTCATCTTGAAGAAACAATGTCTCAGAAGCCCCAAAACCATGAGTTACCGTTATTGTTTACTAACGTCTTTCTCATGCAGCTACATATGGTATAAAAAAAGCGACAAAAATGACATGGAGCACTTAAGATACATGATGAAAATAGAAAACCAATCACCAAAACCATCAAGCATTTACTTTCTACTTTTACAAAAGCCTCAAAGGGGGAAAAAGATTGGTTTTATAAAAGGTATTGGTTATATGTGTTACACAAAGATAGAACATATCTGAAACAACCAGCATGGTGCTCAGGGAAAAAACCTAAAATTTACTTCCATTTCTATTTTCTGTTCATCACTTTTTCAGTTCTTACATTCAATTGTTTTTCCTAAGAGTGCAAGTGTCCAACACCACTGCTGTCTTGGAAAACACTTTGACATGCTGTTCCGAGTGCTGTCTTCTCAGTATCACAGCCCATTGAAAGAAGCAAGTCTGATAATTTTGGTGGCTCCAGAACAAGAAATATAACTTTTTTGCATGCACAGGTAAAAGCAAAAAGGTTTTGTACTTCATCCTTGCTCTTTATTGTTTGTCATGTACACAGAAATACATACCTGTAAGAAAACAAAACAAATATGGAAGAAGGAATATATATGACATTTTGCTTTTACTGTTCAACTTCTCTATTTGCAATATGTGTGTGTGTGCATACACACATACAAAAAAAGAAATAAAGAATTAGTGAAATTGGAAACTTTCTGTTCTGATAAGCATGGCACTAGAGGATTTCTGAGCCTGCATCTTTCATCTCTTTTTTATCAATACTCACAGAAAATTTACTGCTCAAACAGTTGACACAATACAGACTCAAGGCTGAGACCAAAGATACTTTTCCTTCTTTCAGTATTCACAGGGCACCTAACAAAACACAGGCATAGATTGTTCAGGTCCACCAGATGCTTCTATAATAACAGAAACAACTGTTTGTACTGCAATGCAATACCTACTAGCAGACAGTCTGGGAAGCAATTTATAAAATTATGCTCTTCCAACCTGCCATTTACTTTTCTAAAGGAAACTTAAAACATACTGACTGATTTTTGATTAATTTTCATATAGTCATAATTTTTGCTTCCTTTGTCTATCAACTGTTAAAATGGGAAAACTAAACTTTCAGCTTTAGGCTATCCCATCTGACTTCCAGTACAGATATACACATGCCTGAAAATAAATGAGCCATTGTGCTAAATTTGTCTATCTGATTTCCCCCTGGGTTCAGAGTTCACAAAACTAAAGAGCACACTCTTTCAGCAATATCTAAATGCAAATTAGTTTAATTTTAGGGGATATGTAAATTAGGAAACATGGAGGCTGTTCTTAGGTTTTCAGACTCTTAAAAAATTTTGTTCACTGTGAAAGCCTAGTTGCAAGGTACATTAGAGAATATCCAGTGAAAAAAGATCATCTCTGTTTTGGAAAATTTGTGGACATTTTGCCTTCCTTGCTGCCCTACTGTCTGCCAAAACTTGCTGGCTGTCACATCTGGGATATTTTCTTTATTGTCCAGCATTAACCTATATAGTGAGTACACTGAACTCAAATCATACATCCTTCAGTTGTGAGATGCCTTTCTAGGCATCAGGTAAAAGCTTTCATATACCATCAGCAGATTAAGACTCATTCATCTACTGAGGAGAAGACAGTTTTCATTCCCACTTCGTGCAGCAGTACTTACATATCCAGTACCAGTGGCCATAAGAAGACACAGATAAGTGAATGAGATGCCTGTGAGTTGCAGCTTTTTACGCAAATAGATATAAACATATCTTTTATTTGCTTTTCATGTCAGATCAATTAAAATTATATCAACATTTATTTCTGGTAAATAAGTGAGTGAAATTAACAGATAACATCAATAAAATAAAATAGAACACAGCATTAGGTCATCTGATAAGAAATCACACAATAAAATTATGGTTGTGATAATTTGAAAACTATTGTTACCTATCAATTCTTGACTGATAAAAAGTGCAGAATGGAAGAATCAGTATCTAGACTATTATTTTAAAAACACACTACATGTGTATTTTAAAATTCTTAATGAAATTAAATAAAAAATTTTCATTAAAGTTAAATTTTTGATCCTTCAGTTCAATTAATACTAAAAATGAAATACTGTATTTATTTACTTTTTGTACTCTAATTCAAAAACATAAACTTGTGGAAATATTTCCCTTCTGAATTATGACATACAAAATATGTATTAGCCTGATTAGAATCCTATTTGGGCAGTTCACTAATTGATTTTGAAATGCAACAGGAAGTGTTGGTTACCAGGGAAGTTAGAATTTAAGTTATGATTTGGCTATCCAAATACCAAAATTACATTCCTTTTTGAAAGGTATAGGGGAAAATTAATCAGACATGGTAAGCAGACAATTCCTCTCAGCAGTATCTTCTTCTTTAGTTACTGAAGTCTGTCATAAATCACTGGAAATATTTTTCCTTTTTTCCTAGAAAATAAAGAAACTAAGACTACATCTAAGAATTAGGATGTGTTTGTCTTTTCGGAAAACTAAAAAACTGTTTTATTTGCCTTACAAGCTGAAGTAAAGCAGGAGGGATTTGTTTCTTTTTCTAGTTACAAAGTGTTCCTACATACTACTTTACCACGGATCTGCCACAGGAAAAATAAACATAATCAAAGAAATCCCAGCAATGAAACACCTACTTAACAAATAAATCATTACATGCTTTTTTAGTCTCTAACAGCATTACACAACTATTACAGCCTACTCCTGAGTAGTCTGGATCCATCATTTGGCCTTCAGTGGGTGAGAGGAACAGAAATTAAAGTTTATCTAAACAAACATGGCATTGATTGATAATGGGGATAGATGGTTTGACCAATTTATAGGAAGATGAAATATTTGAAGCATCACGAAAAGAAATATTTCCTGCAATAAATCTCCAAGAGGCTTTCAGAACTGTGATTACGAGGGGGATATTTCCTACTGCATCATACAATAGACTTTACAGGCATTCACTTGAAATAGTAAATACAGGGAGCTGGACCAGAAGCCAATAATGAAGGATGCCTTGGAAACAGTCCATATGAGGGTTTTAAAGCTCCTTTCCCTTGCTTTCACATCTAGGAAATTAAATAAAACCTTAAAAATTATCTGTTCAAAACTATACATACAGGAACAATGTACAACCACTGTCCCTATCTCAGCACTTCCTTTATCTATTATCATCTGTTTCTTCAGCTCCTTACTTTTTAATAATTTTTCAGCTGGCTTCCACTTTCTCCAGCTTCAAAGTAATTTTCTCATGTCGTTACAGTGCGTATTTTATTACTCGGACACAGTAACCTACCATGTAAACTCCATCTAGCTGTCCTTATTAAAGAAAGATACAAGATATTATATCATATCTCATTTTTCAATTCTCCATTTCTTTAACTACTTTTCTTTCAAAGTTATACCAAATACATACTTGGGAATAGCTCTTTCCAATAAAAGAGACCAAAGAACTACAAGAAGAAGTGATTGCTTTAAAACTAATCCTGTGTTTTCATCACTTTCCTGCATTTTCCTGCATTTTCATTTTTCTTAATGGCTATTTTAACAGTAGAGTGGGGACACAGCTAAGCAACTAGAATTACACTGCAGTTCTTGACTCTCCTCTGTATTTCTATCTCTGACCACTGTACAATTCCAATTTCTGATCTAGTTTTAGATGACTTCATTGGATAGAAATAGACAGGGAAGATAACAAAAACTAAGCAAAGATAGCATAAAAGCAAAACTAACAACCTGACACAAATGCTTCCTTGCATATCAAATCCACATTTTAGATAGCTTCTCTGAAATCTAACTTCATTAATTAATTTGAGGTGTGAAAGTATTTTCTTATAATCCTCACCAATACGATATGCTGTCCCTATTTTGGAAGTGGATTTTTCCTCTTTCTTTTATGTCTGAGGCTTTGATGTATCTGCTTTTACCTATTTGACGTTATTTTGGTTGGCTGTGTGAAGTTAAATCAAAGAGAGCTGCTAGCCATAATGAGCAGAAAACAAAGTAATGTCATCATTAGGATCTCTTCAGTCAGAATACTAGAACTCCTCAGGGGAAATAATTGGTGAATCAGTCAGTAAGAAATATCTTTCACCAGCCCATTTCTCAAGGTTAGAAAGACCACTGAACTGTTAAGGACCTCAGCCTGGAGGGAAGTAGAGGGGAACATGCAGCAGGAAGAGTCACAGTGTTCAGGAAGAGGAAAGTCCGTCTCCCAGTGCCAAGTTAGACAGAGGCCTTTGCAATGGTGTGGCAATGAGCTAAGGTCATTTCCCAAGATTTCAGATCTCAAATAAGTGTTGCAGGAGGTGAGTCCCAGGCTGCTTGCATCCTGTGTACTTTGGGGTGAATAAACAGTACATCTATTTAAAAGATGCTATTCCGTGTCTCTGTAATTACTCACATGCCCAGGGCTCCTGGAGGAAAAGGTCCTTTAACACTAACCATGTTGCACTCTCGGAGTCAGAGGATTTCAAGCACATGAGAGAGCTCCATACTGAGACTGAAAGATTGGTGGGGATCCACACAGAGAGATTTGAATATATCAAGGACTGATACCGAGAGATTGTTACTTCTCTTAAAAAACTACAAAGAAAGAATACAAAGCCCTCTTTAATCAGACTGTGAGGATAAGCAGGGTTATCAAGTCATCTATCTGGGTTAGAAAGGTTACCCTAGTAGGACATCCCAAGGGACAGAATCTAGAAGAGAGCTCACAGGTGCAATTTACCCATAAGCAGCCAAAAGAAAAAAAGACACGAAAAAAGAATGACATCATATGAAGTATTTTGATACAACAAAAATGAAACAAAAAGGTTAAACAATTCATTTTGACACATTCCTGTCAAAAAAGGTGTTAGAAGTGATGCAGTCCCACAAGATGGTTTGGTTTCCTTTAGAAAAATGATGTTTTGTCAGAATTGTTCAGTGTGATACTTTTCATCCAGATTTGCAGCTGTGGCAGTAACTCCCTCTTGAAATTAATATTGTTCCTCCACAGCATCCGTCAATCTCAAGATGTTTTGCTACAGCAGTGAGTATCATCACTAATATCATCACTACTGTCTTGTTTTACAAATGGAAGAAAGAGATACACAGATGAGGACAAAGGATATCCTTCTTACATTGGGGTGCTTCGTCAATGGAAACAGAAAAGGAAACATTTGTGCCATACCTGGAGGTCTAGACCATGGAGGGACTGTCACAGCTGCCTCGGGGCAGCCACTGGCACCGCAGACACTGTTTACTCTGCATGCACCTACCTACTACTGTGGCTTCCATGTCACCAGGGACTTCAAGGCCTCTGGCTACCACTCTTGCTACTCCCTCACCCCTTAAGTGAAGCTACCCATACAGACTATTAGTAAGGTTTTCTTTAAAAAGGAAACCACCTGTATTCACTATAAAGAAAAGAAAGACATCCCTGCAGTTACAGTAAAGGTCATCTAGAGCCATGTATCATTCCTCTTAGTTCTGTAAATAAAGCACAGCAGAGGAAGTATTATTGGGATACATAAAACACAGCGTCTCCTGCTAAACATCTTCCCATCCATCCAATACTACAGTACCCCAAAGGTCAAAGCTCCCATTTGCACTTGAGCAGTTCAAGCAAATATGCGTGGTCAGAGGCTGGGATTACACTAATTCCAGGACCATGTTAAATTTCTAACAATCTGACTGTGTTGAAAACCATTCAGCAGACCCAGGTGACATCTGCTGCCAAAATACACTAGCACAGAGAACAAGCACCACGAGTTTATTTCCACACTTATTTTCTGTTAGAAAACTCTCTAAAATCCTTAATTTTCTAAAACAGTTCATTTGTGGACATGTCTCAGCTTTTCACACTGAAATCCCATGACACGCATAATATATCTCTGTTTATATTCCATGTTTTTTATTTAGACTGAGCCATGATATGCACTTACATGGTGCATTGAGCTATGCAAACTCAAATTCAACAAAGCCCAACAGAGTTACTTATAGTATTATTAGCTATCATTTTGTTGATAGGGTCTTAAGTGACTGTATTAAAAGGGAGATTTCACTTTTTTCTATCAAAAATAATTTTTTTGGTGAACTTTCTGCCAAGGCCCAAGAAACTCCTTCGTCTATTTCACAAATTTTATGTGTACTAGCCAAACTAGATCAGGATACTCCTTTTAGCAACTTCGGATTTGGTTTCTACATTATAAGATTGTTTGGTTGATCTGTAAATCAATGTTCTAGCACATCTCTTCTCTTAGTAAGAAAACAAGTTCAAGTTTAAACCATATCAGAAGCTTAAAAACATAAAATTGTGATATTAAAGTAGCTGTGAGTTCTGTTAAGAACATGTTACAAATTATTCTGGAAGATTCAGTTTTAGAATCTCACTCCTCAATGAGAAAAGGCTGACGTGCCATAACCAGAGAGAGCATGAAGTACCAGATACAGCAGAGTGAAAACTGTGAAACGGCAAACAGTGATCCTTCAGTAGCATGGGGCAAGTGTGTATAGAAGTGTCAAATGACACCCAGGGATTAATACTCCCTACAAGTAAACATTAAAAAAAAACCATGGAAAAGGTAGACAAGCTAAAAATCAGGCACTAGAAATATTTGACTACTCTTTTCATCTTCTGGATAATAATCTTATCTGACAGGCTTGTCATTTTTTTTTCTCGTTGTTTATGCATTTGCAAATAAAATCCGGGGCAGTATTCATCTTCAGTGAAGACTCAGAATCATTGTATTTTTGGATGCTGTCATTAGTGCTGGCTTCATTTGTGTCTAGAAATGTTTTGGTTGCTATGGAATACAATGCATTAATTAGAAATTTCTCTCCCAATTACAGTGCAAAAGACTTGGTCTGTACTACAATAATTCACAAAAGAACTTGGGAAAAAAAACCAACAGAAAACAATTAAAAATTAAGAACAATCCAGCATTTCTGAAATTGCAGTTCATTAATGCATGCTTTAATTAACTGACTGCTTTATTTTAAAAGCCCTTTCTAGAAGGGCTTGATGCCACCTACAGCAAGGCAGGTGGTGCCAGTTCAGTCAGCTTGCCATTGATGGCTTCCTCCTTGCCAGAATCTGCTATGGGCAGTGCAAAAAACACACAGAAGCTGAACTTTTCCTCAAGGGTACTGGAATGTCACCCATCACATCTAGGTATCCAAAAAGAAATTCAGCTGCTTGAAGCATAGTTTTGACAGAATTCTCTTAAACTGAAGCTGTGGTCTGAAAGCCCCTGTTTAACATGCAGTCATAGCAGAGACCAGACACTGTTGGTTTTCCTCATGTAAGTTGGAGAAAGGATCAGAATCCAGGTCTATCTGTCTCTAGAATCTGGGATGATCACTAGGCTTCAGCATCACGTTCTCTATCTCTGAAATATCAAATTCTTTGCTGCAAAAGGCTCAGTCCAGACAGGATAATTCACCTTTCCAGGTTACTCTCCTGACAGAGAAAATGTGAGGTTTCCCTCAGTCAGAGAAGGCATTGAATATTCGTCTTCCACATCTTGCAGCAATTGTGGGGCTAAAAGTAAAAACTGAGCTTTGGTCAGTTTTTTGAAAGATTAGTAGAGGTCTCAATTTTCAACTCTGACTAGTGTGTCTGAGAACAAAAGCAAGGTCCTGGACCCATCAGGATAGCCAGCTTGTCTCACTGGCTACTCATGGTTGCTACCCATACTGGTTCTAACTCACCCAGGTCCTGTTCCGAGGAGCCTCACAATCTGCCTACATGGGTGGATGGAAGTGAGCTTTGCCTGTACCCTGAACTCCTCAGACATTGCTCAGTTCAGTAAAAGTGCTTTATTTCAGTGCTGTGGTGTGGTCACATTACAAAGGCTGAACCAGGACCCAGGTCAATCACTAAAAGGTTTCAGCAGAGCCAAATTCTAAGGCTGTGTGTCCTTTCTTCATCTCTTACTGTTGTGTGAAAGCTCAAGGCACAACCAGACCATCTAGTGGTAGGCAGCACTATGCCATAATCCATTAGCGGATGTTACCTTCCATTTAATCAATGGAGAGATATATTGCAGTCAGGCTTACTAAGCAGTCACTGTAAAAATATCTTGGCCAAAGTCCTGTTGCTTGACAACGGTAATAGCCTTGCTTTCTACATAGCTTCTAGGATAATTGACAAAACAAATCTAATAATTTTAACCAAGGAGAAAGCAATACTTCACTGAAAGTAGTAACTAAACAGTTACCATGTCTCCCATTTCACAAATGAAATATTTTCCTTTTTATTCCAGCATCTTCCTAAGGAAGCAAGGTTTCGGTTACATCCCTATGTATATGCACAAACAAGTGGGAATATTCACCTTTTGTCTGTTTGTCTGTTGATACCCTCCTAAACTCCTTCAAACCTGTTGGAAATCTTAACCACATGGGGCAAAGAGTAATAGACTGAGCAGGTATTGCAATTTTGCAATCAGCACACAGTGGAAGAGAATGAGCCTTGGGTGGATAAACAGAGCAGGAAACTACTTTCTCTTGGGTCACATAACATCTGTACAGGAGGAAACATTTCGAGTGTCCCAAATACAAGGACAGCTTTGATCAACTGCAATAGACTGACTGCAAGACACACATCAGTCTATCTACACCCCGTTTGTTCCACTGCTGATGAAGGCATGAGCAGACCTGAAGACATAATGGATATGACTGGATGACTGGTTTTTCTCTCTTCCTACCCCCAGTAGGAATGCTATGTCACCAGCACAACACCTGTGATTCCTGAGCTGAAGAGGACTAATGGGAGATTCTGTTATCTGGTTTCTGAGTGGATTAGCTCAGCCTGAATGTAGCATTAAGCTAATGTTAGTGAACATGGGGTCTTAAAGATCTCAGATCTGCTTTCTCGCAGATGGGCAGAAAGAGCAAGAGATATGGCAGATAAAGTCTTTTGATGTCCATCTCTTGTAGCAAGCCTACAGAAAAGCAAGTTTGTAATATACTATCTACTTCAACAGTTAAGAAAATGCAGAATTCTGAAAATATAACTGGATATAGCACTCATATACCATATACCAGAATAAATATTGATCTTTTTATGCAAAAGATACAACTGTAAACAATTTCTTAAAACATGCATATTCTTTCTAGAAACCATATTTTAAGGGCCATGAGGAATATGTGGCTTTCCTTTCACCACTTAATACAAATTTAAAAGATGCTAAAGGGTGAAGCCTGTATGTCATAATTGCACAGACTGCCATTTGTATGATTTTACACTTCCCAGTCACAAACCATCTTCAAGGGGAAATGCTGCTGTTCATTACAAAGAACTTCAGGAATATAATTACTGTTAGTGTAAAAAACATTTTTTAATATGAAAAAATTTAAAATTAAAAAATAAAATTAAAATTAAAACTTGTTTAATTACAGTATAAAACATAAGAACAGGAAACAAAAAAGTGATTAAAAGAATGAAACATTAGTATTTTTTTCCTTACAGAGCTGATCATTTCAAGCACTGCCTCTGTGGTTGGAAATAGGTAATTACAGTAGAAATAGAGAAGATTACCATTGTTACTGCCTTCTCACAGAATATTCACAACTGCTTAAAATGGAATATGAAACATCCATTTATCCAGTAATAAATGAGAAATAATTGCTGTTTCAATATTAACCACCAGTGTTGCAAACAGTGATTTATAGAACATGAATAAAAAAATTCATTTGAAAGATCAGTTATGGTCAAACGTAAGATTATCCTTACTTAAGAAAAATCCTAAAATATCAAAGTGACTTCACACTCGCATCTGCATTCTGCACCTTGACAATATCTGATCGGTTCTTCCAGCAGGGGAATTATTTCTGTCACCTCACCCATTAGATCAAATGTCCTCCACGTTCTTAAGGGAATTCTTTGCCTTCAGTTGGTAGATATATGATATCATCCCACTTGCACAAATCTTTCTCTGAAATTTGCGGGGATTTGGCCACGGTTTCAACAACAAAAAAAACAAAGTAGGCAAGACAGAGCTTGACCATTCCCTTATTCCTTTTCTCCCGGTCTAACCCGTTTCTCTGCGCATTCTGCATCACTGCTTCCTGTGCAATTTTTTTTAATAAAACTTATTCAGGGTCACATCCAACTCTGTCTGCATCTTAATAACATTCTGGACATTTTCCTCTTTGGATGCTGTTCAAAGATAAATGTCATCAATGAGTAAAGGCCTGAGCTGCATAGTCTCTAGCAGGAAGTTCTGCACAATTTGCTCCAGGAAGACAGTGGCTCTGTGTATTTGAGGAGTAGTTAATTTTTCTTATCTTACACTCCAGGCAGAATCTCTAAATAACTCCTTCTCAGCAGGTATTTAATACTGCTCCAAGACATCTAAACATGTTTCTTTCGCTTCCTATACGCCGAGAGGTAGCTGGGCATCTTAGAGATGACATCAGACATTTCAGTGTAGCTGAGGTTTGCTGAGTGTGAAAGAAGAGGTTCTGACCCTCTCCTTTCATCCTCCTCATATATTCTAACTTCTACATCACTCTCAGGAAAATGGTAGATCTCCACCCTGGTAGTTAAAAAGGGAAATTTAATAACCTATCTGATTTAACATGCAACCAGCACAAGAGAAATAGGGAAATCTGGTCCTGCAAGCAGGAGGGGAAGAGAAGATAGCAAGGGAAAGAAGACTGAAAATTCTCTTGATGTGTTAACTCAGCCTATGCCATTAAGTTATGTTGTGCAGCTTCATCCTAACCTATCAAAATTTACTTCACTTGGACCATATTGAATGAAGCACGGTGGGCAATTGTTGCTCTTTTCCCAGAAATTCCGAATTAAACTGTCTTGGCTTTCATACTATTGCATTTAGATAGGCAGTAGAAAAGACTGTAAAATGGCATGAACTCACAATCTCATTAACTTACAGGTCCCTTGTATCAGAAAAAAACCAAAACACTAGCAAAAGCTACAAAAGCTTCATAAACATGTAACTTTTTTCTTCCATTTATCTTCAAATTTTCAAAAAATTATGCTTGCAGTGATCAAGGCAATGTATATTTCAATATATGGCTGGATTTTCATATTTTAAATCAAATGAAATAAACTTTGAAATAGCAGAATTTTTTATGATCTCTCAAACAATAAGAAAATACCTCAAAATCCAATAAATACCCCAGTAATACTATTGCTGTTCTATATCTCCTGAGACTGATTTTCAGAACAATAAATGTTTAACAGGAATTTATTTCTGCTTGTAAACAATACTCTGTCAGAAAGATTGCACAGTAAAATGCACAAGCAGCAAAGAATCATGAATTAAACAATATATTTTATCTCTATAGTCTGAGGTGAGCATGTATAATGGCACACTTTTTCAGTTTTAAAATTCTGTGCCATTTTCCTGTAACCTGGGCACTACATATACCAGCACTGCATATACATGAGACAAAAGAATGGACTGATGGTACCACAGCCGAAAAGCAGAATAATGAATGACAGAGTAAAGACTTGGAGACTCTTATGCACTGAAACACATGAACTGAATGCCATAAAATATGAATATCAAGGAATAACTAGTGTCCTTTAATTAAACCTGTTGCTATTACAAGCAATGTACAGCTTACTATTTTCCATGGGCTGCTTAGATACAAGAACAGAACATGCTTGTTTCTAAGACAAAACTTGACTTAAAAGGATGGTAGATTGGGTTAAAATTTCAGCAATGTATTGCATCAGTCAAAGTCCATGTTAAACTTTAGTTGAATTTCAGCAAAGATGCTACTTGTTGCCATGACAACAGCTGAAGCAAGAGATATTGACAAAAGAGAATTCTGCATTCCACATAAAGGATGAGTTATGTGTTAGCACAGACAAAAGAGTAGTAAATGGCCTCTGTCTTCCTAGCTTCATGAATACAAACACCTCAGAACCAGACTAGAAAGGACAGTTTTTCTGCTCAGTATAGAGAACAATATCTATGACAAATTTTTGACATTGCAGATCTCCTGTTCTCGAATAGCTCACCCTTCACACTGGCTCTATAAACACCATCTGCGTACACTGAAGAAACATTTCCAGAAATAGATGAGTCATATACCATTATCTCTTGTCAGAACACAGCAGATAGATTTGTAGCAAATGATAAACAAAACAACAAGCTAATGTCCTAGAATCTATCCAGAGACTTATAAAGTAATTGCTTACATAGAATGGATAAAACACATTGCAAGTTTATTTTCATGCTGATGACCAACTAGTCTAGGTTTTCAGTACTCCCTGCTTGTTTATTACTCTACCACTGAGCATGGCTGAATTGACAACTGTCAGCATAAACCCTTCTGGGATTTTACTCAAAGTCTCATAGTCTGAACATAAACTACAAGACTTGAAAGATACTACTGATATATTGTCTACCATGGCTTTCAAACTGAACAAAGGAAGAAGAAAAAGGGACAAGGAACACCCACTAAAGCATACCCAATCAGAGATTTTTCACTAGCTTAGGTCGAGAGGTTTCAGGATCCAGTGAACATGAGTGACTTGCACCAGTGCATATGGTTCTTGCAGTCCACAGTGCCTTCTATGATAAAATCCCAGCTTAGATAGAAACAGCATTGGCAAAGCCATGCACCTGTGCACACTACAAGACAATGATTGTTCAAAAGGGCTTACAAAAGCACAAACCAGAGATAAAAGGTGGCAAGACAAGGAGACACCGAGGAGTAATTTGCCTGGCTGGACCCATCACTCCTTAAACAGGTCAATCACTTCCTAGCCTCTAAGGGAACGATCAAATGCTCAAAGGACCTTTCTGCAAGGAAGCAACCATGAGCCCTGTGTCTGAGCTAACACACAGATGACTCCTTCTTTCACACTCTGAATTTGCTGAGCTGAGGTCAGTTGAAATCTGAGCTTAAGGTATTTATGCTGTTTTACTTTCCTTTAATGGTTTACTTTGCATGAGATTATTTTTTTTCTAATTAATATTTCTATAAATAACTTTCAGTCAAGGAATTATATATCTTGAATAAAATGCTCCTTTCCATGAGGCAAAATGCAATGGGTATATAAGGCTATGTTACCCATATTTAAAGTGTGCTTTCCAAAGCCCCACTTCTGTCTCAAAACAACTTGTATCCTGAATAAGAGAGCTGGAGAAAAGAGTGAGAGTTGATCAAAGAGTACAAGAGTTGATCTTTATTTCTGAGAGTCATAAATGTGTTGCAAAAATTCCTGTATAGGGAATGGCCTTATGAACTAACCCAGAAAAGGTTTTGCAACGTAGAGACAGAAGGCATGGACATGACTGTATCAGCAACAAAGAACAAATCGTTGAGAAAGACATCTTTTGCAAATGACATACAGTAGCAATATGAAGAGAAAAATTAGAACCTTGAAGGTTCAGAGTTATGCAAGATGCTGGGAAGAAAGATGTACAAAGTATAACATTTTCTGCAGTATGAGAAATGGGAAGGGAAGGTGCGGGGATAAAAATATAGTCAATCAGGTGGCACGGGGAGAGGATCCCTGAGTCTTTGTGAGAATAAATGCCTGTCAGTGAGAGTACAATCTGCAAAGGTAGCAGTCCTTCATATGAAACTCAACTTTCACCTCCAAGGACGAGATCCTGCTTTTCGGTATAAAGGTTCTTCTAGGATGGGTAAAAGTAGGGAGAGAACTGTGATTGCATTTGCAATGTTAGCAGAACTGACTTAGAACCAGAAAGGTTGGATTTTGGGATCTGAAGGGAAGTCAGACAGACAACTGAACTTGGCAAGAAAGAAGCATTGGCAATAATTGTGATGGCAAGAACTAAGCGATCAGCAGAAGTAAGTAAAACAAATTTAGAGATGGTTTGAACAGCACAGAAGTGGAGAAGATTCTCATCTGGAATACAAGTCACAGACTTGAATGAAGGAGAAAACTGTTTTATGTTGCCTGTTCTGGAATACGGCATGACAACAGGGTCAAGAGGAAAATAGGGAATTTCATTTTATAAAGGTAAGGTTTTGTAAATAATTTTAAAGAAGTTTATAAGGTGTGAGGAAAGAGTATTACCTGATAAACTATGAGCAGAACTAAATATATGACTCAAGAGTGAAAATATGTTCCTCCACCGATACCAAAAAAGACAAGGCAATCATAAGCTACTTTTAAAGAACAGAATTCATTATTCAAGTCAAAGACTGCCCTCAAGAAATGGAAAAGTTTATCAAACAGAAAATATTATATTCAGAAAGTACAATGTCAGAGTGAGAAACAGTGTTCTGACACCGTAACTTTACAATATAAGGTTTCATTAATGCAATCTCTCACTCTGTGCATAATTACATCTTTCATTGGCTTGTATGATGTTGAGCTTTTAGACATTGCTTTTATTTTTTTTAGCTTTGATCTCAAAACATTATTTTCTGTGCTTCAATTTGATTTTTGTTGTTTTTATTACCACTCTATCCAAACAGAGCGTTCACATTCTTCTGACCAACCACTTAAAAAGAAACCCATTAGTGAGATGTTGAATTCATATTTTTTCTTCTTGTGGAAAGCAGAGATCTAAAATATCATCCTTATATTTTGGTTTTATACTTTAGCAAGAACAGCACTTCTACATTTGAAAGTTCAACAAGCAAAAATGGGGAAAAAAAAGACAAATTATAAGACATGATTTTCTTGATACAAAATATTGAAAGAATCTCACTTTTTTCTGTCAAATAATCACTTAACACTTTAAGGTCTTACTCTGTCCTCCCCAGCTATTCCTCATCTCCCTAATTTTGTATCACTTGAAAGTTTAATTTAAGACTCCTGAAGGACAGTGAAATATAGAACACCATTAGAAGCTACTATACAGTACCACATACCACCGTTGTTTTGTGGTACCTCTAACATTTGTGTAAGTATCATGAATCTCTTCCTACCCTCTAGACTCAAACGTGTCATCTTGATAGAGACTGCTCTAATCACCTAGGCTGTCTAAGGCGGCATGTCAAAGTGCTTTATTAAAATTTTTTTTTAAAAAAATTGAAGATTAATGAGTTTTGATTGTCAGTCCCTCTTCAAACTTTTTTTTTGTATTTTAATTAATGGTTGGGTAGTATATTGATGCAGACCTCACACCCATAAATTAAGGCAATATCTTGCAAGGCCTGAAGCCTAAGCGTTTTTTCATGAGATGCACATTTTCAGCACTTTGTCTTACTCTTTCTCTTGGCATGATGAATGTTTCAGCATTTGATAGTAAATGTCACTCTGTCGGTGAAAGAGTTGGGTCTGAGTCCCCATTAGAAAAAGAAACTTCGTCTTCTCTACCTCTCTCTGACTTGCTTGATAAGAAATAAGATAACCATCTTTCTGTAGCTATGCTTTTTGAGACCACCACCTGCTGGGCCCTTTGCAGAAAAAGTTTTGGGTTTTATTTCAGGTCAGGTTAGATGTGAAACAGATGTTTAACCCTAACAAAATGGAGTTCTTTCTTGATGTGTCCAGAAAAAAATCTGCCTCAGTTCTAATGAGCTCTGCACTGAAACTGTTACCTGCACACTACCTAGCAACTAACTGGAAAGAGAAGCCCTCAGGGCCACAGTTTTGGGTACAGACACTAAAATAACCATTGATGGAGGAGCCACTTGGAACCACTTAGCCACTACAGAAACAGGTTTTTAAAACCGGTTCTAAAGTATGTACGTCTTGCAATATAAAGTATATATCCTATGGCTCTGAAAACTATGACTTTCAAGTCTGCGTTTTCTTTTTTTTTTCTTAATTCAGCGTATGTGGAATAGCCAAAACCAACCATGAGTCACTGTAAGGCATCGATACTCTTTAGCCAAAGGAAACTGTGTTGGCTCAGCTTGTAAAAAGGTTGCCCAGGAGTCATAGGCATCTTTGTTCAATTCATGATTAATAAAGACCACCTTGTGCACAGACCAGAGTTAAATCTCCAGATGGGAAGGATGAAGGCTCTACTAATTAGTTAAGCCTGCTCTCGTACCAGTCCATCACTTGGCAGATGTACAATGATCTACTCTAAGCTATTCTCTGGTTTCTCAGCTCCTGCAGAATTTGTTTCTGCAATTGGTTATTTCCCAGACACTCTTCATTATCTTTACCTGGTGGATCCAGGAACATTTTCAGGCTCTATCCTCTGAGACAATCACCACACAGATTAATTACATTGATCTGTCACCTCAGACCTGGACAGCTTAAGCTGATGATTCTGTCTTTACTCCTAAATCAAAAAAGTATCTTGCAATTTATGCAACAAATATCAATTACATAAACCTCATTGTTGCATACATCAGAGTAATTTAATCCTGTGCTAATGTAACCAATCATTTCACCTTCAGATCAAGAAACTTATTATCACTATTATTTGACTTCAGCTAGATAAAAAAAATCCATCTTCATTTTGTTAAAAATGAAACAACGTCTCTCTTTATTTCAACAGAAGTATTTTTAGTTGTTTGGCAGAAGTCCTTTTAAGTAAAGCCTGCATTTAGTTCTCATATATCCGTAATTTTTAATATCTGTAATAAACATTTATTGAATCAGCAAGTGAGATTTTCATGACAGTACTTTAGTCTTTGGGTTACCAAAAGAGGAAAAAATGTCCAGTATTTATACTATTCTGTCTTTATACTTTTTTAAAAACTTTAAAATGCATATCTGAAAAAGAAATAAAACTATAAAAATGCTATTTTTCCTTTTCCTCCTCGGATTTTTCCATTGAAAAATAAAAAATATTTTAGAATTTCTAGCACCTCAAACAGTTAAGCTAACCTCACCAGATACTATTCCATGGAGCACGTATTGCTATATTGCATCATTCTGTTGTTCGCAAATTAGATTTTTAACTTAGAAAACAGTAATGCCTGGAAGCGCTAAGACTGTGCCGCAGTTGGGACACAACTGGTGCAGCAATAGCCCTTAAAGCTATGCCAGCACTTGCCAGAAATTGTAGCACACAATAATACAGGACATACTAGAGCTTTCCCTGTATAAAATAAACAGTGTGAGATGTTGAGTGCCACTCTTAGCACGCCTTGGAAAATATTTGCTTCCATTGCTCTAAGTGCACTCATAAATACAAACACACTCTGGCTCTAAATCTTCTGCTAAAATATTCTCAAAAACTGGATTCTAAAGGATATCCTCTTGGTTGTACAAATTCCCATCCTCTTAAAATAGATTTGTTTATAAACATTATGTCTTCCTCTATGTTTTATAAAAGCAGAAATGAATGTTGACTATGAAGAATTTCAGCAGCTAAGTTCAATCCACAACAAGCAACTGATTTCTACAAAATAAACCTATTTGGGTATCCTACAGAGTTGTACGTATTTTTGTTTCACTGTTCTTTCGTTACTTTTTATTTCAGATGGTTTTTTTCGGTCTTGTCTCCTCTTCAGTTACAATAAGGTTCATAGATAAAACATGGGGTAAAGCACCTCTGGTGACAGATGGTTGATTAAAATCATGGACAGAGATTAAGCAAGAAAAAAGTTGGAGGGCTGAAAGAAGCAATTAAAATGGCAGCTTGCTCAAGAAAGCAGAAGAGAGGTCATTTTTGCCCTTAAGAAATGCATTAAACCATGCTACAGTGATCAAGATTACCAACTGCTCAATGGTTAGTGACAGAAAATCCTCTTTATGTCAGTATTTTTCAACAAAATCAGTTCTCAAATTTGGTTCCACTTATGCACTGTTCTTTTTTCCAAACTTAGAGGACTAGCTCAGCCAGCTCCTCCAGAAAGACCACACAAGTCCTAGAGTGCTTGTTGCAGCTCTGGTGATTCATTTTAAGTTCAGGAAGCATCATTATTTCCACTTTTAGGATGGGGTGTCTTTCATTTCATGGATCTTTTAAACTTAAATATTTCACCCTTTTATCTATGTTTGTTGCACTGTTTCTGGGCTCAGGTGCAGCCAATTGACATGACTCAGTTCAAATGTGTTTCTAGTTAGAGTACAAAAATGAAACTGCTCTCCAGTATGCATTTCCATCAATCTTTATCCAAAATATTGATTGGATAAAAGACTGGTGAAAGATGTATGTGAACACATAGAGTAATTCAAATATGGTAGAATAAAACTTCTTCTTTGCCATAAAAAGTAAGGAATAGGGAGGGAAGGAAGGCTGTGAAAAAGGTATCAAATTCAGCTCCTAAGCAGAAAGTTGAATTTATTTTTCAAAATATCAAACATTTAAACAAGCATGACACCTCCCCTACAGCTCATAAATTTAAAGTATCGTTCCCTAACAACACTCAGTGCTGCACTACAGTAGCATAGCAATACACACTTAAGTGCAAAATGCTTTCACTCACCCTTTTACCACCAGAAAAAGATCAAGACAGAGTACAAATAAGACAGACCTACTTATACTCTTACCATTTGTTGCTGTGGGTTTACGTAAAGCTCTCTCTTGTGAAGAATTAAAAGATAAAAATTAGGGCACTCCTCAAAACAGATTAAGGACAATAGAAGCTGATTATCTCAAAATGCAAACATGTAAAGCTAGATGAATTCTCACAGCTAATACAGGTATGGATCAAACTAACAGATTTTTGGGACAGAAATGGCACCAGATCAAGTTACATCATTTATTTATAAAATTTGTTGCCATTCTTGCAACACCTCGTTATTAATATGCTATCATTTGAAATTCAGTATGGGAAAAAAGCAGCCCTGTACTTCAAAAGTGAAAGGATACAGTCTATGTTGAACACCAGCTAACTGTTATAATTAACACGCAATCTGTGCACGACGTAGGCTAGCTGTCAAGATATACACAGCACCAGGGTTTGAATTGATCCCTTGTATCAACAGAAAGGCTGGCTCCCAGAAATATGAAAATTTTAAGTCAGATTTTTTTGTAGCCTGAAACAGTCATTATAGAGTGCCCACAAAAAAATCAGGTTCAACATCACTTGCCTGATACCTCCCTGCCCAGAACTGGTGCTGATAAAACACATCACCCCAAAGCAGCACATGTGGGAAGGCAAATGGAAAGAAGCAGACCCACCTCTTTTTTTGGACATGAAGAACAGTGCTGGGGGTGTGCTCACTGGATCTTTGATACAGCAGGGAAAACACCACAGGTTGAAATACTTCCTCAGTGTTCAACCTCCCTCTGTTGCCTCTTGCTTCCTGCAATAAACCAGACAAAGAGTAAGCAGGTGCCCATGCATCATGTCTGTATCTTTCAAGTCTACATTTTTACTGTGTTTTAGAGCACTTCAAACAAAATGCAACAGATTTTAGAAAACTTTAAGTATTATTGTCTTGGAAGCAATAAGCAATATTCAATCACCATGGCAACACAGCTGCTGGGAGTTCATCTAAAATGTCCATAAAAGTAACTGCAAGGAAGGAACACACTGTGTCGTTGTAGCACACGTCTAATAAAGGTCTATTTAAATAGGTAAATTCATGTAAAAAAAAATCCATTAAAACTTTCAGTTTTATTTGCACAGCTAGCCCGCCTTGAGTTGTTACAGAACGACCAAATTATCCAGTGAGTTCACTTCATGTAAACAGCCAGATGTTTGCTTGATGACCAAAAAGTAGTCTGGTCACAAAAGTAACAGACATTCTGGAGCATGGTTCACACTTATGCATATCCTTGTACACATATTTGTACTAAAAACAATATTTTAAGTAGAACTGCACAGAAATTACTTAGCTCTGACCCATTTAAGACTGAGGAAGGGAACAAATAACAACAAAAAGCAGAGAGACATGTTTAATACAAAAATCATAAAAGCTAGGAAAACAAATATAATGATACAAAGTTACAGAGTGTGGCAAATGAAATTAATCAAAAATCTAGTAACCATTAGGTGGATTTTGATCTCAGTTCAAAATTCCTTTTTGGAAACTTTCATGTTATCAGAAATAAGTAGTAAAAATAAGACATTTTTGAGACACAACTTCAGATTCTATTTTTTGTAAGTCTTGCTCTTCAGAGGCAGGATACAGCACAGACATTATGTTGTAAAGATTTCCAGCAGAAAAATTGCTGAATTTAAATTATCCAGTGTAATGGTTCCCTTATTTGTTCCAAGTTAAATGTTGGTACATTTCTTAATTTTTCAGCATCTTTGTGGCACATAGATTGCTTTCTGTCAATGACTCATTCATTTGCAACTGCTGTGCTGCATCAAGCATTTATATTTCACGCTCACACTTTTTTTCTCCATCTTTTCTTTTTCAGTAGTTAAATTTAATAAATAATTTGTTTAAAATGGCTATGATTTTTTTCACCAATATAAGTCCTTCTGAAGAGGACTCAAGTAATTAAGAATTTTCAGGAATTCTGCTTTAAAATTATTTTTCTCTGTGCCAATTTTTGAAAAGTCATGAATGTACCATGTTGACTTTTTTTTTTAGTTTAAATCAACTTTTTAAAATTAACTAAATCAATTTTTTCACTGCTTTTTGTATTTCTGACTACTTAAGTCTATTATTCTTTTTTCACCTTCTAACCATATGATATTTATAAATTCTGCAAACTGCTGAGCAATTTCTGGGAGATAAACTATGTTTCATTCTTTTTTTATTTATGGAGTATGTGATATCCATTAGGTCACTCAATGTTTCATTCAAATTAAGTTACAGTAAATAGACATCAACTTTTTAAAGCAATGTCCAATCTTCTGACCTCCATTACAGTTATTACTTTGGCAAACACACTAAAGGCTGCATTCATAACATGCATTTTCTATCTTGCAATTAACTTTTAGTAGTTCCCCAAATGCATGAATTGGTATGCCATAGAGCTCCAAAGTGTGATTGATTAAGCAGCATGATAGATGGTTTTAATGCATTTTGCTTTAATACTTGGTTTTAAATTATGGCAAAGACATCAAAGTGATTAGTTTAGGTGTGGCAGCTTCTAATAAATGTACTTAGCATAATTGATTGTCTGTGTGACTCAGCTAATTCATGAATTGATTATAAAATGCTAAAGCAGCAATGCAACGTTTTTAAAAGGAATTACTTCTTCTGTTTCCTTTCAACAGATTTCACTTAATGTACTGTCCCCTTCTTGGCTGGGACCCATAATGCAGATCAGCTCAGCAAATGGAAGGCAGAGTCTGGTTCTGCCACTTTGCCCTTTTTGGGATCGTACCCACCTCCCAGGCAATCTCTACCTTTAGCTGTGAGTAGTAGCATCAGACTTAGGTTACTCAACAGACAACAAAAGAATGACATAGTACTTCATTTAGAAGCACAAGGTGAGAAAAAACTTGCAGAGCCTTCCCTGCAAAAAGCAACTATAGAGGAGACTATAAAGTCCCTGAAGCACAAGCCCTGATTTACAGACTGTGAAGCAGATAGCACATTTTTATCAGTATATCTATAATAAATAAGAATTGTGACCTAACTCAGGGTCACAGTTACTGTAACTTGTGCACTCTGCTGGGAATATGTTTGGGGAAATTTGGGAGTGGCTGAGTCTGGAATAAACTGTGTGATCAGAACAGAAGTATGGTATTAGGAACCCATTTTCCATCTGGTGAGAAACACTTCAAACATCTCACTCAGCACTGCCCAGGAAAAAACCCTACTTAATTCTGATTTCTGAGTCTATTTATAATGAATCTAAATTTTTTCAATCTCTGTATTTGCCACACAAGTAGAAGCAGCTCTACGAGAAAGAGAGAAAAGGTTCTTAATTGTGTGAAAGCAGGCAGCAGACTTTTCAGACAGTGTAATTATTACACTCTTATGGCAGCAATTTAAGGCATTTATTGTGATATGAATGTAACTGCCCATATTTTCATTACCTAGACTGCCTTGCCCAAAGCAAAAGCATGGGGGAGTGTTCTTATGTTAGGTCAAGATAACAGCCCTGAAATTATGGGTTATCTTGCCACAACACTGAAACATGAAATTCTAAAAGTGGGGCCACTTGCAAATGGTTCATGTGGTCATCAGCATCCATCAGTGCAAAATAATAATAAAATAAACAAGAGAACATTTCCACAAGGAGATGCAAAAGAAAATGTTAGATTCAGGAAGTTGATTGTGAAGCTTTTCTTAAAACTTTATTGTGAATGCTCTTTCTTTATAAATCTTTTGCTGTCAAGAGGAAGTATAGAAGAAGAGAATCAAGAAAGGAGATACATACCTGTATTCAATGTGCGGGGCAGGGTTCTGGTAGCAGGGGGACTACAAGTGTGGCTTCTCTGAGAAGCTTCCCCTATGTCTGACAAAGCCAATGCCAGCTGGAGCCAAGACAAACCTACCACTGGCCAAGGCTGATTCCATCAGCAATGTTGGTAATACCTCTGCAATAACATATTTAAGAAAGAAAAGAAGTTACTGTGCTAAAGTAATTGTGGCCAGAGAAGAGACAATTGAGAATATGGGGGAGAAAAAACTCTGCAGATATCAAGGTAAGGGAAGAAGGGGATGGAGGAGGCGGGCCAGGTGCCAGAACTGGGATTCCCCTGAGCCCACGGTGAAGACCATGGCGAGGTAGACTGTACACCTGCAGCCCATGAAGATCCATGGGGAACCAGAGATAACCGGAGTAGGTGGATGCCTGAAAGAAGGCTGTGACCCCTTAGGAAGTCCATGCTGGATCAGGCTCCTGGCAGAAGCTGTGTACCCATGGACAGAGAAGCTCATGCTGGAGCAGGTTTGCTGGCAGGACATGTGTTGCCCTGGGGGACCCACACTGGAGCAGCCTGTTCCTGAAGACTTCACCCTGTGGAAGGAACCCACACTGGAGCAGTTCATGAACAACTGCAGCCCACGGGAAGGACTCACACTGAAGAAGTTTGTGGAGGACCCCACACTGTTGCAAGGGAAGGACTCCTCTCCCTGAGGAGGAAGAAGCAGCAGTAAAAACATGTGATGAACTGACCATAACCCCCATTCATTCCTCATCTCCCCAGGCTGAAGGTGGGGAGGAGGTAGGGAACTGGAAATAAAGTTAAGCCCAGAAAAGAGGAAGCTAGAGAGAGGGAGGAAGGTGTTTTTAGGATTTGTTTAACTTCTCATTATCCTGCCCTGATTTTGATTGGTAAAAAATTCAATTGATTTCCCAAAGTCGTCTGTTTTGCCCATTGGTGAGTTATAGCTCCCTGCCTTTATCTCAACCCATCAATCTTTCATTGTATCTTCTCTCCCCTGCCCAGATGAGGAGGAGAGAGGTTTTTCTGCATTCCCAACCAAGGTCAAACCACAACAATACCTAAGAACAGCAAAGTATGTAAGTTCTGAGATGGATGTAAAGGAAAGAGATCCCCTTGGATGCATGCAAAGAAGGTTTGGGGAGTAAAGAAAATAACAGAGGTGAGAAACAGGTGAGGGGATGTTGTGTGGATTCTTAGAGCAAAGAAAGAAAATTATTTATTTAGCAGTCAGTGGAGACTCAAGGTTTAAGGTGGTGCTTTATACAGTCATTAGCATTTTACCAACAGAATTTGCAAGACACTAAAGAAAAAACAGGGAATTGACATAGCAAAAGTTATAGTACAAGCCACACAAGTAAGGTAGAAATAAGCTTTCTATGAGAGAAAGAAAAAAAAAGGAACATGAAAGTGTTTATTACTCTTTACTGTGAGGATGGTGAGGCACTGGAACAGGTTGGATGAGGTTTGAGCAACCTGGTGTAATGGAAGGTATCACTGTCCATGACACGGGGGCTGTAACTAGATTATTTTTAAAGTCCTTCCCAACCCAAAATATTCTTTGATTCTGTGAATAAATTATCTTTATATTACATATAAGATATTCTAGAATAATTATTGTTGTTATTGTTATTATTGGTAATGTTCTATTTAAATATAATATTCTAATTATAATGTTCTAGAGAAGATTATTATATTTGATTCTAAAAGGATTATAACTCTTTATCATCATTTGTCCCTTTCAATTAATTTTAAAACATTTTAAAAAAAAATTGACTTGGATAAAGAGTTTTCCTGATGTTTTCTTTGTTCAGACTTGGACACATTTTCACTCACAATGCTCCTGTTTCTTTTCAGTCCTCAAGGTCTGTATAACATCCTTGGACTTCAGTGAAGACTTTTTCATTTACTTCAGTAAGGAATCAGGGAATAGAAAGATTTATAAAGGAATGAATATGATTTTCCTTCTTCCTACCGTCGTGAGTCTCCTGAGAAAGAGCACTCTATCATAAAAATATAAAAGTGCACCTAATATTTCCTAACTATTTTCAGTATTTGACAGTAAAAGATAAAATTTTCTATAGGGAAATACATAAAAATTGTGTGCAGCTTCAGACTTGTAAATGTATTTACTTGGTAAGCCTCTGCTTCTTATTTTATTACTTGGAGTAGAAAGTGTTCCTGTTTTATAGCTCTATTGAAGTTTCAGAAATTTAAACAAATTGTATTTTTTCCCTTCTATGACTATATAATTCATCAAGCCAGGGTCTTGCTCAGTTTATTACATTATTTTTCCATGCATGAAAATCCATTTGCTGCTCTGGGTCTTATTGAAAATGGTAATTTCCTGGGTGGATGCACATCTGTTATCATTTCAGAGTCCAGTGTGATGAGCCTGAGTTCAAAATCTCTTCTCAATGACACTAGGGCAACGGTAATACTCTGTTGGTTTCTAGTTTATTGAAACAAAACCAAAAAATTAAAAATAAAATACAATAAAACATTTTCAACAGTGGAAGGTATTGAGAATCATTTCTGCTGTTTTTATGTTGTTAAGTTTCTTTTCTAAGTCATGGAATCATAAGGACTAGAAATGAATCAATGAGTCAGCTATATACACACCTCATAGCAGGAGAATACACCAACAGAATAACAGAGGCTCAATCAATCATAATTTTGCTGTTGACATCATGGGCAGAAATTCCCTAGAACCAGGGAAAAAACAAAAAAAGAACATGAAACTCTTTTTTGTTTTAAAAATTTGTGTCTGTGCATGTGTGTTAGGTGAATAAAATAGAAATAGCTTTTCAAAAAGTAATGCGTTTTATGAAACATTTTGTGTAAGCAACTTTCAGAGCAGAAATCATAGAATCATAGAATATCCTGTGTTGGAAGGGACTCAACAAGGGTCATCGAGTCCAGCTCCTGGCCCTTCAGGACACCCCCAAGACTCACACCATGTGCCTGAGAGTGCCTGTATAACACTTCTTGAACTCTGTCAGGTGTGGTGCCATGGCCACTTCCATGAGGAACCTGATCCAGTGCTCAACCACCCTCTTGGTGAAAAACCTCTTCTTGATACCCAGCCTAAACCTCCCCTGACACAGCTTCAGGCCATTCCCTCAGGTCCTGTCACTGGTCACCAGAGAGAAGAGATCAGTGTCTGCCCCTCCTCTTCCCCTCATGAGGAGGCTGTAGACCACTATGAAGTGGTCCCCTCAGTGTCCTCTTCTCCAGGCTGAACAGACCAAGTGACCTCAGCTGCTCCTCATACAGCTTCCCTTCCATATCTTTCATCATCCTTATGGCCCTCCTTTGGACGCTCTCTAATAGCTTGATATCCTTCTTATATTGTGGTGCCCAAAAATGAACACAGATATCTATTTAAAAAAAGTTAATTATTTCTGAAGTCAAGAAAGCTTCCAGATGAACGAAAAATAATGCATTTTCATTTGTAGCACCGCATGAAGTGGTAATCCAATTTATATTTTGCTCACACAGACTTTATTATTTAGTGCGAAGCAATACATTCAAAAGCAGATTGACCTTCAGTAACATATGGGGAATTTTTTTAAGGAGAACACTGACACCAAAAAGGATTTTCATTCTGTAGTATTTCCTTCAATTCCTTCAGAAAGTCAGAATGACAGGAGAGCCACTTCAAGAGGCTTGTGTACAAAGCCATATTTTGGACAGAACATGAAGCTCACAAGTAGGTAACAAGTCATGGTGATGAATGACAATGTCTAGAAAACAGAAGGTTAACTATCCCAGCTCACGATCTTGCAGCCCTGCAGTTGCTTTCAGCAACCCAACAATTAGTCTTAATAAGACAACAAGCATTCCATAGGGAAATAAAGACAAAAATATTTGACAGCAGGCACCTGCTCCTGCATGAAAGAGGAACTCCTACCTGTATCAAGGAGAAAGAGAGCGAGCTGGACTACTACTGTGTACCCAGAGTGCAAATGAGCAATTTTCATTTTTTCTTTGATTAGTAGTAATTCCCTGTCTGAATATACAATACATTTTTAATGACTGAAAACACGTTTTACACTAGTCTAAAAACATTAGCTTGCTAACAAGTACAGTTTTATCAATAGTTTTGAAACTAGAATATATTCTAATCCTGATCTTTAAAAAGTCAGGTTTTTTTCAGATGGCAAACTTATCCTATATGGTAACACTGGTTTTCCTCCTGCAGCAGAAGTACAGGTAATCCATAAAGAGCTGGCAAAAGTTTATTTTATGCTATACAAGGAAACTAGGAATGACCTTGTCAAAAGCAAGTGAATTTGCAAGCCAACTGCACCATAGGAAACCATGAAACATCAATTTGTTACGGGGAATGTAATGCTAACATGATGCAGAACATGTTCTGTGAAGTATACTGCTTCTGGTTTGATCCAGGTTAGTATCTGTAAAGTTACTTCCAATACATATTGTCTATTCTATTTGTGAGATGGACCTATGTTCTCAGACCAGCTTATTAAAAAAATAACCCTACCAAGAGAATCAACCTACCTCTTACATCTTCTCACAATTATTTCTCACAATAATTACTTCTCACCTCTTATATCTTCTCACAATGCTAGAAAATTAAATTCTTCAAAACAGTGTTTCCAAGATAGAACATTATCTACTATTCAACACACAGCTTTGATCTTTATATATTCTCTGGTTGAAATGATAACCTTATAAATAATCAGGTCAATAATTTGTCTTTTGTTGGTATGTATTTTCTCAATACCCTTGCAATTCACTCTCATTTCACTGCATGTAAATATACTTCTGTGAGTCTATAACACTTTCTACCAAAACAGATTAATTCAGGTCATTTTTATGATAACATTTTTATTGGTCTTATTGTAGCTAGAAAAGCGTAAAATTTAGCACAGCTGCTTTTATCCTGCGTTTCAACACATTGTCGGTTCCGTCAAGCAAAGTACAGATGACAACAGTATCAGAAGACTTTACTGAAAGATTAATGGGCCCATCTGTCAGTATACTTGTTTCCTAGTCACATGCTAGCTTGAGTACTGGTATCTACAAGGATCTCAATACACTCAAGTTTATATCCACTGTACATCAAAGGGAAAGGAAAGAATCCTAAGAAAAAGGGTCCTGCCATCAAGCAATGAATACACGGAAAAAAGAAAAGTTAATTTCCAGTATTACTTACTAAATCCAGCAGAAAATAGTAGAAGAAATCTAGGGAAGTTAAAACATAGTGTTAAGACCATTTCCTTCTGGGATGTTTGAATTGCAGAAATAGACTTCTAGAAAGAGAGAGCAGAAACTATAAAAGCTGATGCCCTCTTGTACATTGACACAGCTCAGGTCCTACAGCTGCTTATCCCCTCACACCCCACTCCATGGACAGAGTGGGACAGCTGAGACCTGCTCTGTTCCATTCTTCAGGGACCAGAGACAGTAGAAAGACTGAGAGCATTTTAGAAATCAGCATCTTCAAACAAACCTGAGGCAGCAAACAGTTAATATTTTCTCTGGTTCCTTGTGACTGTTCAGATCCTATGCAGATCCTATGAAAGTCAGTGAGTCAGTGAATGCCCTCTTTTGTTCACCAAAAGCTCACTGTCTTGGGCCATGCTGTGCCATTATTACACACACTGCACATACTTAAATTCCACAGAATTTCATGACAAAAATAGCGAGAAAATAATATAGAATGATTATCAACATGCTGTTTCTACCACTGGAGTTTTCTGAAGTCTGGTTCCGTCCTTCCAAAGTCTGATTCCATTTATTTCTAGTGGAAATATTAATAAATTTCCATATTTCAACATAATACTATGATATATTAAATATTGAGTTAAAGCTGAGAGAGCACGAATACTGTAATTGTGGCAAAGCAAGTTTCATGAGTCAAGGAAATATTGTACTCTTTCAATGCACAATCACAATGATAATAATAAACCTGAAGTACAAAGAACTTGAGTGTGTGAACACTCTAGTCTAATCCCATATGATACTGGTGTTACAAATAAGTACACTATATCATTTACAAGGTATACATTTTAACATGCAAGCTCTGATTAGAGGAAATTATTTTTTAAATAATTTCATTAAGGGGGGGGGAATAGTAAATTGTCCCTTATAATACACATGCTACACTTTGAATGTCATATCTCTAATGTCCAGTATCTCCTCAGGCCAAGTCATTTACGATTAAAATGACCAGGAAGAGTTCTTGCTGAATCAGTGGGTACGTTGCCCAACTCCAGACACATGAGGCTCACCAGCCCCTCTTAATCAAGCAATCACATGCAAACTACCTACTGAGAAAGGCCAATGGCTGACTGAATTACCTGCTGTGGCTCAAAAAGCCTCAAGTAAATAGTATACAACACAGCTGAGACAAGGAGAAAAATATCTATCATCCCAGGGTTCATTTTGGGCTATTAATTTATCAACTCTGTCTCCAAAACCCTTCCTTTACTATCAGTGGAAAGTGACAGGGTTCCCCAGAGACATACTGGACCTGTAAGTCCAGCTGCAGCTCCAGCATGCTGCCTCAAGGAGCCTCTCTCTCTTCACTGACAGCAGGAGGAATTAGATAATCTAACCTCCAAGCTAAGGTGCCTACAACAGAGACTCCTCAAAACCATAACTATGAAAAATTAAACTGCCTTGGTCTCTACTATCCATAGACCTATTTCAATCTTACTGTCGGCGAACTCTCTCCCCCTTCCTTACAAAGTTCTACTGGCACCTTTTTTTTGGTCCAAACAGTATTTACCTGAGGATCACTTTTCTTGATAAAGTTTTGATACCTGTGCAGCCATTTTTCAGCTTACACTTTTATGAACTGAAAAACTCAAGGCTCAAGGAAGGTTGGGTTTTTCCATCATCATCATGCTTATCATACAGGTTTAAACATCAAAGGGATATCATCGCGAGTACATTTTGATCATGTACTCTTGGGTGTGGTTTTCTCTTTCACTACACTGTTTAGCATCAAAAATACAGTGGTTTTGCAAGCTGAGGATCTAATTCCACTTCACTTTAGGTAATGTATAGATACAGAACGGAGTCCTAGCAAACTAATTGCAATTTAGACAATGAACAGTTTTCAGTGAAGTACTGTGTCTTTAAAGAAATTCAATTGCTTGGAATACACTGACTTTATGCATTACTACCCAGATTCTCATATTCTCCTGGTATGGTTCAGACAGTCAAAAAAGTTCATAATTTAAAAGATTTTTCACTGTTAGTTTGTACCACTTCATGTAATTTTGCGACTAGGTGCTCTCATTTATGCCTATATGGCATAATGCCTTTGGGTATTTATTAATACTGTCCTTGACAATGTCCGAGAGACTGACATAATTCCCAGGAGCACTATTTTGATACTTCTAGCACTTACCATTTGTCATGGAACTAGTGCTGTAGTTCACTTCCAAGAGTAGCTCCCTCCTATGTTTCACAGACATCAAACACCTTTTCAATATCTCACATTAAAATCTCATCAAGAATACTGTAAAACCAGTTTAGAGTCTTCCAGTCAAAATGTTATGAAACCCCACAACACCAAGTTTGCTCATTATGTAATATATTACTATGGAAGAAGAGAGAAGTGTTGAGAATAAATTGGATTTTTTTGTTTCTCTACTGTGTTGGAATTCTCTCAGGGTTCATTAGTAGATAGTTACAGAAAACAGCAATCCCAGAGATCATACTGGAGAACATAATTTTCCTTAATTATTCCCTAACTAGCCTGCACAGGCTGATCTTGAGGTGAAGGCAGTAGACTCCCACAGCTTGATATCTCAGTAGTTATTTTACTTCCTTTCAATTTTACTTTTGTCCTGCTGGCACTAATAAGTAATTTTATTATTTATAAAATGCATTTACACTTTGTACTACCACGCAACAAGGCCCTTTCAGACTGTACTGACATGGACTGGAATTAACAAATATTCCCTTTAAGCTGACATTTCCATGAAGCAGCAAGTAATAACTTGGGGGAAAAAAATGAAAAAACTAAAGAAGTACTTCAAACATGCCTATCTATTCTTCTGAGAAAAATTTTGGTCCAGCTGTGAAAGAGCCTGTGTTCACATATCAAATCAACAGCAACACCAAATTTCCTAGTAGGGTGCAAGGAATCCATAATAGCTTTTCAAACTATTAAAATACATAAATATAAGCTTTCAAGCTTACAGTTCAGCAAATGAATCAGCACTTGGAAGAAACTGTAAAAGGAAAACAAGATCAAAATAATTTTTATTACTGAATTAATTTTTTTATGAGGCAATTTTATCACTTAGGAAGTGTTTTGAATATCAAAATATATTGAGCAAGGACCTTAGCAGTCTATAGGTGGTTCCTGTGAAATGGAAAAGTTATTTAAGGCTTATAAATTAAATATGGAACTGCTTTTGTTTGCTCTGATGATGTTGTTCTCTTCAGTGATTTTGAATGAGGCTGAAACATAGACCATTCTTTTGCTGCAACAACAACATCTAATTTCAAAATGTCCATTATGCCAAACCAAGGGCAGAATAATTCATTTGTATGCTAAACATATGTCAAGAAACATGCTACAAACAGCTTTTAGACAGGTAACAGATGGAGAACACCTTTATTTCCCTGCAGTTCATCTGCCTCCTGTGTTAGCCCATGCACTTAAAGTTTTGAATCCATAAGCTAATGGTATAGCCCTTTGAAATTCATCTTTCTGGCACTTTTGGTAAAAGACTGAAAAAATTTTCATTTGGACGTAGTTCAATGTCATTGGAAAATAATTTTTCTTACCCTGATATTACCATGAAGGTAATTTTCTCAAGTTTGGATCCTATATGGCAGCATTTTAATAGAGTGACCTACCACCATTTAATAGCGAGTTCCACTAGAAGCTGGAGCCCTGTGACAGACAGTCTCAATTCAACCTGTACTAAACAAACCCTCTCTATCAGCTCTGTGTGCCGTATCCAGGTAGGGATTAGCTGTGCCTTACTGCAGATTCATGAGTTTGTTCCATGGAAAGTCATCCTGTCTCTCGAAGTATTGCAATGCCTGTCATGTATAATCCAGCACTAATTCAAAGTGGCTAAGGCAAAGTCACTTCCAGAGTCCCTGAGCTCCAGCAAACACGGTGGCCAGCACGGGGCCAATTCTGCCTGGCTGGCACCCAGTTGGGCATATCAAACTCAGCCAAAACGAAGTTCATCTCTAACGAAAAGCATTCAGTGGTCTGAGGAGCAAAAAAACTACTAAAGAAAACTTTTGAGCATCCTGAATTAAATCCTCTCTTTTTCAAAGCTGCTCTGATAGGTTCAACTCCATACAAGTTACTTCTAATTTAAATAAAAACAGTTGCAAAGTACACTTGGTCAAAACCACACAGGAAACAGAAAGGACCAGTTCAGAGGACAGCAGAAGAGATGACTCATCTGGATGTTTACAAAACACAGGTACAAGTGTTTAAAGCAGAGCCTGTAAGGCAGGCCAAGGCAGGTTCTTGCTAGAAGAGGGAGGGCTGCTATGGTGTCATGTCAAAATGCAATCCAGGCTACACACACCTGGTTTTGGTATCTCCTGCAGCAGACCTGGTGCAAGGGTGGGCTACGCTGAGTATCCTGTTGCATCAGAAGAATTATATGCATTGCAGAAGGATTGCTCATAGTGCCCTGGCTGTTATACAATTACTATATGACCAGCATAGGAGCCTGTCCTCACACAGGTCAACAGTGGAAACTCCGATGTTTAACATTTATTCTGGGCACTTCCCAGAAAAAAATATTGAGCTTACATGAGTGTACTGGGCCTGCAAATGTTCACATCATGGTGCAGCAGCTAATCTGCTCCTGCTTAGTGCATTTGAAATGTTGACAAGCTTATTCCAAACTACAGGGAAAGTTAGTAGCTGAGAATATTTGAAAAACGTAGGCACCAAGTAACTCAGATTCCCTGTCTCTTCTACTTATGAAGGCAGGAAGGGATGCCTGTCGTCTCCTCAGCATTTCCTCCCCACTCTTACTCATGAGTCTCAAGTCATCTATTCAAAACACACATTCGGTATAGCAGCACTGATGCTTACACAGATGAAACAATATACAAGAACTAAAATAGTTCTATGCTTTGTACACAACGATTAAGCAGATTGCTTTTCACAATTTTGTTGAAAAGATCAGAAGAATATGTGACAAAATAAGAGTGTTGGACTCTCAGGTTTAAAGCTCAACATTTTACCTCTCACAACTCTGCAAGTACAGTTGTTGAAGACAGAGATGAAAGCCAATTACATTGTCTTACACATACCAAGTTACAATGATCTATTTAAATTAACATTTCGTTTAGAAGGCCATTTACGGCAGAGAGAGAAACAGCTTCCTGAACACAGATTTCCAAAGCTTTCTCCTCTCCTAAACCTTCCATTCAGGATC
This sequence comes from Lycocorax pyrrhopterus obiensis, assembly GCA_014706295.1. NCBI lineage: Eukaryota > Metazoa > Chordata > Aves > Passeriformes > Paradisaeidae > Lycocorax > Lycocorax pyrrhopterus. The sequence goes on from JACSVZ010000006.1 coordinate 22,410,869, forward strand.
AGTCAGCCAAGCTCCCCACTTCTCTGGGCTTGTGGGGCAGCACTCGCTCCTGCCATTAAGTATGACAGACACTAATTGGGACCTGTCCATTTAGGTCTATAGAGACTCCTTTGTTTTCTTTTCTGTCTCTTTAAATGATGACATACCTGGATGGTTACACCGATACTGGAAATAAGTGGTTAATCTATTGGTCAGGGTTGAAAAGCAGGTGAAGAACACCTGAAACATTAGCTGCAAAATCTTTCATTGTGATCATCTAATCACTCTGAGAACAGTAATTTTGGCATGAAGATCTAATAGTCAAACCAAAACTAATAACAAATAATGATTCATTCATCATAATCACTTCAAATGATTTAATCAATTATCTGAATGCCCTCAAAAGACCTTAAAGAAAACATCTGGAAAAGATAAAATATTTTTTGTAGCAAGCAAATATACACCCTTAAAAAAAACAAAACCACAAAAATCAACCAACCAAATTAAAAAAACATAGATAAATAAATAAATAAAGGCATGAACCAGAGGGGCTTTTATTTACTTAGAGAAAAATTACGCCAGCAGAACACAAACTGGAGAACTCCTGATATTTAGAAAAAGATCAACAGTATTTCTCAGGAACCATGCTGTTCAGATGTTACCATACTTCTTTACTCAGTGTCCAAAAGTGCAGACTCTCTACTCAGTGCTGTGTTTGTCCTAAATACTGCCTTCCCAGATCTCAGACAAGAATGCCATGGACATTGCTCCCCTTGGAGGTACCAGTACTTTTTCATTGCCTTGCCATGATCCCTGCCCCAGTTGGTCACTCCTGAATCTCTCCCTCAGTAAAGGCTGAGTGGCTTTATTACCAACAAGATACAATAGATCCAGAATTACAATAACCACACAAAACTAGTCGGAACAAACAAATTCAAAACTACCACCAAAAAAAAAAGTCCAGAAAACACCAGCACCCCATTCTTTTTATCCTTTTCTATTGTGTTTTGGTCTACGTGTCCTTCTCCATTAACAGACCTTGTCTGGAAGATCAGAATATAAATAAATCAGAGGATGTTCCAATGCTGAGAGTAATCTCTCTATGTGCATGAAGCCTGTGAGATTTTCTTCATGTGCCCAATATGAGGTAAAATAAATCACAACCTGCACAGGACTCTTGTCTCTAATGCAAGGAGACACAAGACCTTCAGGGCAGGAGTGTTTTCTTATTTGTTTTGCCACCTCTACCCTCCCAAATCAGATAGCACTCGGTTTGAGAACCCAACAAGCTGAGCACCTCCCTGTGCCCTCCCCCAGACAGGGGAAACTCGCAAAGAACAACACACACAAAATGTTACGGATGTCTAAAATCTATACGTAACCCAAAAAAAGCACCTGCTCCCTTCACAGAGCACTTTACCAGTGAATCTCACTAAATATTTAGGATAGCTGTAAGCTCTGTTTGCATTTTTTTTCCTGTAAGGGTATTGGAATATTATTAATGTGCTTGTTATCAGTTACTACTATTTTAAAGTGGACTTAATTTGAGGTAATATTCTATCTTTCATCAGGACTACTTTTCTCATGAAAAGTGTGCTTGAATAGGCTTGTTAGTATTAAAGCTATCACATTCATCAGCTGGAAACAATACCCAAAGTCCCAATGCTGGTATTACCAAGCCATGATTTGGAGTAGATAAGGATATAAAAAAATTTGCACCTTGATTAATTCATAAATAAAGTTGGATAACTGAAGAGAAGTTGACATTAAACAAAGCAACCTTCAGGGAACATCCTGGGTTCTTGCTGCTCTACTGGGAAATATTCTGCATGACTCAAAAAAACCTTGTTTATCAAGGTAAATATGTCAAGAAGGAGTTATTCAGACATAGCCTGAAAACAATACAGATTTTAAAAACAATCTGCTTGAAGTATTGTGAGGCCTCTTCCCCAGAGAAAACCATTCAAAATGTCATACAAACAACAAATAGAAGTAATCAAGTTGTAAAATGATGGAAGAACTAACAGCAATAATAAGACAAGGACAAATACACAGCTCTGTTTAGAAACAAAAACACCAGTAAAGACTGAGTTCAGAGGACCTATGCTGGCACTTTCCTACCTAATTTCCTACGTACCCTTCTGTCTCGACAGTTCCACCACTACCTCTACCACACTTTTGCCGCTTTAACCTTTTCTTCTCCCCTTCCCCACACACAACACGTCTTTCTTTTCCTTGCACCTCACACCTACACCACAGCTGCTGTCATCCGAGTGAGGAGGAAGAGGAGGAACAAAAGAGTTGTTCCGAGTTCTGAGAACAGAAACAGTCTAGAATGGCAGGGAGGGGTCTGGAAGGCTTTGCTAAGCAATGCTAGTGGGGGTGGGAGAGCTGAGGCAAGAAGCAACCACAGCCCCACCCAGTCCTCCCTGGCAGGAGCACTAAAACTTGTCTACCCATGTGTCTACTGTCTGATAGGTACCATGGGCTCTCTGACACTCTCTCAGCCTGAAAAAGAAGAAACAGTCAATTATTTCCAGCAACATCTTTTAGACTCTAAGCAATGACCTACTTCACCTAATAGCTAAAGCTACATGCTTTGTCTGGAGGTTGTAAATTCTTGGCTGAAGTTCAACACCAGCAGCCTCTTACTTGTTACCTTACCAGGAAAATACAACATAGAAGATAATAGCTTTTTTTTTTTTTTTTTAATCAGAAGATACCATTCCAAATGTTATGTCAACAGCTGTTTAATGTTGACAACACAACGGTCAAGACTGAATAGACACAATGTGCAAGCACATGCAAATATTCTTACATCTGATTCTATATGCAGCAAGTCTGGAAAATCATAGCACTAGCATTTGATTCAGTGTGGAGAGTAAAAAAGTTGCTTTCACTTCAATATTAATTTGCCCAGTTTTTATACAATGCAACCTGAAACAAACATAGGTCGTGCAAGAACCTTAAATTGAAGCTAACAGGCTTTTACTCAAAGTTATGTTAATAGTGAAACCAGAAGCTACAGCTTTCCCAAAGCAGATTTTTGGCTAGTCAGAGATGAGTGCTTTTTAAATACCTGCTTCTTAAGACTTTCATCTTCTTAATTTTGGATAGTCCTATTAGGCCGGCTCTGATGTTTGAGATAAGTAATGGAGGGTAGTAAGACACGATGTATATAAAGCAAAGACACTGATGTATTGGTAATTGCTTTCATTAGTCAAACGCTGATAAAATTTTTGAAGCCAACCCCTCAATAATGATATTTTTTAACTCCAGCATTTAGAGAGAGTATGCAATGCACATCCCTAGTTTTAAAACTATGATAGGATTATTGTCGAGGAAAATCTTTACAAAAAGGTTACTGCATTAGAAAACACTTTATACAGAGCTTGAGGACTAATTTATTGGAACCAAGATAACACAATATGCCCCACTACATTCTCAGAGAATGAACAGGAATCCAGCAGCTTGGAGCAGAATCAGAATCAAAAGGGCTGTGAATTTCAAAGCTACCCAAAGATCACAAGTCTGCGCAGCAGTTCATTACACCTTTTCGCAAAGCTAAGACTTTGGATTTGGCTAGAAAGGAGTGTGGGAGCCTTTTTAATACAAGGCTCCTCCAAATCATCCTCACAAATAAAAGGATCATTAGGATTACAAAGACAAATCTGATTTTTAAGTTGCAGGACAAATCTTACCTCTACATGAGTTACAGTGTATGTATGTAGGTATGAGACAATTTTCTTTCACCATCTCTTCTGTAGTTCAGATTTAGACCTACAAGAATGGTCTTCCAGGGTAATTTTTTTTTCCTTTTTAGTTCTTGACTTCTTCCTTTCAGACATCACATTTTAGAAACAGGTTCCTCATCTCAAATTTGATCTGTCCAAATGTGACCTTTTCTACCTTAACAATTCCTCTCTTCTTTATCTTTTCTAAGGCATTTAACAACTCCACTGCACTTTCTGTCTCTCAGGATCTCCCATAAGAACAAGCAAATAAAAACTTGCTTGTAAACATGATAAAAAAGGAATTCTTCGGGTTTCCACCATTATGAATATAATGACAGAAAATACGTCAGTCTGTACTGAAGCTCCTTAAGTCCTTTTGTGATATATTCTGGAATTTTAAGAGGTTTGCACTGGGAAACTAGTTATCACTCACTCTAATTTAGCAAGCCAAAAAGATCAGGTCATGTAGAAATTTTGTCATTCTTCCAATGAAAAATAATGCAAAAACTCATGCTACTAATTAAGAAGTATCTAGCTGTCATTTCTCATTCACTATAGTTTTAACAGAGAAGAAACTGTTCCTTCATCAGGACTTATGGGAGTATGTGGCACCCCACCCGCAAATGTAGATCAGTAATAGCTATTGAAAACAAAATCCTTGTTATTATAGAGATTTCCAAGAATTTCAGCTAGCAGTAGAAACAAATGGGTATATATGATTGCTAATATACTTTAAAAAGTAAGATATGAGCCTTTGCTTTGCTAGTCACTAGGGGTTTTTCCCGTTTGTTTCTTTTATTTTTTCCCAATTACTGGCTTCTAAATGAAATTACCAGTTTATGATAATACAGGCTCTTAACAATTTACCCTCTCCTCTACCTCTTTCTCTTCTCTAGGATTTCTTTTAAAAACAAGGCTTATTTTCTCTGTAAGCTAGTTTCTTTTCTAAGCAGCATGGTTTTCCCTTCCAATTATTGAATTGGGGCTTTGGGGGCATCTAATTAAATGTTCTTAAACTGCTCCCAATTAATATAATTCTATTTCTGTTTAAATTGTCTTCCACCTGAATGGGCATATAATTGCTTTCTAATTGCTAAGTTATTGTTTTCAAAACATCAAGCAGATATCCATTACTGATGTGAACTATAGTGTATGTTTAACTCAAGTTAAACCATCGCCTTCATAACTTAGGTTTTCCGTTTTTCATAGATTCTATAGAATGAATTAATTTTGTAATTTGCCTCAGTCTTTTGCTGCAGAAATCAGCTTGCACACTGCATTGTACCACAGTTTTTAAAATACTGATCAATGACAACTAATGTAAATAAACACAGGGAGTGTTACTCTTCCATTTTTTTAAAATACTCATGAACCTGTGGGTTGTATACCAATATCATCTTGTTAAGAAAAAAAGGAAAAATTACAGTTGTTGCCAGTTTGTTTTCCAGCTACTTTAGGAGGAGAAAGGGTATTTAATAACATATTATGACACAGGAAAAACATCATTTTAAAGCCATTCAACCCCTGTTCTAATATTTTCATTTCAGAATATATGCTGCCTCTTTAGATCCTGACTTTATTAACACATAATAAAGTGAAATCTGATATCTGTAAGTGAATCTGAAATTGAATGACAAAAAATCACAGCATACATTTTTATCAGCATGCAAATGAACACTATAACTGGAGTTCTTGCTTCCTGGAATGACTTTGGTTACTCTTTTTTTTTTTTTCTGCAGAAGAGGGGTGTATTTGAAGCTCTCTTTAGAATCAGGAGCAAAAAAATCATCCTGTACTTTTCAGTTTTCACTATCTAATTTCTTTCTTTACTTCCATGACAAAATTCTAATGGAGAGGTATGAAAAGTTAATGCAGGAGGTTTCTTCAACCCTCCTGAAGTTACAAAGTCTAAAGTTCAAATTTATTAGTACACGCTTACGAAAAATTCTTCATACTGAAATCATTCATAATTTGGACTAGTATTAGAATCAGACATACTTCAAAGGAATAGAAGATTAGTTGAGATAAGCACACAAAATCTGAAAGCTCAAGTAGACACATTAGTGCTGGAAAATCCTCAAATATGCTGCCTGACACTAAAAAAAAGTGTGACAGCAAGGCTGAAACGCCTCAGAAGGATGAGCCAGCATTCTCATAAGAGAGAGCAGACTGTGACAAAACTCTAATAGATAGGAAATATCAAGAAAAAAAAATAAAGGGGGAGTTAAAGAAAGAAAATGCAAAGCTGAAATGCAAGTTAACCTAAACCAAGCTCATTATAGCTAACTTCCTTTCGATGTCACAGGTAGCTCCGGTATTTAATTCTCCAACGTACCCACTGACTTATTTTGTATCATTATTTTAGCTGTCCATTAGTAATAAACTTAGTCAACAGCTGAGCTTCTACCTGGTAGCAGTTTTCAAGGAGCATTGGGACCAAATTCGAGCATGAAGGAGTGTATCTGTTTATGTATATTGAAAAACAGACAAGTTCAAGATATGGCCCTATTGGAGAAAGTCCAGCATAGGGTCACTAAAATGATGAAGGGACTGTGAGGAAAGGCTCAGAAGCTGTGACTGTTTAGCATGGAGCAAAGTAAGTTTGGTGGAGTCTTATCAATGTATATAAATACCTCAAGGGAGAGTACTAAAGAACAGAGACAGACTTGTTATAATAATGCCCAGTGACAGGACCAGAGGCAATGCACACAAACTTAAACACAGGAGGTTCTCTCTGAACATCAGGAAGCACTTTCTCACTGTGAGGGCAGCTGAGCACTGGAACAGGTTGCTCACTAGATTTTGGAGTTCTTCATCCTTGAAGATATTCAAAAGCCATCTACAGCAGAGCATCTTGCCCCAGAAAAGCTTATCTGTTCCTTTTTAGCTGGTGAAATAACTCAGGGCATCTCGCCCCTCACAAAAGCTTATCTGTTGCTCACTAACTGATAAAATAACTCAATCAGCACAGCTTGTCTTGGAGGGAGTTAATTTGGTGCCATGGGAGTAACACTCCCAGCTGACAATAAACATCTTGCTGTGGAAGTGAGATCTGGAAAGATAAGCTGGAATTTTTGACTGACACAAACTACACCAAACTTTCAAAAAGCTGAAATCTTCTGCACATTCCTTGGAAAAGTGTGGGCCTTTCTTCCCAATGCTGGGATGCCTTGTGGTTATTCCTCTAGAGGCTGACTGAAAGGACTTTGTGTTCACTATCATCATTTTGGTGGTAAGTTACATTGACTCTCAATCTGTAATATTTTATTCTAGCTTTAATATAGATACCTTGGTATCATGCACTGTTTTATGTAATCTACTAGTAGTTCTTTTTGCTTTATACTGTGTAGTAAGTAACTCTGAGGTCTTTTTTCTATTATCTCCTGTCTATTCAATAAATAACTCATCTTATAACAGACCTGATCTACCATCCTTAGAACTTGTGGGCCAAAACAAATTTAGGTGCAGGCCACCTAAATTTAAGCTGCTGCCAAAAATATGAGGCTAAGGCAGGGCTTGCCTGAAGCCTCCCCTCGATCCATAACACCATCTGAACTTGGGCCTGGACTACCTGCTCTAGGTGACCCCATCTGAGCAGGGGAGGGTTGGACAAAATGACCTCCAGAGGTCCCTTCCAACCCTCAACCATTCTATGGTTCTTTAATATCATCTTATCCCAGAACAGGGAGAAAGAGGGTCAGATAAGAAGGAAGATTAGGAACCTAAGTGGTGGAACACAAGTAAATTTCAAATCCAAAGCACAGCTTCTGCCAGTTCAATATTCAGCTGTTCGAAAAACTGAGAACATTTTTATGACTGTGTGATTACTTCAAGTTTTCTAAAATACTTCGTTCACACTCCATTCATGTGAACTTCATCATTCAAAAACAGGAATCTATAACTCAAGAGAAAATTGAACTTCTTCATTACATAAGATACTAGCAGTTTCTAGTTTGATATAGTAATGCTCTCAAGTGTAGAACATGTTTACAAAAAGGGCTAAAAAGATCATTTTCTTCTTTTATTTTAAAAAAAAACCCAACCAAACAAAGAATCCTCACAAAGTTAAGTTTCTTAGTCCAGACTTTTAATCTGAAGAGGTAGTTTTATTTCAGCAATAAGACCTGCATTTCTAACACAGGCATGTGCCCGTCTGCTTTACAGAAATACAGTTTCTGCATTATTAATAACACAAAAGCTTCCATCACCTGTCATAAAGAATTTCAGTTTTCAACATTTTTCTGATAGCAGTGCTAATTTCCTGAAGTACCAAAACATTCTTGATGCTCTCAGTGTTTGAAAATGCATCTATCAGCACTTAAGTTAGCTGTAGAGCTGATATTAAAGGTCTACCTTATGTACTGTTGAACAAGACTACATAAAACTAACCTGGCATTTCACAATTTCTTTAACCTTCTCTCTGACAAGACAAACACAAAAAGAATGACTGTTATAACTAAAAAGGTGAAGGCAGAAATGCACTTCCAAAGTTTAGCAGAAAGCTAGGAGATTATTCATTTCTGAGGAAGGTATTATCCCAAGACTGATTTAATGAGGAACGTTTCTTTAGTCGCATTCATTTCACATAATATAGTGGCTGATTTTCTTCCTTACTCAAGAAATAGTTTGTCTCTTAGGCACAAGACCTCTTTAAATTGAACTGTTTTCAGGTTTTAACAGTTTTGTTCATGAGTTATCCTTCACCCAAATGTTATTAGTTTGTGTGTTATGACCCTCTAACAGTGTTTCAGATAAATTATTTTATGAGCAAACAAGAGTCCTAATAAGCAATGCCTACGTATTTCACTTGAAATAGGTGTATATAGATGAATTTATAAATATCAGGATTTTCCAGTAACTAACTGGCACTTCCAGTAACTTTGGCACCTATCAACAAATTCTTCTTACTATAGAAGTACCTCAGACTAGTTTCTACAGAATGATTTATTACATTTTTGTTTCAGTCTTTATCTTTCCAAAGACTGCACGCTGCTGTATGTGTGTGCCTGCTATCCACAGGAAAGGCCTACAGCCTTCCTAGTTCTGTGGCATTCACTAAAATATTATTTAGGATTCTGTAACTTTTATTTAGCTATCATTTCTATCTGAAAACAGGATTAAACCATAAACTCATTTGCAGTCAACAGTTAAAAAAATCTCATTGATTTAGAAATATTGAAGTATCAGGATAAAATACAACAGGTAAATTTTACTTGCAAATTGGTTCATTAATTTTTCCATATAGGAAGAATTTTAAAGAAATTTTGGAATTAGAAATAACTAATGAAAGTTTTATTCATGATGGTATTCCTCTGGAGACTGCTAATATGACAGAAAGGCATGTGCTTTAAATAATTTTTTTAAAAAACCCAAACAAACTATATAGTAGAAAAGCTCTAAATCTTCTCAATTGAAATTTAAATTTTGATGTGGATTCAAGAAATACAAATTTTCTCTATTACGTATTGGCTTGAGCAAAATTTGATAGCAAAACTTTGCAAGTTTTCAGTGTATCTTTATTGGCTTTATTCCTAATCTGTTTAATGCATTTTCTTCATGCTAATTCATTTTTATTTTCCATTACTATTAATAAAAAATTTAAAATACAAAAACGCCAGGCCAACAGAACTCTCTCCCAAGCCTCACAACATCACACTCATATATGGAACAAAATAAACTTATTGCAAGTATTTTTCCTCTTTTCATCTTTAGAATATAATGCTTTAAATATTGAAATTGTATGATTAGTTTAACTTAAAACCTGTGCAGGAACACACATATGTCATGGTGTATCATCTAACTAGCCAGAGTTAGCCGCACCAAGACTTCAGTGAGGAAAATCTTTGTAAAACTTTTGTAAAATGACTTAAAATATGATTAACAATTCACTGTGTGATGTGGGGCTGAACACCAAAGGACCGGTAAGGACCTTTCCCTTGCAAAAAAAAAAATGGGGTAGTCAGATATTATTTTTCCGTCCTCCTTTGTTAAGAGTTACTTTGCTATTTTTTGCATCCCTAAATGGTAGAAGGCAGTAGAGGCTTCTCTTGGCCACATGCAACAAGTTGCAGGTGGAGTCTGGGGAGGAAGGTGCGGGCAAGAATGTCTTGGATTTCCCAACTCCAGCTCCCTGTTAGCCCAAAGACAGACACTCCTCTCCCAGAGTAGATGGGAGAGGTAAGTACTTACTCTGCTCCATGGACAATTCTCCCAAAAGAAAAATATGCCAGCCAGGTTAACTGGGCTCATGTACCTTATTTCTGACAAGGAAAGGAAAAAGAGATGAGTGCTATACAGCTGACTCAGGATGGCAAGAAACGGTTCCTTACAGTACAAGATACTCATGCCAAGAATATTGCAACGGTAGATTCAAAATCAACTGTAACTACAGGATTTCCCTGACACATTTCCCTTCTTGTAACTTACAAAAAAACCTGAATGATGCTGTCATCCACTTTGCATTCAATTGCCATGAATATTCAACAAATAGACTTTGAATGTTAAGAAACTTCAGTATAAAGAATTCTCCCGGGAAGAAGAGAGAAACCCATTCAATGACTGGTGAATCCATCCCACAAGCTAGGTTTTCAGGTACTGGATAGAAACAACAGGTTTTTACATATAATTTGAATCCTGGAATGATTGGCAGGATGATTCAGGAAACAACTTGGGATAGCTAATCTATTTAAAAACAAAACAGTCGTTTGCAGAAAAATAACATGACATTATAAATAAATACAAATTTTATGTTCAGACCCTCCAAGGGTATACTTAGACCATTAATTGGTTCAATTTCAGTGTTAATAAATCCTACTTTTACTTTGAAAGTAAGTATTCATTTTCCCAGACAGAAATTAAGCACATGCTTAAATAGAAATATTACATTGCCATCAACTGAGAAAGGCATGAATTACGTTAGCCTTCATCTGTCAAAATCTATTATTTCAAAATATACTGCTAGAATTGAATGCAAGAATTGGTCAGAAAAACATTTTAAAACTTTGCGTACCAGTACAGAATATACTCTACAGGAACATGTAAACATTAGCCTATACATGGTGGAAGCTTTTAAAAGTTATATTCAAGTCAAATATATTTTTCAATGAAACTTAAAATTTTGAATTTTGAAGGTGCATTGAAAACTCGAACCCAAAGTTTTCCACTGAAAATCAGAAGTTCACAAATTAAAAATACAAAATTACAAAAAATGCAAAACTGCCTTACTTACTCTAGCTTCAAAAATTGCAATTACTCCATGAACTATGCTTTTCTCAATAAAATTTTGCAATCTCCTCTTATGGAAGAAAAAAGTGAAAGGGTTGTGTGAGAACAAAAACTACATTTCTAGTTAAAACATTTGTGGTTTACAGCCAAAGTTTAGAGTCAAAAAACCTGTTGAAACAAATAAATGACGACAAAGTTCTTTCACATATCTATCTTTAAAACATTATCATCTCACTGAAGATGGAAAAAACAGTTTCAATGGAAAAACTGTATCACTTCTGAATGATATATATTGGATGTAATTATTTTACACAACTTGCAATCTTGATTTGAGCATTAAAAAAATTCTAACTTAAAGAGAATTGGTCTTTAATTTATTCCCAATCATACTGTGACAGCTCATGTTGATAGCTCTTGGCCACAGTCGTTTGTTCACACCATGCACATGAGGTGAGACAGCTAATGAGGAACTATAAAGGGAAGTATCTCCACTCATATTTCATTAACTTTATCTTTCATTTTTGCATAATTACATTGTCTTTGAAAAAAACATACAACTGTTACTGTGGGATTCCACAAAATTTCAGCATTTCCTACATAATGCATGCAAAGTTGTTGCATATTGGCTCATATCTTCCAAGGAAAAACATACATATGCACTCGATATGCAAACATATATAGTATATTAAGTATCAGAAAGAATAATTGTGTGTTGAACTTCAGTATGAAGCTGAAGCTCTGAAGTGGATGTGGCCTGGTTTTATTGAGGACCTCCTGTAACTATTTGATGATCCTAACATACATTGCATTTCAATGAAAATCTGTTCTTTGTGATATGTTGAATATTCATCCCCACCATTTTAAAATGCATTGAAGTTATTCAGATTTAATTAGGGAAAAAAAAATGCATTAGCATGCTTCATGTCCACTTCAGCAGAGGACTTTTTAAACATATGTTAAAGGTGTCATATGTATTCATTCAGTTCCATGCAAAAAATTCAAAAATAGATAAAAACATTCCAAAGATATTTCTAGCACTTTATTTTCCATGGATGGTGAACAATCAGGGAAACCCTAAAGCCTAACTGCAACACTTTCTGTATATGGAGAATTATGAATTTTATCTACTATAGAGAGTTATGAAGTAGACCAAATTTTTATTAATATCAAGATTTTAACATATTCTCTGGCATTTGACAAGTATGCGTGGATCATGAATGTTTTGCTTTTTTCTCAAAGTAGTAATTATTTTCTTTTGCACAGATTCCTTTCAAATAGACACTTCCTTACAAAACAAAAGAACTCCAAGAATCATAAGGCAAGTTCTAGTGCATGTCTCCCTTATGGGTTGAAGGATAAACAGAAAACCTCAGACAAACACTTCCACACACTAGGAGATGAGTAATTGAAGTATTTGTAAATGTATACTTTTTGTATACAGCTTAACCACACAAGTAAATTAATAAGATGCTAAACTAAGATGCAAAATTCTTGCTGATGATTACCTGAGGTGATACCAAAAATATTTATAGAAATAAGGTGAACCTCAAATCCTGCCTTCTTCCTCTTCAGGTAAACACTTTGGATAAAAGCTGGGTCTTGGAATACCCAATACGATGAGAAATGTCATTGCATGGGTACATTTCAAAATTCCCTAGGCTGTCTATAGCAGATGAAAATGTATTTTTAACTGATGCATGGAACAAAAAGTACATGAATATACCACGATGCATTCTGCTAAGATGTACTTTTACTGCTGTCCTAAAAATGTATTTGGTATGGATGCACAGAAGCAATAATCCTTGTCTCCTGACAAAAGGCATTATGCAAAACCTTGGATTTCCATATTCCATATAACCAGCAGTGCTCAGTAGGTATTTCTGAAAGCCTTCACAAAGAGACATAAGCAAGAGATACTTCTCTCCCTCTCTTTTGGTCTTTAACAGCATTTATCTATCCATCATTCTCTTGTTTCTTTGAGAAGACAAGTAGGTATTTTCACGTCATCAAAAAGATTGATCTTCAGATTGATCATCTAAAGGATGAAAGATCTTTTCCTAAATAATACAAACACAAGGTCCAGGCTGAAATCTGGCAGAAGAATGACTGAATTCACAAGTGCAGCATATCAGGTAAGACCAACAGGCAGAATGCTTCTCTTGAAATGAGACTGGAGATCTTCCAGATAGAGAGTTTAAAGGTGAAATGGAAACTAAGCAGAACCAAACCCATGTAGTGGCTAGAATACACAGGAAGAAAACTGATTTCAGAACTAGCTTTGAGCATGCTTAACCTGAACTTTACTGGAGACTCCACTGTTATCAAAAGGCAAAAAAGGTATTATCTAAAAATTTTCATTGAAAACCAATTTTGATTTTTCCTGTTAGATTCTGGGTTTCAGATTGCAGAATAGACTTCATTCATTCATTTTTCTGAGGAAGTGATTTCTTCTCTTTGGTTATTTGAGGCACTATATAGTTTAGACTTTCTTAACCTAATATTTCTTCTGATGGTTCTTAAGCTATGGAAGATAGAAGTGTGTGCTATTTTTTAACTCAAGTGAGATTTTCATATCAATCTGATTTATATCAGACACTTAATAATTGTGTTCTTTGACACAATAGACTCCTGAAGTTAAATGTTTCTATTTAACTGAGTGTTCCTCAATGTTATGTGAATGTTATTTTTTGTTTGTTTTCCTTTCCCTTGCCACAATCACTTTGTATAATGAGATGTGGCACTACTGCGAGTTCAAACCCCAGCTTATGGATTGCATGAAAGTAACTGTCACTTGTAATCATTATCAGTAAGGGGGTTTTGGGGATTTTTTTTGTCTTATATGCAATGACAGCATTTTGTTTGCCTGCTTCTATTATTCAGAGCGGGTAACTTAAGGTTGTGATGGTGCAATTCATGATGATGCCTGGAGACATTTAGAGAATTCCATTCAAGGAAAACTCGATGATTATTTATTTGTCACTAATTCATTCATATACTAAGGCAAAGAGCATGCTTAAGGAGAAAGAGAATAATTTCCCTTTTTTATTTTTAAAGGATTGTAAAAAGTCTCTTACATCAAACACTATCCTCATAATCATCTCACTTAAACTTCATATTGCTAACTAAATTATAACTTGGGTTCATTAGACTATTTAGGGCATAATAAAAAGAGGAAATATGCAGCTTTCAGCTCATTATGAAATTTCTCATTACCCTGGCTTTGTTTAGGACAATTGCTTGAATATGCATTTAGGACAGGCAGAAAGCCAACTATTTGTCCCTTAAATTGAATAGGGACTTTGGCAAACTCCACCCCTCGCAGCAAATGAGTTTTCAGAAATAGCCATTCTCCTTTGAGCAATCTAACTGGTACAGTGCCAAATTTGATACATCCTGGAAGAGGGTGAGAGGCAAGGACAGGGGGAGGGCAGGAAGTGCAGAGAGTAGAAAAACAAGACAGATAAATGAAAGCAAGCATTAAAAATCTTCAGAGAAATTCAGAAGATAATATGCCGGATAAAGGAGACAGCAAGACAGAAGGACAGTGTAGAGTAGCGCAAAAAATGTTCAGTTTATATGTTGTCCATCAGGTAGAGTGCTTGCACCACAGTGCCTGACTCCTTCTACTCTAAGGTTGGGTTTGCAGTTTCCTACGCCTCTGGCAACTTTTTACTTTGTGAAACATTCCACTTTGAGCTCTTCTTGAGTCTGTATCCATACCTTCATTGGGCCTCTTTCTCCCATCCTGTTGACTATCATAAAAAGAGTTGAAAACCAACATAACATTACAAGCCCTCTTACATTCAGAAACTGTTAAAATTAGGCTCTTATAAACTAAGCTTCTGTCTTCTTTACTATGAAGATTTCAGCCTTCTACAAAGGGAAAAAAAGTCAGACATTTTTCAGGTAGAGAATGGAGAAATATTTGTGCATTTATCCCTCCTTTTAAGACACCAGAAACTTACAGGCAATCTATAAGAAGATTTACACTAATATGTGCACAGAACACATTTTTTTAAAATTAAGAGACCTCCAATTTTATTCCTACAGTGTATGTTCCAGCTCCTCTGCAGGTGCTAGTACATGACCATTCCATCTTAGGAGTTTTCCAGCCCTGGCTTGTGGGGACCTAAGACACCTTTGTCAATAGCCTGCCTTGGCTCTGTGGAGACCCTCACCAACGGTCTCTCTCTCTACTGATACCAAGTGCTGAACTCCACCACTGGATATCAGGGAAAGGATAGACCTTCCGTAGCTCCTTTCATGATGCACACACAGTCCCCCACTTCAGGCTGCACACAAGAGGAGTCTGTCTGTAAAGGGTGAGAGGGTAGAAGGATTATGAGTTGTAGCATTAAAGAGTAAGGGTTACAGAGAGAGCACTAGTGAACTCAGAAAGGAATAAAGAGAAAATTAGGCAAGGACAAAAGAGTGTAAGGAAGATGAGACAAATGAGTTCACAGCAGTAAACCATCTCTAGCTACACACTCAGCATCAAATGCTAACAGAGTTTGCATTCAAAATTCCTAAGAAAGTCTACTCATGAACTGATAGTAAAGAACTGTTCCATTTTGGTTTTCCTTCTCTAAACTGAAGTAACACCTGTGTGCCATGGACCTAACTATCTGAATGTGTTATGTATCATATAATTCTGTAGAAATATCTCTCCTTCTAGCTCTCCATACTCTTTTCTATGACCTCATACATTATTTTTAAAGTATACAAGAGAGGAAATCCTAAAACTTAGGCCTAGCAGGAAAAATAGTGCATCATTTTACACTGGAACAGGTTGCCCAGAGAAGTTGTTGATACCCAAACCTTGGAACTGTTTCAATCCAGGTCGGATGGGGCTCTGAACAGCCTGGTCTAGTGGGAGATGTCCCTGCCCATGGCAGGGGGTTTGAAACAAGACGAGCTTTAAGGTCCCTTCCAACCCAAACTATTCTATGATTCTAAGATTTAGTAGCTTTTTCAAAAACATTATAATGAATCTTACTTGACCCATGATTGTAATTAAACCAAAAAAGTTTGATAAATTTTCTCCTGTTATTTTCCAAAGCTTGTCTGTTTAGTTGCTTGATCTTTACAATTTGCATATATCTTTTCTTAGACAATGAAGGTGAATCAAATGATTTGGCTACAGAGTCCTGTTCAACTTTCTGTTTCTGCCCACAGAGCACAATGTCATTGGCTCACAGTCAAACAGGCAGTCCGAAAATTGTATTAAATACAAAGCTTTCCAAAATCTGGGTTCATCCAAATTCAATTTCTGAAATCTAATATGGTCTTGTCTCTCAGTTTCTGTAAAAAAACCTAATGAAATGTTACATAGAAGCAGTAGAATACTGTAGAATGGAGTCATTACTATATTCAGGCTAAGATACAAGTTCAAAAGATGCATTCACAATGCAGATTAAATCCTCACCTCATTTTTACACTGCACTTAGAGATCATTACAACAAAGATAATATGCTAGCTGCTTTTTAATTTTTTTTTCTCCGAGGGCATAGAGGGAGTAGAGCGGTACTTGATGCTCAATCTTGTATATTTTTACTGCTAAGTGGATCAATATTCCTGCCCTGTTTCATGGCCTCCCTTTCTTCCTTCACTAGCAAAACAGACCGTAAAAGTTACAAATTATTTGGTGTAGAAGGAAGTATGAAAAAACTACATACTAATGCACATTACTGGAATAGTGAAGCAGGGTTACCAATCTCAAGAGGAAAATGGTAGCAGAAAGGAAGTAGAGTGATCTTTATCACTGCTAGCATGTGGCAGGGTGACCAAAAGGCACACTCCAGTGTGCTGCAGCAGGATCACACCCAGCCTCAGGAGATGTGTGTTGCAGAATAGGGAATGCAACCGCACATTTCGCAAGTGAGAGAATGCAGGGTGGCGCCAACCACCATGTCCATTCCCTTCCACAGATCTATATTTAGATCTCAGCATTTTCCCTCTATCATAAAACACATAAAATACACAGAGAAGTGTCCTGGGGGTTACACATCATCAAAAGTCTTATGGATGGCCCTCCGAATTAATGAAAGGTAGGGAAGAATCCCTGTGGATGACTGAAACAGACAATTGCTAAAGCACAGCACTGAGGCTAATCAGAAAGAAGCTCACTGTGACTGGTCAGTTGAACTTGACAGACCAATGTGGATTTTACTGGCTGACATCTCTCAATCACAATCTTACAGTTTCTGGGCAGAAAAATCTGGTCACATGTAATAGCCACCTCCCTAGCACCCAGTCAGCCAGTAAAGATAAGTAACAAGTATAGGCAGAGATTTGTCTATGAAAGACAATTTCATGTGCCATGCAGAGTGGGTACAGTTCATTGGTTTGATTCTGTACCTGTTTAGGTTGGTGATCTCTGCTGCTTCTTTGTACAGTATCCTTTATTTTGTTCCATTACTGCTAAAACATTCTTTCAAAATGCTTTAAACAATCATTTTACAAGAACAAGGTATATTTATTGGCCTACCAGCATGCCTACAGAGCTTCTCCCAAAGCTATTTGTGAATGTCATGTCACCAAATTGCCTGAATGGTAATAACATGCCATTACTAGTAATAACATGCCAATCTACAATTCCTCCTAGCCAGAAAGAAACCACTGAAATTGCATGTCCTATATATACTCTCTAATATAAAAAGTGGAAAGTCAAATAGCTAAAGGCATAAAGAACAGACTAAGATACAACTGACAATACAGTTCAAATATTAGTGGATAAGCTGCAAAATTAAACAAAATTAAAAGAAAAAATAATGCAATGGCAGAAAATGAAATCATTGTCATGCTAAAATTTGCATGTGTATAAAATTCACTTTCAAACTGAACTGAGAATTTTAAATTCCTTATAGAATCTTGCACAGATTTGTTTTTCAGGGTCCTGCACTTCCTGGTACCATGAGGCAAAGATCTTCTCAGTTAGTAGCTGTGATCAGGAGCAAATCAGGATGAAAAAGCTGTTTTGCTTTCAGCTAGTAACGAGATTTACTAAACATGCCTGGATAACTCTTATCTAAAGCATGTAATTCCTCAGAGTCCCAGGGAAAAGTGCAGAACCTGACAATGACAGCTTAGAGGAAGAGAGATAGTAGCAGTGCTAGTTCAGGTATAAGAATTACTGAGAGCCGTGATAGTACCAGGAGAACTGCTCCATCTTCAGAAAACAACAACAACATATCAGCACCAACTGAGGCCTTCAGCAAGCAATCAAACCATTTAAGAGACTAACTCCTCTGCAAAGTGTTGTGAGGAGTCTGAATTCAGCAGTCAATGGTATTTTGTACCCTGCAGAAAGTCAAATACAGAAGCAGTGAGAGGGCTTAAACTGTAACTTCATTTTTCATAAGGATCAGCATTTGGTGATTGTTATTTCAGCTGTTTGGTCCTTTCTGTTAGTGTATTCAGAGTTCTTTCCCCAAGAAAAAGGAAAGAAATTTCTTCATCTACTGCAGAGAGCCCTGGCTATTAATAATATTCCAGAGCAGAAGGAGAGGCAGCTCAGACCTGATGCTACTCCACAGCAAAGTAACAGAGCAGCATCCAGTCGATAGCTTTATCTTCTATATAAAATGAATTTAGCTGTGCCCTTTGCATACTCACAGGTCTCCATCATACCTCAAAACCATCAAAATGTTTCTTATTTTCAGCCCATAAATAGAATAGCTAATGCAAATTTAGATTTTTATTCTGTAGCTCCCTAATAAAGGCCAGTATCTTGTTTATAACAACACAGCATATGAAGCACTGTACCCTAAAAACTAAACCAGGCTGGCATAATATGGTGGGAATAGCCCACAAAACACCACACTGCTGAAGAGAATTCACCTCCCAGTGCGCTTCTCAACACACACCGCACACAACTGGAGTCAATACCGGAGTAGAGCCAGATCATCCCAGGAAACCAGGTCATCTACTAGCCCTCAAAACACACACAGATAAGCAGCATCCACAGTTTAAAAATCCAGTGTAAGAGCTAATAAGGAATTTTAGGGATACTAACTACATCTCCAGTGTCCTAACCAACAGAAGTTATCTTATAATGGATATAATACATTGAATATTTGGATTAATTTCTCCTCCATTCTGTACTTAGAATTGTTGCAGATCTGCACCATGAACACCCATGACCAGCTCTGAGTTTGCTCTGTTCATGGTCTCAGGGTACTGAGATCTAGTACGGTGCTTTGCTATCTGAGTATTTATATGGTAAATGGAAATTAGATATCAATGTTGATAAGACAGAATTATCATTAAAGTTGTGTATGCATAATGTTGCAATGTGCATAAATAGAATATATATTTTAAAAAATAACAAGAACATTTTTCTTTAAATAGTGATGAGAATAAAAATCTTAGATTGGATATTTTTGTTGAGGCTTCAAGAAAGAGACACAAAACAAAAAAATTCATTCAGAACCCATCACTCAAAAAGCTATAAACAAAATTGTTGACAGATATAAAAGGTCAAAACATGTTTTCTGGGAGCAGAAAAAAAAGATACAACTGACCAAGACAAAAGATTAAATTGCAGAGATACCCTAGTGCAAGCAGAGTTCAATCTACCCTTTCAGAGCATATTATCACATCTCTGCTTTCATATTTGAGAGAAAAAAATCCAGCATATTTTAAATAAATTGCATTTAGCTTAAGAAAGAGAGAAAAATAAATGTAATAAGAGCTCCAGAGTATCAGATTTACAGGTGTGAAAATTTTCGTAAGTAAGTAGGCTGAGATAGGCAAGATGTTGGAAGGGGACACAGCCAGGACAGCTAATCTGATTTGGCCAAAGGGATATTCTGTACCATGAAACATCTTGCTCAATAATAAAAATTTGGGTAGAGGAAGAAAGAAGGAGCGCTTCCAAGTTGGTCATAGCCCAGAGACTGGCAGGACATTGCTCCATTTATGGGAGGTGGTGAGTGGCTGCCTTTGCATTACTTGAGGTTTTTCCACCCTTTCCTTCACCTGTTTAAACTGTCTTTACCCCAACCCACAGGTTTTCTCCCTTTTGCCATTCCTGTCCTGTCCAATGTCCTCTTGGAAAGGTAGGGTAGGGAGGAGCAAATGGCACTGTGGGCACCTTCTCACTGGCTGGGGTCAATACACAATATAGGCAAACATAGATACACCTTGTCTCCCTATATATTTTAGTAAAGCTCATTGAAATAAATTTTTTACTATGTAGTCATACAGGAAATACAAACACCCCAAACACCTTTTAGCATTTATCTATATTTTCTTCTTTTATTTGGGGATGGGGTGGGTGGATGTTGTGTTTCAAGAACTGTTGCACAATTCTGTAAGGTCATTATTAAGTATATGCACGTGTTAGATTTAAGTTTAAAAAAAATTAAACAAATGCTTCATCAGAAAAAATGTTTTCATTGAACTAGATATAATTCTTTTCAGCCATTGTGGGTCAATTTTCTCTTGCATTCTCCAAGGCAAGGTCTCAGAGGTTTCTGATTGTCCTTTCCACTAGGTCCACTAATATTCTGCATCACACACCAGCCACTAGAGTTTCCAAACTAGAGACTCATGGGCAGCTAATAAGTTCAATTTATTTTTGATTTTGTATGTTGAAATTTGGCTAAGATGATGTAGGATTGTGAACTGGTTTGTTATTGAAACAGTAAAGCTCACATTCACCTGGTCGGACTGTCAGTTTTCAGTTCATGAATGGGCAGGTAGGAATGACCTGTGGACAAGCTCAGATTGAAATCAAGATTTCAATTACGAACTAGAAAAACACTTTTATTCATTCATCCTTAAAATTAAAGTGCCAAAATCTAAAATTCGGAACTCTTTTGTAAATAGCACAACCTTTACTCACATATGCTTACAGCATTCTTAAATAAGAATCAAGCTTAATATCCTTATGAAGAATGAACAGCTTTAGTTTCTATACCTTTTTTATTTTTAATTGAAATAAAATAAACAAATATATTATATTGGATTTGAGCTTGAAGAGAGCTGAGTGTCATTAAGACGCAGATGACTACTTATGTAGCCTTAAAACTTTTTTTGTAGTTCAGAGGAGTCTAACTGCTACTCTGCTGACTTCTTTAGAAACATGGAACATTTTGCTGCAGTATCAGAGCTTGGGTGGGAAATAGCCAAAAATGCAAGCTCTGGTCATCAGCATTTCATATGAAAAGGGGGAACAGAAAAGCTTCCAGGAGAAAAATAGCATTCTGTTTCAGCTTGAACCACACTACAAGAACTCAAACACTCATTAAACTGAAAACATTAATTCTGCAGAGTTTAGCTCAAAATACCAATCATTTCATTGACAGGCTTTGTCATTCTCACAGAAAGTGAAGAAGTCCTCAGATGTTAACTGTATTCATAGGTTAAAAGGCAGTAATTTAAAAGGTACTCTTTTGCACCTTATCAGAACTCCACAATAGACACTTAATAACATGACTGATCAGGAATGGATTTTAACCCCAGAATTAATAAGGCTCTGAAATTCTTCAGTGACTAATTTAGGATTCTCAACAGCTATTCATTAAATAGTTGCATTTTTCACTGAGAGATGTAGTATACAATGGGGTTAAGGACTCAGGCACAGAGCTGGAAAAACATTTCAGAGCCAAATTCTCTCTTGACACCAGAACTCAGTTCTGCACTATCTCAGTTCCTTCCGAACCCTGAAACATTCTATCCCCACAAGCATTTTATATTTCAATATTAAATTCCTGTCAGTTCTCACTGTTTTGCTGGTGGGAAAGTCCAGAATCTCCACCATCTTGCAAGCACCAAGCAGTTTCGTGCTCAACTCTGTCAGGACCCAGGAGCACAGTGAGGGTTTCGCCTGAAAGGCTTTTATTTCCTCATGTAACTGGTGGTAAATGGGTCTGCTGGTGGGAGGTGGAGAGGGATCACGTCTGCATCACTTGTTGGGTTGTTTCCTTTTTGTATTAAACTGCCTTCATCTTGATTCATGAGCATTTCTTGCTTGTGCCCTTCCACAAGGGAAGGGGGCGGATGTGGGGAGGGAACAGAAAGCAGGTGACTGGGTGGGAACTTAGCTGCTGTCTGGGTTCAACCCACCACAGCAGGAAATATTTAACATTCCAAAGGGTAATATTAGAATTCTCAAGTCAGGAAAGCAAAGACAGAAGACTTTATTCTGACTTCAGAACTTCTACTTGGTAGGTAACAGAGTAAATTTCTTCGGTGCTTCCCCGAGTGCAATAACTACAGCAGAGTGGTATTTAAAAAAAAAGTAATTTCACCAACACTGTAGTTTTGAATTGCCTCACATCACAGTTATTCTAACTGTCCTTGACTGCAGCATTGGAAGCACACAAATAAGATGACACTTACACCAGGGCCTAGAAAAGATGCCTGACCTTAAAGCAAAAAGCAAGTCCTCAAACTGCTGCCAAGCTTGTTACCACATCATTTTTGGCAACTGAATGATACTCCAGAGCAAGAGCACAACTGCTGTCACACACGAAAGCTGATAACGTAGTTTCCACCTCAGGCTGAGGACTAAAAGATACCATTCACAGTCAGCAGCTGCCCAGCCTGCATCTTCTGAGAGATTCAGTTGGAGAAAGTGTCTTTAGTCATGCTGGGCAGAGCGTGTTCAGTACAAAACACAGCAGTTACACTGATAATCACAGAAACTCAAGCTCAGTTTTTAAATATCTAAAGTTTCTCTTCGAGCCCTTCAGACTAGCATTCTAACTACCCTGAGCTCCTTGGTAAAGACAAAATCCTCATCTCCTGCACCATCCTGGAGCACAGACATATTCTTTGCCTTGTACATTGGCTGTGTTCTGTTCTGCTCTATTTGATGTCATCACAACAGGGCTCCAATGGCTCAGGAAGTGCATGCAGCAGTTCTTCCTGCTGCAAAAGACTTCACTGACATACAATTGCTGAAAAAAACCCCATTATTCTGGTCTGTCCCTAAACACTAAATTGTGTTATGCACAGTCTGAGGAATTTTGAGTATTGGTGGGGGTTTTTTCTCTCCCACGTTTTTAGTATTTTTAACAAATGTCACTGACTGGATTAGTTCAGTTGGAAGGTCTCGTTGTTTTAGCTAGGACCCAAAAAAATCCACAACAATGAGTATTCAAAATCGCCATGCATTTACATGACCACTAAAAAATTTAAATATGTGAGACCAACTTTGCGTTGGACATAAACTGGTGTCATATTCAATAGATTGTTCCAGCACTTGCAAGGTATGAAAAGGCATGCACTTCAATCACTATAATCTCTTGAGTAATCTCTGTTTCAACATCCATGTTCTATAACAACAAACAATATTTGACTCTAAATTGCATGTTTCTGAATCCTATAGCATTTTTTTTCTACTGACAATGGCAAAGCCCCAGCTGCAATTTGGTAACTGTGTCACACTTCAAATAATGCTTTATCTTTAGATTTTGAAATCCATTTAGTTTAATGGTTTGTTTATAGTAGGATCACATTGTCACAAATCACAAAAGACAAATATTTTTATCAGGAATCTTTAAATACATTCTAGAAAGTCCTACTCACTATGGATTAAAGCTGACCTTTGACGTTACCATTTGCATGATTTACATTTCTAAAATAAAAATCTTCATGACAGAGTGACATCTGCAAAAAAATACAGTGAAAAAAAATGCTAGGAAGTGCAGTTATGTTCCTATAACTTTACCATCTCTAGACTGATGCTGCCCAAAAAGACCTGAGTCTTAGATTCCAAAATAACATTGTGCCTAACTTTGCACAGGTAACTTTCAGTTCCTGAAACAGTTTCCAGCTGAGGACATGACAGCATGTGCTATTTTCCTTTTATTAGTTTATCTCACCATTTTGCTTCATTCTCATAAATAAAATTCTGGGATAACAGCAAGACAATTTAAGCTACTAGGATTTATTCTGCTGTAATGACCTGAATGCATGGACTAAAGATATGGAAGCTATCTCTTTGTAGTTTTATATACTGAAAGATTATTAAAGATATCTAGAACTTTAAGTTATTTTAGACTGTATCCAAAAATAACCTCAGAGGCAGAATGAAAATTCTGTGTTGTATTACATACTCTAAGGTGTATTTCCTCGCACACCTCTGAGGTGTTACTGCATGTCGGCTTATCGTAGCCAATACTGATAGACTAGCAAAGTCACCTGGGGATTCCCAGTATCAGTATCTGCAGATAAAAGAAGAATCAAAAGAGAAGTTTTCAGAAGTTTGTATAAGAAATCATTACTGTGAATCATGTGGTCTTCAGCTAAACAAATTCCTGAACTTGACTAATTCCCAAAGCACTGGGCTATCTGCTGTAACTGTTGCTGAAGCTTGTAAATAGTCTGTGCAAATACAATATTCTGAAGACATTTATACAAAATCAGGCTAAATATATGTGATGCGTGACGTTTACATTTTAGTAATTCCGTTGAGGACTGAAATACAGTGGGGAAACTTACAGCATTCCTGAAGCTGATAAGCAACAAGAATCAGGTAAGAAACAACAGAGTCACATGGCAACCAAAGCACCTGATCAAGAATTATTTCTGCCATTCTTAAGAACCAGGTATAAACAGGAGAGGCATTTTCTAAATATTTATATCAAATATTAAAGTAAGCACAGAACACATAGTAAACAAGAATAAATACAGTCATCTTCCTTCCAGCTAACTTTTTGGACAGTCATTTAATTCCATGACAGCTGAGACCTGAGAAACACATACATAATTATCCTTATCTTTTATAACACACACAAAAAAAGCCAAAAATCAATTCAGACTTGTTGACTGTCAAGAGATTTATAATAATCCAAGTAAATGCAGAAAAAAATTATTAATCCATGTGTTTTATCCACAACAGTTCAGTCCCTTTATTTGACAGGGTCATTATTATTATTACTATTATTATTATCATTATCATTATTATTATCATGCAACAGAATTATGTAATGGCTAACTTATAACTAAAAGAGCAGAGTTTAACCACGTATTTTGTATGTGTAACAAGGTGTCTAAGGCCTGTAAGGATACATGAGCATGCATACAGTGTCAACTGAATTGTCTCAGATTAATAGGTATAATAATTATAGATATAATAGTTGCCATTCCATCATAAAATGAGACTTTTTTTGAAAGGTGATTCACATTTAAGATGAAGACAAGAATGAGGAGCAATGTATGACTTATTGTTCATTCCATAGGAGACCTCCAAATCACTTCAAGGGTGATAAAAACAAAGACAAAAATTCACAGAATCTGATTATTTTTTAATTTGCCTTTAAAACTTGTTCATATTTGTATTTCAGTTTATCCAATACTTTCATGACATAAGATAAGCTGAGCTGGCTAAAACAAAATTTCTCAAATCTGAAGAAGGTGCTCTGGCCTTAGGGCTATTGTATAAAAAGCAAGTACTGTGAGCATTTCCAGACAGCAGTAGCTTCTAATTAACTTCTGAAAGCTGAACTGGATGGGTGCCATACTGCAGTTTTTCCATGAACTTGATTCAGGGCTGCAAGCAGGGACCTAAGGTAAAGTGATGAAATGTCAGTGACATCCTGTCCTTCTGTATTTCCCTTGTATCCAAATCTAGTGGTCCTCTCATTCAGAGTGCTGACTTTTAGGATCACTTTACTGTACAGCCTAAAGCATTATCTTAGGAGTCTGAGCACAGCACCTTCAAGCCAGGGTCTGGACACAAGTAGCCAGAGGCCTAAAATCTCTAAATTACCTAAACCCAGACCCTCTTGAAACAAAACAATATCTACTATTAGCATTTCATGTAAAATTTATAAATGTCGCCTCTTAAGCGTGCAACCAGGCCTTTAGGCAATATTTGTTTTTCATGGCATTCTTTTCTTCTCTTTGGTCATTACTACAGAAAGGAAGAATAATTTCCCTCAACCTTCTGGCAATGCTCCTCCTATTACAATGGCCTCCTATTACAGTCCAGGAGGCCACTGACTGCTTTTGCCACTGGAACACATCACTAATTCACGTTGTTTATTGACCAGGATTCCCAGGTCCTTTTCTGCAAAGGTGCTTTCCATCCAATTGGTCCCCAACATTGCTGCCTGGGGTTATTCCTCCCCTGGTGCAGGACTTGGTGTCTCCTTTGGTTGGGCATCAGGACATTCCTAGTGGCCCATTTTTCCAACTTATTGCAACCTATTGCAATCTATCTGAATGACTGCACATCCATCTGGTCCATCAACCATCCCTCCCAGTTTTGTATCACTTCCAAACTTGTTGAGGGTGCACTCTGACCCACTATCCAAAAAATTAATGAAGATATTAAACAGTATAGGACTCAGTATCATCCTCGGGTACCACAAGTGACTAGTCTTCAACTGGACTTCCTGCCACTGATCACAACCCCTTAAACCCTGAAGTTTAGCCACTTTTCAATCTACCTGAATGTCTGTATATCTAGTTCATAGTTCTTCAGCTTGTCTATGAGGATGTAATGTATTGGAAAGCCTTGCTATGGTCAAAAAACAATACTACCTCCACCAATCCAGTCATCTCGTCATAGAAGGATGACATCTGCTGTCTTCCCACCCTCAAAAACCTCTCCCAGTTACTGCAACCTCTCACACCTAACCAAGCACAGCCTCTCAGTGATGTTGGCCAGCTCCCTCTGCACTAGTGAGTCCCTCAGACTTAAATACACTAAATGTGTTTAGATATTCTCTAACCTGGTCCCCTTCCACTGAGGAAGTCTGTCTTGCTCCAGACTTCCCCACCGATCTGAGGGATGTGTAACTCCCAAAAGCAAAGAAGATGCTGAGTACCTCAACCCTGTCCATATCCTTTGTCACCATGCCCTCAGATATATTCAGCAGCAGGCCCACATTCCCTGATATTTGTTCAGCTGCTGATAAACCTGTAGAAGCCATTCTTGCTGCCCTTCCTGTCCCTTGCCAGATTCAACTCCATATGTTTTTGGCTTTCCTAATGCTGTCCCCACGCATGCTTGGACCAGGTCTCCATGTTCCTCACAGTCCATATATCCCCGCTTCCACCTCTTGTATGATTCCTTTTTATGTTTTAATTTTAAAGGCCTCCTTATAAATATATGTATGTATGATGGATTAAAACAAATTACTTTATTTACAATTATGTGTGTGTGTGTGTATAGCTTCAGTGCCACAAAAAAATTACCAACATTAATCAACCCAGAAGAGATAACTCATCTATTAAATGCATCTTTTTTATGCTCCTGTAGCAGTATTCAACCACTAACATCAAATTAATCATGTTCTGATGTGAAGCAATTATGCAGTTCCCCATTTAATCAATAATCAGTGCAATCATTTACAACCTTAACTTCTAAGGTAGTCCTGATTTCCCTGGAAAAAAATCTGCACTGCTAAAACTAGCGTGACTCATATGCCAGGGCAATCACTTGCATCATCAGAATTGCTGGTTGTCTCACTGAGATTATATGACTACATAAATGTTTGAGTAGCTGGCTGCCATCATCATGAGACCTCTACAATTTTTGAATGGTCTTGGGAATACAAAGAGGTCCCCATCAACTGGAAGCTGCCATACTTTGTCCCAATTTACAAGAAGGTCAAGAAGAATGTTCCTGGAAACTACAGGCCTGTCAGTCTCACTTCAAGGCCTGGTAAAATTACAGATTACAGGAGCGGATTACTCTAGGAGTTATTGAAAAATACCTGAAGGACAATGCAGTCATTGGTCACAGCCAGCACAACTTCACAAGAGCAAAGTCCAGCATAATCAACCTAATTTCCTTTCCCAACAAGTTGATCAAAGGAAGCCAGTAATCTGTTTAGATTTCAGTAAAGCTTTTGATACTGTATCTTACGGTATTCTTCTGGACAAAATGTCTAGCACACAGCTGGATAAATACAACACTCGATGGGTGAGCAACCAGCTCACGGGTCAGGCACAAAGGGTTATAGTGAGTGGGGGTTGCATTAGGCTGGTGACTGATCACTAGTGGGGTTTCACCAGCCTCCAATTTAGGGCAAGTATTCTTCATTGTCTTCATAAATTACTTGTATGATTGACCAAAAAGTATACTAAGTAAGTTTACCTATGACAGATATTTGGGAGGAGCTGTTGGCTCCCTCAAAAGCAGAGAGGTCCTTCAGAAAGATCCTGACAAATCAGAGGGCTGGGCAATTACCAACCCTATGAAGTTTAACAAGGTCAAATGCTGGATTCTACACCTGGAATAAGGCAACCATGGTGCACACACAGACTGGGGAGTGGGAAGCTGGAGAACAGCTCTGCAGTAAGAGACCTGGAGGTTCTGGTCAACAGAAAGTTGAACATGAGTCAGCAGTGCCCTGGCAGCCAGGAGGGCCAAGCGTGTCCTGAGGTGCATCAGGCACAGCATCTCCAGCTGGGCAAGGAAGGGGATTGTCCTGCTCTGCACTGGAGCAGCCTCGCATCAAGTGCTGTGTGCAGTTTTGGGTGTCACAGCATAAGGTTGCTTGATTTGTTCCATATGGAGAAGGAGAACGGGACACGTCACTGCAGGCTACAGCTTCCTCACAAGGGGAAGCAGAGGGACAGGCATTGATCTCTTCTCCCTGGTGACCAGTGACAGGACCCAAAGGAATAGCATGAATCTTCATCAGGGAAGCTTTAGGCTGGATATTAGGATAAGGTTTCTCACACAAAGGTTGGTTGGACACTGGAACAGTCTCCCCAGGGAAGCAGTCACAGCACCAAACCTGCCAAAGTACAAGAAGCATTTGGACAATGCTCTCAAGCACATGATCTGATTCTTTAGGCTGTCCTGTGCAGGGCCAGGAGTTGGACTTGATGATTCTTGTCAGTCCTTTCCAACTCAGGATATTCTATGATTCTATGAGTATGTACAGAAAAAAACCCTATATCTAAAAGGTGAAAATCCAGTGGTTTTCAGGGAAGGGTTCTACACTTGTCATGATTTTTCCCTAGTGATTTTAGGCAACATCTGCTTAGCACTATTCAGAAACATTTGCAAATGTTATTTTGTTAAAGCAGCTATTGCATCTTTTTCTTAAAAAACAAGTTGTAATAAGTCTGTTTATATAATCACAGAGAGTTCCCAGAAGGGATCTCTGAGGAGCATTTACTCCAGTCTTTGATTCATATCAGTTCTGGTTTGATCAGTTTCTTCAAATATTTACCTATTTAAGTTTTAAAAATCTCCAAGGAGGAAGGTTCTACGTGGAGCCTCTCTGGGAAATACATGACTCTCTGGGAAACATGTTCCTACATTTGATCACTCTCATGGTAAAACACGTATTTGATTAACTGGATTTTCTGTTGTTGTACCTTGTGTCTTCTTATTTCTATTTAGAGTGCACAAGAAGGGTCCAGCTTCATCTTCTCTATAGCTACCCATTAGGCAGCTGATAACAGCAGTAAGATCCCTGTTTATCTTTCTTATGACTGAACAAACCCATCTCTCCTGCACATTATACACTCCATTCATTTTAGTGCCATCTGTTACATTTGCTCTGCTGCATTAACATCTTCCTCACACTGGGAATCCAAAACCGTGCTTTAGATGCAGCTTCACAACTCATGAGTCAGGGGGCTGAACCACTTTTTACCCTGCTAGTTACATCACATTGCAGTTACCCTGTGCTCATGTTACACTCTAGCTAGGCACTTTTGCCTAAGTGACACTGGACTGCCTCTACCTGCTTCATATGTTCTTAAACACAGCCCCCTCTTTACGCTTTAGAGGGAAGCAGCTGTAACCTTAAATTTCATTGTCTGAGGACAGAAGGACTATTTAATTTGCTTTTTTTATTGATGGTGGAGTAGCTGTTTTGTATCTTTTAATTCCGTAATTGCTCCAGAGCAATCAGGCTGTTTAGACTCATGCCACAATCTGGACTACTTTCTAGTTCTAAATATTTAAACTACTAACTCTCTTTTTCTTAGTTTACTTTTATTATATAATATTTTCTGCTATTGGCAAAGAGCTGCAGAATATGCAAAACATTCACACAACAGCAAACACCCCGTAAATCATAAGTCACGGGGAGTGCCTAATGATGAAACTGTAAATGAGTTTGCTTTTCTTGGCAAAATTCCAGTTGAAGAGTAACTAGTGCTACTATTTTGATAATAAAAACTGTGGAAGAATAATCATTTATAATAAAAGACATTGTTTAGAAGCTGGAGTCAGAAGACTTGATTTTGTGGAAAATCCACATGGTAGAAGACATGGATAAGAACAGGCATGTTCAATTCCATATATAGTCCAGTATGAGACGGAGCAAACTGAGACATTAATATAAAGTATGTGCCATACAAATAACCTAACCTTTATCTTTGTTTAAATTAAAGTTGAAGGATTATTTTAATTGATTGGTGCTTTAATTTTAAAATTTTGATCTGTTCATCACACTTTCTTTCACAGACTGTCCTGAAATCCCTCAGACTCCATAGAACAGGATCATGTGTAAGAGGTTCAAGACAGACCTCCTGGAAAGCCATCTCCAGGTGGATTAAAACTTCTTTGCCTCTTGCCTCAGTGCATCCACCCCACTCAACTTATTTTTTAAAGTCTCAGTAAAACACTATATGACTTAATCAGAAAAACAGCTACCACCAGAAATAGAAAAACATCATTTCTGAAATACAGATTGGATAGCAGTAGTTGAACCCAAAAGATCTCAAGCACTGTTTCACACTTCTGGAGTACCCTGCTTCAATAAACATATTAGTAAAAGAAAACAGCAGTATGATGTATCAGTAACTAGAATAGGATACACTGGAATACATAAATAACTCTCACATAGTAGCCAATTATATTATTTTAAAGCAGAAAGAAACTAGGCCCTCAGGTAGCTTTTACCCTACAGAAATAAAAGCTATTGAGGGGAGAGCCATTTTGTCCCATGTCCAACACAGTTCATGGTGAAGTACCAGATAAAATCTACACCTGTGAGGGGCAGGAAAAAGTGCTGAAAGCCAGAAGCATGATCCTGAACTTTATCCCTGTTCCTACCCCTCAATCAGTTACTGCCATAAAGAAATCTAATTCCTCAACTGCTCTTAGATCCAACAGGCACAGAGAGCTGCTGTTATGCACCAGCCCTGATGTCCCACAGTTTGAGTGACTGCAGGCTTGTCACTCCACTGCCCACCAGCACCCCACACCTGCACGGCTGGGCTTTCCACCACCTCTGGCTCCCGCAGATGTCTGCACTACGCAAGCTGATGTGCTGGGGACCACTTTCTTGTAAAAGATGGATGACAATGGCAAATCCCCTTCATTCTGTCCCAAATTTACTGCTGTAGGACTGGGGCCTTCCCTGCCCTCCAGGGTGAGAGGGTTCAGCCCCATCTCTCCACTGCCCAGTGCTCCAGTAACCATCTGCAGGACTGTTCACGGGAGGTTGATGCTTTTCTCCAGCCAGGACAGGCACTCTGCACTTGCATCTCACGTAACCTGAAATGGAGACCAGCTGGAGGGAAGAGGAAAGACAGGGAACTCTGCCTCTCACTGGCTCCAGGTCCATCTCCATAACATGTGCCCTGTGCTGTCCAGCGTAAAATACAGGTCTGGCCTTTAGAAAGATGGCCAGGAATGAAGGACTAGAAATTCCCTCTGGCCAAGGAACTCCTACAGCCACTATTGTATTGCATTTAAAAAGGCACTTTCCTCACTCAAAAGTTATCCACTCTGTTTTGG
Source organism: Lycocorax pyrrhopterus obiensis (assembly GCA_014706295.1). Taxonomy (NCBI): domain Eukaryota; kingdom Metazoa; phylum Chordata; class Aves; order Passeriformes; family Paradisaeidae; genus Lycocorax; species Lycocorax pyrrhopterus. Next base: position 22,442,477 of record JACSVZ010000006.1, read on the forward strand.
AAGAAAGGAGAGAGGGATGCAGAGAGGGGGATATATTTCTGCCTTTACATGAGTTTCTGGCTCCACTTTTTAGTCTTGATAAAGCCCTGGTGACACCAGCCCAGTGACTGTGTAGAGACTAACTGGGCGTTGACTGCACTGATTTGTTTCAGCTTGGTGGTAATTTTGGACTCCCTTTGTTGAGTCACCTCTTACTGAAATTATATCAGACTACTTGCTGCACACTTCTGCTTTGCAGTCTTAGAGGATCAGAGATTCTAAACAAAATTTACAAGACCAACCTATCTGTCTCTCTATTCCATATGTTTAATAAAAACCTTCAATAGTGGGATAAATGTTTGTTTGCTTAGGGACAGTAGTCATTAAATTTTCAGCAAAATTCTAAAAAGAAGTCCTCAGCTTTCCTTTTTTTTGCTTGGTTTTGTGTTTGGGGCTGTCGTGGTTTGACACTGACCCAATGCCAGGCACCCATAAGAGGCATTCACTCACCCTCACCTGCCACAGCTCGGCAGAGGAGGGAAAAGGAAAAAAAAAATAACAAAAAATTAAAAATTAATGCACGAGTGAGATAAGGACCAGGAGAAACACTTCAAGGGCGAAACGGACTCAACTTAAGCTGTGAAGTGAATTTGTTACTAACAGAATCAGATGAGGATAATGAGAAGTAAAATGAGCCCTTAGAACACCTTCCACCCCCAGCCCCTCCCTCCTTCCCACTGACAGCGCAGGGAGACAGGGCATGGGGGTTTGGTCAGTCCATCACCGAGATTTCCTTCCGCTGCTCCAGGAGAGGAGTCTTCCCCTGTGAGGCTGTCGGGTCCCTCCCATGGAGACAGTTCTCTGTGAACTTCCCCGGCGTGGGTCCACTCATGAGCAGCAGCCACACCGCACCTGCTGCAGCGTGAGTCCCTCCCACGGGGACACAGCCCTCCCAAAACTGCTGCGCCGTGGGTCTCTCTTTCCACGGGGTGCAGTGCTCCAGGGACTGGAAGCTCCAGCCTGGAAGCAAGGGCCGTCTCTCTCCACAGGGTATTCTACTGGATCACAGCCTCCTCCAGGCATCCACCCGCTCCAGCACGGGCACCTCCCCCATGGGCTGCGGGTGGATCTCTGCATCCCCTGTGGATCCCCGTGGGCTGCAGGGGCACAGCTGCTTCACCATGGTCCTCACCACGGCCTGCAGAGGAACCTCGGCTCCCGTGCCTGGAGCACCTCCTCCCCCTCCTTCACCCCTGACCTTGGTGTCGCCATGTTGTTTCCCTCACATGTTCTCACCTCCTCCTCCTCTCTGACTAGAATCCAAAATCTTATGACTTTGTTTCGATTTTCTTCTTAAATATGTCATCACAGAGGCGTGACCAACCTCTCTCATTGGCCCAGTTTTGGCCAGCAGCATCTTCAGAGCCATCAGCCATTGGCTCTGCCGGACATGATGGGAAGCTTCCAGCAGCTTCCTCACAATGTGGCCAATTGGCCAATGTGGCCCCCCCCCCCACTACCCAAAACCAGGCCGCACCAAACCAGTACAGGGGTTCTTTTAGATTCCTGATTGATTCTTCTATATTGTCTATCAATGTATCAACAGCTATTTAGAAATCTCTGCAACGAAATCATGCTATCAAAATTTTCAGATAATGTCTTAAGATAAAAACACTAGTAGATATGGATTTATCATTTCCAGCATTGCTGTCTGAGATTGGTTTCATTTCTGGCATATGACAAAGAGCCCTGAAATATTTAACAGAATCTTAAGAATTAAGCAGCATGGACTCAGAAGCTTTTGTTATATGACAGAAATGACTGTAAGCTCACTTCAGCTAGTCAGAAAAATTAGTACAAGAATATAACTTTTTTTCTTGCTATTTTGACCAAAGACAAAATCTTTGTTCTTTTAATTCTATTGTTTGGAGAGAAACTATGCGAGAAGAATAATAAATTGGAAGCTAGCAATATCTGCTAGTTAGTATGCAATGGTATTAGGCAAAGCATGAACTAATTTGGGGAGTCTGAACACTCTATAAGTCAGGTAATGAGCAATTTTTGTGCTGTCAATAGAATAAATATTTTTAATTTGTGTCTATATCTTTCTGTAAAACCCATGGGTTTAGAGTAGCAAGTGTGTATATTTTGACAGTCTCTTTATTTTTATTAAACTCTTGTTACTAGAGATTGCTATTTTTGTTTGCTATTATTGTCAAAAAGTGCATTACTATTTTCTCTGAAGTTCTTTATGAATCATTACACTTACAGATAGCACAGTCATAGTATTCTGGCTCCGACAATCTCTAAATATTCTGTATATCTTTCTCAAATTGTTGAAGTTTTCACTTGCATTTATTAAAAAATGCTTCAAAGAAAAATGTTTTTCTACACAGCAATCTGTAGGTATGTCAGCTATCAGGTGTGACCTTTCAGTGCCTGCTTCATTTAACCCAGTACACCTATCCTGGCTGTGGGACTCCAAATGGTAACAATATCTGCTAAGGATCCAAAGAGCAAATATTTGCTTTCCATCTGCAAAATTCAAGAGAGAAGTAGAGGTAAATATGCTATAGGTATGGCAATCTGACTAAATGCATCCAACTAGGATAATTTTTTCTAAAAACTCAGAGAAGAAAGTAAAACAAAAATTGGTACTGATACAGCAGAATAGCAAATGAGGTCCAGTTTTTGAAAACAGAAAAATGGATTTAGGTATAAGGATCCATTTGCAGTGATCTTATTCCAACAAATTAATTTAGACAGAGTATAAATGTTGCTTTTACTGCAGACTTGAGAGTTTTTAAGGTTTTAAGGACAGAATTCTTCCCACTGAGAGAAATTGTTTCTTGCTTTATCTCAGAAACACTCACATTAAAAATTCTGGAGAATTTTAATTAATAAAGAAAAATCAGTTTCAAAGTATTTGTTTTCCTCCACAATTTCTACACCAGCACAAAAACGTGACATTGAATATCTTTATCCCCTTTAAGGAAGAACACATTATTGGGTTAAGCTTAAGTAAAAAAAAAAAAAAAAGTCTTAAGAACATAAAAAAGTTTTATTTGTTTCATAAGGTTAAGTTCCAGATGGTAGAAAAAAATAGCTTTAGCAGTAGGAAAAATACACTGAGCAGTTATCTCTTGCTAGCCAGAATTCAGCATCACCTGGAATATCTGAAAATACTTTGGATATGCAAGAATATGCACACCAGATAAATTAGAGCACTCCCTCCTCTCTGTAATCCTTCTTCACCAGATACACACACGATCTGAGGCATAATAGCTATTTCCTAATTATTCTGTAACTCTCTTTCTATTTAGAGCACTCTGAGAGGCTCTGTTCTTCCTATGAGAAACATATTCAAGCCATATCATCACATTTACCAAGAGGCACTGCTGCCAAGGTCCAGGCATGTAAATCTCTTCCCTATACAGTCAAGAACATTTTTAGGACTCATATCTGAGCCTGCCTTAGGCTATTAAAAAAGGATATGAGGAAACACAACAGTAGCCAAAGATAAGAAATTGAGTTAAGCTGATGATGGCTGAAATCATGATTGCTGCTCAAAAAGTCTGTGGATGACATTCTAAATCTTAGAGCTTCAGATTAAAAAAAAAAATTTAGACAGCTAAACATTTTCTGAGAAAATGGTGGTTCAGTCTTAAAAGTACTTCCCACAAAGCACAGGCTAAGGCACAGAGGAATGATACTTTTGGGAGACCAAGACACATCCAGCACTTGAGAGAATGAAAGGGACTCTGGTGAATAGACTAAGCAATTTTTCTGTGGGATGTAACACCTCTGAGTGAATAATTACTGAGTTCTGTTAGGGGTTTTTAATATGCTCTTTCGAATTAGCCAGTTGTCTCAGAAACCTAGAGAAAATATCCTGCCTTATGTCTCATTGAGTTTCTAGGGCCCAGCACAGGAGCAAGTCAGGGGTCCCCAAACATTCAAGTATAGGCTGATACAGGATTTAGGTCTAATCCTGCCATTTGCAGACTGGGTGAAAGGCTGCTTATTTACACAGAATTTTTGCAGCCAAAGTAAAGGTCATCACTCTGTGCTACATAATTAGGAATCATAAAGGTATGGCACAGAGAAGGCAGGGGCTGATGTGGGTAATGTCATGGTTTGCCATTACCAGAACAAGTAGCAGAAACAGAAAAATCAAGCAAGGGAATTTACAACAGATGTGTTTTCCAGGAACATAAGTTATTATGTACGAGGAAGAAGCTCAAAGAGAAACTAGACAGATATTAGCTAACAAGGGGTGGGGGTAAGGGGAAGAGAATGATGGAGAAAAAAAAAATGAAGCATGAAAATAGAAAGCCTAACGAAATGGAGAAGCAGACTAAAGTAATACATAGCTATATTTTTACACACATATAGTGTATGCATAAAGTGATAAGCAAAAATCCTACTGGAAATGAAATTTGCACATAACTGAAGATCACTCATGGAAGATTTTCAAATGGATTTTGAAGATAGAGACAGCATGACAAATCCCTGGAGGGTTTGTAAGGTGACCTAAGAGGGCAGAGCTGAATCTCTTGCCCATATCAGTATTTATCATTGTAGGAAAAATGAAAACGAAATGCAGAAGTTGAGAGTGAAATAAGAAAAACATGAACAAATGAGAAGGAATCCAAAATAAGACTAAAAATAGATTTAAAAAGTAGAAATAGACTAAAATAGGAACAGAAATATAAGCCAAAATACAGTAATGTGCTAATCTAATATGTTAGTAATAATGTGGAAAAAGAAGAGGAAATATTCTGAAGTGAATGCAGTGTATGCATGTACTTACATACGCATATATCATAATATTTATACAATCACTTCAAAAAAGAAACATTGCTTATTTGATATATTTGGAAAATAAAATCATCAAAGTAGAAACATTTGTAAGTATAGGTCATATTTAGGTATTACTTAGGGTACTTGAGCAAGACTTCAGAAAGACTTACGTTTACTACATAACAGAGAAACCATACAATTCCAAGCAGACTGATCAAAACTCATTTCTTTAACAGAAAACAAAGTAAGTAATACTTTGATTTAAGATTGCTAGTGCTTTCTGCAACAAGGTTTTTCATGCAGGAAGATAAGAATTTAACAAAGCTGTAATAATTCACAATAATGGTCCTGGATTCAGCAGTATCACTTAAAGATCTTCTGTTTCCAGATGCTATAATTTCCCCAGATACTCTAGCAAGCTTAGATTGTCTTTCTTATTATGTAAAACTTTCCTTCACTTTCTCTCATATTTCAAGTTGTAATACAGAAAGACACATTGAATTGTCTCTATGAGTCACCAAGAGCCCTTTGACTCCTTTGTTTATTAATATCACTTTTTCATCTCATGAAGCACACAGAAGAGGCAACATGAAGGCTGCAGAAATATTTGACTGCTATCTGCTTTTAAGACTTACTACGATTCGTATTTTTTCAGGGCTGTATATATATTTTGGGGAAGTCACAATTTAACAACTCTTTCTAAAGAAATTTCCAACTGGAAATAACTTTTCCCCTTTAATTTTGAAGGCTGTTTTCTTTTACGCTCTTTTCCTCATTTTCAGCACTTCCCAATGGTCAAAATCAAGTTGGACTGAGCATGTTTCCGGCAGTCTTCTGGCTTTGGAGACTGTTTTCTGACAGATGTGAGAAACTTTTGACCTTTTAGCTTTAGAATGCTTCATGATGAATGATTCAAAAATTCTTTTCTAACTTTTCTTATACAAATACATCAAAGTTCCTATTTGATGGTGAGAGTTTTAGCTACAATGAAAATAAATCATTTTTTCTATTTATTGCTATTTCAACTCCGCTACACAATTCTTTATAGGGGAAAAAAGAAAAGATCAGCTATGACCCAGTTGCCAGCAACTACCTATCCACAATACACCTGTACAAAAGCTTTAGCTGTTTCTGACAAAAAGTTTCTAAAAATTTTTACTAAAAGGAATATGAAAAAGAAAAAAAATAGAACACTTTAGGAGGCTGATCCTACTCTGATTTACACCAGAGGCAAAACTACCATAAGATATTATGCTGGAAGATGAGGGCATATGAGTCCCTCAGACCCATGACCCAAGCTGAACTGAGTCCCTTTTACCAGTTTGTATGCATGTTTAGGCTTTATTTAGGGCAGATAGCAGCTTCTTGATAAGGTATCAAGTCTACTGCAATGATTCTTCTCTGTAGGGTCACAGTCAGAGTTGGGATAAACCCCTGGCCTTCTTGGAGTACATTAGAACTCATTGTGGGCTGGACTTTGCACAGTTTTGTTTAAAGAAGCAATAGATTCAAGGCAACACAAAAAGACAGAAGATAGTAAGACTGAATTTACTGTCCTTATTTTTGCACACTATCTCAAAGGAAACTATACATTGGCCAAAACATTGGGGTTTTTTTCCCCTTTAATCCATAGCTGTGTTCCTTTAAACTAGCTCAGAAGAGAATAACTTTTCAGATTTTTCGTTTACAGGCAGTTTTCTCACATAGTGCTTCATGTTGCAGTTCACCAAGGATCCTCCATATGCAAAAGCATCATCCTGTGGCCTGTGCACCAGCTAAATACTGAAACAGAGACAGTGCTCATGTTACTACTTCATGGGCTACTGGGAATCTGTTTGATTCTTTATCAAGATTGGACAAACAAGAATTGTCCTGAATCATCTTTCGTTAATGATAGCCCCTAGGGACTATTAAAGTGGTAGAGAAGTGGACTACAAAATCATCAGGAGTGTAGGAGAAAACACTGAGGTTCCCATACAGGTTGTCTCTCCTTTTGTTGCTTTAGTGTAAGAACACGAAAGGAGGGATGGGATAAAGGGGGGATGCTGGTATATGGCATGTCTTTAGAATCTTTCACCTTCTGTAATGCTTTATCTAGATTTTAATTAATATCCACACATACTCTATGACAGGAAAACTTCTAGGTTTTGAAACAGAATAGAGAACTGACATGAAGAAACTGGCAGCTACGGCCCAAAATGATTCTCATTGTATTAATTGTTAAAATCACAGTATTATCTTCATGAGGTTTATAAGTCAGAATATTTAATCTATTTTACTTTTGTGACAGATCCAGCAAAACCAGCTCCTGCTGGATGGTGAATGACATTTATAAAGCAGGAGCAGAACGTGTTGCACATCATATCCCCGTAAACAAAGGTTATATTAGAGGACAGCTCAGGGGAGTCAAGCAATTCAACTTCCTACTTGAAGTAGGGCTAACTTCAAGGCAAAATCAGGCCTTGTCTACAGGTCCTTTGTACCTATACACAGCTAGTAGATACTTTCTCACTCAGGGCCGAAGCTCTCCTGTCTGAGAAACCTATTTCACTGCTTAAATGATTCTCATTTTAAAATTTAGTCTCATTAAATGACAAAACAGTGTTTTCTCTGTACATTACTTCTATTTTTAAAGTAATAGAGGAAGAGGAAAATAACAGAGCAAATGATAGTGAGTAAAAATAAATTGACACACAGAATTATAGAATCATTTAGGTTGGAAAAAACCTTTAAGATCACCAAGTCCACTACTAAGTGGTACACTTAAGTTCCACAGCCCTAAACACCACATCTACACGTCTTTTAAATACCTCCAAGTTTGGTGACTCAACCTCTTCCCAGGGCAGTCTGTTCCAGCGCGTGTCAACCCTTTCAGTGAAGTTTCATAATGTTCAATTTAAACCTCCCCAGGTGCAACTTGAAGCCTATTCCTGTTGCTAATTACCTGGGAGAAGAGACCAACTCCCACCTCGCTACAATCTCCTTTCAGGCAGTTGCAGAGAACAAGACCTCCCCTGAGCCTCCTTTTCTCCAGGCTGAACAGCCCCCGCTCCCTCAGCTGCTCCTCATAGGATTTGTGCTCCAGATCCTTCACCAGCTTTGTTCTCTGCTCTGGACACACTCCAGCACCTCAGTGTCTTTCATGTAATGAGGGGCACAAAGCTGATACTGCTAATGATCAAAATACTACATGCCTTGGGACTAGTGTGCAAAGACAAAATTGTTGCACCAACATACTGTTATGTTTGCCTGATAATAGAACATACACACCGTACAAATGCCAGTAGAACTGGGTGTGAGCCACTTCATAGTGAGAAATCACCAGAGGGGTAACTTGAAATTGCCTTAGGGAAAAAAGTCTAAGAATTTTAGAAATATTATCAGCAGGAACCTCCACTATGAACGACCAGCCTTTTCTCAGCTTTTTGGGGGTGCTGAGGAAAGCCTTTCTTATTCACATTCTTTCACGTTACAGATAGAAGATTCACTAAAGAGCAATGAAAGGAAACCTGCTTCCTCTGTTCAGTTTCTTTGTTCCACTTCAGATGTGAGAAAGACAGATAGGTCCAGTGTCTTGTGCTACATTCCCCTTTGCATTCTATTTCCTTCCAACTATTCTTTAACGTCTTACAGCCTTTTGACTGTCTCACGGTTGTTTTGTTAAGCAAAGTACCTGCAAGATCTGATCTTTAACAATCATGAATGATCTGGGAAAGAGAGTGAGCAATGTCTTTAAAACCCTTGCAGATATATATTTTAAAATTAGGACTCATCTGTAAAGCATCTGGCAATCCTGAGTACCCACATAAGGAATTGCACACAGAAAATTTCACATCAAGGGGAAGAAATACCTCTTACTAAGAAAAAGAAAACTAACTTAGAAAAAAAAAAAAGCCCCACCACCTGAAAGATCCTTGCCTCTTATAATCTTTATATTGGAAAGTGCACTGAAGCTTCAGCTTTATAAAGGTTATTGACAATTCTTCCATTGGTAATATTGAAAAAGACTTAAACTCCTGAATCCTGGCTTCAACTGACATTTTATGCCTTTGATGCTTTTAGTCTATTTAAAGTTTATTACACAATACGTGACACAAAGGAGTCCACAAAATATGCCTCAAATTGGATTTGCATTGTTTTCTGTCATTTCGAAGTTGAAACAATTAAATGCCTGCAGCTCATATTTAGAACTAAAGCTCCCTTTCTGTAAAATGTATAATTAAATTGATGCCCTTATTACCTCTGCATTTATTGGTTGCTCCTTTTCTACAGCATAATCCTTCAGGTAACACCATTATTCTTTTTCTGTTACTCTTTTGCTGTCTTAGAACTGTTGTGGTATCTTTTTATCAGTGTATTTCTTATGATACAGTACTTATGCTTCACTTGACATATAAAAGTCAGGAAAATAATCAAGCGTACAATAAATATGTGGGGTCTTTTTAAGTCCTGACTTTTAGCTGGTTTAAATTAATAGAGTTCTGTAGCAGTTCATATAAGCATAATTTTTCAAATTAGTTACTAGATTTCATAAATATTTTCTTGAACACCAAAAATATTTTACAACCCAAAAATAAAGGCTAAAATTCTAGGCTCCTAACAGAATTAGACGTGTCAAATCTCATCAGACTCTCCCAGAAGTGCTCAGAGCACAATTCCGACAAGCAGAGCAGGATATTTCTTACAGATGATGGGCCATGCTGCACTTTTCAGTCAGTTTTCTAGCTCCCTTGCAGGTGTGTGCTTTTCTTTCACTAAATCCCTGGTTAAATCTCTGTGAAGGTCACCCTTAAAATTAGGATATTGGAAAGCTGAAGGAGGATCTTCCACACAGGACTGCAGAGTCTCCAAATGTTTTTTCTGAAGTGAATGGGTCCTGTCTGACCGTAATTTTTTTTCTACATTTATTTAATGAAAGCTTACAAGTTAGAATATACAATTTAGAATCTATAATCCTAAGTGTCAAAGGAAATTAAACTGTGATCCAATGACCAAAATCCTGAAAATAAAAATTAGTAATCAGATGAAAGGCATTTAAACTCTATGACATCAAATTGGGAGACTGCAGGTATATCTGATTTCTCAAATAAAGTTGTGATAACAGAGGGGGAAACAGATTATCATATTATTCATAAATGTTACAGTTCACTCTGATTTACAGAAGCAATTTTTTTCCCGAGCACTAGTAATTTTTGAGAAAATGCTATTACATAATTATTCAAAGATATTTTACAAAAATAGAAGATACAGAAGTAACTTAAGTTGTTGGGGGTTTTGTTTGGTTGGGTTTTTTTTTAATGAAGCTAGAGTGTTTTTAAGGAAGCACGATCTAACAGTTCTAAATGCCATGTAAAATAAGTCAATACTGCTCTTATACTAATTTCCACAGAAGAAAATGAGATGGAGTGACTTTTCAATATATATGAAAATAAAGGGGGAGGATGACAATTATTCAATAAATATTCCCATACTAGGAGACCCCTGGGTTTTATCACAAACAGCAAAGAATCAAAGAGAGAATCAAAGAATCAAAGATCAACAGAGAATTTTCGGGTCTTCCACCTGTGTATGAATATAAGTGCGAAATAAAACTAATGCACTCTACAATTCTGTGAGCAAGAAAAGTTCTTTAATAGTACTTTCTATAACTGTGGCTTCAAGGAGTCATTCCCTGTGTGTGGAGCTAAAAATATTCTTCATTGAAAGCCAGGACAAGGAAAAGGCTGATTAATAACACAAGCTTCCAGAACTCTCCAGCATGCAAGTTACACAAGACATTATTACTTCTTCTATACTTATCTGAGTACAGAGTCAGACTGTAAATCCTGGGTACAAGATGATATTACACTTCACACAAGAGGTAGTGAATGCTTCTGCCAATATATAATCAGTGTAGCTAGGCTAAAAATAAGCAAACATAATAACACAATAAGGTTATATCCAGGCAGCATAAAGTCTATGAGATTTCACTCCTGTGATTCAAAAGTCAATCGAGTTTACCACCTTTTATTTACACACACTGTTTATTTCATTGATTTTATTTTTGTTTTTAATTCGCCACTGCCTGGTGCTAGAGTGCCAGTGTCAACAAAGCAAAGGAAAAGCTTTCTGCAGGGGCAGCAGGCAAGTAAGCAGATTGTCCACTACACAGAGCATCTTTGTCAATTTCAGCAGCATGAAAACATGCAACACTATATGCTTGAAGGAGGTCAAAGAATGATGAAGTTGGCAAAAATAGCTACAAATCTCCTACAGTTTGCCTGTTAAAACAGGCACTACAACTGTAATTGTGACAGGTCTGTTATTTAAGTCTTTGAGGTTCCTTGATACATAATTTTAAATTAAATAAACAGAAAACATCAATATTAGATGATGAATTGCATTTGCAACTGTTACATCGGCACCTTTACAAAGCTAAGTGAGCTCTTTGTGTAAGATCACTTCCCAAGGTTGGACTCAATGGTCATGAAGGTCTTTTCCAACCATAATGATTCTATGAGTCTATGATTCAGCAAGTCATACATGGCAACAGTGACAATGCCCATCGCTCATAATCACTAAGACAGAACCTGCTTACTGTGCTATTATAACATTTATTGGGCAGTATCCAAGATGCAGGTTCTTACACAACTCTAAGACTGCCCAACTCAACTGCTCAGTCCCACCGAAAAAAGCATCTTCCACAGGTAAAGGTGGATTTTGTTCAGAACGCATATTTAAATATGCCATAAGTGACCATAACATCTCTTGACATCCCCCGCATTCCCATTTCTGTAAAATTTGCAGAACCGTACTATCACATTTACTATAAGCCTATTTCTCAGAGACAGGCTCTACCTGCCTCTTGCCAGGGGCAGGGAAAACATGCAGAAGACTCCAAACCAAAACTGACTGCAACTGTATAACTTCCCCACCATCACAGGCCTTCATCTGCCCCTAAGTCTCTTAAGAAATCTTCCTTTTCATCCAATTTTTTAAAATATATTGTTGGGTTTTTTTCTATTGCTTTTAAACAACCAAAAACACTTCATATACATTTGTTTCCGTCTATATTAAATGAAACCAGAACGTGTCTAGAAGCCAACACCTAAACTAAACAAACGAAACTCTTCCATCACAAAACAGCATGGTGAATTCCCCTTTTGGTCTACCAGGAAGCTACAAAGATGCTGCTGACAACATGAAACAATGCATTTCAATCAGGACTGAGAGGATGACTACTTGTGTTGTTTGTCTGAAATACGCTGTTGCCCTCACTACAGGTCACAGAAGCCATCACGGCTGACAATGATCGAGAGGAGAACTGAAGAAATAGGGTTCACACACAAGGAGTTGACTCAAAATAAAGTTGAATATCTCTGAATGTAACACATTGCTTCTGGTGCTGTTACTTGGTCTTCCACTTTTGCACTACAGTGAGCAAATAGTTAAGGGGGAAGTTACCTACTTTGACTCATACAGACAGATTGATTTAATTTCTTTCTGTGTTTCCTTACAAAACACAGTAGGGGTGGAAAGTTCACAATTTCTATATCTAGATTTATCCATTAATGGTATTCAGTATCTTATGAAACATAAAGGGAAAACAAACAAACACCAAAAAGCCCAAATAGAAACTGAGACCAACACAGCCATAAACAAGATAATGAAGTGTTCACAGAATGCACTATGGCACAACATATTCAAAGCTCATTTCTGAAGGCAGTCTAATTATGTTAACTAAGCTTCCTAACTCACAGCTAATGAGTTATAGCTAGTCATGGCTTGTTAACCCAGGTGTCAGATCAGGGAATTCAGGTGGACTGCACGTGGACCTACACTGACTCCTACACAGTTACCTCCAGCAGCTCAGCAACCTCCTGTATGGAGGCCTGACAGAGCAACCACACATGCCACTGCTCTTGCTGGGGTGTATTATCTCCACAAGCTCATTAGAGCAAATGATTTCTTGTTACATGAAAACAGAGGGTCTCGTGCAGTGAGGTTACTATTTAGTTTACAGCTGGTGCCCTTGTCCTGTCATTACAGGTAAAGTCTTGCTTCGTCTTTCTTGTAAGCCCACTTTAATGACAGAATGGATGCAGTAAGATCTCTTCCTCAGGCTAAAAAAACTCCAGCTCTCTCAGCCTTTGTCCATACGAGAGTGTTCCAGCACAGTGACCATTTTTGTGGTCTTCCCCTGAACCCACTCAAACAGGTCCATGTCTTTCTTGTACTTGTGGGTCAGAAGCTGGACACAGCTCTCCAGTTGGGGTCTCACAAAAGCAGAAGGCCAAAATCACTTCCCTCAACCTGCTGGCCACACTTATCCTGATGCAGCCAGGGTGCAGTTGGCTCTCTGGGTTGTAGGCCCACGTTGCCAGCTCATGTCCAGCTTTTCAACCACTGGTATTCCCCAAGCCCTCCTCCACAGGGCTGCTCTCAATTCACTCATCTGCACTTATATTGGATTGCACTGACTAAGGTGTGGGACCTTGTGCTCAGCCTTGTTGAACTTCATGAGTTTTTCACGAGCCCACTTCTCCAGCCTGTAAAGTTCCCTCTGGATGTCAACCCTTCCCTCCAGCATATCAACTGCTCTGCTTAGCTTGGTTGTGGGTTGTGTATTCGTGTTCTACAAAATACATTTAGGTACACTAAACATTGTTTTTGTACCTGCGTGCTTCCAAATTGATCTGGCTACATCTTCAGCAGATGCAGGCAGGTTATTCTGTAAGCTTACAGGTTTGGATGCAATTAGAGGGACTGCAGACTATGCCTATGCATCAGGCCTCAGCAGCAGTTATTCATGCATTGCCAACCTTAATTTAATGTCCTTGGGGAATAAGAGAAGGCTGATTGTTCTCTTGTACGAACTGCACAGGTAGCTCATTAATGGAGCTGCACTGCCTGTTTTGTCATTCTGCTCACAGTGCCTTAGGCAATAGTGACAAGAATAAAACTTAAGAAAAACTAACAATTCACAGAACCTGTCAAAACCCATTACTGTGACTTCTGCAGGTCTGTGTCCCATCACTACCAGCTACCAGAGCTAACAAAGGCCAGTAAGTTGGCATGTATCTCAGCCTGGTGGGCAGTCAAGTACACCAAAATCCTTCTGATGCCGCAAAATGCAGCTGACTGTAACAGGACAAAAAGGGAAATTGGAAAACTAATGGTAAAGGAATAAATCTTAAAACATAAAACCAGATGTAAAACTGTGAGGGAAATTGAATTGATATTTTTTGAGTCTTAATTCTTATGTTTCTCACACTGCTGCATTTATTATAGCTGAACTGTAGGAAAAATCCACAGTGCTAGAAACTGCTGTTAACGTACTGCTCCAAGTCTGTAATCATTATCCATCAAGTAATATAAAGTAATTTATTGTACGCTAAGTGCTTAGTGTTGCTACTTTTACTTCTAGAAATAGCTTTGGCTCATTTGGGCAATATATTCTACTTTTGATTAAAATAACTGCTTGGGACTTGATTGATGTGAGAGTTTGAACAGATAGCAATTGCCAACCTGGGTTGCTCATCAAAAGCTGGCATTTAGAAAAAACGTTAATTCACTGAATGAAAAGATTTGTGCTCTGTGAAGAGCTGTGATGCATAACACTGCGACTAGACATGACCGTCGTTCTATACTATGAAGACCCAAAGATAGTGTGCTAAGACAAAAGAATTTTTGGTTACACCAAATTCAGCTATAAGGTGTCTGTTTCTTGTATTATCATCCAGAATGGACAGAAAGAGCAAGTACTGTATACAGTGACAAAATTATCATAATAAATCTTCCTCAGAACTCTGCATGCCAACATTTTGTAAATCATGGCTGCTCAGAAGCAGGCCTTCCCTTGACTCTAATTATTTCATTTTATTGTTCACTGATACACTTGGAAGATAATTAGACCTTCTAATCTATTTGTTAATCAGTAGGAATAATTTCGGTTTTGCCCTATGAACTGCTTTTTTAGGAATATTAGTGAGTGCCAGTGGGAGAGGCCTTCTACTCTCCTATAAAAATCTCAGGTTATAGGATAACAGCTGAAGTAGAATGGCACAGCTACATGTAATTTCATAATAACTATAGATCAGAATTACAAGACTCTTATTCCACTGTTCTACAAATTTCCACATAGCCTAATGAGATTGCAGAGTACAATACCACCTCTTTAGGTATGCCTACGGAAGTAACTTTACTCATTCAAGTATTTTAATGTGATCAGTTCAAGAACTTAAATACACACAAGCTTTTGCAGAACTGAGACTCAAGGGCCTCATTCTACACTTAAAATAAACTTGGAAGAGAGCTTTTGTCTGGAGCTTAGGGAGCAATATGTCGCAATTATGTATAGACTGTCCTTTTAGAAACTGTGAACAAAACAATTATAAACCAAAAGAGAAAACAACAAGGAAAGTGAACTTCTAAATGTGCTTCAGCAAAGGATACTTCATTTTACTTCTATGTGTTCTGAGCTAAGCATGTTTGTGTTACATTTATATAATTTAAGTTACAATAAGACTATATGTCAAGTATATACTACAAGGAAATTAAGGTAATAATTTAATTTACATTCCATCAACATTTACACAAAAAAAGGTCTAGCATGTCAAGAAAGTCATCTCCGTAACGGGATCAATTACCGGATTTTAGTTTGTATCTTTTGGTTGAAACTAAGTGAACTTTCAACCCAAACCATTCTATGATCCTACCGTTGTTTCATATGAACAGCGATAACTTGTTCAGTATTTCCTGTACTGTACTCTGACCTCAGCTACCTGTGTTAACCCTACTAAGTGAAACTTGCTAACTGCATTATTTAGGATAAGAAGTTTAAAGAGGATTAAATAAAATGAGAGTATTGATTTCTAATTCTCCCACTGAAAGTTCACTGAAAAAAGAGTTAAAGAAATGTTTCAAGAAATGAATAGTTGAGCAAGTCCTTAAATGTCAGGAAGATAACGTGGTTTCCTATAGGAAGAATCTCTTAGCAAGGAGCAATTGCAAATTACTACAAAATACTTACAAAGGAAGCTCAGTGTCATGTTGCTTTCCTTACAATAGCTACAAATATAGCCAGTGAAAACAGGCATGGCTTAGCCTACCTTAAAGACAGCATTTGATTTGGGACCTATTGACAAAAGAGACAGAAAAGAAACAAGAGAGGAACTACTGCCTGGCTTATTGCCGTACATGTCAATGATTTCTCAGAAACTATCAGCTGTAAGAAAAAGAATCTCATAGCCAATCCATCACAAGGAAGAAATGCAAGAGAACAGAACACATTTTAAAAGATTTGCTCAGCCAGCGTCATGTTTTAATTAAAGAAAATAAGAGGGACCATAGCAACATACAGCACTCCATAGCTACCGTGCATCTCAGAGGAATTACTGCGTGTGCCAATCAATATCTGTCTGCCTTCGATGCAGAACAATGCAGGTGGTTTGACAGAGAGTTAAAATGTGTTCTATAATGAGCTCGGTAGAGCCATTGACACTTCAATTTGAGTTAAAGCTAATTCAGGACTTCTGACCAGAAACTTCGCAGTATTGAAGAAAAATAAAAAATACTGTTCATCTCTCCTTTCAATAAGGATGAGGTGCAAAATGTTCTTTAGCATCTTTATGAGCACTCAACTTCTCCAACAAAATCTTGGAGCTAACTAACCCCATCCTGAGTACAGGTTTAATTTTCCATACTTATCTCTGGAAACTTGACGCAATCAAGACTCGTATTTCTGAGCAAAATCTGTTATTCACATGCTGTGACCCCAGCACATCCATGGATCTTGCTGACCGAGCACCTATGTCCCCTGTGGAGTCACAATGGATCCAATGCCATTCCAGACCAGCCGGATTCATTGTCCAGTCACACTACACATGTCTAATGCTCTGTTGCAGGGGTGGAGGTGGACAGATAAACAGACAAATGCACCATGCTAAGTCACATTGAAAGGTACATATAGAAAGCAAAATCTCCCTGAAAAGTAGGAACACCTCTTTCTGAATTGGCTTCTACTATGATCCTTGTGGGTCCCTTCCACCCCAGAATATTCTGTGAAAATTAAAGGTTCTGTGAAAGCTATCCAAGCCATAAACTCAGAGCTTGTGCACGAGTCCCTGACAACTTGTACACTATTTCTGAACTGATCTGCTCCTATATGTTTTCAGGTTACTAGGGTAAAGTAGGATATACCCTCCTACCTCACACTGTTTAGAAAAATCAAGCAAGCTAGGAGACCACTGCCCTCCAAACAGAAAATAATACCTGCTATTCCCAGCTGCTAACAGGAGGAAACAAGAGAACTGTTCGATACAGGTAAGTGTATGACAATGAAAAGAGTTGGTTTTGGTTTTTAAACGCTTGCTTAAAATATAAATTAGAATTTCAGCAAATTCTCATCCATGACACTTGGATTCCCAATTTGTTTCTTCCCAAGTCTCTTCTTATAGCACTCCCCCATTTTTTTTCTTTCTTTAATTTTACAGTAAGCAAGGAGATATAGCACAAGCCCCAGCAAGCCACAGATTAATTATTTCAATAAAATATACAACTGGGACTGTTTAGGACTGAGATTAAGAAAAACAAACTATATCTCCAGCAGCTCTCTGTTGAATATTGTCAAGATCTCCAACCCTTAAGCCTCAGTGACAGTTGAAGATACAGGACACATCCAACAGAGAGATTTGTAGAAAGACTTATACCCTTTCTGTCCAGTCCTTGAGTCCACCAAGCACAAGTCAGCTCTGACCTAGGAGCTAGGTAACCATGCCAACACAGCACTAAGGTGGCAAAAACGTCCTAGTTCTCAACAAGATGCATTATCTCGCCTCTGGCTTTCCCTCATCTTAATATAGCCGCTGTCTACCTTGTTTTCATCCTGCAGGAGAGGAGGACACATGACGACCACTCTCAGATGGACAGACATTGAGATATTCCTTGTTCTTGAGTAGTTTGTTCCAGTCAGTAACTAGCCTAGATCCACAGACTGCTCGAAACAATCACTGTTAGGATGTTTATGATTTCATTGTTGGCAGCTCTAGGAGCAAGCCTTAACAGTGTTTTGAACGTTCACCTGGTGTGAGGAACCAAGCTTGTTTAAGTTTTCATGGTAAGACTACCAGATATGTATTTTGAGAGAGAATAAAAACATTTATGATTTAATCTTACAGTGGTAGCATTCATGAGAATATTTGTATAAGCAATATTTTAATACAGCAAAACACATGGAATTTCACATTTTTTAAAATTTCCTAAATTTAACATTGTCGAAGTATAGGCGGGGTTGTATGTGGGTATGAGCAACCTGATTTTTGTAGAATTCAGAAGAGGTCTTATATTTCATGTTCATGTATTGATGTTCAAAGGTGAAGAAAATCACATTCAAATGGCTTTTTAATTTATGAATGATTAAAGAGGATTTTTTGTTTATTAGCTACTTGAACATTACAGCTCTAAGAAAAGGTCTTTTGAAAACAATGGAGTTTAGTTTGACATGTGGAAAAAAACATAAAAATAACAATTTGTAAACAATTCTTTCTTTTCTGTACATTCTTAATACTAATATAAAATATTGCTCCTTAAAGTGTCTAGAAATATCATGAAACACATTATAAACTAAAAAGACACCAAATTAATATTTAAAAAACAACCAAAACTAGAAAGCAAATATTTTATGTATTGATATTGAAATTCTAATACTTATTTTTGATGCAGATTATTTACTCCTTTTTAATTAGACTGAATTCAAAGGAGCATGTAAACTAAAATGAAAGCAACATGTTAGGGGTCAAAAGTAACCCCTCTAATAAATGTCAGCATAAACCTCATTTCTGAAGGAACCAAATTGTCCCTACAAGTGGAAAGAAGGAAGAGCCCTTCTAGAGAATGAAAAAAAAATAGGAAACCGCAGCCATTTTCTTTGGAGCAAAGCTGTTCCATTCAAAATCTCGCTCTTTTCCATGGCAAAAGAAAAGGCACATACCTTTGGGGATACCTTTAAGCACAGCATATATCACAGCAAGTATAAACATAAGCAAACAACAGCACAACATACATTTAAATAAAAATCTGGGTTTTTTCCCTAGGAACGAAGAATAAGCAAGACATTTGAAATGTGCCTGGATAACTGAAGTTGAAGATAGTACGGAATTTGGTTAAGATCAAACATGGCATTTTCTGGTCACTATTCACACATCGGTGCTTTGGACTCTGTGTGTTCTCAAGTTAGAGAGAATGCTGTTTACCAGAGTTATTGGCGATTGCAGCTTCAGCACAGTGAATTATCAGTGAATGGCTGAGTTTGGAAGAGACCATTGAAGGCCATTGGGTCCAAATCCCTTGCCCTAGCAGGACCACCTACAGCCAGTTGTCCAGGACCATATCCAGATATATCCGGAATATCTGCAAGGAGGGAAGCTCTGCAAAGTCCTCAGGCAGCCTGTGCTGGTGGTCACTCAAACCTCACAGTAAATGATGGACCTGCACCCACACAGACAAATGCTTCCTTGTCCCACCATTTACAGCTGTGGTTGACAGGTGAAAAAAAATGCACCCTTCTAAGAGTATTATTTACTTGAAATATTCCATGTTACCACAAGACCCTGTGCACCCAGTTTAACCACATCACCACCATGTAAAACAATCCTTGGGGAGGCATCAGTGGGCACGTATTTGATGGTGTCACTGAACTGTGTCATTCTGTTTTGTGCTTCTCTTTTGCCCCTCCATTTGTTTTGGTCCTGATCTATGCTCTTCAGACTTTTCCTGGTGAGTTGCTTGGATATATTGACTGTTCCCCTCCATTTAGCCCTGATCTATACTCTTTATCCTGGTAAGTTGCTCAGATATATTGAGCGATTTCAGTAGTCATCTCTGACAAGAAGCTGAGATTCATCTTGCCAAATTCAGCCTTATATAGAACACTCATATCTGAATAGTTTATTTAATGGTTTATCAGTTAGTAGCTGAAAAGCTTCAGTGCTTGTTATTTTCTCTTTTGTCACCTGTTTGTTGGATGATTGTGTCTGTATATTTATCACTTGCCTGGTCATTCCCTTTATACTCTGTAGTCCTTGACCAGTTAATGAAGCAGATATTCACATGTTCCAGATTCATTCTGGAATTCATTACAGATTTCATCAGAAACACACCTTGCTTAAGAACTATTTCCCTAACTTTTTATCTGTAGTGACCCAAGAGACATGAGAACTGTAGCCAAAAAACCCTCAAAGTAGTCGCAAATTAACCAAACACAGAGAGGAGTACATCTCTAAACTAGCAGACAGAATGGAAAAGGGTGAGATACTTGAAACCTGAGAAAACTTACAGGGATATTTGAGTAAGAATAGTCTTCATACTATTGTTTTCTTGCTGAATTGAAACCAAATTATGTTTATTTTGATGAATCAAGGGAAAAAGTGTCAGACAACTCCAAAACTAGGAAACAAATTTGTCGCCATAAATACTGTTCAACACTAGAATAATGTGATAAACAATGAAAACACACTAATTTCTGCAAAAGTAAGAAACAGGTAGCAGTTCAGCATTTACCATGAAAGAGCTTGAAAGGAATTTGCGTTACTAAAGAGCATAGTTGCTAAAAAATGCAAATCAACTTCTCATTTTCCCAAAACAGAGAGATGAAATTTGTCTAAATTATATGCATGGCTGTTTTAGATGAGATATCAAAAACATTTTATCCATTATCCATTTATGATAAAATTACACTGTTGTTTCCATAAAATATACCGATTTCCAACACACTGTTGCTCTCATTAACACCTGACAGTGAAACACTTTTGTTATGAAATTTTAAAAGGTATAACAATTTTCTGCCATCTTTTTTTATATGATCAAAAGACTTCCGGGAAAAAAATTTGGAGTTTTTCTCTTTCTGGAAGAAAAAAGTCCTGCTTTTCTATGAATAATATGTTAATCATAGGAATTAATCTGAGAGAAGTAGATTTACAGTCACCATGTTAATCTGCCAGCTCACATGTTAACATATCACTTCATATCTGTCTGAACTGATAAACTGCCAAATTCTTGTTCTTTTTTGTGATTATATTTTGACACTATTTTTGCCTTTTTTCTGTTCTACAATAGATGGAATTGATGATAGAAATTCTTTCCAAAGGTTAAGGCAAAAGGATTTACTGGTCAGCTTGAAAGAAAAATTATGAAACATTGCTCCTAAAAAATTTTAAAAATATTTTGGGTTTAGCAGATGTGTGGAGTTCCAGGTATATGGACCTCCCCAGCTACCTGAAACTTTAATAGGGTAAAAGTGTCTTCTTCTCACTGGCTACCAAATCACTTTTAAAGACTATGACACTTTTTTTATTTATTTGTAATATCATCAAGTGAAGGAAATCAAAAGATAAAAAGGATCTGGAGGTAATACAGTCTACTGTTACTCTCCCTTAGGCTGAACAATTATTTTGAAACTTAATTTGCATATAAATAAATTTCACTTCACTGTTAAAGAGAGGATAAGAGCAAGAAATCAGATTAAATGAAGAGCACACTCTTCACTCCCTTCTTCCATTGATTTAAAACCTTCCTTCAATGGACATCAATGTGCCAAAAATAGCCATTTCCAAGAGCCTATATTGGCTGGCACTCCACAACACATAAGTGTAGAAAGACAACCAAGTTCATGAACCATCTCCACCTATTAAAACCCTTCCAGATGTTTGTGCAATTTGTAGAAAATTATTCCAAATGCTTCTCCAAATTTAAGTCAATTAAACATTTCTGTATAAGAATAGGAGCTACTGTGATGGCCAAGAGGCCTTATGCCAAAGGAAAGCTAGGATTCAAACAGAGAAAATCACAACTCTTTAAAAGGTAATTACCAGCTACTGTGAAGTGCTAAAGCACTTCCATTCTATTAATATCCAGAAAAGCTTCACTTTCCCAGAAATCTCTACAAAATTGCTGCTTCTATATGCCCATTATTAATTTCAGCTGCTCTGAAATCAAACATTTCTAACATCATCATAATGATGAAATAGATCAAAACAGAAGAACATGATCATACTAACAAAATGAGAAAAATACATGAGTGATATGCATGGATACCTCTTTTTTCCACATAGTATTCTCTGAAAGACCAGCCCTTAAAAAGTCTTAAAATTATAAACCCTCTTCATAGACTGAGCAGAGAGAGAAGCTGTTCCAAGCGAAGCAGAACATATACATAGAAGTGTAGTTTTCAGTGATTATGGTTCATGGTATTTGCATAATTTGAATCATCTGGTATTTATTTCTTTTTACCACTGCCTAACATTTTTAAAAATAAGTTCGTATTTTGTACTTTATAAAATAAAGGCCAAATTATATTTCTGATACATTGTGGTTATTTCTAATCTCATGTGGAAATCACCAGTCTTTTTTTTTTCTGTTTCTTTCTCCTTTTTTTTTATAAATATTTTCCACTCCAACTAGAAGACTTCTGGGATGTCTGGTATTTTCTCCCTAGGTGTTTACTTCCTGAAATCTCTCTCTTACTGATCTTCACTAAAAAATAAAAATAATACATAGCAAGCCTGTAGTAGAAAAACTATTTATTGAGACGGGCCTCTTCATAAATTCCTTAAATAATTTTCTTCAAATTTCAAAAAAACATGAAAAGATCTGGCTGCAAGGTTATAGTCTAATCAGGCTTACAGGCATCTAAATTTATCTGACCTTCTTGATTATAAAATACTATTTTCTGACTGAATTACAATATTGCCGTTCTTCCAAAGGAACTTTTAGTTGCGAAGCATTTTTATTGGCCTTTTTGTTTAAGGTAGTAATACATGACATTTTTCTTTCCCTCCATCCTTGTCATTGTATGGAACTGAGGTAATTCTTTTGTCTAGATCTTTAAGGAAAGTTTGGGTTACTATCTGGTATATTGATTTACCTGAAAAACTGAGATACATTCAGTTTTTACTAAAATGAGATGCCTTAATACGCCACTGTTTTCTCAAAAATTTTCCAGACAACTAAAATCTTTACCTTTAAAACTAACTCAAGAAAATTTATCATAAAATCTCATGTCTCATCTATTGAGTAATGTTTACTATTATTATTTGTGAGTCTGTAGCAGTTAGAAGATCCAAACAGGGATGACAGCTGTGGACAAAAGACAATCTGTTTTCCAAAGAGCTGAAAACACATATTTTTAATTTAATCAAATTTGTTATTTTAAACTCTTGGCACAGACCACTGAGATGCTCACAAAAGCCAGAAATAAAACATGTCCCAGCAGGAGAAGAAAAGCAAAGGGAAGAAGCAAGGAGGCCTGGAGGAATATTCACTAGAAAGTTGAGAGGTTGGGCTGTTAAAGACAGGGTAAGAGCAAGAAATTAATGAAACAGAGAAGGAAAATCACACAAAGAAGTGACAACTGCTTCAATTTCGAGAAACATTCAAATGCAATACATCAGCTGTAACATTATTATATGAGAACAGACGGATAGGAAAAACTTGACAGAATAGAATTATTTATCCATATCATGATTTTCAGTTATGTCCCTTGCTTACCTGGACTGGGAGACCTCTCAAAATATGTTTTGGCTTCCTTCTTCTCATATTGTGTTTTAACAGAAAGAGTGAAGAGGAGAAGAGGATAAAGCTGCTGAGAGGTGTGAGACCTGAATTGATCAGGCTGCTAGATTCCCTAAGATACACTACCAGGTTCAGAGGTCTTTACTCTTACAGATTTAAAAGGTCTCATCTAATTTTTACCTGTCAGTTTATACCTGCTTCTGAGTTTTTTCAGGATCAGCAACTTGGCTGTTGGGGATAGAGTGTGGAATTACTAGAAAGACAGACTTCTCAGATGGTGTGCCCAGCTTGCAGAAACTGTGGTCTTGAGGACACAAGAGTTGAGACACCCACCCACACATCACCGTGCTCTGTTTTAAGTACTGGGCTGCAGCACATTCTGAGTAAGTTATCCAGTCCAGTGACTTGCTGTGCATGGGTTTCTGAGACACCCTGGTGTGATGAGCTGTAATTTCAAAGTCCTCAAAGGTATCTCAAAGATTTTTTGGTGGGGGTTTTTTTGCATGAGCATAACCCCTGGTTACACGCTATTTCAGTTTTGTACGCTACAAATTGACTTTCATCTTCAAAGTTACTTCTAAGAAACAAAGTCAGAAGCAGAGAATTGTCACTGTACAAGCAGCAGCAGTAGACATGGTAATATGCCTCCTACAATAGCACGAATAATTGAAATTGCCCTATCACAGATCATGTGCCACTTGACTTCAGACAACCAGTTCCTTGATTGCCAAATCATGATAATCAATGCAAGGCCCATTCTTTTCCCTGGTGCAGTTTTACATCCTTTCAGACTTTTCTACTCTTGCATGAGAAGATCAAAGCTATAAAGATGAAATACATTTTTTGAGACTTAGCTGCTGCTGGCTGTGGCACTGCTATGCAATAAGCAAAGCTCATTTGAAAAGAATGATTCTTAAGAAGTAACAATAAATGCATGATATCCAAAAGAAAAATTCAGTGCAATCTTTTTCGCACAGTTTTACACACATTTTCCAATACTGAAAAAATTAAATACTAAAGCAATAATCATATCTACTGGGGTGGAAAAAAAGTTTTAGAGTCTAAGTTCCATCTCTGCTACAGTAAGACTGCAAAATAATCAGAACAAGAGGAATTTTCCCCTTTTTTGCTTGTTTGTTTCTGAACTCAGAAAAGACCATCTGATGCTCAGAAAGAGCATTTATTTTACTGTTGCTACAAGAAAAAGGAAAGAATTATATCCAAAAAACCCTCAGGCATTCAAAGTCTTCATAAGGTAGCATAATATATATTGGTAATTCAGTAAAAATAGCAAATTTACCATAAAGAATTTGAGGGGGAAAAAAATACCTACAAAGATAATTTCAATTTCAAACATGGTTTTCAGTCTATATCTAGGAATAAATAGCAGCTTTCTTATTTCATATATTGCAGAATAGTAATTACACATAGAATGGAGACAACCTTAGACAGAAATTTGCAAAGGAGAGACAATCCTTAGAAAATACCATTAGAAAACTTAGTTTTAAGTTAGTAAAGACAGAAGTTTCAAATATTTCCTGTAGTGTCCATATTTCCTATAGTGCCTATAAAATAGCCTCTAGGTTGAATATTGTTTACTTCTTAAAAATACAGCATACACTCTCAAAAATCTAAAACTTATGTTTGACTACTACCTTTCTATTTCGCTGGCTGTACGCTAAACACTAAGGATACCTTGACTGCCAAATAGGTTTCTGAAACTGTTCAGCTTGATAGGAGCACAAGACTACAGGTCTTGTATTTCAATAATAACCTGAAGCATTTTGATAAAACTAAGAAATCTGTCACTTTGTCATGAATTATTTATATAAATGGTGCATTATATTTTTATTACGAAACATTTTTGCCTCCCTGTAGGCCAGATGGCTCAACCAGCTTTTGAAAAGAGCACATACCAAGCGTGTTTGCAAAGATAGAGCAATACATCCTCCATATTTAAAAAAAATAATAAAAAATAAAGGACACACAAAAAAACAGGTGTAAAACATTTTGCCTGTGCAGGCTTGACCTACTATATACACCTTCTTCCGCCTCTTTCTCTTCCTCAGCCTCCAAGGACACTGGAATTCCTCCTTCCTTAACTCTTTCCTCCACATAGTTGTAATCACCTGTTGTGAACAAAAAAATCATAAAATTCTTTGATTTCCATGAAAGTTCAATATTACCTTAATAAAAACTACCAGCCTAAGTTTCGGCATTGTGATACAGCTACAATATGACAGCAGAAAAAACAGACTTTCAAGAGAATTATTCCTTCTGTGATGCATCTGCATTGATGTGATTTCCACAGGAAGACTGTACTGCATATATGTTGTACCTCCTAGAATAACCCAAATACCCTTCAAGTCTGGTCTAATTATTCTTTACAATATCTCTCAGAGCTTAAGATTTAATATCATGTTTTGTTATGATTTCAAGGGCTACACATCCCCATGTGTGTATCTAAATTCCTTGCTTCATTCATTGTACAAACAACAGAACCTCAATTTTCTGAACAATTCCTTTCTGTGTTTTCCATAATGATTTGAAAACAGTGCGCTTTCTTCTCTAATGTTTCACTGAACCTCTCATCTACTTAAGGACCACGAGGCTACAAATAGTTTTCCTTTCCCAATATACTTTCTTAGAAGCCCACCAAAATATCATTTATAGACTATTAGAACTGTTCAAGAAGTCAGTTTTCATTTTGGCAAAAGAAGTATCCCTATATAAATAGTGAGCATTTTCCATCATTCTAATGAGCTCACATAACAGTAAAAAGCTAGTATTTTTCCAAGCAGAATCATTTTTCTTAACCTTAATTTTCATTAGTTCTTGACTTTTAAAAGGTCTGCCTATCAGCTGCATCTTCTTTTATTATTTACATTAGCATAGGCAATTAATAGTGAATATATTCAGTCCTCTACCACAAAGAATGTTCTAACAGAGTAGCAATTAGATAAGAAGAAAATTGGAATAGTCCAACATGGAAGGCATGATGACAGTTTAGGGGACCATCTTAGCTATTCCCTGGCAAAAGTCTTCAAGAAGTCAATTGTGTGACATACCAAACTGTATCATTTAGAAATGCCTTATGAGCATTAGATATTGTAACTAAAAAGGAATTTCATTTACATGTTGGTAAATCAGCCTTTGAAATCCTTCATAGGGAGGTCATACTGGATGAGAGCATAAGAAACACATTCAATAATCCATGTCAAAACAAGATAATTATTTCATTTTTACTCCCTGCTTTATTATGAAAAGATACAAAACATTTAAGACAGACCTTCATTCCCAAAATTTCAGCTTAACCTCTCTGACAACTATACTGTGCAGAAATTTGAGAAATCTCAGGGAATTTTAGGGTACACTATTGGAAGCCGTGCTAAACCTGACCCAGGTTATTATTCATAAAGCGTCACTGTTTTATTCAGAGTACAAAGACTCAGGAAATCAGTAAAGTGACAAGTGTTGTGTGGTAGCCATATTTTCATAACCTTCGTCTGCAACTACAATAATAGAAATATCCTTTCCTCAAGGATAAATGAGGCAATAGGATATTTCTCTTTTTTTAACCATATAAATCCAGTGACTAATCAGGCCACCACAGGCATCTGCTTTTGTTTTCCACATATAGCTATTATGTGGTTACAATTTTTTTCTGGGGCTGATAAAAATTTCGTTGCTCTGTCATATTAAGCACATATTCAACAGAAGAAACAATAGGAAAGACATAAGCATGTCCAAATTTTGTCTCTGGGTGTGAGGGGGTGTTTAGTTTTTTGTATTTTGGTTTATTTTGTGGGCTGGGTGAGGGGAGTTTAATATGATAATAAATGTGTTTATGCTTATCTATTTTGCACCCAAATAGACTTTCTGAGGCTGTTCTTAAGGCTTTACAGCAAGAAAGCAGTAGTCTGCAGAATCTTAAGATCTACAGAAATTGTAGTACACTCCAAAATATTTAATTAGGATCCACTATGACTAAACCCTTATTCAAAATACTGGTGACTTTTGTGTCAAAAACGCAAACCCCCTTCTCTTCCTCAAACCGAGACAAATGCATTATCCCTTAAGCTTAAGGATGGGATAAGAAAGCAAGCAAGGCCAGAGGTAACTGAATGAGCCTTTAAAACAATATTCACCTAGCCCCAGCTGTTTCTATCTAAGTTTGAATTCATCAGGAGGAGATCTGAGGAGTTCTTAAGATCTACTTTTTGCCATCAACTTCTGTAATCCCATAACTTGAATTCAATTCCTTGTTGACTTAACTGCATGATCCAGGATCTGCCATTCTGAAGACATACTCATTTTTCCTTGCTTTTTAAAATTATCTTTAATAATTTCTATCCCCTCTTAATTAGTATTTTTTTAACCAGTCATCAGTATATTTAAAAAATACCTTTCTCCTGAGAGGGAGAAGATAACATAGGAGCAATGTACTTATACACATATCTGTGTGTATTTACACAAATATAGCACTGCGAGTGTGCACATACACATATAAACTGCATTGTCAATTATAAGGTGTTTGGTTATGAACACAAGAAACTTGCAAAAAAATCTCGGCTTGCTGAGGGAAGAGTTGGTTGTCCACAGAATGAACATGCATAACACTTCTGTCAATCCCAGCAGTCAGTATTTTTCTGTCAGCACAAAAGAATGAATAATAATTTACCATGTTTTTTCTCATTTGCATAATGACCTGCAGTTAAGTAATTAACAGTTTCAGAAAACATCTAAGATTTTGAATAGAAAAAGTTGCCAACTAAGTGTTCAAGGTGCAATTCTGCGGTCTTAAACACCAGATTTGTGCACTGTTGTAGCATAAATTTGACCGACGTCAGACAAAAATACATTGCATTTCTAATCATCAGGACTGTACAACACTCTTATAACCACCTCAACTTTCTGTATCATCTGTGCTCATAGCAGTGTACTCAGCAAATCCCCATCCAGCAAAACATCACCAGTATAAAGTTAATTTTTCGGTATTTTTGGAGGTGTTTGAAACAGCAGCATATGGCTATACTAGATCAGAGTTTTATATAATTTCATTGAGAAAGGACTCCTAAAGTTGCAGGTGCTCTATAATCAACCTGCAGTCTCACACTGCTGCAATTTATTTCACCCTACCCAGAAGCTGCTCTAAACTAAAGTTACTTGACATACCAAAAATAGAGACCTAGGTGAAAGAAAATGAACTATTTTCTCTCCTGTGATTTTTCACCATTATAAGAGCCACAACTACTTTGAACAACAACTTCAGAAAGTAGGAAATTCTTAGGTAACTTCTCTGCAGGCGTTGTGATGTTAAACAATTTGTGTAATAATGTGATTTTTCACACAACAATGGGAAAAGCTGTTGGATTTTTTTCTGAAGATGGTGGAAGCATAGCCACTAAAAATCAGGCTAAAAGTTTGGAAGAGAGAGCATACAAATAGATCCAACTGTTGATACAACAGATGGCTATATAAATGGTAAAGTACTTAGGTTTTTTTCCAAAACTAAGGACTTTCCATTTTAGTTCAAGCCATGACATGATTATGTAAAGTTTGTTAGTGAACTGATTTGGACTGCTTTCATGAAAATCAGCAATTTAAAATATAGCTTCTGTTCATTTAAGGTTACAAATTAGATATATAAGGCAGCACTTCATCCACCACTGAAGTGCAGCCATCTGTTTTATAGAAGGCATTTATACAGAACAGTTCAAAAATTAAGAAAAATATTACAGTAAACTGAGAAGAAAAATAGAGACAACTTGAACAGAATGCTGAGAACAGCTTCCCTCAAGCAGTCAAGAAGTGCATTTCCCACAGCCCAAAGGCCAATAATTACAAACTTGGACTCTAAAAACTGGGTACACGAATCCATACTGAGACAACTAAATACATTAGTATTTCTAAAGCTGCTGGGCATCATTTTTTTTCAAGAGAAGGTTGTATATGTAACTTCCTAAATATGGAGTTAAATCAGTTAACTTTGTTTCCCCCGCTCTCTGAGGCTGCAAACTTGGTCTCCATTGGGGTATGCAAGTGTCTATGATGTGATGTTTCCTGTCCTCCCATTTAGGGGCTCACACAGTTTTGTTGTTTATAATGAAGGACACTTCCAGGTGGTCTGTCATGGATCTTGTTTGTGTTATCTAACTGTGTCAGTCATTATAGCAGAAATGAACAGACACTGTGTTATGTGAAAACTGAAGTATGTAGAAAAACTGCTTTTTATATCATAGCCTGAGAAAACAGGGTTTTAAGTTGTTTTTCATAAAATTTTCCACCTAAAAAGGAATTTTTCTTTTCTTCTTTAGCAATATGAAACAACTTCTGAGCAGCTTGTCTCAGAAACAGATGCTTAGTGTAAAGCCTGATTGGAAATATAGATGAATATACCATAAATATTTTTATGAGTAACTAGAATATATTTTTAACAGCATATTAGAAATTATTATCCCAAAGGAAGACAGTGGGACTTTAATTATGGACTTACTAATCAGGAATTTAGTCTCACTATTTTATTTCTCTGTAACTTTCCGCCTTTGGATATTACTGTGACTCATGAAAATACCTCAGCACGTCATAGATGTAAGTGTGGTGTATGCATGTCAAAACAATTCTTTCTTTAAATCCCACTGGAACAAAAGAGAAGTTCAGGTAACCACAACAGCAGATACAACTTATATATATGAGGGACCCTACTTATTTCTAGAAGCTCAAAACTGCGAGCAGAAATTAATATTTTTTTACAGAGAAAAATGGCAAAATTTTAAAATAATGGGTGTTTTTTTTAAGAATTAAAGTTAGGAAGCTCACAAAATTCAGTGCTAGCATCAATTTCTGAATGATGACAAAGCATAAATCTACAGAGAACATATTGTCATGTAACATCTAGCAAGTCAAAGCTACTTGAATGAACAGAATGAAAACCTGACAGCCAAGCACGCTGACCTATGGAACTGAATCAACTGAGGTAACCACAGACCAAGAAGGCCCCAATTTTTAATTCTTGAATTGACTTTAAAGTATTTTGCAGATATGGCACACATCCTGCACACATGGCTGCAAACCCTGTTGTCATTGGCAACCACTTCCAGGATAGAAATTGTGTAACCACATGTCAGTGATATTTTGCTTGACTGAATAAACTCACTCTCAAGAGTGTTGATTGGCTCAATCAAAATATTGTGGTAATAGAGTTATAATATTCCTTACCAAAAATGAGGGATGACTCAAGATGACCTGCCTGAATCTGGCCAGCTCTAAACTTAAGTCTGTCTGCAAAGGATGTGGTTTCAGAAACACAGGTTAACTCACTTTGGATATATCTTTGTGCTGTTTGGGAAATTACCCATTGTCCAGACTAAATGGGAGTGTGGTAGTCCCCATTAACAAAGTGTTGATGTTCCTATTTGAAAAACTTACTAACTAAGGAAAAGGGTGTATTATGTAGTACATATGGGGGATTTTAGCCAGTCTTCCCCACTGGCTTAGGTCACAGGATTCCTGACCTGGCATGCATACCAACCAATAATGTTTCTGTTTTAGCAATACCGGAAAGCAAGGGAACCACACAAGTCTCAAACCATATATATAAATAAATTAAAACTATAGTATTTAACTTCCTGAAGTTAAGCCTGCTTCGGGGTTTGATACCCATTTCAGATAGACCTACACTATTCTTGAGCAGAAGATGAGGCCATTATAACTGTGCCCTCACTTTGCAAGCCAAGCAATATTTGAGTTTGAGAAGTTAGTTTTTGGCTATGCATTGTATCACCAGACAAAACATAATTTAGCCTGATTAGTAGAATATATCAGGAATATTAAAAAAGAAGCAGCAAATTCAGGGAACTATATAGGTTTTGTTTTGGTTTTATTGGGGGGCGTTTGCTTGGGATTTTTTCTTATTTAGACAATTTTATTTTTTTTACTTGTTTTTTGAAAGATGAACCATTTCAAACTGAAGAGAGTGATTCAAAGTTTTTCTGACAGTTGACCCAAAACCAGCCATCTATTTGTTTTTACGGTGTTACAAGACATGGGATTCTAGATTGATATATAATTCACAGAAGAATAAAAATGGAGTTATAATTCTTTTTTCAAAATTCCTATAAGTTAATTCAGGCCGAGAAAAAAAGCACACAAATGGAATGAATAGTAGCAATAACTGGAATAACTGTAATTGGGAAATTTTATTCTGAACAGTAGAAGCTCACATTTCGCTCTTTCCCCTGAATACTGCACTAGGATTTAACAATAACAAAAGAGAAACTTTACAAATTCTGTACTTTGTCATTTTATCCCATAATAATTTTTCTGATTGCTATAGTCTTACATAAAACATAACAATTGATATTAAAACACTAATGGTCTATTAAAATGATTACTTGGCACAGAGACACAAACATCAAAAAATATACAGGCCACAAAGTGTCACCTTCACATAGAAGGAATTCCCTGCAGTGAAACTGGCAAAGCTCAGCCTGGTCATGAGTCATGCTAAAGATTCATTTAAATTACTGGAGGGCATCCAACCTATTTAAAAGTCTGGCTACAGGGTGTAACATGTTGCATTTTTGTCTTAGTCCTGACGTATTTGAGCATAACTAGATCATCTCTTTACTTCTGATCTTGCCCCCCACCCTTGCCAAAGTATACTCAGGTGGTGTTCCACTTACCTATCAATTCCTCTCCTTGACTCATTGTTTTGTCTCTTACATCTATTTAATTTGCATCCCCCTGAAGATGTTTCTACTTGGAAGACTAATAAGCCTACCACTCTCTATCAGTTTTTTGAAGGGACCTCACAACTATGAAGATACCAGTCTGATTTGGGAACATTAAGTATTTTCTGGCCATGTGTTTGAAAGAAAAAACAAGAACAGAAATAACCCAACCAATATTCCCAAGGAGGCTGTTATCACAACTCAGCAGTACAATAAGAATCTCTTGGATATGAGTGTCAGTGAAGAGATTATCTGCTGACTGCTGTGTGATGCAAAAGTAATTGCTCTGGAGGAAAACAGAAACCATGTTATGAACTACAATTACAAGACCACTGCAGCTCATTATCTTTATGCCATATCTTTAAATAGATATATATCTAGTTTGGCTGACTGTTAGCTTGTAACTCTTTGTCTGTGTCTCAGTGCTAAAATGAGCAAAGACTTGTTTACCTGCCAACATTTTCTCACATCTGCAAAAAAAATAAAAAGGATGGAGCTTTCAAGTTGAAAAGAACAAGCTTATATCAAAATAGCCTATTCAATAGCCATATTTTAATGTAATTTTTTTTCCCATGACTCAAAAATTTCAGCCCAACTGTAATTTTTTGTTCCCTGAGGAAAAGAGCTGATTCACAAACTGAAGAAAAGAGCCATAATCTGCTCCCACATGAAGGGCAAGATGGAGACATTCCAAGTGTGAGGTCAGAGAAAAACAGAAGAGTGATACCTTCGACTGATGTGATTGTCCAAAATGTACACAGGCTATAGACCACAAAATATGTTTTAAAAATCCATCATATTTTACCTCTAGTAATTTTTCTGTCCTCTCTTTCAGCATCTCTGGAAAGATTAATAGACAAGCTCTGTCTTTCAGCAATAGAAACTAACAGGACAGAGTGCATAAGCAATATTTTTCTTAACTAGCCGCAAAAGTTTGTAACCAGCAACTCAGTTTCTGAAAACTATTTCTCTAGAGCAACTAAAGTAATGTTCTTAAGAAACAAATGAAAATAATTAATTATGGTACCACCCTCCTTACCCAGGTCTAATGACCTAACGTGAGATGCCTGGAGTCTAGCATCGAGCCTGAGCAATCAATAGAAAAGTAGAGATTCATCCCCATTGATTCATCCCCTTGGCTCCTGGGGAACTACTTGTCACTCAGCTAGCTACACAGGACACCCAGCTTCTAGGCAGCTTAAATTTGCTTGGATAAATTCCAAACAAAGCTTTACAAAGTTTTAGAAACTCAGGATGGAAAAACCGATCCCAAATCTAGAATCCAACTCTCCTGACAGTGTTGATTTGCACCAATGTTGTGGGGCTAAAAAAAACCATATTCCGAATACTTAGTGAAATAACATGATTAAGCAAGAGAAGTACATTTTAGTAGTTTAAATGACTGATTATTGGCTACATTCTGGTTCTGTGTTCTTGGCTCTGACCCACACATTATGTCCAAATGGCAAACAGTTGCTATAAGCAAGACTATGCAGTATTCTGACTAGGTCAACGTATGTTGTACCCAAATCTGAATACACAGAAAAGCCTCAAGGGAAAGTAACTTCACATCAGACTACAAAAGGACTAACGCCCCTTATGTACTTTATCAATTGTCTCTTTTGTACTCAGTTTCACAGTCTTACCAGTTCATTTGTTAGATTTATAACACTTGTCTGTGAATGATCTATCAATGAACTGAAATAATTTTTGTCCAGAAAGTTGGACAAGTAAGCCTCTTCTGGGGTCCGATTTGCAATGACCTATACTGTGAAGTATAACATACCAGCATGTTTTGAGAATAGCACTCAAAACTGTCCATGCTTTTGCTCCATACTGAGTGCCGTACAACTGATAACCCCCTGTCTACGCATGTGCAAAGGTACTGTGTGAAGGTTGAGAAAATTTTTACTTATTGTCAGAAAAAAAAAATATAGTCAAACAATGAATCATCCTAGATAAGTCACAATATTCTCATTTACTTGACTGCTCAATATTTAGTACTCATTCTAGTGCTAATGGAAGTAGTCATAAATCCTAGTAATCCTTTGGAACGTATTAATGCTGGCTTTTCTCTGACACAGTCTTTCTCTGTTCTTCATTTGATTCCTCACACAATAAGAGACATACAACAGACTATGCAATGTAACTGCATTTCCTAAGAGAGAAAATTAAAAGCAAGCATAAGAGATAAAAAGAGCAAAGCATTAGAATGGAAGAAGATGAATTAAGACCAGAGAACCAAAGGCAAACCCTCATCTAAGTAGGCCACCCACACTGTTAATGTGGATAAGTGAACAATTTTAAAGAGGAGCATAAATGTTAACATGTTTGTATTACAAACTGGTAAATGCTCCAGTTACTGCTTCCCAAAATAGCGAGGAAGTGGCACATCTCTCCTCATGAGATCTCAGCATCACACTCTGAGCTATGAAGTAAACTAGGTTACACAGGTTTATTGGAAAGTCTGCTTATTGCCATTGGGAAAAGAGCATTTAATGGACTTGGCTAATAAAGATGCTGTAATACTGAAACAGGTCATGAATACAAATAAAATATACCTCTCAGTGTATTTTTACCTTCACCATGACTAAAAGGGTAAAAATTCTCAGAGCTTCCCCCATAATAGTTCCATGGATACTTAAACAAAAATTAGGAACAATGAAACTTCAAAACAAAAGTCTTTCAGATATTTGTTTTAAATATACAATAACTCCACCAGGCAACTTAATGTATTGCATGCTACTGTCTCGCTTAGACAGAGATATTTTGAAATTTTAGTGCTATAGAATAGTTGAGTACATCTATATTATGAGTGTTTGACAGCCACTGTAAAAATCAAGTGGTTAAGAAGGCAGCAACCTCTTTTATTCAAGGGCTCATTTAATGAACATCAATTGTTTGGATGTTCTGAGGAAAAGCAATCACCATGTCTATGTCTTCAATGTCTTTAGCTATATGGCTATAATTTTACCATCCTCAGCTTTATGTACCTTGAATAAAATACAATACAGATGGCTCTTTTGGCACTTGCTTCACATTTCTTTATTGTGAGGAGATGTACTGGTACTCTCCTTGACAGTGGGGGCCTACTCCTAAAGCCAGATGACCACAGGATCATTGGCTAATTGAATCTCCAGAATCCCCTTAAGCCTTACTCAAATCAGTTGCAATTATTCTCTTCCTTTCCTAATGTAACACAGAACACATCTTTTCCATTTCCATTGAAATGGGCATGAAAGATGTCATTATTGAAAAGTCTTATAAGTCACTCACATAAAACAGACAGAAATGTAAGGTGAATCTTCAGAGAGAAAACCTGAGCACAGTCATCTTTCTTGTTTATTTAAAAGAGAGAAAACTGTGAATCATCTTGATTTTTAGGTCATTTGACTTCTATTGCTTTTGTCTTCTGCCCTTCTGTAATCTTTCTTGACAATTATTTTATTAAACATTAAAGAACAGAATTTATCTGGAGTTTGTATATCCTAGGATATGTTCAGGGGAGACTTCCACCTTATTTAGACACAGTAGATTCCCTGACACAAGTGATCAAAATCATACAAATATTCAGGAAGCAAAACTTTTTTTTATTACCTCTTCCTTACTACACTAATCTGATTAGACTAATAAATTGTAAAGAATGAAAACTGGTAGTTATATCAAATTAATGTCACTGAAACTATTGCAAGCCAATCACAACTATTCAATATCCAAACCCATTTTATAGCTTTTAGGATAATCAGCCTAATAAGAGGTTGATCATCTTCAATTACTTTCAAACTGCATGTCAGAATATTTCTCCTATTAAGTTGATTAAAACAGTATCATCATCTTCCAAAAGGGCTGTGTTTACGGTAGAAATGCCTAGATCTACACAACCCAAACATAGCCCTTAAAATCCAGAACATGGATTTATGAGCACAAAGCTCAATTCTGTCCCGTTCATTTTGCAGCGCTGCTGAAATTCTGTTGGCTTGAGCTGAACCTCTTTGATGTAACAGAAAGGAATCCCAAGCTCTGTGGAAATTTATTCTAAAAATGGGCTTGAAATATTGCAGAGCATCTAAAATTCAGTTCTTTCAACAGCTGTCGGATCTCTTCAGGAATTTGTACTGCTTCTTTGTGTAGCATGAGGGACTTAGTGCTTGCTGAATTCCCACAGGGCTGCCTAAGAGCAGTCCCCATCACTGCCCAAGCAGTGCTGCAGTCTATGCTCAGAAGCCCCAGTCAACAGCGCTTCTGTATGAGAGGGGAAGAGGTCCTGCCACTGAAACCTCAAATCTGCAGTACTAGAAGGAAAGTTACAAATGGAGTATGTAATTTCAAGAAGCTCTAGCTGAGTATTACAGTATAGATAATTTACCTGAACATTTTGATGGAAGACATTTCTATATTCCTAAGACAGAACATGAGCAGTGTTAATTGTAACTCTAAGATGAAAAATTAAGTTTCACTAGAACTGCTTCCTGCTAATTTGTAAAATAATGCCAAACCCCAGAGGAAATTATAGTACCTGTAGTTCATTTATACTTGGGCTTTGTACATGCACTCGTTGTCTGTTCTGGACTAAAATACAAACAGTGCCTGTTCACAGTGAAATTATTCATGAAACAGGAAATAATTAGCCTAACTTTACTGACTTTTAGGCAGCCATTATGATATTTGACATGTTATATCTATCCAGCTCAAGAGTGCACAGCTTGCAAGGGACTGTTTTGGTCTGGGGGTTTTCCCATGTCCTCCCCTACAGACTTACAGAAACACATTCATCATGGAGCCCAAGACTGTTTATGTTCCTAGAGCTGGCAGTAAAATAAAAGTCAAATTCAGATGCCTGCAGTCTCTAATTAAAAGAAGGAAAATGGTGTTTAAAAGAAGGAAAATGGTATTTAACTAAAACTGGTTTAGACACAGTTCGGTTTTCCAGCTGAATGAAAACAAAGGTTAGCATGAAGCAAGTGCACACCCAGGATGAAGGTTTAAGAAACAAAGATAGTATAATCTATTTTAAAATTCATACTGTACCAATGAAAGAATCCTTGAGCTACAGAAAAAGATTTTTGGAAAATAAAGTCTGTTTTTGACAGAACTACTTTATAATGAACACCATGCTACATGTAAAGAGCTAAACCTAAAAATAATGAAAGCACCATAATTAATATCAAACAAGACCATTGAGAAGAAGCTCAAAACCAGAAAACCTTGTACAATCATGACAAAATACTAGTTGACAGACACGAGGCATACTTGGAAGAAAACAGTATCTCTTTCTCACCATGAGGGGGGAAGTAATGTGAGATTTTTGCCTTCTCTTCTCATTCATAAGAGAATTAACTCCTCCTTTTCATTTTTCTTTTTGTTTCTAGAAAAAATCCCTCCCACTGTAGTTCACTTTCTGCACGAAGCAGGAGAGAAAAGAAGGTGGTGGCAGGAGATTTTTTCTTCCATCATAACTCACACAGCTTGACACACACACCAAAACAGGCTCTAGACATCCTGGAGCTAAACTTCAGGTCATTCACCTCTGCTGTTTCCAGAATTATATGCCAACTCAGGCAAAAAAGGATAAAGAGACAAATAGTTTCACAGATGATGTGAATAGGAGAACACACCAAACTGGATCAAATACAACTATCTTGCTCAGCTTTGGAGGTCAATCTTTTCATCTTGTTCTATAGATAGGAAGATTCCCTGGGAATCCTGCCAGGAAAAATAGAAGCACCAAACTTTAGAAGAGAAAAATGTTTTAAAAATCACAGCTAGCTAATCTCTTCTGAGGCAGAATGCAGAAAACACACCCTGAGACAATCTTGAAGCAATAACAGACTTGCAGAATTTCTGGGTTTTTACCTGTTTCCCACCCTCAAATGAAAGGTGCAGCTCAGTAATAGAAAACGCATAACCCAAGGCTGTGCTAAGTTAGAGGCAAGGAAAGATTATTGCCTACAGCAGTGAGCCAGTAAGGTACCATTTTCAACACATGTCATGTATAGCCCTGCAACCACAGTGGGACCACAAAATTCTCCCTACTGTTTTGCAAGCATGCTCTGCTACTATGAGCAGCCATGATTAGAGGTGATCTATTAATATAATAGACCATGAGGCAAAAAACAAATCACTTCATCACCATCACCTTTTCCTGTAACATGTACAAGGCAACTTCAGCCAACAGCTTCTTTCCTAAGCAGGATCTGAAATACGGTATAAAATAGATTCTGACACAGAAACCCACTAAGCAGAGAAAATGCGTACTCTGCAAGTCATGGATGGGTGCACAGACATACAGATGGGAAACTGATGAGTGTTTTTATTGGCACCTTGTCATTTATCAACCAGTACCTCATAAAATTAACATTAGAAAATCTACAAATTATGATGCTCCTCATAGCTGTGCCGGTCTTCAAGGGTTTCTGAAGAAAAATCTTTGTTCCTTATCTTGTGTGTTTCTTTTATGGCATCTTTCACTTAAGAGCTGTCCAAAAAGTTTGCCAGATTAAGTTTATCATCTTCTGCATTTTCTAACCCGAGAAAATAGCCTTGTACTTAGAAATAGAAAATTCCTTGGAAATCTGAAGGAAGCGATTCAGTATGCAAACAGCCCAAGACCAGAGGCAAGACGCACACTTGGTTTTACAAAAAGTTCAAAAACTCCTCTGTATCCTATGATCCAATCTTCCAAATGCAAAAAGTCATTCCTGCCAGCATCCTAAATAAGCTGCTGCACAGACACATATATCACTGAAGGAGATGTCCACAAAAAGCTGCCTTTGTAACCAAAAGGGCCTTCAACAAGTATCTTCAGACCTAAGTCATTGTATACATCCAGTGAAAAGTAAAGCTTTCAAAGTACAGTATCTACATAAGAAAGAAACCTTAGAAAAGTAAGAAAGAGCCAGAGGATTTAACTATTCATACTTCCTCTTTCTTTTTAGTTGCTTGATAAAATGTTCTGTGAAAAAGCCTTATGATGACCAATCTAAAAATAAGTGAGTACTATTACAGGATCATTAGAGCAGAAGGCAACAATTCTTGAGATACTAATTTTGTCTGGGCTGCTGCCAGTATCGTTAGCCCTGTCATTAGCTCAGCTCTGGTGGCACTAGTAATGACATTTGCAGAGCCTGACTGGGCTGTTACAATGCCCTGCCAGTTGTTTGTGCCTATTGCAGCTACCTAAGGCACGTCTAGTAGTCGCAGCCTCCTATTCTTTCATTGGGTAGTATTTACAGAAGTCAAGTGAGAAGAGAGCTTTACACCCTCCAGCATCATTACCATATATTTTGTTTGCTTTTTACTTTAGACTAAATCTGTTTGAGGGATATTCCTCAGTGATTTACCACAAGGTTTCCCTCTTTTCAACAGCCTTTCTTACAAAAAGTTATCAGAAATGAGAAGATTGCCAAGATTAGAGTTACTTATTTAGACTCCATTAGAAGCTTCTCCAAACTCTCGGTCTCCTTCATGTTCAGATTTCGTTACTGTTAATTTAAAAGCTGAGAAAGAGTAGGTGTTTTTAAACAGTGAAGAAGCCAAGTGCATCAAAAGCCTCCTCTGACTGCAGAGAATATTTTGGCTGCTACTCAGAAGCTACTACCATAATTCAATTATTTTAGCTCCAGCTAAGCTTCAGCATTTTGGAAGAAAGACTGGCACAGGGAGGAGAAACATAGCACTAGAATAGCAAAACTCAGACCCAGACTACAGAAGGAGAATGTGTCTCCAATAAAATGAAAATATGTTTCACAGCTAATGACAATAAAGCAAGGCTTTTACTACTTTAAAGGTCTCACCCTGCTGAAAAGTTTTCCAATACCTAAGCCATTAGGATTCAACAGACCACAGAACAGATGTAAATTCTGGATATACATTCCTTGAGGTTCTGAATTACACTTTCTATTTCATATTCTGATTTTTTCTGGATCATATTTCTTATGATTTAT
This sequence comes from Lycocorax pyrrhopterus obiensis, assembly GCA_014706295.1. Taxonomy (NCBI): domain Eukaryota; kingdom Metazoa; phylum Chordata; class Aves; order Passeriformes; family Paradisaeidae; genus Lycocorax; species Lycocorax pyrrhopterus. Next base: position 22,482,480 of record JACSVZ010000006.1, read on the forward strand.
ACAAACGTAAACCACAATATTATGTTTGTGAATTAGAGGATTGATACAGTATTTGTATCTACTAAATAAAACATAAGCCCTTCACTGTCTTATTTTGAAGCACATTCTTGCAAGTACCTAGAAAAAAAGTTAAACGGAATATTGAACATTTTAGAGTATTTGCATGAAAAATTGATAATAAAATTAGAAAATATTTTTATTCTTTTTTCTTCCTTATTTCTCAGGTACTATTTTTATTCTTTCAAAGTCAGAAACTAAGGATGTCAGGGTTTTTTCTGTTATGAAGGCTATAAAAAGTGATTGTTTTTTAATGAGATCAGAAGTTCTATGCTGTGAGCTACTTCATACAGTTAATGGAGACTGATTTGCTAAGCAAAGCTTGATAGGAAATTGCACAGACAGAAGAAAGAAAGGAAAGCTCTTTTCCTTTTACTGTCTTCCTCCTTCTCTAATAAACAACCACATTTGGCTACTTAAGATTGCATTTAGAGGATAAAGTTTTTTTGTCACTCTTTATCAATAGCACATGAGGACATGATTCCCTTCCACACTCATTCAATACTCTTCTACCTTTTTTTTCTTGTCCTTCTTCTGAAGCACCTCATTAAGGCTGAGGCAACATTTGGTCAGCTGAACTAGCAGAGCTTTTCATTTTTTCCTAAAATGTATTCTGTCTATTCAGTCTGGTTTTCACCACGTGCATTACTCCTAACTTTTGCTGTCCTACCTTTCTAGCGGCACCACATCTCTTGAGATTCTCCCTGTCAGGGGGTCACCTCAGTTCCTGCTTCCTTACCTTCCAAGAGGTAAGACAAAACATTTTCATTTTTTTCTACTCAAACTGCCATAATTTCCACTCTGTAAAAATCCAGAAGTTTCAGACTCTTGGTGTGCGTTGGTGTGAAAACCAAACAATGGGAGATGAGAATTTCCCACAAGTTGGATATTATAAATTTCATTCATTTCTCCCATGTGGGGTATATACTGCTGGCTATATGTGGGCAGATTATTGTTTGCTTGGGGAGGCCTTTTCCTCATGTTGCTCATACATCTGTGAAAAGGTCAGGTGTCCCAGCCAGGTAGACCTGAACCCTTCTCTGTACCACAACGTATTTGTCCATCTGCATCTGTCAATACAAATACAGCAAACCAAAACCAATAAAGTTTTTTAATATAAAGGAAGTGAAAACAAGTGGGCAGGTCAATACTTCCATCTCATCTCATGCTGAGGTAGGTAGAACTAATAAATTTTTAATACCAAATAGCAGCAATACAGTATTTGTTAGAGCTAATAAAAAAGCCAAAATATTATTCCAATTCTTACATATAGAGTGATAATTTTTATTAAATTCATGCCCCTGTGGAAAATGTCAGAAAACTCTCTCAGTCTAAAGTAAAGAAAAGGAAAGACACCCCAAAGAAGCCATACACATTCAGAAGATATTCAACTTACCTACAGACAGTTTCTAATTCTTAACACTAGATTAGTAGTAGCTATACTACTACTAATAGTAGTACACTAGCTTGTGGCTAGTGTACTAGCTACACTAGATTGTGGTTTTCCATGGGAAAAAAATGTCTGGTTTAATCATAATGAAGAAATGCCAAACACAAATAACTTCACAATACAGAATTTTGTCTCTCTCACTTGTAACCTTTTCCTTGCACTTGTCTGGTAAACACTGTGCACAGAAGCACATAAAAAACATATACATGTTTCTTAAACTACACACACTTTACACGAAAACGTATTTCAAAACCATTTTCAGGCATTTTATTCACTGTGTTTTCCACCATCTGACAACATTTTTTAAGAAAATCCAAGTTCATGCAAAACATTTGCAGGACCCAGCTCATGCTAGACACACAACTGGACTAGTCCAATAACCTTTCTGCACCCTCTCAAGCAACTTTATTCAAGATCTTAAAATAGTGTTCTTTTGCCATTATTTGTAATGTCTATTTTGGTGCAATTCAAGTTGTTTGAAAGAAAAGAGTAATTTTAAATGGCTACAAAATTCAGTCATATCCAGTTGGATAAATATAAGTAAAGGTGAAATCATCATTACGGGCTTTCATTTTTACTCCTGCTGATGGCAAAATGTCAGCAAAAGGTTCCCAGCAACACTTCTAAAATGAGTGCCATTCAAGAGACTAATTCTTGAATGTGAGAGTGGAATCACATCCAGCCTAAGCAGAAGAAAATCACTGCCCTTTCTTCATCTATACAGAAAATACCAAACTTTCTTGCTATGTTTAAAAGACTGCAAGGTGCTGGCATCACACAAATCTGCGAGAATTGAAATGTCATGTTCACTCTGGGAGAGAAAAGAATCCTCAGGTGCTCATTACTACTAAAAAGTGTTCCCACAGAAACCAAACCCCAGGCTTTCTCTACGTGACCAGCTTTTAAAGGTTAATTAACAATTGGAAGTGGTAAAAATTTATAACCTACTGCTTATAATTTTTTAATGGTGTGATTTCCAATCTTTTATCATTGGGCTTACACTTGAAATCAAAGTCCCATCTGCTCACATCTCATAAAACCCTGGGGACAAAAAATAAAATTTAATATTCTAAACCTTTTACTCCATGCTGGAGATACAGAACTCATTCATTTTCCAACCGCATGCCCCCAGGATGCAGATTCTAAGCAACTTTGAAATAAAGATCCTTGAAAGCTCTCTGTCATAAACTATAACATTTAAGCAAAAAAAAAATTTGGAAACAGTATGTCATGGTTTAACCCCAGCCAGCCACCAAGCCCCACAAAGCCACTCACTCAGTCCCCTACCACTAGGAACATGGAGAGAACACAAAGGGTAAAAGCAGGAAAATTTGTGGATTAAGATAAAGACAGTTTAACAGAGAAAGAAAAAGCAGCACATACAAGCAAAGCAAAACATGGAATTAATTCATTTCTTCTCATGGGCAGGCAGGTGTTCAGCAATCTCCAGGACAGCAGGGCCCCATTACAGGTAACTGTGACTTGGGAAGACCAACGCCATCACTCCAAATGTCCTCCCATTCCCCCTCCTTTTCTCCACTTTATACTGAGCATGATGTCACATGGTCTGGAATATCCCTTTGGTCAATTTGTGTCACCTGTCCTGGCTTTGTCTCCTCCCAATCTCCTGTGCACCTCCAAAATCCTTGTCAGTGTGTCAGCACAAAAAGCAGAAAAGTCCTTGGCTCTGTGTAAGCCCTGCTCAGCAATAACAAAAACATCTCTATGTTATCAACCTGGTGATTCGTACAAATCCAAAACAGCCCCACACCAGCCACTGTGAGGAAAATTAACTCTACTCTAGCCAAAACCAGCACCAATAATTCAAAAAATATCTATTACTAGGTCACTTTAGTAAATCAAGGTATATTTCATGTAGAAACTTTGTTATCTTATGAGACTGTTTTAACTCACTTTTCTTCCATAAAGTAAACCTTTTCTCCAGTAACTGAGAACTCCGAACTTGAGGCCTTGCATTTTTTGTTTTATACGTGAGTGTTGCACAAATCTGCACATGCATGTAAGGCATTACAATTGTGCACAAGAGAAAAGCAACCAGGAATCTCTAGTCCTGAGAGAACGGCTCTATTCTTCTAATTCATTGCAGCTGCTCACAGCTTGAAAACGTTCATCTACATTATAACATCTGACTTGCACAATGACTCAACAAGCATCGTTTTCAAGTTGATTTTCAACCTGAAAAAAGTAGGTTATGGGCACAATACAGTTATAATTCACTGGAAGCGTTTGAACACTCACCACAGGAGGGCAATGCTGATACTACAACAGAAAGGTGTGCACGTGTGTGGGCTGTCACGTCCATGCTCCTCTGACTTTCACTTGACTGGATGCAGTTTGCATACTGGATGCTGTGTCCTCATCGCCAATGTGCTGATCATGAAAAGGAGTGCTTTTTAACTGAGGATCACTTTTATAGCAAACTTTCCTTTGGCTCCCAGACTTCTTTCTAGATAGTTCAGGGCATGGACAGATTAGCACTTCTGGAAGTGTTAGTGCTGGTTCTGCAAGTGCATTTACCCAAAAATACTGAAAACCATCTATGTGACCAAGATAAAGTGCAAAATTTCAAAAATTTAGTGGCAGAACATTCTTGATATCAATCCAAATCATAACCAGGATATTGCCATAGGGTAAACAACCAGAAAAAAAAGGAATACAAATCTCTGTATATCAGCAATCAAATTTTCTGAAACGTCTCAAATCATAGAAAAAATACCTCTTCACAAATATAAGTGGAAGAATTTATTTCTTCCCTATATTTTGATGGACGGACCTAAGTGAGCAATTACACCCCATTTACTTAAGCTGGTTAAACCAAAAAAATCTTTGCTCGTATCTTATGTCCAAAAGACATTTTATAGTGAAATGTGTGATGTATTTTTTTCAAAAACACTAACATGTTGGACCCATGGATATCCATTAGATTTCTACTAAGCAAAACCGTTAAATACTTCTGCTGAAGCTTTCACAGCCTAAAAGTAACATCACTCCATCGTGCCAGCAGTGATCTCCACTAAAGGCAGAGTTTGGAAGTTACATTAGAACGAAATATGGTCAAACTTGAGTCCCCAAAAAGCAAAAGATAGTGTATTACAGACTGCAGACCAAGTCAGCCAGAGAGCTATGAACCAAGCAACCCACCCTCTTGTGAAGAAGTTTCAAAAAACAACCAGGACACATCACCTTATTCCACCATGAAAGCACTTACTCATGTCACAGCAGTAAGAAGCAATATTTAAGAAAGTTTGTAATTTTTTATACTCTTTTGGAAACAAAAATTCCACTTATTATTAATAGCAGAATCCTGGTGCCTGCTGCTCTCACATCGCTATAATCTGACATTGCCTGACTTCAGCAGAGCTACTATTACTTGTTTTCCTTTGACTACAGCCAGTCGTGTTATTTAAGAATTAGAAGCTTACTGCTTTTGCATTTCTCTAATATGGCTACTCAGCAGAACATTTTTTCATGTCTCCTATCTACGTTATTTTCCTTAAATGCTTGGAATTCAGACAAATGCATTTTGAAATGCCGGGTCTTGGCAGTATATATATGCACACACATGTACCCACTCATGCACTCTGTGATTACACAGAAGCAGAGCAAGAGTGCAAAACAACAATTTTGCTTTTGGGCATCGTTCTGGTGCACAAACACCAGAAGCTCAGTGGAAGTTGTCAGATAATTGCAGTGAAAGGATCCTGTTCAAGGGTACTGCATTAAATTTCAATGGCCTCCGAAGGTCACTTGGGCTCTAGGTCTGTCCACAGGGCAGTCATTCCACAGAGAGTTTCAAACTCTCTATGTAAAGTGGGATATATTTTGGTGCACTGTGACCCCTTCCATGTATCTGACTCCTCCTTGTAGAAACCAGGCCATAAAGCAGTGGGGAGGGCTGCAGAGCAAGGAGCAGCACACATTTATGTTGGATACATATCCATGTTCTTAATATGGACATTACATCCTCGGCATGCCCCGCGTTAGGCTGCCTGACAATATCGCAATAGGTTCCCGATACCCAAAGAAACTTTGGTATTTAGGTTGTTTTGCTTCTATCTTGAAAAAAAAAAATTCAGCTTTGCTTTCCACACAGGTTAGGCATTCTAGGTGTGTGCCATTTCAAGGATCAGAACAAGAAAAATTAGTTAAAAATATACGTAACCCAAAGCAATTTTTTGCAGTAACTGAAATCTTCATTACACAATGATGAGGGGAACGGTGTTGAATCTCAGGGTATCTTTATTAATTATTTTTAGATCAGGAGTACTAATCCTATTACTAATTTTTGAAGTATTGGTAGCTTTAAACCCAAGAGCTGTTCAGCAATGTATATCGTGTCTGGGTCTATTAAGATTCTGTGTATCCTACAAATCATCATAAATTAAAAATATTATTCTTGCAGAATTATATATAAGAGACTCTTGAATTTGATATTTTAGGGAGGTTTTTTCTACAGTACCATTGTTTTCTGTACATTTTTTCTTTTGCAGACAAGAAAAGTCAAGAGTAATTAAAAACCTGAATACCATGTTCTGAACATCATCACAACAGCCAACACACTTCAAGGGAAATCTGTAACAAGTGTCAGGGTTTTCTTTCTTCTCTATCACTCTCAGCCGTGGATCAAAGGTTGAATCTTACAAGACAAAGGTGACACGTTCATTTTAGGGACAATGATTTCATAAACATAACATTAGGCTTTTCTTTCTGAAAGGATTTTCATGTAGACTGGAAGACATTACTAATAGGGTTTTAGAGCAAATGCACTTTGTTTTTCTTCTCTTGTGCGTGCATTAAAAGATCATCAGTTTTGTCTCAAGTTATGTTCATCCACAACATTTTTTTCCAAATCTTTTCTTGATTCACTGGGAGAGGTAGATGGCTAAGTCTTCTGACCTTCTGCCTGAAGATGTCTTGATATTTTTTTACGGAGATGAATGTGTGCAAAAACTTGCATCTGCTTCCTGTGTGGAAGAACAGGCTTTTCAGAGTGTGAATATAGCAAAGACTAAAGGAAACTTTCATTATTGTAGATCAGCAGTTCCTGATATCCACAGCTGCCAATAAATACATTTCTTTTTTCAGGGAACAACACTACATGCCTTAAATCACTGAAGAGTACATTTCTTTCCAAATTTGGGAAGTCATATTATGAGAACAGTAACAGAAGTGACTGTCAAACATGACTACTTATTTGGTAACTCACATTATTTAATACTGCTGACAAGCATATCGTGATTTTTTTTCAGTTTCATAAGTGACACCTCTACAGGTTTTCATCTTTTATAATTTTTTCTTCCCTCTTTGAAGACAGGCATCTTCTTAATAGCATTCAGAATTATAAATTCCTTATGTTAAACCAATATCTGTCAATGAGGTTCATTTGATAAAAGTATTTCATAATATTGTTTTTCTTCATAATCACAGCTCTTCAGTCTACAGGAAAAAATAAAGCAAGTGTTAACTTTAATATTAGTACAAGAAGGTAAAATACTTGTTTTATTAAAGGTTGTGTCTTCAAACTGATATAAGCAGGACAGGTCCTTCATTTATGAGGCTCAGAAGTTCACACACTGAATAAAATGGAAGCCCACCAGAAGGTGACTCTGACTGATTAAACAAACCTGGGCAGGATAGGTAGGATGCTGCACTGCATAAGTGGTTTGTGCAGCAATTCAGAGGGACCTCAACAAGCTGGAAAAATAGGCTGCTGGAAAAATAGGAACCTCCTGAAGTTCACAAAAAGAAGTGCCAAGCCTTGCATCTGGGGAGAAAAACCCCTGTTCCCCAGTACTGACAACTGAGCAGCTGGAAAGCAGCTCAGCAGAAAAGGACCTGAGGGTCCTGGTGGACACCAAGTTGAACATATGCCAGCAATGTGCCCTTGCTACAAAAAAGGCTAACAGTGTCCTGGGCTGTGTCAGGAGAGCGTTGCCACTGCTAGTAAGCCCAAACCTGGGCTGAGTTCAGTTCCGAGTTCCTCCGTGCAAGAGGCACATGGTCATACTGAATCAATTCCTGTAAGGAGCCAAGAAAATGTTGAAAGGATGGGATCATGAGGAAAGTCTGAGAGACCTACACTATTTAGTCTAGAGAAGGTTCATATTTTATTTTATTTGTGTATAGATCTACAGGAAGAGAGGGCGCAAAGGGGATGGAGTGAGGCTCTTTTCTGCAGTGCTCAAGTAACAGAACAAGAGGCAAAGGACATCAGCTGAAACAGAGAAGGCTCCAAATGAACATCAGCAAGTCCTTTTTCACTGTGACTGAGCACTGGCACAGGTTGCCCAAGGAGGTGGAGTCTCCCTCTTTGGAGATATTCAAAAGCCATCCGAATATAGTCTGGGGCGACTGGATCTATGTAGCCCTGCTACATGTGAGCAGGCAGTTGGATCAGATAACCTCCAGGGGCTCCTTCCAACTTCAACCATTCTGCAATTAGAAGTAGAATCAAAATGCACTAGCAAAATCGTGTTATAGTTGAATATGACTCAAAATTTCTTATCTTCCAGTTAAGTCACAAAACAATAACTTTGAAAGTGGAGCAGTGCTGCTTTTTGCCATGTTGATAGGTAGATCACATTTGTACCTGCAAGTATCTGGAAAGTTTAATCAAGTATAAATCAGAACCACCCTTAAAAATTCAGAAGTATGGAATCCTCAGTCCTTCCTATTCAGCTCTTCTCTAAAGACAAAGATGAGTAAATTAATAATGTGATCAATCATCTGAAAATCCAGACTTGGACAAAAGAGTGAACTGAATGAATTCCAACATCTTCAGCACAGTGGAGGGAAAGAGAAAGGAATAAGCAAAATCTCTAACACTTAAATGTAGAACTGGCTGTTTTTACTCTCCATTGTGATGAGTGAGAGGTGTCAGATGTTGCCATTTATGGACAGCCAAATATTTGGCCCACAGCTGCACCAGTTCCTTTGTCTAGCATGTTTCACCCATTCTCCCTTCCAACCTCAACCATTCCATGACTGTGATTCTGTAGCATTTTTACAGTGTAAGAAACACAAACACACTTTGCTTCATATAGACTGATTTTGGGGCAGGAAACAGGGAAGGCCCAACCAGCCAACAGACATCACAGCCTGAAAACACAGGACACTCACACATCTCCAGCCACAAGGCATTACACCAGGCAGTATCATTCCAACAGACATGAAGACAGTAAAAATAAAGTTTTCGAAGACCTACACTCAAAAAGGACAAAAGTAATCCAGTGTAGAGACCCAGAGGGACTAATGACCCAATATATTAAGATTAGAAGTTTAAATTCAAGGCTTATTTCTCATGCAGATACTGAATTAGGCAGCCGGATACTGGCATTAAAAAGAATGAAGCATGATCGATAGCCACACTTTTAACTGCTATATATTCTAGGGAACAGCAGTCTTATTTTTAGGAGAAAAATATCCAAAATTATTTGGTTTCAATATTGCCTTCAGAGTATATACAGTACATTTTTACTGTGAGGCTTGGGTTTTGCTGTGGGTTTTGGTGATTTTCTTTTCTTTGGCAGAGGAAAGAAGTATGTAGCTGCATCCTCAAAAAATGACTGCAGAACTGATTAGAGTATTCTAAATAACTACTGTCATTACTACAAATACTATTTTTCCTTAAGCTTTAAAAAATCTTCCTAATTATAAATGTACCTAAGAAGCTATCCCGTCTTCAGGAAGCACTTAGAATGTCTTGGTTTGATCACAAAGCTTTCCTTCTGTTTCTAATTCTCTAATTACTCAAGTGGTCACAATTGCAATTGAAAGCCTTACATAGACATTTAGATTAATTTTAAAATGAAACAAAAAAAAAAATGCATTCTTGAAATAGACTTTTCCAAATGTAATAAAAGTGAAATGGAAATTATTTCAGTCGTGGAATTTTTCTACTTGTCTAATGTAGTCTACTGCTACCACCTACCAATTTAGAATCCTAATTTTACCTCAAAGCCCTTATAAACTCCTGTTGTTCTCTTCCACCTGCAGCCAGAGTACTAATGACAATCTTACAGCATTTATTAGTGCCCCATTTCTCAAACAACCTGAGACAGAAATAGCTTCTGGAGGATGTGGACCTTTGACATTTAGATCCCTTCTTCACTGGCTTTAATTAAAATTATCATATCCTAACAGTCTGAAAGACCGAGTGTATTCCTTTAGGTGCTCATCACCAAACCTACCCTCATGAAGATTCTAATGGAAGGTCTCTCTGCAAGGAAGTACTGGAAATTTTATCACTGCCTTCTCAGATCAATTCACATGAGGAATGTCAATCAGAATCCAGACTGTCAACTCTGAATCCATAACAGGATCAGCAGGAAATTCTGTGCTTTCTGTACAAGTGGTCAACATTTCGAATTATACTGTTTATTCACAAAGGAAAGCAGTATGTATTTTCCTGACTCTTTCATGGGCCTTGAATAAGTTGTACATGTAATGAAAAAATACTTCTGAAGTCATAATGTTCATAAAGATGCTATGTCTAGAGAATGTGGCCCTATGGGTTCTGCACACAACACCCAGAAAAAGAAATTAAACAAGCGAGGAAACGCTAGCAATTTTACTTGCTCCTAGAATCACATCTGATACCACCTTGGGAGACAGAGTTTTTGTTTGATATCCACCTGTTTGACCTGTCAGAATAAAAACACAGCAGTTGCAGCAGATGTGAGTCAAAGTGAAAATATCACTGACAGTGACATCTTTGTCAGGAAGGACAACTTTCCTGCTGAGAGAGTTATGCTAATTACCTGGAAATTCACAGCTGTTGAATATCAACCTCAAGATGTTTGAAAGCAAAACCAGATATTTTAAGAAAAAAATTTATAGTACTTTGTACCAGTAAATCTGGCTTCAAAGCAAAAATGTAACTAGCTCTGCTTGAAGTCCCTTAAACTTCAGCCAGACTTTTATATTGACCTGCAGTATAGCTGATGCCTAACAAGACAAACCATTCTGCTAAAAATTAACAAGCTCGCCTCACTTGCAATTTATTGCATATTTATCTGAAATCTGTTTTTACTTTCAAGGAGATGCAAAAATGGCTTAATTTAGAAAACAATTTTGAGCACTTGAGAAACCACAGTAAACTTAATGCTGCTGAAACCAGCTCTAAAACAAGGTTCTGTACCTATAGTTTAGAAAGATAATTACATGAATGAGTAATGGCCTGTCACAAGTCTTGTTCCCTTGACTAAAGAGCAGTGGATATTCGCATATTCAAAATAAGGTAATCGTGCATTGTCTCCATTTCAGCCCTGGTCTCAAGACAAAACCAAACAGGCAGTTTTGAACTCACAGTCCCTCAAAAGACTCAATTTTCCACAATTACAGGAAATATGTAGCTTATGCTGTGAATGCAAACACAAGGGCGCATAACTGGGGAGAGAGGGTGGTGGTGGTGGTGATGTGTAAGGAGGCAGTGAACATCCAAAACACAATTTCTAAACTCTCAAGCCTATTTGCTACTTGCAACCAGCATGGGCTGATTGCATATTTTGATAACATCTACATAAAAGCAGCACATCCTGAATTCACCAACTCACAAACAAAGAGATGAGACATAACCCCAGATTAGAAAGCTCATCACAGATTGTGCTTCTGCACATAGACTGTCTAGAAAAGAACAACCAGGGACCCGAGGTTCTGTAAAGAGGCAAAATGGAAGGGTTCCCAAAAACAGACTGTCTAGAAAACAAGAGGGGGCCTAGGACACACGAAGAAACTGATCCATGCTGGGGGAAAAAAACCTGGAGATGAAGGAGGCATGAAGACAAATGCCAGTGGTACACAGGGACCTTGGTCTTAAATATCAGGGACTGCAACTGCGTAACTGTGAGCATCCCCACAGCAGCAACCATAACTTTCTGCCCAACCTCCCTGGGCCAGCAGCAATCTCTTTGCCAGGAATGGAAGGCGAGACCTAGAGAATGCAGCACTGTGTATGAGTAAGGAAGCTCATGTGAGAGCTAGTCAAGCAGGGCAAAAGCTCTCAGCTCATCTGTTCTTAGATAAACCCACCCCAGCATCTAGATCTGCACTAAGTTTACTTTGCCTAATCCATGACAAGATATTTTTCAGCCCAGCTCGAAGTCCTGCTCATTTTTCCATATTTTTGGGGGGTTTAAAAGCTCTGTTGTTGAAACACACACTGTCAGGATAGCTGATACATTTTCACTTTTTTTCCACTAATTTTTCATCCTGTAAAACCTTGGGTTTATCCAGATGAAATGTATGTAGTGAATGACTAATGTACCCACCTTGCTAAAACAGCGACATCTACACATCAGGCTACAGAATGGCTGGTTTTAATTCAAAAATCCAATATTCAGATTAATATCAGCACAACATCCTAGAAACCTGGATAAAAAGATCCAGACCTCTGTGTACTTTTAGAACAGACTCTCCCATTTTTGTATAACCTCTTTTTTTCCTCATCTATCTTTTCCCCTGTAAGTAAAGTCTCTACAGCAGAGATCAAGGTTTACACCATATATCAAAATATTTAACATGTATTCAGAATAACAAGTTTATATTTACCACATAAGGTTATTTTCCATTTTGTTTTCAGTGATTTCTCATTGCAGTTGTAGACAAAGCAAACATCATTGAGAAGCTAGGAAGAAATAGAACCATACTTTAAGAGCAGCTGTTGGTGTCTCTAAATAAAATACCTTTCTAAAACAGAGTCCAAAGAGATGGAATAGGCTACCATTTCAGCAAGAAAAAAAAAGGTTCATCTTATGAAAACCTTCTCTCTTTCAGTAACTGAAATGAACTTGTATGATGAGATGAGAGCTTGGAAACTATTAAGACTCTAAGGTACAATCCCAGGCAGACTTACCTATAAGTCACTTTTACCAGTTTGCACAACCAGCATTTCCTATCTATTCAAAAAGCAGTTTAACAAAAAAAAAAAATCCTATGGACTAAAAATTTTTCAGCGAGTACTATATCTGTATTTATTACTCACTAAAACTTGAAAGAAGCTGTTGTACACAGAGAAACACACTAAAGCAATCATTCCTCACTGCATCTGAAAACTGATTTGATCTGCTGCCGAAACATCTCATGTTTCACTTATTTCATTCAATACTACTTTGTGCTACTTTCTGTGTCTCCATAGATGAGTTATTTCATGGAAAATGATTGGGATAAGTAGCTAAGAATAAATAAAGCATTATTATTTCATTCACTCTCTTGGCTACAACCTGTAACTGTAAATGAAGGCCTTTGTCCCAGAAGTGCAATGAAGCAGATGTGCTAAATGTTACTCCAGACTAAAGGGTAAATTTTTTTACCTTTATAATTGAACATTTCACTGAAGGCAGAGCCACGTCAGTTTCCAGCAGTTGAAAATATGATCAATATATTTGGGATTTGAAATTGCTCTTTTAAGATCTGTGCTTATCTGCACAGATCTTAAAAGAATCTGCAAGGTAAATCACTTCTGCTAGTTCTTGAATAACAAAGAAAAGCCACCATAAAACTTCACAGAGCATAATTTCTCTTTGAAATATCAATTTACAAACTTTATACTCTTAGTGTTACTTGTATCAAAGATAGCCTGCTAAAATTTAGACTAGCTTTTTGTCTTACTCATATTATATTAATGTCTACAGTCCTCACTACTATATTATTATTATTTCCAACTAATGAGTGCTGGTTAGTAACAAAGAAATTCACTCCAGCTGCTGGAGTGACTGCATTGCTGGAAAAGATAAGAACAACTGATACTATGTCATCTACCTTAACTTCTATAGAGCCTTTGACACTGTCCCACGAATTATCCTTGTCTCTGAATTAAAGGCATAGGGGTTTGATGGATGGACTATTTGATAGAGCATAAGGAATTGACTGGATGGTCACACCCAAAGAATTGAGGTCATTAGCCCAATGTCCAAATAGAGAACAGTAACAAGCAGTGTTCCTCAGGGGTCTGTATCAGGACCAATACTATTGACTGTCTTCATTAGTCACATTGGGGTATTGCGTACATCCTTAGCAAGTCTGTGGATGACACCAAGCTGAAGGATGCAATTAATACATTTGAGTGAAGAAATGATGTCCAGAGGGACCTTGACAGACTTGAGAAGTGGACCAGTGTGAAATTCGTGAAGTTCAAGAAGGCCAAGTGCAAGGTCTCAGTCACTTGGACTGAGATAAGGCCCTGCATAAGTACAGATTGGGTGATGAACAATGTGGAAGCAGCTTCCTGGAGAAGGTTTGGGGATACTAGTGGATGAGAAATTGGACACGAGCCAGCAATGCACACTCATAGCCCAGAAATTCAATTATGTCCTGGGCTGCATAAAAACAAGCATGACCAAAGTTTGAGGGAGGTGATTCTTCCCCTCTTCTCTGCTCTCATGAGAGTCCACATGGAATACTGCATCTGGCTTTGAGAACCAAAAGAAAGACATGGACCTGGTAGAGTGGGTGGGGAAGAGGGTCACAGAAATGGTCAGAGGTCTGGAGTGCCTCTCTTATGCAAACAGATTGAGAGAGTGGGGATTGTTCAGCCTGGAGAAGACACCAGGGAGATGTTGTTACAGGACTTGAGTAATTAGAGGTCATGCAATAAAGATGTAACAAGATTCTTTACCTGGGTCTGTACTGATAAAACAAGGGCACCAATTCTAAGCTGAAAGAGAGGTGATATAAGGGAGAAATCCTTTATGAAGATGGTGGTTGCTCAGTGAAACTGTGCATTCCCATTCTTGGAAGCTGTCAAGGTCAAGTTGGATGTGGCTTAGAGCAATCTGGACTAGTGGAAAGTTTCCTTGCTTATTGCAAGCGTGTTGAACTAGAGGATCTTTAAAGACCCCTTCCAATAAAACCATCTTATGATTCTATGACTTCTTCCTTTAACTGGATAATCTAAACACTTTGTAGTTCTCAATCATACTTCCTTATTAATAATGTAAACATCTTTGTGCAATTCTTGATTGTTCTTCATATTCCCTTCTGCATTGAACATGCCTCTCCATATGCAAATGTTTTTTATATATACGTATTAAAATATATATAAATAAACATTCCCATGTGGTCTGTAAACAAACCTTAATTCATCATCCTTGACATTTATGTTTCTTTTTATTCACAACATATTTCCCTTCTTATAGGTTATTGCATGGCACCACAGCCCACTCAGCACCTCCAGCAGGGTCTCACAACAGCTGTTCTGCTGTGCCTGAGGGAGCTGGTGTTCCAGACAGGAAAAATTTCTCCATCTCCAAGTTTTTTTCTTCATACCAGGATGTCATTTTTAAGAAATGTAGATAAATTAAGCACCTACCACTGTCAGGTGCTTGATTTTCATCCCAGATATTCACGATTCAATATTTCAGAAAAAATAGGGACTTTTAAGCACTATTTGGAAGCATTGTCCACACAAGGACAAAGTTGGGACCCCTTATTCTAAAAATACATGTTCCAATTTTTCAAGGGTCTTTAAGTAGAATTGACTGACAACTTTTGGCTTTTAAAACGTATTTTTGTACAAGGGCTATATAGGGCCAAGTCTCAAAAAGAAAAGTACACAGGACCTCTAACAAAAATTCACATCTCCTGTTCCCAGCTGTCCTAAAGCATCCTGATGTGGTCTCTCACAATTGGCTTAAAACACTTCTAAGATTTCTCATTGCCTTTTCATAACAAAAGGACAGTGGATTTCTAGAAGAGTAGGAGACCTAAACCTGAGTTTCCAAACCTTTACATTTCATTCAAGTACTTATGCACAAATGAAAAACACTAGCCCTCCAAAATTGACAGCAGTGGTTATATAAATGAACTATTGACTGTGGTAAACGTAATCATGAAAAAAAACCCCCAAATTAAAATCAAGCATAACAGGAAGGACATCCATCAAGCAGATGGAAGAACAGTGTCTCTCCTGTCTGTTGTCAGACATTTACATGAGTAATTCAAATCCCCATGAAGGCTTATCCATTTACATTGTTGGTAAAATAAACAAAAAACAAAACAAAACAAAAGTTTTAAAAAAATATGTTTTAAGTCATCTAAGCAACTAATCAAAACCATAGGAACAAGCACAAAAAGAAAGTACAAAAAAATTAAGATGCACAAATTCTGCCCAAAAATGCAAACTATGCTATTATGAAATATTAAGTCAGACTGGATAACTGATAAATATTTTTTGTTACATTTGGTTCAGTGATTTAAAGTCATCCCACCTTGTTAGGGACAGAAGTTGTTCTCAGTTACCATCTGTTGAGTGGCTTTTCTGCAGCATGCCAGTGATCTCTACGAAATTCAAAAGCTGATGTGTCTGTACCACAGCACTCTCTCAGATGCCATTTGACAAAGCATCTTGTAACCAGACCCAGGCAGAACAGATGTTTTAGATTTCTCTTTTCCACCAGTGATTCCTACAAATAAGATAGGGTATATATGAGTGAATTACATGTACAGAGCTGTTACCAAGGATGTCAAATTTTCATTGATTTCACAGGAGTATGAAGCAGAAGGCACAGCTCCATCACTGCTCTCGAAGCAGTGTCCAGCAGTGAACAGCCATGGGACTTGCTACAGCCATCATTTACACAGGACACAGCTGCAGGCCTTACCTGGCCCTTATCATCAACTGCAAGTGTCACTATGGCTCAGGATTATCAGGGCAGCACCAAATCCTCACACTGCCTTGCAAACCTTTTGTCAGTCTCTAAGTCCACTTTAAAAGCCCATATACGGAAAAGCCAAAATGAAACGGTCTGATAAGATTTAATGGTTTACTAACACTATTTTTAAATGGTTTTTAATGGAATATTATGGTATATAATCTTATAACAGGCACTGCTTGAAGCTTGCTAAAAGCCTTTGGTAGGCTTGTTGTTTCTGCAGAAAATGGAGATAGATATGTTTATTTGATTGCCTTCAGTCCCTTTCCATTTAAACCACATTTAAAATTGCATCAGCTTTATGTCAAGAAACGTAATGACATAAACATACAGGTTTTTGTATTTAAATTAAATGGCAGAAGTGCCTCACTGAGGAAAGCAGTTG
Source organism: Lycocorax pyrrhopterus obiensis (assembly GCA_014706295.1). Taxonomy (NCBI): domain Eukaryota; kingdom Metazoa; phylum Chordata; class Aves; order Passeriformes; family Paradisaeidae; genus Lycocorax; species Lycocorax pyrrhopterus. The sequence continues at coordinate 22,499,041 of JACSVZ010000006.1, forward strand.
AAAAGGTAGACTCTTTTTAACTTTGTAGATCTTTAACAACAAAACTGAGTGGAAAAAGAGTATGTAAAACCTGAATTGTGAAACAGACATAATTAGGTATAAGAAAAAAAGGAAACTATAATGTTATCTAAATTCATAATTGCCTTAGTTGGAGTGTGCTCAGGTTCTTCCATCTTCACACATGATTCTTCTTCCAGGAAATCTTCAGTTTTTTATTTATATTGAAGCCAAATCTTCTGGGCAAGGAAGAGCCAAGCTCTGCTTCAAGAAAGTGCTATGTAAGCATTGATACGGGGCTGTGTTAAATTCCGCTGTTGTATCATCCTCTGTTCAGGGCTTTAGATGTACTTCTGAGCTGCTTGAAAGTTTGAGACTGCGGCAAATCACTTGGCTGACATTTGTGATACAAATTCTGATGCAAATCCCTGTCTTGATAGATGAATCCTTCAAGTTCAGGAAGGCAAGGTCCAGATATCAACAGTACTCATCTTGTTGCCCCTAGCTTGAGCTGATCCCCTTAAAGAGAATCCACAGGTCCAAAGTAGGGCCACTAACAGAGTGCACACATCTCCCTGTGCCTGGTCACAAGTAGCACAAGAAGCCAAGACTATGCAGTTCTGGTGCAGATGCCACAGGAAGAACCAGACCTCTAAACAGGACCACTGTGCAACTCCAGTGGATCAAAAGGTCTAGATATCACTCCACGGAAAGAAAGTACTGACCTAGCAAAAACTAAGCTGCAGGAGAATTTTCCATTACCATAGAGAAATATGAGCCCATGAGGCCTGAATTTACCTACAGACTTTTAAAATTCAAAATACACTTTTTCAGGTCTTCAGTGTTTTAACAGCTTTGCTTTAATTAGTCTAATCAAATTGCATTTCAAGCGAAGTATTTATCTTAATACAACACAAGACACATTCATCTCTCCTGTACATGAGAGTTAAGGATTCACAACACCACATATGACATAAGGCAAGGAAGGAACAACCTGGACTGTGATGTGAAAACAGGTAGGTAACAATGGCTGCTGGGCAGTAAAATATTTGAAATTCAATTTTTGCTGTCTCTGTCCTAAGAACTTGCAAGTCTGCTGCTTCTCACCTATTGTGTTCTTATTTGACAGTCTCCCATCTCTCCTTTACTCTCCTTTACTCCTTGGATTTTTAATGACTTTGCACCTATTAGTTTATCTGATCTCTCCTTTGTCAGCTATCACATGTCCTGGATGAGCAGCAGCAAGCCAAAGCTTAGTATAGACAAAATGTACCTTTTTGTTCTCGCATCATCCCATTCTGCATTTTTCCATTCCTTTTGACAAACCCTCTATTGTCACCATTATTTAATTTTGCAGCACAACAAAGCCTCACACTTTTGTTCACATCTCATTCACTAAACTTTTATCAGCATAAAGGATAGCTAAGTTTTCTTTGTCCAATGGCTTTTAGCATTCACCCACATTCAAAACATTCAAACTTCATCTCAGTACTCACAGCACTGTTTTCTGGAAGCTCTAATAAACATCTGTTCAATCTCTCTCTTTATTCAAATCACATCCTTCCTTCAAACCTCCACAGTACTTTCTTCCACGTTACCATATCAGATCAGGTCTGGTCTTAAAGGTTTACCATCCCAAATTATCCCTTGGACCTTGCCTCCTGTCACAACAACTTAGTCAGAAACGCCTATTTGTCTCCTTCTCCTGCTACTTTTTCACACTCCCTCCATGCTGCCCACTCCGCTAAAAAAAAAAGAAAAAAACCTTCACACTCCAATATGCCATCCCCCTCCCGCACACACGCACTCTCATTCAAAATCCTCCTGAGATCTGTTTTTGGTGAGTCCTAATAAAAGTCACAGTTCTTCAACCCCAATGTTGACCTGAGAGTATCCTGAAAATCTAAAGGGAAAATTTAGGTACAAATAAGCTCTTCTTTGCGTTCTGCCAGAGCTTCTCCTTGTAGCCAGCGTCTCATAAAATTTCTGCTCCATCCTCATGTCCTCTACAAATGATGCAGTTCTCACCTTTTCTGTGCAGTCACTACTTTGCCAATACATAAATCACTTCAGAAGACGTATTTCTGAAATGCTGCTTTTATCCTGTCTCAAAACTGATTTGTGATTTAGCTAAATTGTTATAAAGCTCACTTCCATAATTGGTACTGAAGTTTTCAAAACCAGGGACAATTTCCCACTTTTGTTGAGATTACAGAGATACAACATGCATTTCAAGCCCATCACGTCTATATTTTTCCCTCCTTTTTTTGCATTTTATAGTTATCAAACATTTTTTTGAAGAGCCAAACAGCTATTACATAGTCAATGAGAAATAAAACAAGAGACAAATCAAATTACATTCCCAGCTGAAGAGGTAGAATCTTTTTAAAAATCAGATGGATAAATGTTCCAGAAAGATTAACAGAAACAAGCAAGTGTTCCTTCAATAAAGGTCAGGCAGTGGCTTTAGAATAAATAATTGTGTGTTTAATTTTACCAAAAAAAAATACATCAGTAATCAGCTGAGCAGTGAGAAGATACAGTCTTGGACTACAATATATAGACTATTATGGGTTTTTTCAGTCCTCCAATATGAAAGCTGCTTATGTCTACTAAGACTAAAGTGAAAGATGTCCTTTCTCATTTGCATTGTAAATGCCCACAGCTACTCCCACACCCAACACTAAGAGCAAACCTGTATAGCAATTCAGAAGAAATTTCCTTGCTGCAGCAAATTCAGTCTCTGCTGTCACTGCAGCAGACTTTCCTGAAGTGTTACTCAACTGACAACTTAGAATCAATTTTGAAATAATCCTATTAATATATTACAATTAAAATCCCATAATTAAGTCCATTGTTTTTGCAAATCTATGAATTCTCTATGAATTTCTTAATTAATATTTGGAAGCCACTTTCACGGTTAATCTCAGGAGGAACAATTAGTGTGAATTACCTCAGTCCTCCCACAAGCTCTCTAGAGAGGTACAGAAGGCCCTATGAGAGTGTGCTCCTTCTCCTTCCTGGATGGACAGCCCATTGAAATGTAATACAAACCAAAGAGAGTATGCTCCAAAGAGAGGATTTCATTACCTCTTTAGTCATATACTGATTCAGAAAAGTTTTCTGTCTATATTTCTCTTCCTGACTAAGTATCTTGACTAAAAATAAATGTTTTTGCTTTACTACTCATGGCTTTTGGCTCAGAAGGGCTGCTGAGACCTCATTTAAAGAAGTTCTCATGTATCATAAAAATTTTGCTATGAAACCAACAGTAATTATGTGACTGAAGGTCAACAGCATTGCACATCACATTTCCTTACAGAAATAGTTTCTGAATGTTTTCCTTCACTTGTAAGACTGTAATTTGAACAGTCTCACAATGCACCTAAAAATTGCTTATACTCAGAAATCATTGGTACCTCAAATCAGCAGCTAAGTTGATGCTATCTGTGAGCAGAGTCAATACAAAACAAAACATTTCTTTTCTGCATAAGTTTTCTGCGGCCATTGGACTGCTCTTTTTCAGATGTCTTCATCAAGAACACATGGATTCAATACATATATCTAATCTTGTTTTCACAGAGAAACTCAGAAGTAACAGAGCTATTCTAAATCAAAACTTATAAAAGATGGCATTTGTCTTAATTTATAGCTATGTATTCCATTTCTCCCTGGTGACCAGTGACAGGATCTGAGGGAAAGGCCTGAAGTTGTGTCAGGGGAGGTTTGGGTTGGATATCAGAAAAAAGTTCTTCACCAAGAGGGCAGCTGGGCACCGGAACAGGCTTCCTGGGAAAGTGGTCACAGCACCAAGCCTGACAGAGTTCCAGAAGCATTTGGATAGTGCTCTCAGGCACATGATGTGACCCTTGCCAATGGTTCTCCGCAGGGCCAGGAGCTGGATTCGATGATCCTCATGCATCCTCTCCAGTGCAGCTTATTCTACAACTTAGGTACATCCAAACATTCGAGTAAGACATACTATTTCGTACGGAGATATGCAAAACATATTTTCCTGGTTGGTCTTTCATCATCAAAATGAATGTCTGCTATGCATAAGCTGCCCACCTGTCACGGTTTAACCCCACTGGCCACCAAGTCCCACAAAGCTGCTCACTCACTCACTCCCTCACCTGCAGGATCAGAGAGAGAATCCAAAGGGTAAAAGACAAAATACTCATGGACTGAGATAAAGAAAGTTTAATAGGGAAAGGAAAACCCACACACAAAGCAAAACAAGAAATTAATCCACTGCTTCCCATGGGTAAGCCAGTGTTCAGCCATCCCCAGGACAGCAGGGCCCCATCACATGTAACAGTGACTTGGGAAGACCAACACCGTCACACCAAACATCCCCTCATTGCTCCTTCTTTCCCCCCATTGCTCCTTCTTCTCCCCACTTTATACACTGAGCATGATCCCTTATGGTCTGGAATATCCCTTTTGTCAATTCGCATCACCTGCCCTGGCTGTGTCTGCCCCCAACCTCCCACAACTTGTAGCATGCCATTATGAAAAGCAAAAAAGGTCTTGGCTCTGTGTAAGTCCCGCTCAGCAATAACAAAAATCTCTTTATAATCAACCCTGCATTCAGCACAAATCCAAAACATATCCACATACTAGCCACTGTGAAGAAAGTTAACTCTACCCCAGCTGAAACCAGCACACCACCTCATAATCCCCCCAGTAGAGGCTACCAGATGTTTGCAAGAAAGAAATTCCAGTAAAACCATTAGAATTATTCATTTACCTGTTGACCCTCTTCCTGAGGAGGTCTGAGACACCTCTGAAAATCATGGGAATAATCCTAATGAGATTTTCTAGTAGATAAATTATCTACAGTGGGAGACAGTACCACTCCACGACTAAAGAAATAAAAGAGCAACAATTCACTTAAAGATACACACATTCCTTCTCACATTAATTTACAGTGAACAGGCATTTATCACGCTTGACATTTTTTAAAAGAAACGCAAGCAGCTGGTTGCTATTTATTTTAAGTACTCAGCATGAAGTTTTCCGTGAAGTGACTGTCTCCTAACAAGACATGAAAGCAGCAGGTGTGGAGACCTGATCTTCCTCCTCCCAGCATGCAGTATTGTTAAATCAAAAAACATTGTAATTTTGAACTTAAAACATTAGAACAAATCTGTTACTGTGTTGAAAGCCAGACAACTTAAACAAAAGAGGCTTGACAGCTCTTCAGGTACTTTCACTTCAGTGCCTTTTGGGAAGAGACCAAGAAAGGCAGAGCTACAGCCCTTTTTCCATTGTTATTCCTTGGAGCTTATGGCTTTACTCACCATGCCAGGTTTGGACAGAGAAAGTAGAATTAACTAGGTAGAACATGGACCATCAATGTCTTTTAGGGCAGGGCTAGGATTTGTGATCTTTTATATGAGCTAAGAGACTACTGCATGGTGCCTGAGCCACACACAGGAGGGGGGCTGAGTGCCCCTGGTGCTGCTGTGGGCAGCTAAGATCTTATCCATGAACTGTTAATGAACAACTCTCCAGCACAGGAAATTTGATCTTGAGACAAGTTCATTTATAAAGATTGATCAGCCCCCAAAAGAAGCTGACACTTGAAATATTCCAATTTATTAATAACACTAGTCATATTTGGGGTTTTCTTCTCTACAATGCTTTAGGCTGTTAGCAATGCACACGGGAGGACAGCACTGACATGCCATGGCAATGTTGCTGATGTAACAGATTACATGTTTGTCCAAAGGCGTTGTACAACATTGCTCCTGGTGACAGAGACAGCAACATCTGCATCACATGCCCACAGTCACATCCTGTAACCACTGGAACATGAGAAAACACAAAAAAACCCAAGGAGTTGTCAGACAGCTACTGCCACAGCTCACATCACACAAACAAATGCTGCCTGATGTCACAGCAGATCTCTTGTATCAGAAGGATTATCCCTACAGTGTAAACTCAAACATCTTTGATCTGTTAGAGCAATGTATTGGGCTTAAATTCAAAAGGAAAAAGCATCTTCTCTTTAGCTTTGTTATGTGTAGACTTATAACCAGGACTTCATAAAGATTTATAGCGGCCTTTTGCCATTTCAGTAAGAGCACCTGGCCTCAGCATTACCAATATAGCTTCCCTGTTACTTTGTGCATCACTTTGAACAGGTTTGCAGAGCACTAATGATACAGCTTTTCCTACCACAGAGCTTCTGTCGTCAGCTACAATGTCACAGCTATCCCCCTGCTAGCACTTCATGTTGCAGGAGTTGTGTAGAGTGTGTGCAAGACTTGCTTCCTAGCTGCTGTAAAGCCACAGGGGGTTCATATCTTATGCAGGAGAAAAATTATGAACTGCAGAAGCAGAGACCTGGCAGAACAACATCTCCTGACTTCATGGGTAACAGTAAGTGTCTCCAGCATGATAGTATAAGGTGGTAGCAAGATAGCACTGATTTCCTCAAATAATGTGCTTCTACACCTGGTTTTTATTAAGTTTTCAATGCTGAGGAATGCATCTGTGTCTTTGTCCATCCCCTGTTCTGTCTCCTGTATCTGATCTCTTACTCTTTTTCACGGCACTTTTTACTTTCAACAATATAGCATATTCCAACAAATTTTAAAAAGCCTTTATTTTCACAGTTCAGCCATTTCTACAGAAATTAGAAAGAGCAATATAATTACTTATATATTGATTAGAGCATAAGTCAGCCTGACCTTCACATCAGATGCTTCCCAGTATCCTTGTTAATTACCATTTATTCATGGTCATAGCCATGAAGCTTCCAATAATTAATATTTTATGTTTTGCTGTTCCACTCCTGTAAGTTAGTCTTCCTTTTTGCTTTTCAAATCTCTGGCATCCCTATTGGAAAATTTCAGGTTCAGAAGAAACTATTTTTCTTTCTTTCCTTTGCAGTAATCCCTCCCATCTCTCACTTTATCTTTGTGCTCTACCTACAAGGTGTGTATTTGGTAGGTTTTCAGACACGAAAGGCACTTTTTTAGGAATGCAAAAGACCCATTGTAGAAACCTCATATTAAATCTTATTTTTTGTTTCTTGCCAATGTCGTTACAAAGTCTCAAGCATGTGGGAACAAGAATCCAGGCATGTGGTAAAGCATAGCAAGGTCCAAGTACTACTAATCCAAGAGGTTTATATTTTACTGTTGCAAGTTCCAGTGCTGATACTAACTGAATGAGCAGACTCATTCAAAAGAACCTAGAACAGGTTCATATATTTACTCATATTTTAAATATGATGTAATTTAAAGATGCCGTTTGTTACAGCAGAAACTATGTCTCAGCTCTCAGCAACATTTCTGCTTACAGTTTACAGAGCAACTGTGAAAAAAAGTTTCAATTAGGAGAACAGCCAGAGGAATCTGTCATAAAAGTCATGAAAAATGCTTTATACAACAAAACAAGCCATACTGTTCTTTATATTGGTTATGAAACTATGACTACATTTTGATAAATGAGACTAAATCAAACAAATATGAAAGAAAAAGCATCTAATTGTAAGCAAAATAATTCTCAAAGCAAGTTTGATTCAAGAAAATTAAGAGGGATAGTGTATGTTGTTGAGCATAACCCCCTCAGACTATTCAATCTATAACAAATATAGGAGCAACATGACTGATTCATAACATGAATCAAGAACTCAAGAATAAGGAACAGAAAGATTACAGTAGCTGAAGTCACATAAGTCTTGAGGGCCTTAAGATATGATAAAACTTGGCTTGACATACAGTATGTGTTCTGTGAAATGAGATTACTCAAACTGAAAGAGTGAAACACAGTACATGTTCATTACACTTATGGCTTCATAATAGTTCAAACAGCCTAGATTTCCTTCTTTACATCTCTTACAGAGTCTGAGAAGTAACAGAACCTTGTACTTTCAAAGAAAGCTAAAAGGATATATTTTCCTGTTTTGAATATTACAGTCAATTTTCAAAGTGTTTAGAAATGATAAAATCCCTACTTTGAGCTCCATTTCCAATACAGCACCACAGTCCTACAGCATATAGCAGATAAACGTCACTGCTGGTGAAAAACAGCTAAAAACATTCTAAAATTAAGTAAGCTGGGGCCCTTACCAAAAAGGAAAACATATTTGCACATTCTTCTCTACCATAAGCCTATAGACTGTTCTGTCTTCTGTAAGCATTAACATTCATTTATTTATATCCAGGTTAACTTAGTGTATACCAGACTTTTAAACTTTTTTTGGCCCTACGCATGAGTAAATGTAGCAGTAGAACCAACACACGCCTTAAGTTGCAGATGAGTTTGCTCATGCACAAGTAGGGCCATTCCAAAAGCTAAGATGCTGTCTGTCTTAGGTCCATCTTGTGTTATGTGGATTTTCATGGTTTTTTCTGTAATCTGCCTTATGCAGGTTTATTTATTCATTTTTGACATGAAATTAGACAGCAGTCACCTAATGGGAACATACAGAGAAGACGGACCCAGACTCCTCTGCTAAGTGCACAGAAACTAGCAAGTTAAAAAAGGGGAAATTCTTTGTAGGTACAGAAATTTTGCCATGGTAGTGGTCAAGTATTGGGATAGGCTGCCCACAGAGATTGTGGACACTCTATTCCTGGAAACAATCAAAATTCACCTGGACAAACCCCAGATTGCCCAGGTGAGTTTTGAGCATGTCCAGCCTCCTGTTGTTCAAACAAGGTTCAAAGCAACCTCCACAGCTCCTTCTCAAACTAAATTATTATACGATTCTGTAACTGACAGGTAAGTCGAAAGACCATTTTGGTCCATAAAGAAATCAAACATCTGCAATCCAAGTAAAGAACAGGCCACAGCTTCTCAAATTCTAATTTTTGAGTTAGACTTTCCTAAAAATTTACAGCACCTTTTTCATAATCCTTCAAAGAACAGCACATGTGAGACATTATCACACTGAAATCTGACCATAGGGCTTGCTTTCTTTGCAAGTTAGCTTCCATTTAGTCTTTCATCATATTCTTGTTGATATTGAAATAAGTAACCTATGGCTTTTAAATAGCAAGTTAAAAGGGCCTTGCAGGTGGTGATTATTTTTACTCATGCTTGTTTTCCACAACATAGATGCTGACAATTCCTCAGTACTTTGCAGCGATGATCCCCTCTAAAAATATAAGATCCAAACTACATAACACCTACACAGTCATTTCCTGATACCTAATGGCGAAGCTGTTATGCAAATGGTGAGGTGGTTTATACAACAAATAATTTTGGCTGCGAAAAATTAGCTACATTGGAGTTTTCTCAGTAGGTGAACAAAGCTGCATAAGTATGATGCCTAGAAGAAGTGTTATTAGAAACTGGTCCTCAAGCACGCAGCTGGGAGCAGTGGGTAAGCACCTTCACTCCAGAAACTCAACAGCTGGTACTCTATGCATCCCAACCTGCCACTACACATCAGACAACAGCTGAGGGAAATACAGATGCTGAAAATACATTGTTGGCTCAGTCTCAGACTTCATACAGCACTTTTCCTGCAATCATATAATACTACAGTCGTCTTGAGTTGAACAATGAACAAAAACTTCCCGGCACAAAACTTTCTACAGTATAACAAAAATTGAGTCACAACTGCCAAGACAGAAGTTGTTAAGGCATTCTCAGTAGATTCAAAGATATCTAATGATTTAAATGAGATGCTGTTGTTGTAGCTCAGAATACTAATCACTTCTCACACTGAAGAGAATAGCCCATGTATGCCCAGAAAAGCAGCATGAGCCAATCATAACAAACCAAAATAGCAAATCTAAATTTGGAATTTCACAGTGATTCACTGACCTGCCTTTTTCAAAAGAGCCTTTGAACAGATGTCATTGCTAAGTCATGTTAAAAGAAGCAAATATTTTAAGAATGCTCACTTTTCTCCCTGATACAATTGATTCAAGCCATCTGTGCTATAGTGGTCCTTAACCAATATTCTATCTACTTAGAAGGTACTAAAAATCATCCATGTTTAGTTCTCTGAGAAGATCCTTCTATAAGATACACCTCTCAAGTGTTCTCCAGAGAGTTAGACAAAAGTGGAAAAAACCACCAAAAACCCCCACACTTGTTTAAGATAGGAGTTCTGATTCTTGTTTTGTCTACCCTTTCCTCTTCACAGAACCACAGAATGGGTCAGGTTGGAAGGGACCACAGTGGGTCACATCTGGTCCAACCTCCCTGTTCAAGCAGGGTCATCCCAGAGCACAAGGCACAGGATTGTGTCCAGATGGTTCTTGAATATCTCCAGTGAGGGAGACCCCACACCTTCTCTGGGCAATCTGTTCCAGTGTTCAGTCACCTGCACAGCAAAGAAGTTCCTCCTCGTATTCAGGCAGAACTTCCTGTGCATCAGTTCCTGCCCATTGCCTCTTGTCCTGTTGCTGGGCACCACAAGAGCCTGGCTGCTTCCTCTTGACACTCTCCCTTTGGATACTGACAGACATTGATGAGGTCCCCTCTCAGCTGTCTCTTTTTGAGGCTGAACAGGCCCAGCTCTCTCAGCCTTTCCTCGTAAAAGAGACGCTTCAGTCTCTTAATCATCTTTGTCAACTCCTCTTCTAGGATAATACAAAATTTAAACTAGAAGAATTATAAGAATATTTGGAATCAGAATGTTCTCCAAAGACTAGAAATATCATCCTGACATAAAGTAGAGAACGGCATCTTCAAAAGAACCATAATTCTGAAGAATTTCAACTTTCAGAGCACAGATTTCAGTCCTCTTCTAGATACATAGATTTGATGACTTGATTACAATGCCCAAAAATAGCCTCTGTTTATGATGGAAAGACACAATCTTATCTTTAGCTGTTTCCAGATCTGCATGACTGTCTCAATTAGCATTGGAGCAATCAAACTTGGCACCCTGTGGTTTTTCTGTGCCTTTCTCAGCAACATATTTATTGCTTTTTCCACAAGACTGTTTGTATATTTTACTAAAATAGGGACACAATTATGAGGTCGTGAGGGGTTCCACAGCATAAAGCAGTTTAATCTGTATTTTCTAATCCTTGAAAGCAAAAAGAAGAGAACATTTTATCGTTAACTTCCACCCATGCTGAGACTGAAAACTCAATCAGCACAGTAAAACACAAAATTATGACTGCTGTTAGCAACAGGTAACTCCAAGAAGTCACCTGGATTTCTTCCAGTTAATCTAATATTCAAGAATACTTAACAGGTTTGTTATTGTGTGGGGATTTTTGTCTTTTAAACAAAATATTTCTGTATTTCCCAATGTTCGATGATGAATCTCAAAAGTTAACACATTTACAAAAGGTTACCGAAACATTTTCTCAACATTCTGTGAGGAATATTTTGGAAGGCAAATGAATTTAAGAGAGTAGGAGAAAAACAAATGCTATTACTGAATTACTCCACACACTTTTCCTTCCAAGTACCTTCTAATCTTTTTCTCTGGACTGCAACTGCCAGTTTTTCATATTGCCATAGGAATGGAGTTCCTTTTGCTGTGCAATATTGCTAAGGCAGCCAGTTGGCTCTAAGATAAAGCCAGATTGAAGGTAAGTGTGCAGACAATACCAATATAAGTGTGAAGTAACAACAGTGACCTCAAGCTAAGAGTACAAGGCGAATGCAACATTTTAATCTGCTCACCTGACCTCTCTCTTTTCACATTCTTTTTCTGAGCATGGTGGTCCCACACCCCTGCAGAGCTGGATGAGCAGAGACACCCCATCAACAGACCACATTCTTTTCCCCCTGGGAGGCCTGACGACTGCAGGTCCTTTGAGACATGCTCTTTATTCCACCCAACTAAAGTCTTGTGATTCTGCATTTCCAGAAGAGAATTATATTGGCCACACGTGAGAGTTATCATAGTAATGGTAGTAATCCACAAAAGTTACAAACTTACACTTCTTCTCTTTATTGCAAATCAGCTCAAAGCCAAAAAATGAACAAATAAATCCATTTTCTATTACTTGCTAACATCTGGAACATTATCAGAAAATATTTAGAAGGATTAAATGTTCAAACATAAAATAAACTTACTGTAACTAAGTCAGGCATCCATTTCAGGAAGCTTCAGTAATACATTAAGTCATTTCTCATTTTGAGGTGAACGTGTTTTTCTAATGAAATAATTATTATGTAAGTATAATCCTGATGATACAGAACCTAACCTTTGGGGGGTTATTTTGAGCACCTCCAAATTTGATTACATAGTAATTGTTAGACCATAAGAAGGACACATTACATTCAGTCTCCATTCAGGCTCAAGTCTTTGAACTGTTCCCTCAATTCCTTACTTCCGCAAGATAAAGTCCTAAACCAACCTGCACCTAATAAGTCTTTGTCTGGTTTCAAATTTTTTTAAAAAATCATCATCTAGGCAAGCAAGCCTACAATCACATCCTAAGGGGAAGAAAAGCATGTCTCTTCACTGAGGAAAATGTTGCAAACACACACAGATCTATTTTTTACAGATATTTAAGTGAAAGACTGTGGCAAGAATCAAATGCTCTAAATCAATGTAACAGCTTCATTAGGTCACAATTTTCTGTCAAGCAAGCACATGAAGCAATGAATTAATTCTACCCCCTTTGCTGAAGATTGTGCTTCAATACATACCTAACAAACTAAAGGGATCTTTAAACTTTTGAATTAAAACCAAATCAGAATTATTTGGATGCAGCTATCTATGTAGAACTCTGCAGCGAAGTGCTCAGAGTACAGTGACCTTACTCTAAACACATTACTGTGCACCCACCCAAAATACTGGCTTGCATTTTGGGAAGCAGTAGTCTGCTGGCTGAAAAATATTATGCTGTAAAGACATGTCAATTTGGATTGTAAAGACAAGAGAAATCTTTACAGCTACCCACAGTATGTTATGTTCCTCCAGCTTCCGGTTGGACAAGACCTGTCCAGCAGCCACAGGCTCACACGGGTTCAACCACAGCTGCCCAGCTTCAGACAGGAACATTTTTGATGTTAAAAGTGTCTGAGTATCAAAGTCCAAGATTCACAGAGCAAAGACAAGCCTTGAATGAACACACACAAAAGGTTTTACAAGCAAAACAAAGCTTAACTTTGCTTTTTGGTTACTGATAATGTCAAATAAATCAAAATAACTGTGCTCACATGATGCATGAAAGGCTTTACAGTGGAGTCTACTTCATTACTAATAACAGAAATTGTTTTTAGAGTTCACATTTTCCTACACAACACTCCAGTTGCAAGTTCTTTTCCTTGAACTTGCTATTCATTTTGTGACTGCCATTAAATAAAAGTCAAATTAAGTTTGAAAAAAACACTGAATTGTTTATAATTGTAAGAGCATGTTATTGTTTGTGAATAGATAAAGTTATGAAGAAGCATAATGTGAGGAGTAGATGTATCTTTCATCTTAACACTAGATTATCCAAAGTTCATTTTCAGTCTTAACACTGCATTAAGAAGTTTTACACAAATATAGGACAGGACACCTATGTTAATATGACCCAGCTCAAGTAAAGCCAGCAGACCTTTGGTTATAGAAATGCATTTGCTTTTTAAAATTAAATTGTATTAAAAATTTTCTTTGTACCTATCAGAAAGGTCTATTTTAATTCTCATATTGCTATCAACACTGTTTCCAGAACATTACTAACAATAACATATCATCTTGAAAGAATTAAATACTACTTTTTATAATTTCTCTAGGACTTTTTTATCAAAAATAAGTTTAAGTAATTTAGATGCATGTATATCTGGGGATGATAGGGAGAAATGACCTTCAGCAGCCCCATTTGCGAGTAAAACTGATCCATTTACTATAGTTAGTACGAGTAAAGATTTACTCACTTACTATTGCATCTCATAATATCAAATAATCCCTCACTTGTGTAAAATAAAGCCAGTAAAGATGTACTCATCAATAGAAAGAATATCCCTGGCCCACATACTCACACTGCCTTTATCAGAAAGAACAGAACAATATTCTGCTCAAACACACATACCCCCAAAAACAAACAAACAACCACCAAAAAAAACCCACCAAAAAACAAACACACACCAAAAAAATCCCCAAACCACACCAACGCACAAGAATGCCTTATTCACAGCAGGAAAATAAAATACACAATTTTTTTCTTATTTAAAACTGACAGCAAAGCAGCTTTTAAATTTGGTGGTCTCCTGGGCTAAGCTGAACTGCTACTTAAGCATTCTTTTGTTGGATCAGATTCTCTTTGAAACATCCAGGGGAATTTTTAGAAAAATATGCAGCTTCGTGATTGATAAGGAAAAAAAAATATATTTTACATGTTATTTAGAAGAAAGAAGAGTTATGGGCATATCTGCAGAGCAAGAAACCAAAATTAGCACAGCACTCCACTGAATAATACCTTCTGCTTCTCAACAGGACTATTTATCCCAAAGATTATGTGCTGTGATGCATCTCTAACAGTTTGATCATCTAAGCACCCTCATTCAAAGCTCAGCAGGGACAGTGCCTCATGTTATGCAGATGCAGCCTAAATGTCAGCGTCTGGAAAAGAGATAACACATTACAGGTATTTGTAGAAAGACAGAACAGTAGCTTCATCCACTGTGTTTCTCCTGATAAACCAACCCAAGGATCTTGCACCAGGTTTAGACTGGAAAATACTTCTTTTTAGGAAAGCTGCAAGGACTAAGCATGGCTATAGTCTCTGTTGTCACAAAAAAATCACAGTACTTATCATGGTTTTTTTAAAATCATGCATGTGGTAGCAAATATGAATTTATAGGGTAACAACTAATGATTGTTCCTAGTCGTAAAATAGTAGAAACACCATAAGTCCTTTGGAGAAATGTCACTGCCCTGGGAGATGGGTCAGCCTCGGGGGGTGTTCGTCCCTGCTCCGGAGGCAACAGTGACCTTCCCGCAGTGGCACTGAGAAGTGTCACTTCCCGGCGGCCGCTTGGAACGGGCCGCACTGGCTCGGTATCAGCAGGCGCACCCAAAGCGAGGGGACCGGGTGGTCTCAGCCTCTCAGGAATTCCGGGGGCGAAAGAGGCAAGGGAGAGGACCAGTCTGTGAAAACCTTTTGAGGTTCATTGTCCCGAAAGCGGTGGGGTTGAACTGGCCAACGAAATCAGCGGGCACCGAGGTTTTGAACCAGGGTGGCACCGAACAAACAACCAATAGGAAACAAAGCCGAAGGAGGATCCCAGGGACACAGAACCAGTGGCTAGGTTACAGAGGAGGGAATTAACAGAACAAACCTATTAACAACCAAACTTATCAGAACTTTCTGGAGAAGTGGTAGGGGCTCAGAACCGGGTCTCATCCTCAGACTGGTCATCGCTCTCCGAGTCGTCTGCCCATTGGGCAGGCGTGCTGTGACAGACAGCGGGCGGACCCCGAGTGGTCCGAGGCACCCCAACAGAGAAACACCATAAGGCCTTTGGAGATGAACCATTCAAAAGCAGAACAATGGCCATATTCCAGGAGCTTTAAGATACCATATATAGTGTTCCATAAGTGGTAAGAACACCAGGAATACATTAAAACATACTTAGCATTCTAAAAGTATAATCAAATCTACAATAATTATGATACTTTCCACAACCAGCATGTTTATCATCATGACTGAAAGTCGTACTATATTACACTTCCTTATAAGCTCCTTTGAGCAAATTTCTTTCTGTGACATCTTCCCTAACGGTTACGTTCTGCAAATTGACTCAAAACCATTAAATGGAGATTGATAATACAAGATCCAAAAATTAAGAAATTTAGCAATGTCTGCATGATATGAGCTGCATGTGACAGGAAAAGCTCACTTTTTTTCTATTCTACATTCAAAGAATAGCAAATTTAATATTTACCTTCCAAAAAATCATAGTATTTGCTAAATAGAAAACATTTTCTATCTGGGGCAAGAAGCTATTTCATAACTCTACATTCACACTTGGTGTTAGCTTCTGAAACAAGTATTTGGAATCACCTTTCGGTTCTAGTATACATCTTTACAAGTTTGGCTAAGAAAAATAAACCAAACAACTTCTTTATTGGCAAGAGAGTTGAGGATTCCCCATCCTTAGAAGTGTTCAAGGCCAAGCTGGATGAGGCCCTGAGCAACCCTGACTAGTAGAAGGTGTCCTTGCCCGTGGCAAGGGTGTTGGAACTAGATGAGCATTAAGGTCTCTTCCAACTCAAATCATTCTATGATTCTATTGACATATTTTGTGAGCAAACAGTTCACTGGATGCCACTCCCATAAATCACTTGGATCAGTCATCAGCTTCTGAAGGTTCAGTCTGAACATTAGACACAGCCTCTGAACATTAATGTAGCACTGGAACAGGTTAATTAAGATTGTCATGGAATTTCCAGTCCTGAAGGCTCTCAAGATTTCGCCGGACTGAGCTGACCTAACAATGCTACCCTGAGCATGAGCTCAGACTAGATGACCTACCCAGGTCCTTTTTAACAAGTCTTCCACAATCCCACAAATGCACAATAAAGAATTTTACAGGGAAACTTTATGATGGACCTCATCCGTGAAACAGTCCAATAAGATACACTCTGGTCTTTAATTTCTGATGGGGTACATATTTCCAGTACAAGATTCCACTCCCCCACATTAGTTCCCAAACTTCTCAAGAGCGCACAAGCCATTATCTTCTACTATTACAACCAACTGTTTTCTCCTAGCAATAATCATCAAGCTCCAAGACACTGTTCACTATGTTATTTATAGTGTGAGCCTCAAGAGCACCAGACATAACATAGATCTCAAGGGAAAATTAGTCAAGTGTGCAATGCTGCCTGGAAAAGCCTGTCTGGCACTTTTATATGGGCAGCTAACTTTCAAATGCCACTTTGACTGGCAAAACACTTGAAAGAGGCTTTCCAACAAACCATCTTCAAAAATTCTTTATCCTCTTCGAAACAAAGGTCATGAATCCCATTCAAACCTTAGCTCTGATCACCCTAGTCTCCACAATCAGTGTATTCTGTAGCAAACATTTTAAAGAGAAACTGATAACTAAATGTACATGCACTCAGCTCCTGGATGTGAAGAGATCCTGAATCCCAATGATTTCAAAAAAAATAGCAGCACGTCTCAAATAATGTAATGTTTTTAGTCTCTACGTTAACCTTTACTTGGCCTACATTTAAGACTTGCTTCTACTAAAAGCAGGATTCAATCTTTTTGTTGATTCATAAAGGCAGGAATAAATAAAACAGAAGTCAACAATTCTGTGTCAATTAAATAAAAGAAATCCACTCACCCCTTTCTTTCAGAAATCAGCTTTTACTGTTACAGAGTAGCTCCAACAGAGAAAAACCTTACATGCGAAGGGGAACATGGAGAATGTCAGTGCTCAAGAAGAAATAGGCAGGAAAACAATACAGTTGTTCTACAAGTGTTCTCAAGGCTGTATTACCCTTGCTGCCAGTGGCAACGAAATTTTTCAGGAATACCTTGCTAATAGTATGAAGAATGACATGAATGTAAAAGACTTGGGTGATGAGTATCACTTGTGTACCTACTTCCTCTTATAAGTGAGCCTGCTGATGTGAAGCCAAAATTGTACAGGTATGTAGCAAGCTCAGAGAGACCAGAGTGACACTCTTAGCTGAACTTTTTCCTTTAGGCCTTCTAGTTTTCATCAGTTTAAGACACCTAAGTGACATGAATAAAACCAGACCCTTCAAGCCGCAGCCTGCAATCCTGGAAAGATGAATTAGCATGTGAGCATTCATATAATGCAGATTTACACAAGGCTGGAATGAATTCCAGCATACAAAATTAATTACACCTCAATTGTTACACTTTCTCTCTTTGACCAAGTTTCTTTTTTGCTAAGAATTGCAATGCTATCAGAGAAATCAGACTAGGAGCATTTAGAACTTTATAGATTCAATAAAAACAACCCTGCCTCCAAATAAAAATCCACTAACATAGTGAAAGGCAAGGACTACAGACTAGGCCTTAAGGAAATAGCTACTTCACAACTATATACAAGTTCTCGTCATCATTGCAATTGAAAGGATTTTGAAGCTTAGCCTATCAGTCCAGATACTCACACTGAAGACCTATAGATGCTTACATTTGAACTGGCCTTGCACGGCTTGTGGTGAACATGAAGGATTTCCCTCAACTTCAGGCAATTTGTTGTTTAGCAGTCTAAATAGGGTAGATAAATACAGCACCATTAATCACAGCCTGATTTTAAATTATTGAGAAAGTAACAAATGTCATCAGGAACCCTAGAGTGCTTTCATGCAACCAAATGCCACCTCTTCCCATGCAGTAAACACTCTCTCTCCCTCATTAGACAATCTGCTTTGCAGAGATGTCTCCTTGCTTTGCAATACAGTCACTGCTAGCACCTCACTCTGTATTTGCTTTCAAAAAATTGCTTTGACTAAGCCTACTCTTTGATGGCAGTCGCAAATTAAGAAAGGAATTAACGACAGGAAAAAGGTCACTCATCCAACCTATATTTATCAGGGGCTTTTTCCCCAATGGACACTAAGGATAAAACTCTAAAGAGAGCAAGGAATATGCGACTCAAACAGGCTGCTGGTTTAACTGAACTTGAAATTGTGGATTAAGTTATTTCTCAGTTAAATTTCAGTTTCTTAATATAAAGTTCTCCACATTTCCTCCAAGACAACTTTCTAATTCAAAATTAATAAGAATTAGAGCATCCCACAGCAGGTGTTTCAGAACTACATAGTATCTCATGAAAGGAAAACACTAAATTTCAGCCCATAGCCATAAATAAAGCATCTTCCCTAATAAAACTTTATGACCTCGTTCCTTCTCAGGCTGGGAAAGGATTTGTGAAAGGACATGCACTTCACTTTCTCATTATCAAGACAGTAATAAATTGTCAGTTAAGTTCCTAAATTAACAGATTTTATTAAGTTTGCATATTTGCATTAACCCCTTTGAAATACTTACCTGTGCAGAAAAATATAGTCCTCAAAGCAGTGTATTATGGTCACAGTACACAATGAAATTGTGTTAAAATGTGATCCTGTGTGATACATACCCAGACAAAACCAACTGAAAGTACTACAAGATGTTTTTGGTAGGGTTTTATTTGAGATTCAATATGCAGTCTAGATTTCTAATCTTGTCATACTTTCAAGGCTCAGATACCAATTAGATTTTCAGATAAATATGCCTCTGATTAGTCAAAACTGGTCTTCCGTATGTGTCTCAGAAGTCTGCTATATGTCTTTTGATATCAGCATCACTAGAACTATCTCTGTCACCTCACAGCAAGTCTATTGCAATGACAGGTTACAAATATTTTAAAACACTCCATTATGCCTTCATTCACATTTCAATCAAGCTGATGTTACATCTTTAACATTTCCATATAACGTTTTCACCTTCAGGACAGGACAGGTGTAAGGGCTTTAAACCATTTGTATGGTTTTATTCTGGAACTCCTAAATACTCGGATTTTTTTTCCACTTGTTTTCAACATTTTTATTCTATTTAAACATAGCCAGTCAAGAAATGACACTATTAAAGCATAAAGATCCCTTCAAATTTCATTCAGTACAGATGAAAAAAAGCTTATGAACATACAAAACAAAAAAAATTAATTCAGGAGCAAGACAAGATAGTTACAGATACAAAGAACAAACTTTAGCCTGCCCTCCCCCCAGCTGAGCATGGTCAAAAGGATTTCCTGTTTTTGCTCTCAATCTTATAGCAATAATCCCCACCCCTCTGGAGGAGCTCTAATTTTACTGACACCACAGGAAAGGGAGACGAGTAGAAGGAACAGACTGCAGGAACTGCATCCCCTATGCACACCTCACCTGAGCACCTGCACACCAAGTAGGAGAGGCAGCTGGCCAGCAGCTGCTGGTCCACAGGTAGCCTCTCACCTATTTAACTTCTTTACTATAATGCATGGTGAAACAACCTCCAGGGATTTTCACACCTTTAGAAAAGGACAGCTCTCAAGATCAAAAAAATTAGGGATACACTCTAAGACTTCTCTGCTATAGCACATGCTTTCCAGCTCTGTCTCCAGTTCCAGCCACTCCACAGAGAAAACTACTCACAGAAGATAAAAGCACCTTGGATACAAAATCTTTTGCAGACTTTTATTTTCCGCTGCTCTTGTCTTTTTCTTTCTTCTAAGCAAAAATTAGAAAAGTCAAAGTGCAGATACAAGACAGCAAGTCAGGAGAAAGGGCAGACTGTGTCACATCACCACTACCCTTCCTTATTCATACATTTACAAAGACTTTAACGTGTACATCTGAAAGATGACTGCACCAAGCAAGTTTCTTCCCGTTAAATTATGTCTTACAGTAATACTCCTTCACTATACTAAAAGCTGAACCCAAAAGCGTTTCACATTCTGACTCAAGCGGAGCAATGATGCATTTTCTACATTAAAAAACCTAACAGGAAGAGGCAAGCCTACTGCTTCTAGATAATTCTATTTTTATTTCTTCTAAAAATCCTTTCATCCATTTGACTCTTACTTGACTTCCACAGTGCTAAGGTTTCTCCTTTTTCTTCTGCCTCCATGTCAAGAAGTATTTGCAACTACTTTTGGAGATATCTCAGCCACAATACCGTTAGGTTATAAACATTTAAGAGTTGCTCACATTTCTGAAAAGTAGGGTGCTGCTCTTATTACCTGATTCTAATGGGGAATTTTTAACTCATCACCACTTGATATTAATCACAAGAAGGCATGAAACCTGCATTCAAATGGGAACTTGGCTATTTACATTTCCTGCAAACTCGGTTTGCTTGCAGAAACACATCACACTTAAATAAAATTTTAAAATCCCATTTTGAGATCCTAAATAGAACATAAAATGACCAACATTTGATGATTTCCCTGCCTAGGTGCCATGCTTTAACCCCAGCTGACAACCAAGCCCCACAGAGCGGGATGGAGGAGAAAATTGGAAGAGTAAAATTGAGAAAAAAAATCCTGGGTTTAGATAAAGACAATTTAACAGGCAACATAAAAGCCACATGTAAAAGCAAATCAAATCAAGTAATTCATTCACCCCTTCCCAAGGGCAGGCAGGTGTTCAGCCATCTCCACAAAAGCATGGCTCCCTCACACGTAACAGGGACTTGGAAAGACATACACCATTGCTCCAAACATCCCCTTGCCCTCCTCCTCCCCACTTTATGGCTGAACACGTCACCATCTGGCATGGAATATCCCTTCAGTTAGTTGGGTTCAGCAGCATTCCACCCCAACATCTCGTGCATTCCCGGCCTCTCCACTGGTGGCATGGGAAGAGAAGCAGAAGATGCCTTGCACTGCTCAGCAGTGACAAAAACACCCCTCATCCCTGTGTTATTGACACTGCTTCCAGCACAAATCCAAAACACAGCACCATACTTGTCACTGAGAAGAAAATTAACTCTACCCCAGTCAAAACCAGCATATTATGCTTTTCTTACTGGATCCTTCTTCCACTGTCATTTGCTCCAGGGCTGTCACAGCACACTTCTGTTGACCTGCTCAATAGTCCAACCATTTAAAAAAAATAAAAGCCTCCAAGTCTGCTGTTAATGAATTAACTGGATTTTTTTTACTACTTCATTTACTTGACGCAAATGCAGTTGGGCAATCTGGGAAAACCTTTGAGAATTCTGTTGCTTTTCTTCAGACACACACTTGGTATGGTCTTCTAGCTCTCATGAAGACCAAAACCTCCCAAGAATATAGTGTATATATAGTATATCCAGCAAGAAGGAAGCTTCTTCAGAAAAACCATCATTTACGCAAATAATAGCAGCTGCAGTTATACTAAGGATATAATGTTACAAGATCTGATCATATCTAAAATTAGGTCATGAGCTCATCACAACCAAGTCATAAATAAGTTCTTGGAAAAATATTGCACATAGTCATGGGCACAGCACAGGCAAAGAGAACTAATTCCTCATTCTAAAGCAGCTAGTCATTGCTACTTCTTTAGTCTTCAACATGATTCAGGACACAGCCATGTTAGGAATTGCACAGATACAGAAATAAATAAATTCACAAGAGCAGGCAACCTACAGCAAAGGGAGTTGCTAGCTGTTAAGAGGGACTTGGCAGTAGTTGTGGGGAAGATGTCATTCAGTTTTGACTAGAAAAATGCCATAATTGTCATAATCATTTGTTTAGATTTACTTACATGCTGCATAAATCACTTTACATGAACACGTGTAACCACTACCACCTGTGAAGACGGGCTTCAAACTTACCAAATCAAGGCAACTGTGGCAAATACCCACTTTAATTTCTAATTTAAAGACTACCAGGTGAAAAAAAAATGAAGGACCAGGCTCATGAGCTCTAGTCATACATTCCTTATTCAGCAATACTACAGAACTGCAGTTCTTCCTTTGTCATGTTAAACCTTCAGCCAACTCTCCTTTCAATTCAATTTTGAAAATGCTCAAATATATAGATATAACCTGTGAAGAATAGTTTTTAGGTTAAAATTGACAACAAGTCCTGTAAGAAAATAATTCCTTGAAACTGTTTAAGAGAAAATGAGCATGAATATGTATAGTGTAAATATAGCTCTTCACAGGTCCATAGGGAGGAGAATTTATGCTACAAAAAAAAAAAAAAAATAGGGAAAGTAATCCCAAATCTCTTTAAATGCCTTTCCTGGGGTTTGATTCAGAACCTAGCAGTTAGTCCAGAAATGGCTTCATTCCCTATTTTAAAATGTTAATTCCTATATCCTTTCAAAAACCGCAGAAAATAGCAGGAAGAGGTTTAGTCACTTGGAACCCATTTCAAATATAGAGTGTAAGTGCTACCTCACACAACCTAAAGATTAAACTTCCATGATATTCAAATGCTACTATAACAAAAAAAGTGAAATTAGAAGAGACACTGCATTTTTTTCCCCACGCCTCTTGTTTAATGTCTACAAAGTTGGGTTTTTTTATTGCAAGATGAAAGATTAATATGGAAGTTTTGCTATAACTTTAGTTGTACATTGACAGAGATAAGAACTAGCCTGCCAACTGGTTCTTCTCATAATTATAGGCATATTACAGATTTAATTGTGATATTAATTAGTTCTCAGATCATTTTCTTATATAATTATTTGCTCTTAAGATACACATATTTTCACCCAGGTATTGTGTTTTACTGATTTTAAATAATTAAAACTATGTTGGACTATAGTGATGCAGCAGTTTCTAATTGGACAAATACAAGTCAAAAATACACATTTCACTGTAAATAAGAGTATAAGTACTTCTCACCAGTTTAATTATAGTGTACTAGAAGTGATAAGTGATTGCTTTTCATGAAGAGGAACTGAAATGCTAATTAGCACTTTTTTAATAAGCATTTCAGTTTATACAAGTGTTTACTTGACACAAAAAAGGATTAATATAACGCTCCTTTTCTACAGTTGCATTTAAATCTTCCACTATATTGTCTTTATACAGAACTGGTTTCTTCTTGGAAAGCCAGTGTAGTGGTGTATGCAATAATCCTTCTAGCTTCTTAACTCTTGAACAAAAATAAGTCAGTGAAATCATGAATTATGCAATAGAGCTTAAAACATTTTATTCCTACTGATCTCCAGAGCTAAAATTCCCAGTTTTACGTGCTTTCTTGTCCAATAAATTGAATTCATTTTCATATAATCAGTTAAATAAGCACATGACCATTTTGATCTCAAGCATATTCTTTTTCACAGAATCTGCATTTATTTCCACAGTTACAACATTTTTTATATGACTACCTCTATAGCTCTCTTCTTTACACCTTATTCATGAACAGTTTTATCCACAATTCTGCATGAGTGACCTCTTGATTGATATCCTGTTAAATATAGAGTATCCCTGTCCAAATGTGCTACTTTCCAAAGTACACAGAGCACTAGTTTCTCACTTCTTTTTATTTCCTTCCTCCTCCTCAGCTCAGTAGGTCACTATATTAACCTCGCATTTGATCTGCAGACAAGCCATGTGCAAGACACACATCATTTTCCAGGCAGATGTAGACAAAACAATACAGGGCATACTCAAAATTAATAATCTGCAGTCAGTATGGCAGGTAGCTTTGAACTAGCTATCAGAAACAGAGCTCAACTTGGCTTCCAAACCTGGAATCCTAGTTCAAGCTGGCTTGTGACAAAACTGGGGTGTTACTGGCCTCCCACCACCAAGCACCTGAAAAGTGCAATTCCATTGCAGTGCCAGCCAGCCAGCGCCATAAATCCAGGTATTCACAATGTAATCCATGCAAGGTCAGGGAGGACTACTACCTCAGCTCCAGTTTGGATTAACTAAATAAAGTTATAAGGCTCTAAAACCTCTCAAATCCTACCTACAGAGATCTCACATTAACTTGGAGGCCCTGGCAGTACTGTGCATATGAGAGCTGCTCTGTCTGTTGTTCTTTCCAATTCATTTCCACAGAGGTGGCAGTTCACAACTGACAAACCATACATGCTTTGGTACTCATCTGTCTTCGGTCTTAATCCTAAAAGCAAATCAAATACAGTAACCCTTCAGCTCAAAAGCAGTCTCATTTAATCTTATAAGTTTCCCTACAGACAGGAATATCATTTTTTAATTTTCTGATGGCTTCAGAACATTAAAGAAAATAACCCACCTGCACACCTTTCAGGCAGCAGTGTTGGCCACTGAGATAGGCAGCATTCAGTGCATGGCTTGAAGACTCAGATTTCACCCTCCCTAGAGGGTGAGTTAAGGTACTATCATGTGTAGCATGAAGCTGGTTATTTCATTCTTAATGCATCCTTCACTAAAATCAGCACATCTCCCAAGAGGAAGAAAAACTAAGCCAATATGCTTAAAATTTTACTCTCAGTACCCATTACAAGGCCTTAGAAGATAAGAAAACCCAAGCCGATTAGCTTTAGAACCCAAGCCAATTTCAATTTGACAAAGACCACCTGTCTCAGAAAACTCAAGTCCATTAGGGTTCAGGGAAGTCAGCAAAAAGGTAAAAAATCTAATCCTCTGCTCACCCTCCTCCCTCAGACACTACGCTGGCAATTTGAGGCTTAGGCTTTGGTAGTTCCAATTCTCAGAGGATTTCCATGGACTACCCCTTTAGAGCAACATAGAAAGAACATTTAATTAATTTGGAAGGCAAACCAGTTAGAACCATTGGGAAAGAGCACTCCCCAGTAGATCTGTATAAAGAATTCACAATTCCATTTTCTCTTACCAGTGACAGAAAAACAGACCCTTTTATTACAAGCTCTGGATTTGCTGCACAGGACATGGCATACTAAACCACAGCAAAAGTGTTTACATTCGGATGCATTAGTGAAATCTGAAGAAATAAAGAGTACACACAAAAGAACAAAAGAACACACAAGGTTGAGGACCACCTGAAATGCACATTACATCCTTGCAAACTTCTTTCAATTATTTGCCATAAAAATATCTAAGTAAAAATTGAATATTAACTACAGATTATTGCTGTTTAAGTCCACTGTATGTAACATATTCATTTCACTCATGTTAAATCTCAGAGCTCACATTTGCAATAAAAATCCACTTAGGCAAACAGAAACTCTGTCTTACCAGCTAGAATTCTAAAATTCATTCTACATGCCAAACTTGAAAAATCAGGAAATTTCCACCACTGAACTTGGCACAACATGAAATGTACAAAGTCAAAATTTTAATTGCTAGAAGTGTGAGCACACCTACTTTACTCCAGCTCACACAAAATCATTTCTTTTTGAAGGAGCAGCTTCACCCTTAGCTAATTTGCTCTTTAAGCAAACAAGGTAGTGTATTGGAGCCAGCACAATTATACCCATCAACACTTACTCAAGATTTATATGCACATTTATATCAAGACTAATACAGCTCTTAAATTTTCATGACTTGCTGCTTGTGATGAGGGCCTATTTTCTCTCTAGCTGCACCACAATTCATGGGCTGCCATCTGGCCCTGTAAAAGCAGCCTTTACAGAGACAGAAATAAAACAAACTTTCATAGTTCATCCCCATTGCAAGAATAAAAGTAAAAACTGCTTATTCTACTCCTGAAGCTATTTTTTAAACTACTTATCCCAACGTGCACATTACTTATCATTTGTATAATACCCAACAGGCTTTATGCTGAAATGAGATTTTACTCTGTATTAGGTGATTGCATCTCGTGCAGAATGCTTGCTGGCTACCAAAAATTGTTTGCTATTCTGCTTCAAATACCTGGCTCAGTAACTGACATCAGGAGCATCAGTTTGACATGAATATGCAGATATGTGAAAATCTCTGTTCAAAACAGAACAGACTATGATGAAAGGTCAAGTCTGACAGCTGGAAAGAAGCCTTAAGGCTCCTGTTCAAATCAAGTTTGAGTTTTATTCAAAGGTCAATGTCACTGTGACCTATTTCAGTTTTCTTCACTAGAAGGACCCAAGGATGCTTTGAAATACAATTGGTCTAGGCATTTGGAGACAACTTAAAAGTTAGTAAAAATTTATCACTGCATGACGAGCACAATGCCCACTCAGTGGTTCAGTTCTCATGATTTAAGGGGTTTCTCCATATCATACATTTTTGCATCAAAATTTAGAAGCAGTTTCAGTTTTAGAATGTTGCAAAAACCACTCTATCAAAATGGTCAGCCTAATGAAAACTGCCTCAAATATAATACACATCTTTTTCACATTGCATTACTTCAAGTAACTTGATTCTTTTTTGTTTCAGAAAAGCCAGTGATTTTTGTACTCCTAGTGAATACCAGTCAATGGTCATTAGAGCACTCCCATGAGAGAGATCCAAATGATACTTGTGATTTTTTCTCCCAGGAGATTTCCTCAAGCATTCTCTAAAGATGACATATCCTGTTTGTTCAAGTCTAATGTTACTACTGCATCAACTGGCATCACAGGTAAGATCTGTAATTACCATCTAAAGGTACTCAATAAGACATTTCTTAAAAATGAGATCTGAAGGTATAGAAGACCGTTTTAGTCATTTCTGTCAGTTTAGGAAAACCTACACAAACCAACTATATGAAGCTCTTTCCTGTTTCATGTTTCAGATTATTACAGCATTCAATTTAGACCTTGGGGTCCTGCCTGATTATAGTTGAATCCTCAAACTCTGTTTATTGGAGTTACTAACTGCATTAAAATTATGCTAGAGTCATTTATTTCCTTGAAATATTTTGCATTAAAGACCAGAAAAGGTGTAAAGATACAGCAAGCACGTATGAAGTGACCAAATCCTTCCCCAAACAAAAGTTTAGTCTAACATTTTCCCCTTGCATGGACCCTGTTTGAGAAGGGATCTAGACCAGGCAGTGTGTCTAACCACTACCATATCTTGGAAGCACACTAAGTCACAGGAGTAGCTATAGCAAGGTACAAGTTAAAGTAATCTCACTTCACCTGTTACAAAAATAAACAAATCTTAATAAGATATAGTAACATATATTTTCCTGCCCCCAACCCCCCCCCCCCCCCCTTAAAGCCCAGAAACAAAAAACAATTCTATGGCAAGTATCTCAAGATAGAACTAACATTTTCTACTTTGTTTTGAAGTCTAAAAATCATACAAGCAACATTTTAATGAAAAAAAAAAACCTTGGGATTGGAGGACCTCATGATATACTACTTTTTGCATTAATTCCCTCCCAAAAGTATACAGTTTCCCTGAAAATTCACAGATAAAGTTCCTTATTATCAATATCGCTACACATCACAATTAGATACCTTAATATAAGAAAATAAATGCAATAATAACCATATTTCCTAATGTACTGACTGTGGTTCACCCCTTATTTTAAGAACAATGTTAGTACTGCTTACACCATAAGAAGCATTTCAATGCTTTGCAACTTCAAGACAAGAGATGCACAAAGGGTGAGATAAATATTAGTTTTATGGGTAATTCAGCCAAATACAATTTTACACGGGGCAGCTGTAGCATAATCTAACCCTTATTGATAGGGTGACATCCAAACAATGGCATCTCTCCCCCTCCCAGTTGGAAATTATTTTTTTCAGCTCAAGTACATCCAGAACTTTTGGGGACAGCATTGCTCTGCATCAGCACCTGGCTAATTTCAACACACGACACAGCATTAAACATCCCTTTACAGCAAGAGCACATGTCCCACACCTGAAAGAGAGCCAAGTATTCCTCCACTCCAACACCTGTAGGCCACACAGAGCTGTTTTGAAGCTATAAAAGAGGCATGGGAGAGGGCTGGGCATTCATAGACAACATAAGGGACTATGAGTCCGTTTACTGGAGCTGGAAGTTCTGCTTGCAACTCCCAAAATTCATAACTGCTACTATGCATATTAGTGTTTCCATTATACTTGCATAGACAACTTTCAGGTGCTGTTAAGCCACCAGTTCCCCTTCCAAGGGATGGTTTAGAGTTTTCACTGCACAGATTTTGTGCAGCTCTTTCATCCAAGCTCACAGTTACCTCATGGGCAAGCACCTTCCACAAAAACAGAGGCCAGTCTTCAAGAAGCTGCTGCAAAACTTAAACCACTAGCTCTGCTCACTCGCCCAGAGCCCAGACACAAGCTTCACTTGCCTGTATGGCTGACCAAGCAGGACAAGAACTCAGACTGGAAAGGGGTGTATCATGGCTGCCTCAGGGGAAAGCTAGACTTCAACACAAAGTAAAACATGCTGAATTGAGAGAACAGAGAGAAGGACACAGCATTTTTATTTCTACAATCAGGTAGGGATAATCAGCCCATCAGCACAACTCAATGGTTACCAACCAACTTAAAAAACAAACAAGCCTCCCTCTCCCCTCACCTTCTCCTGACAAAGGATCTGCTTTCTCTCCTGCCACATGCAAAGGCAGTGCAAGCATCCTGCAGAGCCAAATTCACTTACACACAAGCCCCTCTTGCAGGAAGGGTAGGGACATCCAAGTTCACCTCACTATGCTAGCAGCAAACCAGTCTGTGTGAGGTGTGCATACAGAGAAGGGGAAGATGGTTCAATACCTCACAATTTGAAAATATTTTCAATCATTATAGAAAAGTATTCTGCACATTAGCAAAAAGCATCTCCACAAGAAAGCCTGTTCAAATTTGACTACACTATTAGTGCTCTAGCTGCTGTCAGTAAAGAAACCCTGCCCACATATTTGCATAGACTCTTTTTTCTGAAGCAGAGCAATAACCTCTAAGCACAATCACCTGACAAAGGCATCAGATATGCAGTTGAAGGATTCTTTATCAATAGCAATCACTTTATGAAGCTTGCAACACATGAAAGCACTTCCTCAGCCCTTGCATATTCCCTTTTTAAGACAGCCTGCGTATGCCTGTAGAAGCAGGGCATTACGGAGTGAGCTCATTCCAAGTGGAAAAATCATAAAAACTTGACCCAGAAAGCTTTTTATAAGTTTCCTTTCTCCTCCTTCCTCTTTTATTTCCATGGAAAACTCCTCATCACAAGCCAGTACACCACACCTCCTTTATCACCAATAAGCTACGGCTTCTTTTCTTACATAGCTGTACACTTAATTACATTTCTCTCCAACTTCTCCTAATGGAGTCATGAATTCCTTCTCGAGGTATATAAACAGCCAGCAACGTTCACAGGGTATCTCTCCTATGTTCAAAACTAAAAATCCAAATATGCTGAAGCATACTACAACAACACAAACAGGCCCACACCTTCAAGATTCCTCTATTCTTTTCTTTTTCTAATGCTGCTTCCTAGGTCTTTCCTCAAAAAGAAACCCAGACCCACTTCCTAGGAACTTTTGCCCATCTCCTTTTCTTCCTTAGGTCCTGGAAAAGCAAACTTCTACTTACGCTTTTCTCCTTCAATTTCCAGGGAACGAGCAGACAGAAACTTATAGCGCGCTTATAGAATTTCTCATTAAAAACAAAACAAATGAAAAACAAAAACAAACAAACTAAACAAACAAAAAACCCCAAAAAAAAGACAACAACAAAAATCACATTATCAGCAAACCAATCTTCCCATTACCTTTCCTACTGCAAGAGAGGCAAAGAGCACAAGGCAAACCCCAGAAAACATATGAATAGTGGTCTAGGTTTCCTTAAGTCACCCCAAGACACAGGTGCAGGTGTCACGAGGCCTGCCCCCTTCCTCATTAGAGCTGGATGGGGAGCACCTGCTCCATGATGCAGCAGGGAGGGCTGACTCTGTTTGCCATTATATGCCATGAGTCTATAGCAGCTTTAATTGGCTTTCATAGCTTAGACGGAGCTGGAATGTCAATAACTTAGTTCATTCTAATGAAACCCTGCCCAAACTCCATTTTCATTTAGAGAAAGCTAATGGCATTGCTTTCTAAAAAATGCTTGTATTGAGTAACTATCGTTTATGAAGCAGCGGCTCAGAGGGGGGTATTTTTAGCTTTTCTCAAATGATCTATGAAAACTGTAGTTCTGAGCAATCTGGAACATATTTTCTTAAATCAAATACTAATTCACATTCTTTCTGTAGAAAAAAAGTCTTCATTATATCTTCTGGACCTAATAAAAAGAGGACAGTTATTCTGTGACATTTTGATGTGCCAGGAATTGCTGAATAATCTTCTTTTACTGATTTAAGCATTTTGCAGATTCTGAAAAGCCAAAGACTGGCTTATAGTTTATGAACCTTGAGATAACAGAAAGGAACTGACTGAATAAGTCTTAACTACCAAAACATGATGTGCTAGCACCAAGGAGAGTTAATCCCAACCAAGACTAATCTTCTAAAACAGATGACCTGAGCCAGATTTAACTTTAGCTGGGCATGTATATTATGGCTTCAGCTGAATTCTTACTTTGTAGTTTCTCTCTTTACTCAAGGCACTAAGAGGGTCACTTTTTATTTTGTGCCCCTCACAAAAAAAAAAAAAAAGCTGAAACTGCAATAGAATAGCAGGCTTATGTTAAAAAAAAATAAATTAAAAAAGCATAGTGCTTGAACAGGGTCTCCTCCTGTTCCTGCCCCAGCTGTGCTTTGCCACGAGGGACCAATGTGGCTGCTGCTGCAGGTGCAAATCCTTCACCTCTTGCCACCAGTCCCAAGCATCACCCCATCCACAGCCCAGCAGGACAAACCAGCTCCTCGTGTCAGGCAACAACCATTCCCCCACTCCTAGGAGTGAGAACAAAACACAGCCCACAAGGGATCCTAAAACCCAAATCTGTCCCATACAGCTGACAAAACTGGACCACCCAACAGGTGGGAATGAACACTTTCATTATCTAAGTGCTGGATCTCTCTGCATTAGATAACATACGTTTGGGATTGTTGAGAAATGTTGTTTCTTCACTTTCTTGCAAGAAGCCTAGCTACTGTGTGTGCATCAAAGTTCTCTCACTGCCAGCAGCTGAAGAAATGTGGGTGCCAGCGTGTGAATACCAAATAATAACGAAATCCCCAGGAGACATCCTATTCAATTTCCTCTGCAGTACAAGACAAACAGGAAAATTCATTGTCTTGATTAGCTTTAGTGCAGGGAAACAGCTTTCACAGCTGATTGTAAATCTTTTGAATTATATCATTTAGCTTTTAACCTTCCTCTCCTTTTCATCCCTACACAGATTATTCCAGACCAGACATTCATTTATTTGAATAGCCTAAGACATGCATATGTTGTCTCCAGTCAGAATGAGAAGTCTCTGAAGTGCACAAATAATACTAAGACCATTATAAATATCCTTCAGAGTTTCTTAGTACAAACGTACGGTTCAGATCTTATTCCTAGAAGTAAGAAAACTACAAGGAGCATAACCATCACAGATAAAATACATCTACTTTCCTCAAAACTGCTGGTGTTAAAACTGGGGAATGGGGGAGCACTTTAAAAACTGGCAACTGCTGTGTTTTAAATCTTTTCCAAGGACCTCCAGAATGACATGAAAGCCAGTAATGTGTGATAGCACAGTGTCAGTGGGGGTCATAGAAACAGGGGAAGAGCGTTGTGATCTAATGAGGCGCTGGCAGCATACCCACATAGCTGCGTTATTCTTACAGTCACTGCATCTGGATTATCTGTGCCAACTCTTCTGCCCTTCCATGGCTTCATCTGTGATGTTTCTGTTTCAGCTACCAAAGGAATTCTGCAAATGTCGAGAACTGTTGACCAAGAGAGAAATCACTCTCCAACATGTTTTTCCATAATTTTATTAATGCAGATGATGATGGAAATTACTTTTCTGCTTTCAAAAGGCATATGGGAGATTAAATCACAAACAGAGCATCATATCTCAATCTGGTTTCTATCAGTAGTCATCCTCATAGGTCAGAAAATCTAAAATCAAAGCTGTTGCATGTTGCACAACACAAAATATAAGGAATCAAAATCTCACGATATGTAGTCCTATCTCAGATACTCTTTGGCCTTAATAATGTTTTAGAAACTTTATGTAGATATAAATTTTAAAGAATCTTCACAAAATAGTCAAAACATTGTCTTCTCAAAGGTGTAAAATGTCCATAAAAATTGGGATGTGCTTTTTCTCACCATCTCTTCTTAATATAAATAGGAGGCAATGAAGACCAGCAGGAATATTTTGTTTATGTTTCTTCCATTCACACACATGCCCACAAGACCTTAGAAGAAATATGAAAATTAATGCTTGCCTTTGAATAGAATTTAAAGACACAAATATTCAGGACATATCACTTTCATTCTTCAATTTCAGACCTACTCTAAACTAGTTACTTCAGTTTCCTCCACAGTCTGCAGGGAGAGATGGGCATGTTTAACCATTCAATTCATATCTCCTAAAGCCACTCAGGATGCAATGTAGAGTCAGTGGAGATTTTCTCTCATCATGAATGAAGACAGCCCAAATGATTGTTTAAACTGGATATCTGACTTTTAGAAAACTAACCCACAAAAATCCTACCTAAAATTCTTCATGTTAGATTTTCCATACAAGCTGCACAAAAAGAACTATAACTAACTAACAAACAATAGCTGACACACATTTTGTCTTTTACCAGTTATTATCAAATCAGTAATACAGAATACCAATAGCATTGAGAGGGTCTGAGGATCCATCTCCAGCTATTCACCAACCATTGCAAATGCATGTCAATGCCAGGTACACAGCTGGCCAACCTGTAGCAGAGAGCAAGTCTGGAGGGACTTGAGTGAAGGCTGCCACCTCTTGGTGAACTAAATAGCAAAAATTTTGGCTTATGGGCTGGAAAATGACACACCATAGTTATTGAGTTAAAATTCATTCATCCAAGTCATTAATAGATCCTTTATGTCATACCAGTGTATGTTTTAGTGTATGTTGGTGTGACATAAAAAAAAAAAAAAAAAAAAACCCTAAATTATACCGAGTCTTCTACAGAGGCCAAGATCACAAATTTAAAAAAAAAAAATAGTGAGTTTTAAGAGCTTCAATTCAGAAATACACCTAGACTGTCAAAGAGTAACACCAGTTGGGGTGGTGTCTTATATTCTAAACAAATGATATATCATGAATAGTATTTAAATGCCCCCTTAAATACATAGCACATCAAATAAATACTGAAACATGTTAACACCCTTTTTTCCCCTCCAACTGAAATGTAAGATTGATTTGTAAAAAGTTGCCAATTTCTTTTAATTTTCTTCTGGTGCAATGTCACAATTTGAGTACGCCAAGCTTTTTCTCTTCCTTGGCAATTGTTCTGTAATATTGCTGAAATACCCAAAGCAGCAAGAGCAGCAGTGCAAGAGTTGCTGCTGTTGCTGTTGTTTTTATCACAGACCTGTATATTGAATTAAACCCAATGATGACTCTGCAAGATCTCCATAAATATCAGCATGCATTTAAATAACATTTGTTTTGTATTTTACAAATATTACCTTGATCCAACTTGTCCTCAAGTCTTACACGGGACAGCAATCTGACAGTGATATAATCCACATATTTTTCTTCATGTAAAATCCTACAAGGTAAATACAGAGCGTTCAAACACCATTTAAGTTTACTTCTGTTGAATTTCTGCTTGATGAAGAATGAACATATTTACTCCTCTGGCCAATACTAAGAAGAGAAAATTAAATGAGAAGACCAAATTAAAATGATACTTCTATTTGGGTATGAAGCAAGTGCACGGTGCATTTATTAGTGTGTGAGTACAATTACCAGAACGATGCTACTTTTACTGACACTCTGTGTTTTAATTTAACAAGTGTGAGATATATGTTCTCCTGACTATACAAAACCCATTGCAAGAAAAATCAGAGAGGCCATTTTGCCCATCTGCAGTACTTAGCCTGGGGTTTGGGTGTTAGGATGGGGGCGTGAAGGGAAGAGATGAGGTACTTTTAGACTTTGAACCAACATCCACTGAACTTAATGAGACCCTCTCAAAAGAAGGTCCCCTTCTTCCTCTTCAGAAGAGTCATGGTTAAGCGGACACCAAGTTCCTAGTTAATCTATAATTCCATTTCAGGTAAATCTAAAGGGCACAGTCCCTGCAGAGGCCAGTGCAGCTGGGGTTTGGGGTCAAGACATAAATGCCGGGTGGATAAATTCTCAGAGAAGTGCCTGTTCTACACAGTACCATATTCACTGTTCTGCTGGGACCAGCACTGCTAAAAGTTCCTGAAACATTTTAAAAATTACCCATTATAGCTGTTAAAGCCAACTGTAGGAATCGAAAATTCTTGCCAGGTATCTGCAATGCTGACAGATCTTTTTATAAGCCTATAGAATGTGTTTCTGAAAGTTTTATCACATCAATTGCTTTGCAAAAGGCTCACTTTGACATCGCCCATTGGCTCCAAGTTTATAGCTCTGTCACATTAGGCAGTATATCCCACTTCAGTGGCACCAGATATTTATGGAATAAAGAAAAATATTTTAGTATCAAAGAAGTATTTAAGCCTTTAACAGGATGGATTACCAGCTCCCTCTCAGAAGAGGTATGCAGACACATATAAATATTGTGGCTAAACTGACACTGAAGAATTACTCCCACAATAGGCATATCCCAGAGAACAGGAAATGAATTAATTTGCTCATCGTGCAAATAATTTTGCTTTCTACTACAGACCTAATTTAAGGAGCACATTAAGTTCTGGAGCCAATTTTTTACAGCAGATCTGCACATAATGGTTTATCTTACAGTAGCTAGTTTGCCAATGCCTTTTTTTTCCTATCTTCTGCAGAGCTTTCTGACTTCTAAACAAAACCCTCAGCCAAAATTTTGTTTAGAGTAGAAAAATCATGAAAGAAACTTGTGTGTCAACATGAAGAATTTGATTTTATAACAGAAAATACATTCCTAGGAGAATGAAACATTCTTGCAGCCCCTTAAATTCTGCTTTCTGGACTTCTAAGTATGAATTACTTCTAAAGACTGAATATCACCCTAGCAGGCATTTTCATATTATGTATGGATGACTTGTTCTGGCCCGCTACACACAGAACATACTCCAGTATATGTTCAAGAAACACATTTTCCTTAGCATTGGGATTATATGCCCTTCCCCATTGCTGGTCTCTGCACATTACCTATATCCCTACCCCACATTCGTGTGTACCTACCAGAGCATGCAGAGTTACCACATACTAGATTTGGAGTCATCCAAGCACACAATGAAAAATATGACATGGAGTATAAAAATTAACTTGAGATCAAGCCAGGTTGTTTTTGACCTGGCATTTGGCCTCCTTCATATTTGTGACTTGCTCTCTGGGTACGAAATAAACCTTTTCTGTTCTGTTCTGTAACCTCTTAATAAGGCTGACATTCTTCTTGTAAAAAGCTTGAATACTTTTTTCTTCCCACAGGAGAGATACGACTACCCTGTTCTAAACTGATTGACATATGAGGGGAAATTTGAAAATGTGGCAGCCAGGGCATGCATGCAGTTTTAGTCTAATCACTTACTTCAACATTTTGCTCCAGTGCATGGACCTGTTTCATCTGGAACCGGACGATTTGAGTTTGGGAGGAATGGGTTGCTTCTGAGGGGTCAGCAGGTTCCTGGGTGGAAATGGGGGTGTTTGGTGATTTGGCAGAAGGAACTACCTTTATCTTCAGAGCAAAATGAGTTTTCAGTGTAGAAATATGAGAAGTAAATGTATCGTTCATATCTGAACAGGTGCTAAAAATCTTATCCCTCCAGCAATGCAGTAAAGTACCTGTACTATTATGTCAGACTGTGCTCCCACAGAAGAGTCACATCCATGGACGGTAAGTCTGAAACGTTGCTATCTCTATTTTAAAATAATCTAGAATGGAATCAGAGCAGGAGCTCCAGACGTTGTCACCAACAGTTTGTGGTATCTAGGTGGGTGAGTCAAAGATAAGCCATATGGTGGTGATAATACAATATGGAACTTAAGCTTAAATCCTAAGAAAACCTACAGTTATCTACTATAAGAATATTTTTTAAATCTGATTTTAGGTTCTTCAAGGAAACATGTTTAAATTATTGCCCACACCATTTATAATTAAATCAATAGAGAATCATCCTTGTTCATAAGCTCTATTCTGAATATCTGAACAATCTGAATCCTTTTTGTTGGACATTTCAAGGTTACTTTTCTCATAAAATTTGCATTTAATTCTAGCTAGACAAAGGCATGTAAATGAGCCCAAAGTCATAGTACAGTGGCTTTCCCTATATAAAATATATAAGTTGAATAAGCAATAACAGAGCCTCCTCATGTATTGAGATAATTACATGATACACCAACACTTCTCTGGTCGTCTTAGCCACTGTTCAGTAATTTTTAATATCAGCTTATCTTGTGCTTTGACTAGCTATGAGCTGCCTGGACTAACAATAGCAGAGAGGATATTAATTTAGCACTGGAGATGCATGCTGTAGTTTGACCCAAATACATCCTATTGTTGAGGACTGCTTGGTGAAATTTTATGGCTTCTGTTACTTAGGAATTAAATTCAGTGGAAATGTTCTGATGAATACTTGTCAGAAAATGTCAATGTGTGGAACACAAACCTTTATTAAAAATGTCTTGGACCTGACAATCTTTTGCCAAATGCTTGAGTGTTCTAGGCCTGAGTGTTCTGGGTTGTGGAGCCTATAGTGGAATCAAAATCCCTCAATGGTGTGCCTGTCGCCAGGACCTTCCCAAAGACGGGAGCACTTCCAAGGTCCACATTTTCAGGGTGGATCTTTTGATAAATAACTCAAGACTCTGGCTCTGCAGTGGAGCTGGGAATCTAAAACCCCTACCTCTATCCAAGACAAACCCTGGAATTTTAGACCACCCCTCAGCGAATTCAGCACCTGGCCAACATGAATTAGACAAGGGTTAGATGTTCATAGAGTATCTCCAAAGTGTAGCAAGCATTTTTAATTTTGAAAAAATAAGAATGTTTAAAAACTATTTGGGAACTTGGTAACTTTTGAAAACAAAATGGTTCCAGTCCAGTTCTTATCTGAAAAAAATTTCTATCATCACATGCTTACAGAGGGTAAGGACCCAGCCTTCATCAGTGACCTTGCTTACTAACACTGTATTAGTGCCTTCACAGGTACATGAGCAGTGGATCTTGAAAAACCTACACTTATGCCCACTTATCTAATTCTAGAGCTGAGAGCTTGAAAGACAGATGTTTCCCACTAAATAGAGAAAAAGACTCTCCTTTGCTTCTGAGAAATGTTGAGGAAGTTCTTGCTAGCAGATAGAATAGGAGCATCTTTAAACTTTACAGCATGGACGTGGAATGGAAACATTGATGGTTCCCTTATGATTTCATTGACCTTTCTGTCAGTAAGAGAACTCTTTAGATGGAGATACTCTTCAGTGAATAAAACCTGATTAAACTCTTCGCAAGCCAACTGAAAAAATGAAAGTAGAAGGCACCTGCGGCACTTTTTCTACCTCAAAAAAGCACCAGATAATAGAATGAGTTAAGTATACTGATGCACTGAAAATATTACTTTAATCGGATTCATGTGAGGAAGTCAAATTGAAATTACTATGATGATCCATCTGAGCAGTGACCTGTTTAAAATGTGCATTTAAAATACCAGTTTGTGATTTGAAATCCGGTAGTACCTACCTCTAACACAGACTTTCTCATCAGCTTAAGCAAGCTGGTTGATATCAATATCTCCTGTGCAAAATGAGGAGAGACTTACAGAAGTCACAGGAGCTCAGGAAAATATCCATTGAAAACTGCAGAGTGCCCAGGAAACTTAATAAATCAGCTTCCGAGTTTTTTGTAAATATGGTGGGGTTTTAATGAAAATTATCCTCAAAAAGTATAATATGTAAGCAGTCTTACAGATAGTTCCTGCAGTTTTCATCTTTTCTATATTTAGAAATAATATAACAAATTCAAAGATATTAAAATGGTAGGAAAAAACCTCAGGATTAGAAAAGAAACATAGGAGCAGTAGCAACCAAAACAGATCACTTATGATTTTCACTTTTTCCCCAGTCTCCCTGAAGACTTACTATGTGTTATTTGATGAATAAAAATGAAGCCTCTCTTCTATAATTTAGCTCTGTTAGGAATAGCATTAGAACTGCCGTAATAATTTAAATACACAAACTATGTGCATAAAAATATGTTGCTCAAAAGAAATAGTTATATTCCACCTTCTCAAGAAGATCACAGTAAACATGTGAGTTTTGCTTCAGAAAACTCCATTCAACAAAAGCCTTCAATTCACTCTCCATCAAGACTAGATGTGCCCCCTCTTTAATACCTGGATGTTCCCAGGTTAGGCCCTCAGGCTCCCCTCCATCTTTCATCCTTCAAAGTGGTTTTTTTGCCTCACATCCTTCTATAACCCCTCTCTAAGACCCTTCCCTTGGGAACTGCTCTGGTATCTTCCTGCAACTGCCTTTTGCTGCAAAATTTATAACCAGGGAAAGGAAAATTATCTCAACCTTACCAGATGGGAAATAGTGGTGGGATCAGGACACGGCCTCTCTGCAGTTTCCTACACTGACTATCACTGTGGGAAGGTGGCTGCTACATCCTGAGTTTCTGAAGGCAAAATATCTCCAGGAAATACTATTATAGATCTTTCACATTTAAATAAGCAACAGAATGTATCATTGACTTTCATTCATGACATAACATAAGGGTTGTCTGTAAATAAGATAAATGTTTCTGAGTCTGGACTGTGGAGCTCTTCCTACTCCTGTGCATTCAACCATCTTTCTCCTGCCTCAGGCTCTTTCCTCCTCCATAACTTTCTCTGGCTTGACTTTGCTTGCTACTTTACTTCTACTTTATCTCTCTTTTTGCGTCTTGCCTTCTCATTGACATCCAAGGAATTGGTACTATCTTGTGTTCTCAAACAAAGTCCTTTAACTTCAGTTTCTCTCTTCAGCCTTTGTTCCTACTATTATCAATGAGTGTGACTCCTCTGCAAAAAGAATCAAACATACATTTGTGATTCTTCTTCATTTAAAACTCCTTTAAAAGGGCAGTAACCTCTACCCTCCTTTATGTTGTTTCAGCACTTTCTGGAATACTTCTAGCAGATATACAACTTTGGTTGTGAAGAGCCATTAATGTTACACAAAATCACAGACTTTCCATTTGACAAGCACTTAGTGAACATGTGTAAATACCCAAATTCCAGTACAGAAAAAAGATGTGCAATGAAAATAGCCTCTTCTCCAGAATATTAAGTACAAGCTTATGCTTGGCAGATCTCCTTGTATTTTTATAGATTTTTTGTTTTTAAACTTTCAGGAGATCCTGGATGAAAAAGTGTTAAAAATTAATTCCAGTTCACAGAATCACAGAATCACAGAATCACAGAACAGGTAAGGTTGGAGGGGGTCACTGGAAGTCATCTGCTCCAAGCTCCATGCTCAAACAGGGTCATCCTAGAGTATGTTACTCAGGATTGTGTGCAGATGGGTTTTGAATGTCTCCAGAGAAGGAGACTCCACAACAACATTGCACAACCTCTCTGGGCACCCTGTGCCAGTGCTCAGTCACCTGAACTTTAAAGATCTTCCTTATATTCAGGTGGAACTTCCTGTGCATCAGTTTCCTATTGCTTGGCACCTCTGAGCTGGGCTCCATCCTCTTGACACCCTCTCTCCAGATACTTATACGCATTGATGAGCTTCCATCTCAGTCTTCTCTTCTCGAGGCTGAGCACACCCAGCTGTCTCAGCCTTTCCTCACAAGAGGGATGCTCCAGTTCCTTAATCATCTTTATAGCCCTTCAACTACCTCCTGGACTCACTCCAGGAGATCCATGTCCCTCTTGTACTGAGGAGCCCAGAACTGGATACAGCATTCCACATGAGGACTCATCAGGGCTGAGTAGAGGCATCAAGACCTCATCAAGAGGGAGGATAGTAGCAGACACAAACTCTTCAAGAAAACGTGCCACAGTCCAGGACCTCAAATTTACTTTGCTGAATGGTTCTCCTCACACCTGCTACCACAGCTTTTTCCCAGAACACCACAGCTGACAGAAAGCTCAGCTGCCACACCAAAGGGAAAGGCAGCAACACACCTCCCTTTCATGGCACAGGGCACCACTGCTACTGCTGCAATCACCTCACAGGCCTGAAGAGCTTTGTCCAAGATGTGATGCTATCTAGAGCTGGATGTAACTACCGCTTCCACCCTCTCATTTTACATCACAAGTTAAATGAGCATATTTAACAGTTCCTCTAGAAAACTTTTTCTATAGAAGATAGGGCAGCCTGTGATACAACACTTGTTAAATTATGACTAGAAATTAAAGGAAATCAAATTATGCAAAGTGTCAGATGAGACAGTAATCCACAGTTTCTTCAAAAAATGCTGGAAAGGATCCTCATTCTCCCCGTAATAATATGAAATTATATTCTCCACGACACAGAGTCCATATAAGCCCATGACACAGAGTTCCAGAATGCACAATTCAGAAAACAAACAAAAGCTTGGTCTTTTTATTTTCTTTAATTATTAGTTTTTATTTATTTTATTTTTTGTTTGTTTTGGAAAATTTTGGGTTTTGTCACCCAGTTCGGTGAAACTACTGAAGCTAGTTTTCTGCTCAACATTTGCCACTTTGTTTTGCTCAGTCCTAAAAATTACCAGCCTCCTGTGCAAGTACACAGGGTCCCCTGTGACCACCACGATGTCTCGGAGGGGAGTCACTCTGTGAAGGCAAGTGTCCAGTGTGATAACATCCATTCTGCTGTAGGGTGTTTGTTTCTGGAATGCTGCCCAGTTACTTCTGACAAGCTGGTTATGTTGCAAGCCCAATAATGTGTTGTGACACAATTAAAAATGAGGGGATTTTGCACCAATTTCTATTAATTTAAAAAGACTGAGCCCAGTTGTTTCTTTTGTTCCCAAGAGAAGTGCATAACGAAGTCTACAGATTGTGCTGCTCAAATGCTAGACTTTCCCTTTCATTTGGGCAAATAGCCAGGCAATGAAGAATTTCTTATCCAAAAGAACTAATGGCTGCCTCTGTCACCTTTTCACTTCAATTATTTAGACTCCCTCCACACTTATGCTGGCTTCCTGCTGGCAGCACTGTGTCTATTAATCATTAACTGTCATTGTGCTTTAAAAGAAGGAAAGTGAAAAGACTGCTTAAGAACAAATATAGACCTTTTTTTTCTCATGAAAAATAAATGACAGCTGTGTGCTACCTGGATTTACAGTGTCTTCAAATATGGTTTTGGTTTTTTGGGTTGTTTTTTTTCCCCCAAGGAATAATTAACATTCTGGGCAAATGAGCAAATTGGCTGATCCAAGTAAATACATATTCCAGGGCTCCCTTTTTTCCTGTCATATCAAGGTCCAGTAGCCTCTGATAAAGCTTACAAGTCATCCTCTGCCACCAGCTCCAGACAAACATCAGGAGAACAGGAGTACGTTCTCTATGAGCACTGAAGACTTAACCTATTAAATCAATGGAAAGCTGTCTCTTTCCGTGGACAACCTGACCTCCTTCACTATTTCCCAGGAACCCTCCCAACAGTGTGCGCTCTCTGGCCTCCTGTAACAGACTTAAAAAGCATAATTCTTAAACACTGTTAAAATCACCGGAGGACTTTGTCCACTGTAGCAAAGTGTGCAAAGAAGCAACTGCTCATCTGCACCACCGAAGCCCACCCTCCCTGTGGTGTATGTATCCAGTATGCCTTCCGGATTTGGGGAAGTTGGACTGTGAGTTAAGCCACCTGACGAGAACTTGAGATAAAATAAAGGTGGTACTGTAGTCCAATTATCTCAGGTCTAAAAAGATGTAAACAAGGCTGGAGGAGGCTATAGCCCACAGACTCATTTGCTGAGTCTGGGTTTCCACACTCTTCCCCACAAACCAAGAGGGAGCAGGAGAGTTTTGGGGGTGTGATGGCAAAACCTCTGGTCTGCGTAAGACAGAGGGAGAGAACATCCACCACCAGAGACTGCAAGATGAGTTTTGGGCCAGATAAGAAGCAGACCCTGCAGATGGTGATTTTTATCATGCCAATTGTCTTCTCTCACATAAACTAGCTTGGTTGTAAAACTCCCCACCACCCCAAGGGAAGATCACATTCAAATGAGAGGCATCTGTCATGTCTCAGAAGGGTTCATAAACCATCAGAGACCCCTGAAGTGCCCCTCAGATGAATTTATGAGGCCTTCCATCAGAGGACTGCACACAATCCACAAATGTTGCAACAGATCCAGTGTTGCAAAAGAAAATGTAAAACTCTCCCCACGGAAGGTGCTTGGGTGTACCCACCTGCACCTGAACATATCCTAACTCATTGAACTCTGTGTTTTGTGGGACCCTCACCACTGAGAAGACCAGAAGAAGAGGACCAGTGGGACACTACTGGATCCACAGAAGTGGTGATTATCTTTCTACTTAATCTGTCTTTCTGTCAAATCTGTCTTTCTGTCACTCTCTTTCTCTCCCCCACTCTCTCTTTTCCCTAATTCTTTCTACTTTTCTCTACCTCATATTTACTGTTAAATAAAATCCTTACTATTGACATTGGCATATGGTCTTGTTTGCACCTTAATTCAGGCAGAGGCATCTCTAATAATTGCAATAATTGGATCATAACACCTCCTGTGCTATCCTTCCCTGGTAGACCACAGACAGGATCCTCCCCTGCACGTCCTCCCAAGTGGCCTTCTCACTGAAGAGTCCACAAGAAAGTTCCAGGTCCAGACATTCTTTTCCTGAATGCTTGGATTTCCCACAACTTGTTTTCCTAGCAGTTCTTCCTCTTCCTCAGTTGTGGGCTGCTCTGGACGCCGCAGGCAG
This sequence comes from Lycocorax pyrrhopterus obiensis, assembly GCA_014706295.1. Classification (NCBI taxonomy): domain Eukaryota; kingdom Metazoa; phylum Chordata; class Aves; order Passeriformes; family Paradisaeidae; genus Lycocorax; species Lycocorax pyrrhopterus. The sequence goes on from JACSVZ010000006.1 coordinate 22,542,178, forward strand.
CGCTGAATGCCTGTCTGTACCAAGCCAGACACGGCAGAGAGAACAAGAGCATTCCCCAAGCCTTGAGCTTTAAGAATACATAAAGCACATGCCATGTCAGAAAACAGGAAAATACTGCAACATCCACTTCAATATATACTCTCAGTTTTGGTTCTTAGAGACTGAAACGCCACTATAAGCAGAAAATCACGTCAAACTGCTGCTATTCACTGCACACTGTTTTGTACTGTTTTGAAAGACACTATTGCCACATACCTGACCCCGTCACTCCAATAAATAATTCATTGTATCTCTTGCTCCAATGCTTTCCTGCAGGGTCCAAGAAAACAGGATTTCAGAGAAAATAACATTTCCATTGAAGAAATGGCCATTTGAGCATACATAATGAAAATCCTCGAGTCGCAGCACATCCGGACAGGGATGGAAGTCAGTCCCAGTTGGAGTGACAGATGTGAGGACTGAAGGGAGCTGAATCTATACGGCCAAAAAAAAAATTGTCATTGATCATCTTAGTGTGTCCCGAAAACACAGCAAGACTCTGAAATGTAACAGCTATAAGGTGCCCTCTATTTCTATACTGTTTCAAAATGTCCCAAAAGCCCTTAAGAGTACAAAAGTAAACAGCTTTATACATTTCACTGTGATACATAATTACATTTGTGAGTAATAAATACATGAGATTAAAGTTTGTGAGACTTTACTATTGTCAGACATTTTCAGTGCTGTTTTCTCTGAACAATCATGATATTGCTGCACTCTGAAGGCACAGACAGTTATTTGCTCAACAGATTATCCAGCAGTGTGCTTTTATCTTCTGAACAGCTCAGCTGCCCATCTCTTTTGGAGAGCAGCAAGCAACCTCTATAACACCTTTAATATGAAGAATGAAACTTTAATTCATTCCTAAACACAGGTCACACCTATGTCAAGAAACCTCTGTGCTGCTGGCATCCCAAAATACCGCCAAACTGCAGCCACATTACTTGCCAAGCAGTGCTGCAGAGGTGGACAGACCCAGCAATGCAAATAGCCCCAGCACCTGCTCTGAGCTGCTAATGTTTCACACCTCAAGTTTCTGCCTTCAAAGAAAAACATACAATCTTAAAAACTCAGTTTTGGTGTTACACCTGAAAACAAAAATTGAAAAAGGAACACAATACAAACACACCATTCCAGGATGCAGTGTTGTGAAAAATTCAAAAGATACAGCTGCTCAAGGGAACCATGAAGTGGAAAACACCAAGGAGGTGCCATGGCAACTTGTAACACCTATCTGCTCTCAGTGATTCAATGCCACAAGTTGAATTTAGCACAGAATGTGGATCGAAATGCTATTTTCCAGGTGAAGAGTTAAATGATGTCTTACGCAGTTGCGTTATGACAGTATGAAAAGTAGTCCTCTCAAGACTAACAGACTAAAGTACATTGTCCTGGCCAAATCCTTATTTGTTAAATTAGATTATTTCAATTTTTTAAATTAAGTTCTTCCATTTGAAGGACCACAACTACTGAAATTTGTAGTGGACAGCCGGTGAAACCTGGAAGGTCTTGTGCTCATGTTTTTCTCACGATTTCTAACACTTCCATCATTCCTGCAAGGTGAGGAGATGCTACATCTTGTCTCAGCTCCCTCACAGCTTACTAATGAGGAAATGATGCATATAAACTTACTGTTAAACCTATTCAGTCATCAGTTGCAGCTTTGACTCCCTAGCTTCTGCATATCCTTGGAAAGAACTATTTTCCGAGGAAGGAGGCTCTCAGAAACCATAAGGTTGAATGACCTAAATTAGCAATTACAGAACTAAGGATTCAGCAGCAGCCAAAGATGCATCATGATCACCTGGAATTATACCCTTAAATTTCTCAGATGAGGTAGTCCTAATTAACTTGTTTAGTCATTGCAAACGTTGACAGGTCTGGGAGTTAAATCCTGACACCTTGACCATACGTCATTCAGTAGACAATTCTGTCAGTAAGTTGATGAGAATATATAGCATATATTCGGGGCAAAGCAAACTTAAAGGAAATCCATTTTACTTATAGCTGCATATTATAATACACCATTACACATTTTTCAACATGCAGTAGCAAACTGAAGCCTGCATACCTTGTAGTGCATACTGCACTACTAAGACACACAAATACTGTAGGCATGAGAATTTGTGGGGTAAATGCACTCAGTGCCCTGTGTGGCCTGGAGAGAATCGTCTTCCTGGCTCAGATTTAGTAATTTGTTTAATTTTATGTGCTGCAGTCCGGTTCTAGCTGTGCTCTGTCTCCTACTGAAATCACCAGGTGTGAGTACTCATGTCCTCAAAGGAAGACACTTCTCCTCATCTTTCACATTTTTATGTGCTTTCATGAACAAACAAATTTGGGGGGGAATGATAAAATGCTTTCAATTGCTTTGATTCCTTTTCTTTTTTTTTAACAGAAAAGGAGTAAAACCAGCCACCTCAGCTGAGGCTCAAGAATTTGGGGTTGGGTTCCCCAAACATGCCTGAACTGTCCCTTCACATCTTCAGGCCTCGCTTCTGTCAATAGAAGATGGCTTTATAAGCCAATAAAGCAAGTTCACACACTCCTACTGGGAGAACAAGCTCTAATTCTGACGAAGAGGGAATTTATTATTTTTAGATTTTTTGTGGGTAGTTGGACACCTTAAAGCAAAGCTTTTACATAGTTGTTTTTATAAAAGATTTAAAGCTGTCCAACTAGTTTCAGTTGGCATCCAGACAAACAAGAGAAAACTGTGTCTCTCGGAAGAGCATCTGCCAAATCTCTTACACAGGAAGACTAAAAAAGGAGTGATTGCACCCATCAGGCAGCTCAACTGATAGGAAATATCAAATGGCATGCTCGGCACACTTACCTGCTCACAGAGACTTTGGCAAAAACTGAGTCAGAGGTTGGTGCCTGGATTTAAGCAGCTGGTGAATGTCAGGGCACTTGTCTCTGCCTGGCTCCTGCTGCTGTTCCCAATCAGCCCAAACAGGCAGATTTTCTTCCGAAGAAAAGCAATGCAGAGGCTGGTACATAATCTCACCCTGACAGCAACCTTCAATGACTGTAGAACTGGGAGCCCTGACACATTTTTGCTGTTCCTCATAGGACATGTTTTGTCTTACGAGGAACAGCTGAGGGAGCAGGGCTTGTTCAGCCTGGAGGAGGCTCAGGGTGGACATCATTGCTCTCTACAAGTACCTGAAAGGAGGTTGTAGGGAGGTGGGGGCTGGTCTCTTCTGCTGTGCCTACAGTGAGAGGACTAAAGGAAATGAACTTAAGATGAGACAAGAGATTCAGATTAGATACTAGAAAAAATGTTTCACTGTTAGGGTAGTCAGGCATTGGAATAGGTTGCCCATGTGGTGGAGTCACATCCCTGGAGGTGTTCAAGACACATCCGGATCTGGCACTGGGTGATATGGTTTAGGTGTTACAGGGGCAGTGCTAGGTGGACAGTTGGATTTGATGACCTTAAAGGTCTCTTCCAACCCTGATGATTCTATAATTCTATTTTTGCATCTGCTGGTTTATACACACCTACATTGATGAAAGGACAGTAATGATGTAATTCCCTACAATAAGCAATGCATTTAACTCATGGAGTTACTGAATTATTTAAATAGCTCAGCAAATATGATTAACTGCCAAGAATAGACTAAACTATTCTTGCTTCTGTAAAAAAAAAAATTAAAAATCATTTTACTGAAGCAATGAACCAAATGACAGATTTTATTTGTGGATAAAGATTATTTTGAATTAAAATTCACCCTTGGATGATGATAGTTGTCTTCACGACTCTTCAGCAAATGTTTTTACATTGAGGCTGCCTAAGGGCCTTCACAACACTTCAGACCACAGCACTGTACAACTGTGACGCGGCAATGATTGCAAAACATGTCTGTGAAGGCATTTGGTAATAAGGTACTCTGTGCTCCATCAGCTTACAGAAATCACTATTAGCAACAGTAGACTAGACACAGAAATCCACTGCCACCACTTCTGTGCCAGAATAATCAGATTCATGCAAGGACACTCCCTTTTGTTCTCAGTGCTTGTCTCCAAGATTAAGTACATTGTTCTGGACTTGGAAAGGTGGAAGCTTCCTTTTCCTCCAGCACAGCTGCAGTATCAATTCAAGATCCAGATGAAAAATGACGGCATATACTAAACAAGACTTTAAAAAGTGACAGCTGCTTTTCCAGAACCCCTGAAGGTTAAACAAAGCTTAGGAAGTTTTTTTTTCTTTTTTTTTCTTTATTTCGTTCTTAGCACTAAAAAGACAAATTATTGTTGTTATTATAATCCTACTCCCCCAGGTCTTCATATGTCTAAAATAAACTTGCCATGTCAATAAATCCCATAAAATCACATTAACAATGGAGTGTAAATGGCATCATTTTCTATTAGCGCAAACACATCAGAACGCAGTGATTTTATTTTCCATGTAATGTGCACAAATAAATAAATATATGCACACAGACACAAATGTAAAATCAGACTGTTAAATTTTATTCAGCAGCAACCTTGCAACACGAATATTTTGACTTACGCATCTAAAATTCACTTGCCACATGTGCAGTAGGTATAGTTCACTTAGAAGGAAAAAACACTCATGAAACCCTGCACAGCAGATGGGCCTCTCTTAGCTCAGCTGCAGACATGTACGTACTCCCTAGGCTCAGCCTCTCCCTAATTTCTGTATCAGATGTGATTCCAAGATTCCTTGCCACAACAATCTATGCAAAAGCAGTGACACAGAAACTTGGACAGACTCGCAGAGAAACGTCTCAGCCTTCTGTCCCTCCTCTTCCTTTACTTTCTGGTTTGTATTTGGATTGCATTTCCTCAGAGGGAGTTCAATGCGTATCTTCTTTGTTGTCATAAACAACATCTAGACCCAGAAGCCTTTAGGTCCATCTCAAATATTCTCATCATATGGGACTTAACCACGCTTGTCACCACTACCAGTACATATTCCAGAAGACTAAAGCTCCTTTTCACTGTTCTAGGAGAAGTGTCTGTCAGAGAGCAGCAGGGGCCACCCCACTGACCTTGGGGAAAGGGAGGAATGAAGTAAAATAGGCAACTGGGGAGAAGAGAAGCTCAAAACAGCTAAGGGAAGTTCATGACCCTAGAAAGCAGGGAAAGAGGAGCTAAAAGTGAGTGGTTGGCCAAAAAATGAGGACAAGGTGGGGGAGGGAGAGGGAGGAACAACAGACGGACACTCGATTGCATGAAAAGAGTGAAATGGGAAATTAGGACCTGTAGCTAGAAGAGAGGAAAAATAGGTGTTGGGCAATGGAAAGAGACAGACACATTGGACAGGAATCTGGGAACTGTATGAAAGAACTGGTTAAGACAAGCAGAATGGGATAAAGAAATGGAGAGTAGAGTAGGATAAAGTCCCTAGGGAAGCAGACTAAGTATGTGAGAAGACTCAGAGGGTGGGATGAGTAAGTTAAAAGCACTTGGGAGCGTATTTTGCCTATTTTATTGTAACTACCTTTAAGGATGATGCAGGACCATAAAATAAAGCAGATTGCAAATTTATTTTTAGCTGAGGTTAGGAATGAGGCAAGAAATTACAGGAAAGAACCACTTTCACAGCTAAGAAAGTGAACATTGCAGAGGGGGAGGGAATGACATTTTGTCCTGGCTTCCACCCCAGATTTCCTATGATGCTAATTAAGTAATTTAAATTTTCAGAGGTAGTCATTAATTCTAGGTTCTTCATTTTCTGGGGACCTGACTTGGAAGTCCTAAGGTTGATATACAAAAACACTGAACACTCTCAGCTACAACCAAAGCTGATAAAAATCATGTCTTGTACTCAGTATCTAATACCAGTTACTCTGAAAAAATGCAGTCCTTGCTATCTCAGAGAGGGCATCCAAAATTAATTGATACTTTAGGTGTTAGTTTTCCTGTGCTTTAGTGGAACAAGTTTGCTTCAGTAATGAAACATGAAACTTCTTCTGGCTTGGGTGTTACTCAGCTTTTGGAAGTGCTTATATACTAATTTAGGAAATTATATGGGAGACTTCACAAGTAAAAAGCCTGCTTCTAACAGGGTCTTCACGGTGACCTGCAAGCGTGCCTCCAAACAGACCCTGACAAAGAGCTGAAAACTGTTCATTAAATGAACACCCCTCTTTTCTGCACTGAGTTATGAGAAGGGATTGTAAAATACAGTACTGGGTCAGGTTGCTATAATGCTTATGTGTAACAGGGTAAAATTTAAAGGCGTATGGGCAAATTTGAATGACTAAGATGGAAATCTTATTCCTGCATATTCCATGTGAATTTAGTTATCCATAGGTCCTTGTGTGCCTTTTGAGCGTGTACATGTGTGTATGCACCTATCCTTGGGGAGTGTACATCTACATACGTGTGCAAGAGAACTCTAGTTCTACATTAATTAAAAGGGCTTCTTTTAATCTCCCAGTAGAAACTAACACACACACAAAAAGAAAAATTAATCATGTTATTTTATGTCTGAAGAACCTTTTAATCAAGCATGAGATGAGACAAAATTATAGATGGGCTGTAGCCACTTACAACATTACAAAAGAGGCTATGTTTGCCTTGCTCGGTTCAAAGAAAACAGAAAACTTCTAAAGGACATAAAAAAAAAGACAAAAAATACCCACCAAAAAACCTAAACAAACAAACAAACAAACAAACAAAAAAACAGGGTGCAGACCTCTTCATTTTCCAGTCCATTGTCATTCCACAGGTCAAGGCAGATTCCCAGTAGTGCAGGATTTAGAATAAAATAACTGGAACTTGGAGGTGGAAATGAAGTACAGCTGTGCTTACAAAGGTACAAACTCAATCAGGTATTAACCTCTCTCTTTTCCTTGAAATACAAAATAATCTGTACATTGTACAGGTGCATAATCACATTGCTTGACAGCTCCTGAAAGCCAGGATTGTTCTTATCCCTCCATACTTGGAAATCATATTCTAGGCTGGAGTCCTCTCCTTAGCATTTGTGAAAGTGAAGTGATTTGAAAACCTAACACATATCCCATTACTGTATATTCAAAAGCAAAGTAGCAAAAGGGAAAATGAAAAAAAAAAATCATTATGAAATTGTGCAAAGAACAGAGAGAAGTTAGCAGAATTTTATTACAGGCTCACCCACAAGAAAAATGTATTCCTGGATTAAAAATACAGAAACTCAAACTTGTCCTTGTTTTATGAGACCCAAGTCTAGCATCCTCTTTTGAACGTAGTAATGTAAGTGTTACAAAGTGTAAGAACATTCCAGTGGGCCATTGTGGGATAATCTGCCTCCCATAAATCTCCTTTTGATGACACAGGGATTGACTAAAGTTGCAAAGTCTAATGAAACGTAGTATGTTTTCCAAATTCTTATTACTTCTGATGAGACTAAATTGTCTCCTTTTTTGTAATTCATGTACATTTCCTTTCTTTCTATTACAGACCTTGACGTGTGGTGAAGGCTGACCTACCAATGCTTTCCGTGCATGCCTTTGGATGACAAGACAAACCAACTGTGAACCCAGAGCAAACCAATACAGTGTCACCTCAGTCCCTGCAGTCAGCTCACAAAACTCTGCTGTTCCAAGCAGCTCCTCTAAAAAGCAGTAGGGCAAAATGACTGTCATTCCAGGCAGGTACTCTGTTACAGCTTGTTAACCATATTGTCAGTGATACTGAAGTCTCCACCGAGTCTATCTATTAGCAAAGCCTAATACAGCGACCTATTCACAGCACGGAAGAGATCCTTCCCAAAAGTCTAGAGATGTCAGAGCACAAGCAGTGGAGCAAAGGAAGGAAACATTTTTAGCACTCAAAACTGGGTGGAAAATGGAAGCCTACATCAAGCAGCGTTAACTGAGCCCTGAGATGGCTGTAAGAGATCCTTATAGCAAGCCAGTACCCATGTAAGATTTACTAAGATATGTCTTACTTCTTGCAATCAGTTTCTTGACATAAATATAAACTCAGTAAGTCTCAGCAGCCTGTCATTCCTAATTTGCAAGGCTAATAATAACAGGGGTTTTTTTAGTGAAGCATGAATTTGTGAGCTCTCTAGTCTCAGCACATCTGTCCCTGCTCTCCTGCCAATTCAAGCATTTTGGCAAAAGTAATACAGCACTGTCAAGAAAAAGGAGCAGAGGAGGAGCATATAAAGTTTCTCCACTCAGTTTCAGCAGCAGTAAGTTGAAGCAGAGACAAGCACAAATAGATGGGATGTTCAAACAACCATGCAACCATGGCCATGGCTCCTGCAGTAAGGAGCTTGCTCAGCCTCAGCACATCAGCACCTTGAGGAGAATGGTGCCTGGGGAATGCACTGAGTCCTCATTAAACTGGCAAAAACAGGCACAGAGTCACAGGGTCTCGTTCTTGCTTAGAATGTGATTTTATTGCCTCCTTTTGTCTGTCGCTCTAGGCAACTGCCTTCATCGCCTGCTCGTAAAACTGGGCCAGCTTGCTAGGGAGCAGCAAAGTAATACTCAGCTTTGAGTTAGTATTTCAGCAGATGATGTAACTCTACACAGGAGTCTTTTAATTTCTACAAGAAAGGCGAGGTGCTGGGCAGTTTGCTGACCCTTAAGCCTTGCTTTTTGACCCGATCTTAAAACTTTGCCTTCCCAACTCCTGCAAATAGTTACTGGTTTCGAATGAAGACAATAGCAAGGCTGAACATGCAGCCCCTGGCAGAACCAGGCTCTAAACATATGAGGAGGACTAATGGGTATTTTAGCTATATACCACAGTGCCTGTATTTTAGTGCATGGCAAAACGCTTTACTTGAAAGATATAAATAAAACCCCTCAACTGTTGTGACCCTGTCACTTACTTGGTATATGTTTTACAAAAGTGCCAGCCACAGGTATGCCTTCAAAAGAAGTACTGAGCCTGTCTCCACTGATAGCAGTGAGACTGAAATCGAACTACGACCAAGTGTTTTTGCACACCCCACAATATATATTGAAATATTAAAACACGTATGAACAAGAGCTTAAATTTAGCTTGCAGACAGAATAAGTGTTTCTCATAGTTAAGTTTGCATCGCAACACTGCCTATAGCATATCACTAAGGTTACTTCCCAAGCTCTTCAACATACTAGAACTGATCTGTAATGCTCATTTTTAGACAACTTGACTCAGGATGACATGTCTCAAAAAGCCAGTTTTAATTTGCAAACCCTTATTATGCTGGGTTTAAGCCAAACAACTTGGTCCATTTTTTTATGGACCACAATGGATTTGAATCAGGATTACTACTACTACTACTACTACTACAGGAACTGTTCTTCCTACCTTCAGTATCGTATCATTTCCTGTGGAACTACTCAACTCTGTTTGAATTACAGCAGGATCAGGCCATCAGGAATAACTTGACTTTACTCATGTGTTTTACCAAAGAATGCATTCCGTGGCTTCATTTAAATGTATCTCAACTTGGAGCAAATAAAGACAGCATGATAACCAAGTAACATCATGTTGAAAGGGAAAAAATATATACGAAGTGCATATGTGCAAAGATCCCCTGCTACTATGCAGATTCATTGTTTTTCAGGATCAAGCCATGTTTATATGAAGCCACTTGCAGAATTATAGATCTGGTTTTACTCCTGTCCGACAAAAGGATACTTCCTGCATTAACTTTATTGACAGACACTGTAGATCAGCTGCAAGTACAATAAAGTCAGGGTGAAAGTTTGGGGATCATGCCTTCAGGCAATGCTCTGCCATCTACCACCAGACGAGAACCTCTGCCCAGGCGGCTTCCACGTAACTAGGTTGGGACTCAAATACAGACATTGATTCTAACATATCACTTCTAAATGAACAATTTTTAAAGCATGTTATTCAACATGAAACAGGGTAATTTTGATGTATGCTTAGAACGAACACAGAAGAATCCTAGTCAAGATTTTTATTCTGGTTTACATAACATTTTTTCATATTGTTTTAATTTGTTGAATTAACAAAGTAATTATTTTTAATTTAAGAAAAGCTACCAACTAATCTCCCAACTGAGTTCACCCAGAGTGCTTTTATACTGATAAAGTCTCAGGTAAAGCAATAAATTAGTTTCTCTGTAGTCATTTCTTTATCCTCTCCATTTCAGCCTCACTGTACTTTACTCTCAGAATTTTATATTCACAGGTGCTAAAGCTTAGGACATTGAGCCCCAAACACAAACAGATTGAAGCCGGGCAGCAGAAGAGATTACCACTCTGAGGCATCTGTCCATTTCAGCTTTCACAGAGGTGGCAGCTACCGTGACAGAAAGCTGAGTCATGCATAAAGGCAATCCAGTGTACAGATCAAAATAGTAATATAGATCAGCACAGGTTCTGAGCTGCACAGAGGCAGCCTGCAAGCTGCACAGACTACCTGCTTCATATGCAACGCAGCTATGCCTGCCACCAGCACGGTATCAGCCAGGCAACAAACACGGTGAACAGCTGGAAGTGATACGCCTGGTCCCATTTCATTCAGCCTGGGTTCATGAAACAATATATTCAGTTAAAAGCTGATGATGTTGTCAACGCTGTCAAAGACAAAATTCCAAAAGAATTCAAATTATGCAAACTCAAGTTTTCAACTTAGTAAAGATGACTGCCAAAAAGAGTCTTAAAAAACACTGCATTATGGCTGGCATGGGGAAGGGGTAGATCAATGAGCCTCATCTTCCAAAGAAGCTGTCTGAGAAAATGATGATAACACTAAGGCAGCAGCAATATGAAGTGATAGTCTCTGCATCCTTACCAGGAGCTGCTTCCACAAGCAAATTCCTACTTACGAACTGCCTAGTAGTTTATGCAGGAGAAGCAAAGGAGATAGCCCAGCTGAGAGTTAGTCTCAGCAAAGTACGTAAGACGTAACTCAGCCCACACTATAAATCATTTCCTTCCTGCACTCATTAACTGTCTGCAGCCTCAAGGAGCTGCTTTTCATCTCTGTATTACAGAAATTACCTGTTCATGACACCAGCCAGAAAAAGGCACGCCTAAGCATACTGGCTACACAAAGGCAAAGGGAAGTGCAGATAAGACCAACGGTTTTGTAGGCAATGACATATATGAAGCCTCATTTCCTAGGGAATTGCATCTCATGACTGTCAGATTTTTTAACCGAATTATACCAAAGCTTCAGGCTTGTCTTAAACAGAGCATCAGAGAATCCAGAGAGAAGATAAATATGCATGCCTACCATGACAGGCTTCAAGTGAGATTAGCTCCTTATTGGACACTGCTGAATCCTACAGGAATATACATTTGGATTAAAAATGGGATTTTTCCAGTTCCTGGACACTCAGTTCCCAACAGTCCCACAACCCTTCTGCCCAATGCTGACATTCCAATATTAATGGTTGAAATATATGCTGCATATTTTTCCTTTTTGCACATAAGCACATTCTCCCCCACCCAACTATGTTCACAGAACTTAGAGGAATGTTCTTTCTTTGAGAATTAATATCTCAAAATTTACCCCCTGTTTCATTTGTTTGAAATCAGCCCAAAATTTACGGGGTGCAGAACTAACAAAGCAACAGCAGCAAATTTACTCCCTTCTACTCACACGCAAATACATACAGGATGCAATTCTGCATATGCCATATTTCTTTAAGAAATCAGGAATTTTTTTAACAAATCTGCTCATCAGTACTTAAGGAACCCATCTGGCTGTCACCTTCGTTTCTAAAACAGAGCCGAGCAGTTTGCCTTCCCCTCCTACTTTTGTAGCATTGCCTCCGCGAAAGTCAGCTCAGGCTCCCCTACTGCTACCACAGCGGGCAACTCGTCCGGCTGGGACCACGACAGCGCAGGGGGTAACGCAACCGAGTACAGCTCTTAAATACTGTGTTTAAAAACACAGTAAGATTGTTTCGTATACATTGGACATACTGTACTGTATATGTGGAAATACACAAATCAGCTTTGTATCAGTTACGGCACATAAAATATATAAATACCACCCGCGTTAAAGACTTTTGTCTCTAGCCTTTCAAGCAGGGACAAACACCTGCAGATCTCTCTGCCGAAGTCTCCATCCTCCTCCCAAGAAGGGATTCCCACGGCCAACAGACCCATCAAGCCGTCTGCGGCCCTGTGCCCACCCCTCCCCTGCCCCCCCAGCCCCTCCTCTCCGCCGTGCTGCCATGTCCCTGCCTGCCCGCCCCTCCCGGGGAGGTTTCTAAACTCCGCGGCTCGCCCAGGGCCCGCCGCCCGCTGGGGCTGGGGCCGGTGCACCGCTCCGCTCTGCGCCGCACCGCCCCGCGCCGCCGCCCTCCAGCGGGGACCGGCCCGCCGCCCCCGCCCGCCCCCGCGCTCGGCGGAGCCGCGGCCCGACCCCGCCGCCCTCCTGAATATTTCATCGACGCTGCCCAACGGGATGCCCCGCCGCTGACTGCTGCAAAGGGACCGCATCCCGCCGGCGGCGCGTCTCGCTGCTTCCTGTCTTTCATTCTTCAAACCGCAGCTTTTCATTTATTCCGATAAATAAATAACTGATTAAAAACAAAGGAAAGAAAAAAGAAGCAAGAGCATCTCTCTTTTGTATCTGAGCAGGTGGGACTCCTGTGCGGGAGATTACGGAACACAAGAAGGGCTCTGAACTCTCCCGAGCCCAAAGGATGAGCCGGCAGCAGTTTTCCTATAAAAATCCGATCCCGGGGCTGTGACACACTCGAAGGAGCGAAGGCGCCGTCAGCCTCACCGGAGGCGTCCCCGCTTTGGACACCGCAGACCCTCGCTGGCGGACGGGGGAACAGGAGCGACTCGCCGGCCCGACCGCGCTCCCGGCGCGCAGCCTCCCGCCGCTCTCCGCGGCGGCCGTGGGGCGCTGGGGGTCCGGCTGCCGCCGCGGGGCCGCCGTCCCGCCGCGGCCCCCGCCGCGCCCGGCACCGCTCCGCCGCAAACTTTTCTGCCCGCGCCCTCCTCGCCGCCGGCCGCCGCAAGGGAGCGGCGCGGGGTGCGGTCGGCGCCTCGTCTCCTCGCTGCCCCCGCGCTCCGGCGCCGGGCGGCGGCCACAGCCCCAGCCGCACCGCCGCCGCGCAGGCAGGCGGCGGCCCCGAGCAGCGCGAGGGTCCGTATGGCCGCTGCCCTTGAGCCGGTGGCGAGAGCCGCTGGCGCCGCCGCGGCGCTCCGGGGGCTGCTGTGAGCCGGCGGCTCGCCCTGCGGCGCGGCGGGATGTGGCCGGCCGGGGCGGGCGGCAGGCTGCCCTGCCCGCGGGACGCGGCGCTGCGGCGGGCGGCGTTCTCCGGCAACCTCTCTGCGCTGCCGTCCCACCTGGTGCCGAGCGGCAGGAGCGTCCGCGTCTTCATCAGCGCCAACCCCGAAGGTAACCGCGGCTGCCGCGCCCGCCCCGCAGCTCCCCCTGCCGCCCGCAGCGCCCGCGCCGCTCCCCGGCCCCGGCCGCCGCCGCTGCTCCCGGGCACCCCCACTCAGGGGCCGCGGCGTGGCCGAGACCGGCTCCTGCCCCTCTCCGCCTCGGGCCGCCAGGGCCCCTCCGTCCCGCCGCCTGGCACGGTGTGGGGCGCCGGGGCGAGGCGGGCTTTACCGGGTGTGGGTGTACGACCTCCGAGGGGGGCTCGGAGGCACCGGTGTACTCCGCTCCTTAAGTTTTATGTCCGTAAATGACACGCCTGAAAGGCACCGGGGCGCGGGGCATCCTCTCATTTCTGCCCTCTCGGAGCTGCAGGGCACACGGGGGGCTGGGGACGCGGAAACGGGCTGCCTTCCAGAGAAGGGGAGGCTTTTCTGGGGGGATGTTTTGAAGAGCTCTCCTGGGGGGGGTCTGATTAATAAGAGTTTCCGATTGATTTCATAGCACAATGTTAGCCGGCTGAGGCTACAGCTAAGGTGATCCTTTGATCCCGGCTATACTCTGCTTCCAAGGAAGCATGCCTTGAAACCTGCAGTTTTAGCTAAATAAAGTCGGGGTCGTATACCGGGTATCTGAATTAATTAGGCATCCTGCTGTTTAAGGCCTATTTTTAAAATTACCCTTTGATTCGAGGAATTTGCATACATTCAGGAGGTGTCATTCCCACTTGTAAGATAGGAGTTGCTGAAGCAGATTCCCACTTGAAGCACGGAAATAATAAATTAAGCGTTCACACTTATGACGTTTCTTGTCTGTAAAAAATGAGCCCGCTGTATTCACAATTATCTTTCACACTACCACCCACGACCTTCCCCCCCAACACTTGTAATTCAACAATACTGTCACCTTTTATGCAAACATCAGAGATCTGAAAATCATGCCTGAAACGACAAAATAGTTTGAACTTTGAAATGAAAATTGTCTTGGCACAAATACTTACGGGAGTATGAGAAATAGTGCTCACAAGTGAAAAAAAACTGGGCATAGTGCTGCTTTGAAGAATTCCCACACCTCCAGCGCTTCTTTCTTGCTTTCAACACAAGGAAACTCTCAGCTCGTATTCAACATCCCTGTTTGTTTAAAAAGATGACATTCTCTAAGGAGGGCATGAAGATGTTTGCAGTTTATTGCTGCAATCTAAGCAAAGACATATAAAAATAGTGATAATTGAAAAAAAAAAAAGTCTATTTGGCTCTGAAAGAAAATTACTGTGGATTTTTAGAAGATACGTTACTCATTAAAAATGGATTTCTGCCAGCATTGCCTTGACTGAGAAGCTACTGATGCCTCTGCGTTTGATGTGAATGACATTTAGGGTAGCTTGGTAGGTTAGCTAGATATTTGCTAAAATAGAAAACAATCTCATTCTAAAAGTTGGGATTTAAAGCCATGTATATCCATTTGCAGGATTTTACCCTGGAATTGTGATTTGAAAATACCAACTTTAAAAAAAACTCCAACACTGAAAGAAAACAATTCGAACATTTTAGCATTGTTTACAGTATCCTTCTTGTAGTCTCACATGGTCACAATGATTAACACTCCTCATGGCAAATATTTTATCTGTGACATTGCTCCTGCTTTTAAAAATGATAGTAGGGGACCGAAATTTCGGAGTGGTTACAGGTTTTGTTTATGAACATTTAAGGACTCTCAATGACAAGAAACAACCATTACTATTTATCGGTGATAGCACTGTTGTTGAAGTACTACTGACTGAATGTGTCTTTAAAAAAGCTCTAGGTGGATAAACAAGAAATAAGCCTATAATGGGGTTTAGATGTCATCTAGTAAAGTACTTTGAAATAGAACTATTGTTGGTAAAACACTTGAAAAAGTTCACAGGGCAAAAATTCTGGATGAAAAGGTTGAAGTATTCCTACTAAGTAAACCTTTTGGCACATTCAAGGCCCTAACTACAGTGTATATTTACATGACTAAGGCCTCTCTTGTTAATCTTCAGCATATCACTACAGTTTGTACCCATTCTTCTTGATGCAGAGCATTCCTGAAAAGGGCAGTGAGCCCCCAAACTCACAGAGGTAGACTTGAGCTGTGGTGTCAGAGAAGCATAGGGATTAAATACTGCTAGCAGTCACAAGAAAAATTTATCTACTGCTGAAAGTGTACAAACCTAAAAGAAGTTTTCTTGAATTATATTTAGTAAGTGTGTAGGGGAGAACTCTGTTAATCAGTTTTTGGTCTGTTCTTTACAAACATGCTTTAGTATGATTGAAATGCATTATGTTTTTATTATGCAAACTGGTTATTTGAGATTTTTCTTAACCAGAAGTCCCTAAAAAGAACGAGTGGAGACAGTGAGCATGGGTAGTAGGAGATTGCTTCATTTTGCAGTCTAGTTTTCTAGAGGAAATTTTGTGGGTAAATGAAACTATTTTCCCCTAGTAGTTAGCAGTATTGTCTTGCTCAAGTTGGTGATATCAATTAATCCATCTTCATATCACTGAAAATGACTGGATCTTTAGAAACATGGAAGTTGCTTTATTATTTGAATACAAATAAATCTGTTTTCACATTTCAGTAGATATAAGCAATCAGCAATATTTCAAATATGCATTTAAATAGGCATTTTGGCTAAAAGAGGTTGAAGATTTTTATTGGTTTTTGGTTTCCTCAGGATATTTTCATACTGCAAAGTGATAAGAAAAGTAAGTCATATTTGCCTGATTGTAATAAGTGTTCCATGTAGAGATCTGTGAACTGTAACAGCAAGTCAGTTACTTTCTCTGCTACTCAGTAGTGCCTGTGTAGATGCCTGCCATTAACATACAGTTCATGTGAAAAACAACCGGTGTAAACTCCCATATGGTTCCATTACATGGAACTGTGCTATCAGCCCTATATATAGGTTCGGAACATTCCAATGATTCTTGTCACTACTTCAAACAGATTATTTGAGTTGAAAAGTTTGCTGTTTCAAGAAGCTATGTGGTGATGTAAGGAAATACCACGATCTCTGGTTGAAGCTGGTGCCTGAACTGGAATTAGGAATTTGTCTTGAAAATTAAATCCAGTGAATTGGAACAAGCAGTCAAAACTCTGAACATTTTAAGTCCTGTTGGTTCTTCTCAAAGTGGGGAAATCAGCCCTTTGCTAGTCTGACTTAAAGTCTTGTTATTGCTTTGATTAGCTAACACATGGATAATTATTTACTCTGAGCTCTTGGAGTTTTAATTGTGAAGATGCCTTAGTAACCAGTAGAAACAAATGAATGCACTGACAAGGGATGTGTATAAAGCCAAATCCTACACCCAGGTGGTTCCACTGCAGACGGGATGATGATACCTTTATATAGAATCTGAGTGTGTCCTGACACAGGTGGTGTTAGCCAGCCTTATGTCAAAGTGTAAACAGGATTGCGCCTAGCACTTCACACGGTCAGGATGATCCCTTTCCCAGCCACTATTTCAGCTACAGTCTCCTCTGTGCAACACCCTTGCATACTTCCTAAGTTCCAACACTGGATTGCTGTTACTGGATTTTGACAGTTAATAGTTTTTAGCCATTTTTAGCCTATTAATATCCTTCTGTTGTACAAACAGAAACAACTTTGATGAGATCATGAACAAGCTTTGTTTCAACAGCCCCGTTTAATTCCTCATGGTTTCTGTGCCTCCAATACCCATTTTTTAAAACGATTAAACCAACTACTAGTTTTGACATGATTAACAATCTTAAGTATGAAGTCCTGTGTATACATGTAGAAATATAAAATGAAGATCTTATTCTATTAGAAGATACTGCTGATATTACTGCCACTTTAATGATTCCATTGTACAAGCACAGTCTAAAACTAACCTGTAAAGCTGGAACTTCGCCAGCTTCCCCATGAATTGCCAGAGTGAGATTTCCTTATGCTATTGAATGACTTTGATTTTTCTTGATTTATTATTCAGTTTTTCACCTTAGTTTATTTCCATGCATCATCCAGAACATTGTATTAATTTAAAAAAACTCAATTCTAGTAAAGTACAAGTGTTCAATGCCAAATTTACATATTTTCTTGTGATACATAAAGCAAAATTCCGACCAGCAGTTAGTTTTGCTGACTAGAGAAAGATTAAATAGTGACTGCAGAAACAGGTCTTACCAATGTTTTCATTTGGACCTATTGTTGTAGGCTTCTTTGCAGGAATTACATATGTTTTTATCCATGTGGGTGTACAAGTGAAAGAAAATAAAGTCATGTGAATTTGTAGTTTGGAACATGATGGTAGATAACTCAAAACATGTGAAGAATTATGATTGCTTTAATTACAAAGTTATTGCCATATGTGATAAGAGAAAGGCGTAATCTTGCATTCTTTGCATGTTCCAGGTCTGTTATATTGTTTTTACCTGAAATACTGTTTTCCTTAAGGAAAATATAATTGAGGAAATGTTAAAGTGGGAAGATATTCAAAAGCCAGAAGAATGGTTAATGATGGTCTGTTCTGACCAGTCACAAAATACCATATGGTGTCCCTGCTTGGATACGTTACATGAAGATCTTTTTATAAAGACAATTTTATATAATCTGAGTGGAATTTACTCCTTAGCTAAAGAAAACCACAGATGTTCAAGTGCATGAAATTGCAAAGGAGGTGTTGCGGAGATGTGGAGACAAATAACTCCAGGACTTTTTTTGTGCTAAGTGTTAGTTCTGGTTACCTAATTTTGTACCTATTTATGGTTTTGTGTGACGCACGTCACTGTAGTGTTTAAGAGTCAAAAACCAAGGTACCACTTGGGGAAAAAAAAAAAGGGGAGTTCAGTAGTTTTAGAGATAAAGTATCTCAGAGTTTGGGGGAGAAAAATCATTCAAGTACCCAAGTTTGGTGTGAACCTTGATTTGAAATATGTCTTATTTCAGGAAGTCCAGAGGTTAGATACCAAGCATTTATTAAGTTGGAAAGAAACCTGCCATTTTCAGTACTTCTTCTGTGTGTAACTGTTTCTTCTCCTGTGCTATGGAACATCTCCGTTGTTTTTGTGGTTGAGCAAGAAGCAAGATCTGACTCTCCTTGACACTGTACGACCAAGTCTTATGTAGGCTTTAATTTTTTTTTGCAAGGTAGGGTATCCTAGCAGAACCAGTACAAGATGATTTTTGCTAAGGAGATCCTCAAGCCTGTTGTTCTGTCATGCAGATAAACTCGAAAAACTGTAATAATCTGATCGTCTATATGAAAAGAACTGCTCTTTGTGGCCTCTTGTTCTTCATGGGTTATCTGATTAGGTAGCCTGTGGACTGGGCTAAAGATTTGCTCTAAATGTACCAAAGACGCAAATGGCAACATCGAGAACTTTTGTTTAATTTTCCACAAAATTTTTCATTCATGTACTCAAAAGGTAGAATGTGCGTTTGGCAACAGTACTATGATCAAGAGGTATTGGGTGGGGTTTTTTTAGTAAAAGAGCAAGCAATGTAATTTTTTGGGTTTGTGGTTTGTTCTTGATATTTAGAAATATGCAAAATTACCTGAAATTCAGTCACCTTCCTGCTAAGCAACACCTGGAGTTATCAGCTGCAAATGGATTGGGTATTTGCACTATCTACTTAAAATTTTTGACCACATAACTGTTCTTTTTTAATATTTAAAATACTAAATTTTTTTTGTAATTTTCTGTATCTATAGGTGTCTGTAGACACATGCACACATATACATAAATTATATAAAATATTATAAACTGTGTAGAATGGTATAAGTGGATGTGTGACACTCAAGCCACACTGTCATAGACTGTGTTCAAACTTGCTGGTAGTGCTCATTTCTCTTATGATAACTGAATATGTTCAAAGGGTATCACTCAAGGTTGTATGTCTAGCAATGACAGAGAACTGCCTGGGTTTTGTTGAATGCTGTTGTAATAGTAAAAGCTTTACAGAGGAGTTTAGATTTTATCCACAAGTAAACTTGTAAACAGAGTTGTATGCCCCTGTAGCTTGGGTTCTATGACTGCTTTTCATAGTGTTGAAGAAATAATATTAGAACAAAGCAGAACCTACAGTTTCCTTTTTTTCTTTCTAACTTGGCAAATATTGCTTTATTTCTTCAGATGTATTTGCATGCTAGGCCATGCCTCATTCTTGGGGGCAGTGGCTTTCTTTCAGTGATGAAGGGGAACTTCTGGACCCTTCACACAGTTTCTGTGTACAGTGAGGGACAATGAAACAAGTGTGCAAATTTCACGCAATCTTAATTTCTCAAATAGTACATTAGATGATGGACAGCAGGGGTATTGAATTGGGTCCTTATTGTGAATTGCTCCCTCAGCAAGGTATGAGACCTTTGAAATGAGAGACAGCACCAAGCAGGCAGTGTCCCAGTGCCTTCCCTCATCAAGCGAGGGGAGCTTGTTTTCTGCCTGCTCAAGGGCAGTGGGATGACCTCTCAGCTGAGCAACAGTCTGCTGTGCAGCAAGCTGAAGAGGATTTCCAAGGCTGTGTTTCAAGGAGGCCACGTGTATTCTGTGGTGGGATTTGTGTAATCACATAAGAGCAGTGTAGTACAAAAGGTACATAGCTACATACCTTGGCATCCTAGCTCTAAGCTCATGCAGCAAAATAATTCCTCTTAAGAAACTTACATACATGACTGTGTGGGCATGTGTCTTCAGATTTGTGAACACACAAGAGAAAATACTACATTAGACTTTTATTTGGAGACTTTTAAAATGTATATCACATAAACAAAACTTCAAGGAGTTACTAAACTTCTAATTCAAGATATGAGGGCAGTGCCCAAGTGGTAATTATTTTCATCTAAAACAAGTGAAATTTCTTTGAATTCAGCGGCTGAAAGAGTATTTTGTGATGAGATATCCTTTCAGGCTGCAGTAATAATACATTACTAATATCTACCTACAGTAATTTAAGGTTTTAATATATTGAGGGTGGTAGATATAAATATAATATCATAAATAGTCATGTGTATGGAATACAAAGAAATCTGGCAGGTTTTAATATAGGCAGTGCTGTTCAAGACAACTGCTTTATCCCTTTACTGGAATTTTAATTAAAGAAGGATAATAATAGATAGAATTAGAGAACACAATTTAATCATGGTTGTGTCAGTGCTCCTCCAAAATAACTCCACTGGCCTGACACTACTCTTATTAATATAGGGTTTGTATCAGAGAGAAGTTTTTACTTACATAATCTGTAGTCAAAATGGTAGTAGAGCTAAATCGCAGGTAGCTGAAAGCAAGCAGTGTAGCAAAGTAAATAGTAAGAAGGCCCAAGTCAGTGCAGAGTACCATGTGCATGCTGCTGTGCTGGGCAAGGAGGACATGTATCAAATGCAGCTCTTGTAAGGCACCTCTTCACCACCATAATTAAATGGCTCCCTCTGTCTTTGGTCTTGTCTTAAACTTCCTCTATCACCACCTGTTATTGCCCACTGTTGGAGACAGGGCACTGTGCTGGACAGAGCAGCTACAGTCATTCTTGGGCAGAATCTGGACGTAGAGGAAAAAGTCACCTTTAGAGACTAGATTTATCAGAGTGTTCAAAATACACTTCCTGCCAGAAACTGGGAAGACTAGCAAATGGCAGGACTTCCACACTGATCTTAATCCAGAGTCATGCTGTTGTACGTATCAATCCTTGGGACTGATCAAATAGCTAAACAGGTCAAATTTCAAACTGTCAGAGCCTGTCAAATACTCTTGTTCAGCCTGCTCCTAGCATTTCCTGGGGTGGAAGAGCTGCAGTCTTCAGTACAGTAACAGTCCTCTGTGGTATGATTAAACCCTTGGAAATATTTATTAATCGAGCCCATTTCACCCTACTAGCAATTGAGTACCTTCACAGTCTCATCTAGGCTTTACAAATCTCCAAACTGAAACAGGTGTTGAGATTATTATAGTATAAGTATGATGGATAGCAATGTTATTTGTGAAATTCTTATTTAGTCTCTAACTAGGAATGTTTTACAAAACATTAAGATGGAAGGAGAATTAATGACTAAGAGCCCTATCTGGACAGCTTTAGTTTCAGAGTTAAAGGTTAAGTTAAGTTAAAAATATTAGATTAAGTTTACTTTTAAGTGATTGAGAACCAGTGAGTAACCATGTGTGTTAAATACTTTTAGATGAGAGGAGTTATCCATACTTATGGAGTTATGCAAGTCAGCTGTTACATACAAGATAAACAAGAAGCAAATGCAGTAAGATCAGGCTTAGTGAGTTAGACCGAAGGAGCCCAATACTCCTCTCTGACCCTGTCAATTCCAGATGTATGATGAAAGAATAATAAATCACAGCAGGGACAAAATGATGAAGGTTTTGTCTCTGTGCTTAATAACCTGTGAGGCCTTTTGCTTTCATGAATTTGTCTAGTTGCTTTACTAATTAGTCAATAGTCTTGGTACTTGTAACAACCTTTCCAAATCTTGAGATAGATTATTGCCCTGTAAAATGCCTAGTCCTGCTAACTTTACTGCGAATTTTTTATGAACAAGACCATGAGTATTCAGCCAAAGAAGAGATCTCAAAAAACAGAAGTGAGAATATCTGTGGAGAAAGGGTACCTAAAAAGCAGATCTCCCTGAAAGAGTGACTTTATCCAAAACCATCGTTGTAATGATCCATTTTTGTCTATTTGTGTATAGAAAGAGGTTAATTGTGAAGACCTAAGTATCTGAATGTCCTTATTCCTGCAGAGGTATTAAAGTGGAGCCATACTAAGAAATAAATACAGAAATGACAGGGTTCAACAATCTAAGGAGCCTAAGGTATGAGGTCTGATCCAAAGGAGTCCAGTGTGTTATGCAGGACTCTAAGGGTTATTTTGTTGTCAAGAATTTTCCATTCCTAACTACGTCAACATGACACATCTAGAGGATCTTGCTTTACTGTCATAATTAACATAAATAATGTATGACCACTTTATAAGTGATTTTCTTGAAATTAAGGAGTTAATATTTTTATTTTTCCGTACCTACTGCTGTTTAATAAAGGCCACACAAATTCTAGAAAAGGAGATCAAAAGAAAAATATTTTCTTCCTTGATAATAGTCCTGGTGGCTGCATTCATAGCCTGTGCTGTTCTGGCAAGACAAAGTAGTAAATTCTGAAGAAAATTTCTATTTTTCACCCTATAGTATTTCTGATAGCTCAGATATCAGTGAGCAGTAAGTGTTGATCTTTTTAGGAGTGGTTGCTAGAAAATACTAGGAAAATTATAGAATCATATTATTATTTGAGAACGGTCTTTGCCTATATACGTATTGTATTACATTTAAAAGCGATGAAGAATTACGCAGTGCTCTTGAAACAAGTTATTGAAGCATTTCTGTTTGTGTGATCCCTAATTTGGTACATCGAAACACTAGCAAAATTTGGATCATGATTTTCTTTGAAATGCAAGTCATTTCCAACATGGGATTATGAAGAATTAAGCCATCTGTGGTGAGCAAAGTTAGTGCCATTGAGTTCCATGACATGCCACCTAAAGCAGGTATGTGTGTGTGTAGCAGAAGTCCAAGGGACCTTAGCTATTTCATTTGTCATTTTTTGTTATGCAAATCACAGACTAGAGGCTGCAAGGGACTTCTTGAGGCCTTCAGATCTGTCCTCCTGCCTGAAGCGGGAGCAAACATACCTGTGCCATTCCGGACGAATTATCTCACTCTTCGTGGGCGGTCTCCAAACCAGTTAAGAAAATACAGGGGAAAGCAGACTGTACAGCATACTGCTGTGGTATGTCTTCCATAGCACTATGGTCATGCTTACAAGCAACGTACAGACACAAAATAAGCTCATTAGTCAATAAAACGACCAAAGGTAAAAAATTTCTTGAAAATTTCCTTGTTTAGAATGAGTTTCAGTAGCTTTCAGTAACTGCTGTATGTAATTATCCACAAATTTCTCAAATCCAGTTTCTGCCTCCTCATCCTTTTACCATGTCAGGAACTCGATCTGAGCATCTGTACAAAAGACAGATAATATAAATCAATAAAGTCACGTAAGGATGATTTTATCATGGATGTATGTCCTGCAGTGGTCTGCTTGTTTCAGGTGAAGCTTTTCTGGAAATGAGGCATTTATGAAATGTCTCCAATGTTATGGCTCATGTTACAGCTTTTGCTTTGGTAGTTTATTTATGAATGGGAGGAGGAGACTCATTTACAGGATTTCTCTTATTTACATGGTGATTTGTTGGTCTAATTTGTTTAATGTCAGTCAATGAGTTAAGAATGTTTTTCAAAAGAGAACAGAAGACATGTGGAAGACACAGTTCATCATTTATTCCTCTCTTTTTTTAGGAAACAGAGATTAAAATGCAAATATCTCTTTATACCCTACCTGTTTTAATTAAAAAAGTTCTATTTTACACTTTCTATAATCAACCGTGTATAATATTACATAATTCTCTTAAGCAATTCCATTGCTGGTATATTGTTCCAATGTTAATGCCACAGTCAGCTCCTCACAGTCATTATGTAAATTCAAAAGAGTTTCAAACAAAATCTCCGGTTATGGATTCAGTTGTCTTTAACGGTGTGTAGGTGTGGCAGATAAAAGATTATTTTTTTTCTGTTCTGTGGCCAAGGGACAAATACTTTTGTAGGCACTGAGAAAGACTGATAGTGTCTGGCAGTGCAAGAAATGGAGATAAAGTCAAGTCCACCCTTTCAGCTAGATTCTACACTGCCGTTGAGAGCATAGCATCATAAAAGGTCTTTATCCTCCTTTAAAGGTAATTGTAACTCATTGGGTGTTACTATCAGGAAAATAAGAGTGAAGAGTTGGGGAGGATGGCTAAAGTAATTTGAAATTGCTAATCTGGGAAATATTCTGTAGTTCAGTCACCAATTAATTAAATTGGTATGCCAGTTCTGGAAGTTTTCTTTAAATATGATTTTCTGTATCATACTTGTATAAGGTATTTGTGAGAAATTAAACTTACTTGTTTCAGCTACATCTGCTTCTCAAATGAAGTAAGTGACTAGAACATGTGTTAGCCTTTTTCAATTGCTAACTGCTCGAGATTGTTAAAATGCAAATTTACTGTTATCTTTACATACAATCAACAAAATGTGGTTAGCAAGCAGAAGAAATTAGTAAAACCTAGAGCGAGAAAGCAATAGCTAGGAAAATCAAGGCATCAGAAAAATATTTGACTGATAAAAACAGGTACATTATAAATTTATTAAAAATGGCCTTTTCAACTGGATTATATAATCTTCACTAAAAATAATGCTTAGATGAATCATTAGAATAGGGAGGGTAAGGAGAACAAGGTCTGATAAATCGCTCTTCCTTTACATGTCAATCACTGTTTTCTTCTCAGACATTACATAATCCATCAAAACGAGCCAGCTTTGTAAATTATTTGGCCATGTTCAATGGGTTTCAGTGCAGACCCTACCTAGAATTCTCAGTTTTAAAAACTGTTGTACCACAGGTCCTGTGAGTGGGTGTTAATACCAAGGCTGAAATTGTCTGTCAGTATGTGAAGTAGTCCTTTAAAGAAATCAGTTGAGATTCTCTTCTTCAGGCAAGCTGTAGTTGAGTTTCTGGCATCCCTCCCTCGTGGAGTCCCATTGTTCTGGACTTAATGCCCTCTTGCAGCTGCTCTCCTTTGCTGGGGTTGTCATTTCATTTCTTCATCTTTGATAACAGTTTATACAGCAGCCATGAGCTATTCTGACTGTTCAGTGATGTTATTTAAACCTCTCCATTTAGCATCAAGAAAAAAAATCTGTTGCAAAGAAAACTCCTACTATATATTCATGCAAACTTACTGCACTGGTAGCAACCAGCAACTCTTATTCTTGTGTGGGTGCTTCTGCACACCCGAAAGTGTCAGGTTTGAGACTTTTTCATCTTCTGGCATAAAAGTCTTCACATCTTTCACTTGAAGCCCATACAGTAGGCTGCATTTATCAGTCATGCTTTTCCAGTCAGCCCGGCCGAGTTCACCAGTTTTGTAGTGACCTAAACTGTGGCTGTATTGCACCAAACTTAAGGAAGAATGCAAGCTGGATTGGAACTCTGTGACTTGTGCCCCTAAAGTAAAAAATGTAGGTAAGGGAAGGGCATCTTCATTCAGGAGCCAACAGTGCTTGCAGAGCTCTTCCACTGTTTTGCAGTACTGCCAGATGCAAAGTCACATAGGAGTGTTTACTGGAATTTCTTCAGAATGAGGTGTATTTCATGGTCCTGTACCAGACTGTACTGTAAAATAAGTGTGTACTTTTATGAGACTGGCTTTCTTGTGGTTTTTTAGGGCTCTGG
Organism: Lycocorax pyrrhopterus obiensis; assembly: GCA_014706295.1. Lineage (NCBI taxonomy): Eukaryota > Metazoa > Chordata > Aves > Passeriformes > Paradisaeidae > Lycocorax > Lycocorax pyrrhopterus. The sequence goes on from JACSVZ010000006.1 coordinate 22,567,810, forward strand.
TCTGCTTTATGCTTTCTCAAAGCCTACAACATACTACTTCATTCTCTTCAAGCACGTGGACCTGCAGTTAGGAGGAAGAATGTGACATCCTTTTGCTTTATTGACTGCCACAGCCTCATTACCTTAAGTGCCTTAGTAACACACCCTGATGGTTTTCTCTTTGGTCTAGTGATGTGAGGAAAAAAAAGTAGCAAAGCTCCTGCAGTATACACAGTTTAATGGTTAAAAGCATTTTTCAGTGTTGTACACCTTTTTTGTGCTTTCTGGGAAATTCCATAACTTCCTGAAGTGTGAGTTGACACCTCTCAATGAATCAGTGGGATTTTTGCCCATAACTTTGGCCCTTATTTCTGTCCTCTGTTATTCATTTTTTCACAACTCATTCGGAGCTCCTCCTTTAGATTTCACAAGAAGTTTTTCTTTCACATTAATTTTGATCATAGTAGCAAATTCTTGTCCTAACAGGCCTTGTTGTTTTCCAGTGCTTATTTTAATAACCTTTGGTGTTCTGCAGAGGTAATTTTCAGACTTAATTTAGGTGTTTCTAAATGTGCTGTGTCTTCAGTTTCTCCTGTCACATCATTTAATTGTATGACAATAGTGGTTTGCAAATTGTCATGTTTTCGAGAGCTTTTCCTAACGTGCTTTATTAAATGAAAGAATTAGACATTTTTGAATTCTTCCATTTGTGCAGTTTGCAGAGTGCAAAAGGGTCTCCCCCTGTAGAGATTCTGCCTTCAACCTGCGGTGTCGCTGAAGCTCCTGCTGTTTGTTGGCATTTGCGTGCAGACGTGTTTGCGTTTCCGTGTTTGCCACGGATCACAGTCAAGGGACACAAGGACGCCTATGCACCCAAGCAGCAGTCTAGGGAGCCTTTGTAGGCTTGGGAAAGGATTCCAGGTCAACCTAGCCTTTCTTGTTTTGTTTAAGAACATCTACATATAAGGGTGCAGTGTTCCCAAGGGGTAATGCGAGGTTAGTTAATTAGGACACGTTATGGGATAAAATTACTGCTTCAGAGTCCTCATCCATACCATCACCACTAGACTGACACAAGAGTATGTACTGTTTATTTACTGGTTGATTTATTTATGGATTGAGAGATTTCATGCAGACTGTGGAAGTCAGTAAGGTATCAAAAGATATGGGCTTTCAATATGTGCCAAATGGTAGAACTTCATTTAAAATCTGCTGAGATTAGCAGATCTTTGCATTAACTTCACCAGCTTTTGGATCTGACTCCAAAATTTGTTTCACATAAGCATGCTGCACACAGAGTAGAACTGTCAGAAACCAATATTTGTTTCAAATTGGGAAGACAATCATGTGAATAATGAAAATTTGAATCTTGATGTTTAGATATAGGAACCACTTTTCCCATCTGTTATATCAGTTTAATATTGATGTTTGCCCTAAATTCTGTATTTTAACATGGGTCTTGACTCTGATTTTACTAGTCAACTCTTTTTTTTTTAATTGTTTGGGTGTTACTGTTAAACCAATAGGTGGCACTGGTTAAGCATATTAGCAGTCAAGATGCAGGGTATTCTATAAAATGACACTGAGAAGTCTGGCCATTACGATTTTTAAAACATTATAATTTTAAAAAATACATGTTGCATATGTTTACTTACCGTATATGTGGTTTTTTACATTTGACATCTTACTGAACTGACAACATGGAGCATTTCAGAGAAAACGATGCCTCTTTTTAAATCAGGTATTGTTTTATTTGGGGCTAAAAAAGAAGAGGTAGTTGCTGCAACTATAAGTTTTAGGCTTATAATTATGCCCTACATTATGAATCCTGCCTAGTTAGGTCATTTGTTTTGAAAGTGTGTTTGTTTAAGTGTTCTGGTGTAGATCACAAATTTGTAGTCACATCCTGTCATTTCTTCCCACTTGAGAGACACATTTCAGAATTACTTACCATCTTAATGTTATTTTTCGATATTTATTCTGACTTTCATGACAAGCAGACATTCCGTTGGGCTGAAATGCTTAGTCCAGTCCTGTATTTAGGTTGTTTTAAGAACTGAGAAGGTTGAGTCACGTAGACTTTGTGCATGTCTCGTGAGAGAGCTCCAGCCACCAGATGGAGTGAGGAGACGCAGCTGTGTTACATCACAGTAATGTTGCAGTGTTTTGCTAGTCAGAATTTATTTGGATGGTTAGTTAGTTATGAGGTCTAGTTGAATTAATGAATGGTCTTCAGTCTGTCCAGTTTCTCATTTGCCTTCCAGAGAGCCAGTAGAGACCTGAAGGTTGGCATTGTTGTTTGAGGAAGGAGCACTGGGAGAATTGACCCAGACCAGCCTGTTCCCATTCCCAGTCTACCTAATCTTGGGAAGCTTTGGATGCCTATTCTAATGGTCTCGCCTCACAGAAACTCCAAGGGAAAAAAAATGATAACAGTGTCCATGGAGTTCATTTTCTAGGATGGCAGGGGTACTAGGGAACTCAAGTTTTTTCCCACTCTCTTACCTGCTACATGATTCAAGCTCAATTATTGCTTGCAAAGTGCTCTGATTCTGAGATGAAAGGCGCTATAGAAATGCAAATTACTTATTATTATGGTATTATTTTCAGAGACAAGTTTTCCATAATATTTAGGAACATGTTACCTTCTGGTATTCGAAGTTTCTAGTAGCATGGGTAATACACAATGCTGTTGTGCATTATCAGTAAAAAGGGTAGTTTAAAAGGAATAATCCAGTTGAACAGTCGTATGAGTCAAGAACATACTAGCATTAAGAGGCTTGACAGCCACTTCTTACTTGGCACTGCTGCTGAGTAATTTTTAACCTTAGATAATTAAAGTGCAGAAATTCTCACTGCAGTTGCTAGACAATGGTTATAAAATACCCACATTTTTTTAGTATTGCAATGCATTAAAAAAAATCCTATGGCAAGAATCTGTCCTACTCTTATATCAAATCTAAGCATTTAAAAACTTAGAGAAAGAAAATAACTGGGTATCTTAGTGGGCATGTATTCAGGACTAGATCAGAAGTTCACTGCTCATCCAGGGCTTCCATAGTTGCACAGGAGAGTCCAACATTATGTGCTAATACATGTAACAGTGTGAAATATGCAGGAGACTATGGCAGCAGAGAGGTGGGCTGAAAGCCGTGAGGTGAAGTCCTCCAGCAAGTGTCTCTGCTGACCACTGCAAAGCACGAGAACACCAAGAGTGCAGGGGATGATAAAGAAATTGTATCTTCTGCACATACAAGGAGCTGCTCTTTCTTGGGTGACTGCCTGGAGATGAAACCTGTAGACAGCTCTGCGACCCCATATGACAGTCATTTCTGTGGTGCCTTAAACAGCTGCAAGAGCAGCTTTTTTCTTTTTTTTTTTTTTCTTCTTTTTCTGCCTGGGTTCTTCCAGGTTCAGCTGCCTGCCTCAACTTGTTATGTCAGTCAGCAATTTTCCTGCTGGCTCTCTCAAGCTGGGTATTGCAGTGTTCCTCTGTCAGTCAAAAAGTGGCAGGGCAAACACCCTCCCTGCTTAGGATTTTCCTCTGCTTGAGGGCCTTGGCTTGCATCATGCATGGATATGGTTACTCACAGGTTACTTTTCCATGGACAGATTGTCAGCTTGAATGTGCTGCTCCTTTAATAGTGGTCGAGGGCTCACTGTCCCCACATTGGCACCTCCTTTGCAACGCAGGATAGGAGAATGAGGCTGAGCAATCTCCTTGTTCAGCTGCATTGAGCCTTGACTGAGTCGACGTGTGACTGCAGCCCATATACATGGAAACAGCCATTCACATCACTGTGGCTGTACTCAGACCAGTACACCACCAGCAAGAAGATAAACTGTTTGGTCTTAGGACAGAATAACTGCTGCTTGGGAATGGGCAATTTCCATCAGGCTTACATGTTAACTCTTCCTGTTCACTTGCATATACATTTTGAAATTTTCTTCAACAGGGCTGTGTTCCATGACTTATTTTATCCCAGAGATTAATGTTTGGCAACTCTTTGTAAATACGCATCATCTGTTTACTAACACAACAATGAAAAATGTACTTCCTCTATTAAAACAAAGTAAGTGACTTTAATAGCAGAACAGCTTGTGTTTGAAGGTCAGACTTTGGCATGGGAATAGTTCATGCTGAGAAGCAGCACCTTGGCATATTCTAATGAAAACTGGCAGTGATTTGACTGAGCTACAAGCCTTCAGAAATCACACTGCACACAAACTGTTGTGTTTATTGGACAGGAGAAAGGATGTAGATGGATATGTGACTAATTCAGTTCAGTCCTCAGGATTACCCTGGGGAGCACAAGGAGAAGGAGGCTGCGCATTCTCAGTCAGTTCAAAGTGTCGGGGTGGGCAGGGCAGCGTGGTTGTGGAATGGCTTAGGAGGCAGCCATCTGCAAGAGATAGCTCTTGTATGGAAGAGGTGCACTCAGAAAGTCACTGTCTTGTGCAAGACTTGGAGTTTGGGTTCATTTGAATACTGGAGACAAGTTTAGGGTTGGGGGTTTTTTTAAGTTTTCTTTTATGTTTTTTGAGATGTAGTTTCATTCCCACAGTTTATTGTGAGCTATTATTTGTATTTCTGAGTATCAGAATTAACACCAAGAGGTGTAGAAAGTTCTTCTCACAACTACTGTCTCATTTTGTCTGCTAGAAGAATGTAATTTAGTTAATCCGTTCATCTGCAGCAGCAGCCTGGAAGGTGGAATTTGCCTGTGTGACATTTTTGTTGTTAGGAACTGCCAGCTTCACAGATTTGCTGTCACTTTAAATCAAGTTAGATTATATTTAATTAAACCAGCTTATCTGCCATCCATACCAATTAGCATGGTTCTTCTTAACTATATACATTTCTGTTTCCTAAAGTTTCAAAACTTATTTCATATACAGGAATTCTTAAAATTGATTAATATAAGCACCAGACTCAAATTCCTATTAGATAAACACATTCCATTAGAAATGGAGGTAGGAATAAAAATACAGAATAGGTATGCCAGGTGTCTTATCCAGACCACAGTTCTAGTTGAAGGAATGTTTCCTCTATTTAATTTTTAGGATATTACAAACATAGAACTACTCCTGCAGTGTGTTGTTTCATTTTCTGAACAAGACTATACACATTACACTGCAGGGAACAGCACCATGTTGTAAAACTAGAGCCAGCGGGGTTCTGTGGTATAAATCCTATGGGCATAAACAGAAAATAGCAGAACATGGTTTTTTCTGTTGTAAACCTCAGGCAAAATATTTCCGATTTGTCATTTAATCATATTTACTCTTAAATTCCACTTTTTTCCAATACTTCCTTTTTTTGTTGTTGTTCCTGCAACTTAGACTTCTTTAGATCCCTAGTAAGACTGTTCTGTCTGCTGTCACATTTAAGTAACTGAAAACAATAACTGTGTATTGTTGCTTCCTTAATAACCAAGCTGTAGTCATGATTGACTTTCATTTAAAAAGGCAAATATCATTTTGGTTTTTACTTCAGTAAGTGAGCAGTAAGTTGGTTTTCAACAGAATTTATTCTACTTGATCATGAAGATATGATGCTCTGCGTTTTCACAAACTTGCATGCCAAAATTAACTTGTGTTAAGGCAAAGAAAATAGAGTATATATTCTTCTATCACTGACTGATCTAAGGGTCTCAGTTACCGTGAAGGTAAAAAAATGAAGTATTTCAAATAAAGCAAACTACACAGTTAGCTTGTATCACAAGGTACAGCAACACCATTGCTTTGGAGCCAAAATAATATTGCTGTGTTGTCACCATGGAACCCTCTGACTAATTAGCCTTGTTAGCTGTGTACTTCATTCTGCAAGAAAAGGATGACTTAGACACTAAAGTATGAGAGAAAATTAATGACTGTGGATCCTAAGGACGGAGCAACTCATCCATCCCTTTTATGTACTGTCACAGGCAGCTCTGAGCTGAGAGTGCTGGTTTTTTCATTTAATTCCTGCGTATTTGTAGGATGTGTCTGTATTCATCCAGATTTGCAAGTGAAGTAAATCTCTTGATCATCACTATCTAATACACTTTGACTCACATCATAACGCGGTCTTGGTGTGCATGAATTGGATTCCTTTTTGATGAAAAACCGGAAGATAACTCCAGGTCCTCACCAAATGCATTCCAAATGTTTGTGAGGATTGAGCTCAATCTGAAGTAAAAAGCCCTGAAAAACATATGGCATGGACATTGGGTCCTTGGCACCAGCTATTTTACTCTACAGCTTTGCTCGCACTAGCCCAGACAGGAGCAAAAGTCTTCCCAGGTACTGTACAAGTAGCCTGGATAACTAAGCCAAACCTGCAAGTTCTCCTGAGACAGGATCACTTGCAGGTTGCAAGGGGTACTCAGGTCAGGTCACTTGGGCTAACCTCCCTCCTGAAATGCTGTCAGCAGAAACTTGGTCAACCATGAACTTGTCTAGTTGAGTCTTGAAGTGCTCCAAGGACGGAGGAGCTTCTTCTGGTGTCCAACCTGAACTTCCAAGCTGTAATATGTTATCGTTGTCTTTGTTGCACTCTTCAACTCTGGCACAAAGAGCTTGGCTCCATCATCTTTGTAAATGCCTTAGAAGTAATTGTAGGCTGCAGTTGGGTCCCTCTTAAACTCTTTGCTGGACTAAACATGCCCAGGTCCCTCTAACTCTCTGTGAAGGCCACATGCTTTTGGCCTCTATCTCAGTGGCCTCTCCAGTTTCCTTCCCATCCTTCCGATTTGGGGTGCCCAGAGCTGGGCATAGCACTCCTGGTGCAGCCTCTTTGGTGTCAGGGAGAGGAACGTAGTAACTGCGTGAGAGAAAGCGAGGCTACACTCACCCGAATGTAGCCCAGAGCAGGGTCTCTTATTGACAGTGTTCAAACTGGATATATAAAAGCTCTGCACTTTAGACGTAGGGTCTCGCCTTGCTTGGTGTGCGGACAGTCAAATGGAAAGCTTGTATAGAGCAAGGACTTTAATGCTTCTTGGACCATTGTCACAACATGTAAGCATAGTTAGTATGTTTTAAAACATTAAAGCATAAATACATACTGTTACATTATTGCACTTAGAGAGGATGTTTTCTGAAAGCTACTATGTCTCTGACTTTTTTCCACACCAAAAGTTTGTGAAGGAAGAACTGTGGTAATTCAGATAAATTGGATTAAACCTGACTGTACTTTTGAGCCTTTTGGTATAGACTTTTTTACCTTGATGAAGACTTAATGAGAAATTATTCTCTGGATGTTTCTGGATTGCTTTCTTTCATGAAAATAAGTGGTAATTATACTACACTTTTGTGTAATATTTCAAAGATACACTTAAATAGTAAGAAGGATATTATTAGTTTGGTGTAATAAGTTAAATTACAGATTTCACACTTTCCTAGAATTTTTAAATAAAAACATTATAAATCTGTGACTATGATTCTATGAACAGATGTCTGACTCAGATATATCAGCTGTGGCTCTGATTGTGGCTCTAAAGCATTGTTGGATTTGCATATATTTCTCTTATTTGCAACAATATAGGAGACGTCAAATCAGTTGTAATCTATTGTTCTGTTTCAGTGCAGTTACACAAATAATGCATGCCCTGCAGTAGATGTTCTCCACCATTCATAAGTTAACACTTCATTTTTCATCACATGGCACTCAGAGCTAGTGGTTTACAACAGTTATGTTCTATTTTTGAAAATAACTTAGCAACAGTGCTATCTCTGTGTGGTCTCAATTCAGTTACAATATAGCAAAATCCATCACATATCACAGTCTTGTGAAATAGAATTTATTATCTACGAAAGATTTCACTACTAACCAAATTTACCTCATATTTGACCATATGTGCAAGTGGTATGTTTTATATGAATGTGTTCAGATTAACTTGGACATACTGAACTTAATAATAATTTTGGTTTCATTGCCCTGTTGTACTTCATTATCAAAACATGTCATTTTGCATGGTAAGAATAACATGATATCAGCACTGGGCATTTAGTATTATAGGAGGAATCACCTGGGCAAAAGATAAATAATGCTATTAATGATAAATAATGCTTTTAAGATACTATTACATTAAAGATGGTTAAGAAAGTGATAGCATTTGAGACAATGTTATTAGTTCATGCTGTTGATTTATTTCTAAGTATTGAGGTCTCTTTCATCTTTGGTATATCTCTTTGTTCCATGGCATTTCTTATTTCTAAAATTCGGCTTTCTGGAAACTAAACAGAAGTCAAAACAATAAAGAAATTCTGACTGCTGAATTACAAAATTAATTCAGCTGCACTGAATTGTAATATGCTGCAACATTAAGATGTGTATGAAGCGTAATTTTGCCACATACAAACACATTTACGTGATTTTACATGTATTGTTACACATGCAAACACTTCCATGTGTTTGTACAACATACAATTTGGGGACTAGATCCCAGCACTTGATTTTCATTAGCACTCTGTGTGTGTTAAGGGCTCATTTTTAGTGAAAAATCTGTATCCCTGACTAAAAGAAGGGTTTATATAAATATTGTTAATAGCATCTTTTTCCACAACACAGATACAATAGCAGAAAGGAGGGCCCTAAGAGAACATGTGTATCCTAAGCTGAGAGAATTCTGCAGAGAAAACTATGGCTTGGAATTTCAGGTAGGTTTTGTTGTGTTGAATCTTGCACTACTTTATCTTGAAATTAACTCTATTTAGAACAGATAACATTTTTAAATATCATTGGTAAAGTAGAAAATTACAAAAACTTTGTTTCACAGAATCACAAGCAGAATTGTTGGGGTTGGAAGGGACCACTGGAGGTCTTCTAGTCCATTCCCCCTTGCTAAAGCAGGTTCACCTGGAGCAGGTTGCACAGTATTGCATCCAAATGGGTTTTGAATATCTCCAGAGAGGACTCCACACCCTCTCTGGCCAAGTTTTTCCAGTGCACTGTCACCCTCACAGTAAAGAAGTTCTTCCTCATATTTAGGTGGAACTTGCTGTGCATCAGTTTCTGCCCATTGCCTGTTGTCCTATTGCTTGGCACCACCAAGAAAAGCCTGCCTCCTTCCTCTTGACACCCACCTTTAGGTTATTTGTATGCTTGGATAAAATCCCCTCTCATTTGTGTCTTCTCTGGGCTAAACAGGCCTGGCTCTCTTACCCTTTGATGTACTTAAATTATTTTATGAGCACATTTGAGGTAGATTCTGAATGGATGAAAAAGCACTATCTCTATTTTAGGTACTCAAAGTATATAAGAAGAAAAAATGTACATCTGATATACTGTGTTGTGCTTCTAGAAACCATACTTAAGATCCACTGTAATGTGGAAAGTAATTTAACCAGGTGAATACCAAAACTGATTACCAAAATGAATTGAACATGGAATATTTTTATTGTGATTATATGCTATGGAATTTGCTTCCTTTAATGTCAACTGTAGCATTCCCATTGCTTCAGTAAGTTCATGTTTTCCTGTGTGTTATGAGAGACATAGACCCATACACATCTTTGGCAAGAGCCAATTGGTAATAAAGACAGTTGTATTTGATTTAAAACGTGTGTGTTTGGCATCACTGTTAAAGTCACTGGTACTTTAAGTCAGGTATATCCTAATTCACAGTCCCTTATATGTCAGCAGGCCTGGAACCATTTCTCTGCTAAGAAACAAATAGAGCTTGTGATGTTGTAAAAATGTTGTTCAGTTTTCCAAAAATTCTGGCTCTGCATCCACAAGCTTTCCTCGCATACTTATTGACCCCAAAAACTCATCTCTCCAGAGTGTAGCTTAGTTGGAAACAGCTAATGCCTTTTATGCAACATCCTGTTCCTCCCAGTGTATTATTCTTGATGCACATGCAGCTGGTTTTTAATCAAAATAACAAGTTCTTAAATTAGGATATTTGGTTTTAATTCCCTGAGTCACAGTGGAGTTGCTGAATCTGCATGGTGGTAAATTCCAGTGATTTTTGATTATGGCTATGAAAGAATTTCATCTGAAGGTCCCAGCTCATCAGCTAATTGGGAAGTCCCAGCTGCAGTGGTACATGAAAGGAATAGCAAAAGATATTTAAATAATATTTTTCTTGTATTACTACCATATGATATTCATGGAAAATATCAACCCCTTATTTCTGTCATCTTTGAGGACACATCTTGGTGAGAGAAATGTCTCTTCCAAGTTGATCATAATCCACTGAATTCTTTGTGAGAGGAAACATTTCTTTCTTCAAACAGATTGTAATGCATTCTCTAGGGAAGGCATAATTAAGTTTACTCTAGTTGATATTCATGGAAGCAAATTATTTTATTATATAGTTTCAACACCAGGAGCATCTTCAAATGATATGAGGTCTGAGAGACAGCTCTACTGACACAATTCAGAAAACTGCTAGAAAGCTATCACATTTTTGTGGAAGCAAAGTAGGAAAATGTACAAAAATAACCAAGGAAAAGTAGTAAAGCCTTTTGAAAGAGACTCTGAGGTAGACTTTAGCAAAACATTTTTTTTCTATTCCAGTCCTGATACACGAAATTTCTTAGGTTAGCAGGCAAAATCAAGACTACAGTTTTTAGTGCAGTGGTGTGAATAAAGTATTGTGTACTTTTCACATACGGGGATAAATTTATATTTCTGTGTACAGAGCAGAGCACAAAACTTTTCATCCTGATACGTAATCTTCTACTGACCAAACAAGAACTACCTTGCATGTGACTACTACAAATACACTATTCAGGACACCCTGTACCTAATAAATCATGACCCAAATGAAATGCATTTGAGTACATGCATTACTCCAGCTTTCACTGAGTCACCCGGCTGCACTCAAAATTGTTTCAGTTGTTGCAAAGCATGATCTCTGTCAGGTGTCACCAGTTTGGTGGGAGCTGTTACTGAACATAATCACCATATGAGGGGAAGCAGAACTGACTATATTCAATCACACTATGAATTTGTTTGCTTGATGGACTTCTTTTTTCATTGTATCAAAAAATACTTCAGAAAAAGACATGTATTGGCAAAGACAGAAAGCAAGTAAGCTGAGGAAAAGACTTCCAGAGTGCAGGGTGGTTTTGACCTGAAATACAGTACTTTTACAGGGGAGGATGGAGAGGTTAAAGAAAGTAGTTGTAATTGAAAATTTTGGAAGATAACTAAACATAGTCAATTAGCAGCGTACACTTTTCTTCTTCAGAACAACGAACCATTTCAAATTATTTTCAACAGGATATATATGCTAAAAGGAAAGTGGAATTTTGCATGAATGAAATTTTTAGTTCTTTTTTTAAGCTCTTGGAAGTGATAAAAATAAAATAATTCTATCTCCTAAGAAAAATCTGTGAAACTGTAAGATTGGTAGGACAAAAGCTAAAGTAAGCAAAAGGAAACACTGGATTATGAATGAAAGGTCTCTTGTTAGGTGACTAGTGTGGAACTGAACTAGACCAGTGACAGCCCACTGTGTGTAAGGAGCTCTTGCAGAGGGCACTAGTTGTCATATGACCTTGGAAGCTTTACTGAAAGTTTGAGTGGGTGTTTGTCACACATTTTTCCAAGTATAAGTAAAAACATGCTTCAAAATCAGATATAGTTGTCTCCTTGTTCCATTTCTTAGTTTTGTAAATCCTATTTATTTTAGTTAGCATAATGAGCAACTGATGAGACCTTATTTTGAAATTCTTGGTGTCTTCAGAGGTTTGATCGGTAAAGTATTTACTCTTGCAGTACAAAATTGTAACGTGTTAAGATGCTATGTGCCAAAAGTGTTACCCCATAAAATAACAAACAGCCACTGAGCCCCTACAATTATCTGGTACTCCAGGGAGTTTCCTCTTCGCATTTACAGAATTAATGTGATTTCTGAACAGTTAATTAAAATAAAAATTGCTTTCATGTTTCAGAAGAACCTGAGCAGCACAATAAATTCATTCAACAAGTAATTGAAATATTTTTTGCTGTATGCTAAGATCTGCATCTGAAGGATTTTATAGTGAGAATATTTAAGCTTTATCATACATCATGCAAGTAATCAGACAGATGAATACAATGTGAAGTTCGATAATAAAGTTGTATTAATAACAGAAAGTAGAGAGGAAGAAGGGAACAAATTTTTTCCTGAGACTAAAAGAGAAAGGACAGAAAGGAAATCAGTGCAAGTGAGGGAGATAGGGAGGTTATTTGAAACACAGTTTTGTACAGCAGAAAATGCATGTTTCAGCAAAATTCTGCTTTGTTTGAGTCCCAAACTTTTAAGGCAGAAATAATCAATGAGACTGTTGGTAGTGAAATTGCACGTAGGCGTAAATAGCTCTAGGATTTGTTTTTAAACCTTGGTATTGGTATGAGAAATTTTCCAAGAAGATTAACCAGCTGTAAACTGCTGAAATTTAGTTTTACATCAACTCATTATTCGTTCTTATATTAAGTCTTCAAGCTCATTTTATAATCTGTTTAGACAACACCTAATTTTGTGATTCTGTTTCTTGCAGAGTGCTTCCACAGTACAAACAACATTACAATAAACAATTTTGTAATATATTCATGTAATAATACAATTTTGATTGGTTTTTTAAACTGTCCACTTGGACTTCTTTTTGTTAAAGTTACGTACAAGATGTTAAGAATCAGTAGTAACTTAAAGGAGAGAGTAGTAACTTGTACCATGAGTTTTTGTTCCAAAAGTAATTTTTACATATGATCTCTATCTTTTTAAATTCTATTTCCCACAGTAAGAATTCAGCCTTTTAGTTAAAATATGTAGTGAAATCACACTTCATCATTTAATTTTTCGAATAAGTTTAACATGAATAGTTTCTTCCAGGAGTTTGTTTGCAACTAATTAGGGTCACAAAACTGAGTCTGTAGCTACATATGAAAGGCTGGACAGCAAGCTCTCTGCCATTCATATCTGTACAATCTCTGCTTCCAAAGTACAAAGAGCAGCTAACAAAGGAATGTGGTAATGGAGAACCATTCCTATTCTTTCTTTTGAGCCATGTGCACAGGATGAGTTTATATCCTGTGGATACTAGTGACACAGGGTGTCAAACCATGGTCTTGACTGTGATCCGCAGTGAGATTCCCATTAATTTTCATGGAGCCAGGATTTTTTTCAATGCTTTTGTCATTATTCTTACCTATTCCTATAAGCAATCTAGTAGTGAATAAAAGACTACATCAAATCAAGATCTTGTCATGCTAATCTCCCTATGACTATGAAATGAGAGATTGTCCCAGGAGGGGCTATCTGGGAGGGAAAGTAAGAGGCTGGAATTCTCATTTATGTGAGGAAACCCTGCCAGTCTGTGTAAGGACTGGATGTAGACCTCATTGCTTTCTACCGCACTGAAAAGCAAAGCTTAGTGCACAGGATGTTGGCAAAGCTAATTTTTAATTTTATTGGTAGAAAGGGCATATGATAAGTAACTATGTTGCATACTGTTTTCCAGGTCATAGACTTATACTGGGGAGTTGAAGCAGATGAATGGGACAGTCCTGAGCTGCAAAAGACTCGTATGAAGCTGCTAGAAGATTGCTTGAAAAGTTCTGCAGGTCCATGTTTTGTTGTGGGTATAAAAATAATGTTTTACTTTATAAGAAAAATATAATGTTGTCTATCCTAACATGCATGATTCAGTAACAAATGTGTGGTTTTCTTCTTTCTAAGGTATTTTATGTTCATTGCTGTGCATTTGCTATGCAAATATTTCCCTATGCAGCTCTGTAGATTAACAGTGATTACTCAGTGGAGAGGAAAGAAGGATCTTTTATGATAAGTCCTCGTAACAAGATGGGTGTGATTGTACTACTATCACAACAGAATTATTGACAACTTGTTTAAGGAGGCCACAGTTAATTAGTTCTTGGTACTTCTCACACATGCATTATCAGCTGTCCTAGAAAGACTTACAAAAAAACAGCAGCAAAGAAGAACTATCTGGTCTGATGAGCATTTGCAGTTTCATGTCATAAACCCAGGACAATTTAGGATGCCAGCTATTAGAGAATGAAAAGACTGGAGTTGAGTGACAACCTGAGGAGGCTCTGAGTCTGTGATATACTGATATACAATTGATTGTTCTCTCCATGGTCACTTGCTAGGCTTCAATGCAAAACAGTCTTAAGACCATGCCTTCACTATCCCAAATTTTCTTTTCTATATTTGCCAAGAAAATAATTTGTAAAAGGTACAAAGTTTTTCTCCTTTGTACCTAAATGTAGCTCACTAAGTCAAGTCTAGTTCTTAGACCTGTCATAGTAAGACAGAGAAAAAACTGCAAGTCCTTGATTATTTTTTAGGGGAAGAATGTTAAAGATTTAGTGAACTGAAACCACAGAATCCTGTGGGATAGAAGGGATGCAAAACACTGCCTGCTGTGAAGGCTGGAGATCACATCTCTCCATGCCAAAGATTAGACAAAGAGCAACCTGTAGCATGTGTCATTCTGTACTTCTGTCACACCCTTACAACCATCCCTCTGGCTTTTATTCATTCACCTGTTTGCCTCGCTTTGTTATGTAGCTTCAAAGCCCTGGAGAACAGAGACTTGACCATAAGAACCCAGCTTTTGGAGTACAGAGTCTGGGCTGGGTTTGGTGCTGTCATGACACTGTTTTTCACAAGCACACACTGGCCCAGATCTCTAGAGAGTTTGGATAGCTTTCATCTTGTGTGACTATATTTAGTTTTGTGGGTTTATTTTTCTACTTTCTGCCTTCCCTTTGATGAAAAAACCAGAGCTGGAACAGAAAGGCATGGAGTCTTTAGTGTAGCAACACCCAGTGTCCTTAGACATGGATGTTGTAAAATCTCTGATAGTGAAAGAAACCTTGTCACGTACTATTGCTGCATATTTTAGCAGCTCAGAATCTTGAAGCTTTTAAGAACTGCCTGCTTGATATTGTTACTAAGGAAAACAAGCCAAATCAGAATTTCTAAACAGAACAAAACAGTTAGAGAAGAGGTTGCAATGAGCCAATGATTTCAATATTTATTTCAGGTTTTCCAAGGATGGGCCAAAGTAGTAGCTCTCCCAATGACTAGACTGGCAAAACCACAGAAATCTGTTTATGCACATTTGTTCTTGGCTCTGCTGTACCATAGTGAGATGGGGTTTATTTCATTTGCAACAAAAATTGAAGATGATTCTACTCCAACAAGTGTAATTACTTTTAATTTATAGTAACATAATGAAAAATTGACTTTGGCACTGCAGGCTTTGGGCAACTTGCCATTTCTTGAGGAAGTTCTATAAAATGTGCCACTTCTTTTCAGCTGGTAAGTTGTTTTGGGGTTTTTTTGTATTTATCAATTACAGCTTTTTGAATTAAGACACAGATCTGGGATTAAATGGAACTATTCAGAATTAGCTACTTGATATGGATTGATTTTAGAAAGTGTTTCTTTATGGCACTTTGTGCCTGCATTGTGATATTGGATGGAGAGGAAATTCAGTCCTTAAATTAGTGCAGTGGATAAGTTGGAAGTCCCAAGCTTTTCTCCAAATATGAAACAACAAAATCCAAACTAACACATATTCATAAGCACAAGGAGGAGACAGTTCTGAAAAAAGTGCGGAACTAATTTCCTGTGAACACTGACTTAGGGAATGTACAGTTCTTCGCTTATCTGCTGCCTGACCTCTATTAATACTTGATTCAGTTAAGGGAGGGGGAAGTTGTTTGGGTTTTGGTTAGGTTGGGGTTTTTGTTTGGTTTTTTTTCTGCTGTATAAAATCAGTGCCTATTATGCTATCATTTAAGTCATTTAAATACTCAAAGTTTTTTACTGTAGGTAAATACATACTGTGCTATTTTTGATCTACAGAATAATTTATGAAGAGTCATTTATGAGAGGAAAATACTTTTCATACAAATTTTATGCCGAAATCTTGTCTTTGGAATCTACTTGTGAAGATTGAAATCCAGTATATTTATAATTGTGAACTGCTTAAACTCTATATTGCACAGCAATACCAAAGAAAAAAATGCATTCAGTGCATCACTGGAACCTTTACATTTACGTACATCCTGCAAGTTATAACACATAGGTGCTCTTCCATCTGCATACCACCACACAGTCTCTGCCTGAACTGCTGTCCTTACATGACTGTGTCCTGAAAGATGGTAAAATGAAAAAGAGAAATGGAAATTAAATGAGTCTGTTACCTGTAAAGGTTCTCTCAGTTAATGCTTGGGATTGTAGAAACCTTAGACGTCATCTCCACCTATCACTTAAAACCTCTGGACCAAAGAATAGTAAAAACATTCTCTACCTCCTCTGAACAGCAATTGTAATTTACATTAGCCCTCTCAAATTACTGGCAGCTTATTCTTAATTTGAGCCTGTTAATGGAATCCATAAACAGTTATCCTCCTTGTTTGCTGATGGAGAGCAGGGCTGACCCTGTGAAGATGGCCACTTAGAAATATGAGAAACACCAAACATTTTGAATTGGGTCTCACCGTGTCCTCGAGAGTTGCCACATCTAAACAAATGTAACCTGAGCTCTTACATCATCATCCCTTGTGTTTTCACTGATCTGCTGAGGAACCCCACAGAGTATTTCTAACACTCCTCTTTCCGCAGACCTACTGGGGCTGTGTAAAAGCTCTTTTCCCCACTTTCAGTCCAGGGCAAGGGCAGGAGGTAGCGACTCACAGGCCTGAATTCAGGAGTAATGCGTGCATCCCTTCCTGGACAGTCCCTAGGGAAGCATAAAATTCTTTCAACTTCCGTAGACCTAAAGAACCTAGCATTATAAATTTGGAATTCCAGTAAGATTTTAAAAGAATGTTAGCAGTTTACAACATTTGGGATGTCCTTAAATCACACTGAAATTGAAGAGGAAGTATGGTAAATTATGGAATGGAATGTTTCTACTGTTCGTATCTTTGTGTTCCTCAGTATAATGCATGCTTTAATCGTTCCATGATTTTATTGCTGCACTGTCTCTGCATAGGACAAATGGTTGATAATTAATGTTGAGTGCATTCCAGCTCAGACAAAATTCCTAATTATATTATTCCTGCTCTGCTGGATCTCAACTCCAGTTTCAGTTCTGGTGTTACTTTAAGATTTAATCCTAATGTGAAAACTAAATACACATAGGTTTTGGAATGCCTGGGTTACAGCTTTCTTTTGCTTTCGTGGGAAAATTCCCACACACTTTAAATTAGGGAGGCAAAAGTCAGTCAAATGTGTCTATACTATAACATCCAGTTCAGGGGGAATGCTAAGTACCCAGTGCTTTTAGGGAATTCAACAGAAGTTATCTGTGCTTGGGCATTTCAGTATTTAATTTTCCTCAAGAATACACCTCTATTTATAGTTTTTAAGTGAATGAAGAGAAATACCTGGAGCCAGACATGGCACAACAGTCCACCTCTTCCAGTAAAGTATATTCCAAGAAAGAAATATCAAATTATTAATTTTCTTCTCACTTTGCATCTGATTTAAAACCATCCAAATAAGAACTCCTTCTAATACAAGTGTGTTTGGGGTTGTATCAGGAATGGCTCCATAGGATTTCGTGGCATTGATCTGGAGTAAAGTATATGTCTGCAGACATTAATTCTGTTTTAGATGGACTTGGCCAACAGGAAAGATTCTTCTGTAAGTATCAAAGTAGAGCTTTGTATATTTTGAAACCCTTCAAAACAGACAAAGTGATCAATTTTAAAGACACAATATACAACTTTCCCCCCAGCAAGCTCTGGTCTTCTTTCACAGCCTCCAGACTAAGAGGCAAAGGATGTCTATCCCTTTCCGTGTAGTTTGCCTCTGAACAACGCATATACACAGAAAGTGAAATCAATCATGGTGGGATATTACATGATTAAGCTATTGTAAGTGAATTCCTTCATCTGCTTTAGGGATGGGAATGTATTTTCCTGTGAATCATCTCTGATTCTCTAAATCTAAAATACTTACCCACTTTTTAAACTTACCCCATTGAAAACAGGTACAAGATTCATCAGACAGCTTTTCCATGTAACATAGAAATTGCATGGGTTTTTATGTAGTCTAAAAATAGCTTGCATTTTCAGGCAGAAGACTGCACATATTTTCGGCTAAGTCACTGTACTTCTTTTTCTTGACAGGAATACAATTTTTGGTGCTGTGTTCCAGAAAGGTTAAGTATTATATTTAATATGAATGACCATATTAGTGAGAATAAGGTTAACATGAAGTTATATTTCCATCATTCTGTGTAATGTTTAGAGGAAGAAATAGGCTGCATGAGATTTATGCAATTTATTTTCTCATGACCCTCAAGACCATTACCAAACCGTCTTCTGAGGTAGTACTGTAATCAGTTAGATGTAGTGATCTGTCCTACAAATGAAACTGTAGATCAAAAATCCAGCATCAGCTATTCTGCAGAAATGAGAGGGATGGAGGGGATTCTAAACCTTGCAATGCTACTTCTGTGTAAAGAAACAGCATACTTTACAATATTTAGCAGGCTGGTAAGTTCAAATAGAGATATTAATACTGCTGCTTGCACCTAGCATATATACCTTCCCTTTTCTCAAATATAGACATCCACTTCAGAGATTCTTTGGTTCTCCAGTAACAGACCCAGAAAGAAACACCTACCCAAAAAATAACTAGTTCACTTTTCAGTCTGATTATTGTTAAATCCAGGTAGCAGTAGCTACCTGGGTCTTTTATTTTCTTTTGGGGCTTTGCGGTTTTTTGGGGGTTTTTTGGTTTTGTTTGGGGTTGGGGGGGGTTAGTTGTTTGTTTGTTTGGGGTTTTTTTGAATAATCAGCATGTATAATTTCACAGGATCCCTCTTTCTTCAATAAAAGATGCTAATTTACAGAAGTAAAATAAGAGAAACTATCAGTGTTCTTCACAGTGATTCTGTTATGCATCCATAAGGTATTGCCTCTTTTCTCTTAAAATATTTCCTTTCAGTGCAAGGTCCTAGTTTGGAGTTAGTGTCCTATTAATATGCAATGTAGTAAGCTTCTTTCTTTCGTAACTGGAAAACCTCACGGAGTAACTTTTTTATTTCATTCCATCTTGAAATAATGAAGCACAGAATATTTGCTTAGAAACCTAGGGAGACTGCAATTATTGTGAGTAAATTACATGTTCTTTTCTTGTTAGCTCTTTTGCATAGTATAGAAATTACTTTAATGCTTGAAACTGTTTTAAAATGCTTTAGTACATGCTAAATGCTTTAGTGCTACTCATGGCTGCAAAAACAGTTCGTCACCTGGCCACGTGCTTTGGCAGACCATATACTCTGCCTCTTACTCATGCAATTGCATGGCACAGGCAAAACAGTGTTTTCATTCAGGAAAGTGGCATATATATATATATTTGCTGTATTTTTTTCATTTCCATGAGCATCTGCTGCAGAATTTTTAAACTTTTGGCAAATGATTTGACGTATTACCTGCAGGCAGTACTTAGTATTCAGTGTTTCTATGCTTACCATTAATTGTAAGTCAAATAACCTATTATGTAAACATTAGCATTAGAAAAGTCATGAAGATATCCCAGTAGAAAGGCACTATTTCATTTTATCCCATCCTTGAAGAAGTATGGCAAGGGAAAGCTAGGAAAATTCATAGAGTTGATTTTTTCATCTGTATTATAAATGGAAAACTAATATTGGGTAGTTTTGAAGAATAGGCTTTGACATATGGCAGTTGTAAAGATAACTTTATGAAAAGATGGATTTATATTTAATACAATTTAAATTATTGGGAATAGCAATCTTATTGTGATATTTGGTGATGTGAATTGGCTGTAAAAATTTTTGACACTGAACACTTTAGGTGATGCTGGGTTTGATAATCCATAACTTTGTCAAGTGCCTAAAGGGTTTGGTGCTTGCCTAAGTTTTTTCCTTCAATTCAGCTTCTTTAAAGATACCCTTTGCATTTTTGCATTCTCTCCTTAACTGTTTAGATCATTAGTTTCTTTCCATAGGAAATAGTTCTTTTCGTCCTGCAGCTGTGCTACTGTCCTTTCTGTCCTCCTCTGAATTTATAATTTAATAAACAGTAAAAAGGGTTGTCTCCCTCCAAGCATGTTAAAAGCAGGGAATGCATGCAAATCACGTAAGAACATTAAAAAGGGACCGACACTTCTACATCAGTGTGACGTTCACTGGGCCATCATTCTGGTAGTATTGCTGGCAAAGGAAAATTGTTTCTTGTGCAAGAAATTTTTTAATAGTTTCTTCTCATATTTGAAGGACTAGACTGATAAAGTACCTGTTCAGAGAGTACCAGCCGCCAAGTGTCCCAAATAACAAAAGCCAATGCCAGCTGGCTTGGAAAAAAAGAATGATTTGTAACAATTAGTACATAAAGATACAAAAATTATAAATAAAAGTTATCAGAATCAAGAAACTAGTCAAAATAAATAATATAGGCCATTCCACATGTACTTGCAAAGCAGAATTTATGTTATCCTCTGGTACTTGTTTTGCATACTGTGCTAAAGTCTAAATTATGGGTGCATTATGATCTGCTAGAACTAATATCACTTATACTAAAACTTTTTCTGAGGGCCTCCATTTATGTTGTACTTAAAACATGTTTATTAACAATGTTTTAGGTGCTTCACTCCACACTACACAGTCATGGGTCATATCAGGCTCTCAATGATTGCATTACTCTATGAAAGTCGTGAAATAATTTTCTTGGCATTTAAGTACAAAATTAAGTTTTCATTTGTAGACTTGATGATTACCAATCTGTTTTGCTCTAATAAGAAGGGGAAAAAATAAAAAAAGAAATTTGCAGTGAAATGTCATGTCATGTTGCAACTAGCTTCAGTATTCCTGAAGTCAGGAGGGGTGTTAAAAATTCTGTTATACCATCAGCTGTCTCTGCCTCTTATAATATTCATTAATTAACACTTTCTAATACCTTCATAGTGGCTGTGTATGTTACTGAGAACACACAGCTTAATTGTGTTACAAAAAAGCATAAATATATCAGTCTATTTCCAGTCAGGAGTGTGTGTATGTGCATACAGTGGGATTTGGATAGGTTTTGCAGTCCTAGAAAGCTCTTCTCAGCTGATGTAACTTTAGAGTTTACTACAGACTAGATGCCTCTGTCAATCTCTTAAGTGTCTTATTCAGCCCTTTTTGCCTTGTTAAATTTAGCTCAATCTAAGCTCTTTGCCTCATTGTTTAACACATAAATACCATCCCAAAATGGGAATTTAGAAACTAAGCTGCCTTTCTGATAATTACAAGAAGGAGCATATTTCACAGAAAATGAAGATATGGCCCCTTCTTGCATACAAAGCATACCAAAGAGGGCAGTAAGAATGCAGAGGAGTGCCAGCTTTTAACAGGGTTTGGTGTCCAGAAGCCAGTGCCCTGTCCTCCCAGCTGACTACACTGATAGGCTCAGAGTATCCTCTTCCTTTCTGAGTCCATGATACCCGTGTTCCTGCTCAGGAAGGCACATTAAACAGCAATAGTAGGAGAAGCTTTTCCCCATCAGCCACACTTCACCTGTGAGATACAAGACAGGGTTTCAAGTCCTTTCACAATTCTTTCTGGCTTGGATGAATGTTGTGATTATTTTACAAAGCAAGGGAAATTACACCACTATGCCTTCCTCTAAAAGGCAATATTGATCTCCTTGCTGTTTCCAAGAAAGGTACATTTCCCATTCTCTGTAGGAAGGGTAGTGATTTCCACAGACAAGGTTATTGACTTCAGCCTGGGTTATGTGCTATGGTCTTTTATTAAACCTAACCCTTTTGGTTTGTTTTTTATACCCAGTTCCACTCCTGTCAAGTGTTAAAGAACCTGTCAGAGAGTTGACAGAAATCTGGACTGCAGTAGGAATTACCTGCAAGGTTCTTAGCTTTATGTGAAAGGAAAAATGTACATACCTGTCAAGAAATCTCCCATGCAATTTCATAAATAGAGCAAAGTGAAAATAACACATTTGTTTGGAGGAGAATCGGAGTGAGTGAGTACCTCAGATCTTTAGGCAGAGGTAGGCAAAATCTCCTCCAGTTGTTCCTCTATGCTATCTTTATTTGCTGACCTCTTCCCTAATTATATTCTTTTTGAGTGATTTTCTCACCTGCATCTATGCTCAGGCTGATCAAAGGCCCAGCAGTGATAAGCAATGAAGTAAAAGGCAACAAAATTAACTAAATTGGTGCTGCATGATCATGTAGAAGACAGGGAGAGTGTGGAGGAAGACCACTGATGCTTTCTCAGCCAGGAGAGAGTTCTGATGAAGCAAAGTGTATCAGGGAAGTAGGTCATGAATTTCTTCTGAGGAAGCACATTCACTCTGTACGATAGACTGTTAGCTCCTACACACTATGTCCTGAGAAATTACTCATCCTTATTTCATATCTCCCTACCACTAGGGAAAAGCTTTGAGATTTAAAAATACTGCACTGTGGGTGAAGTTCAGAGTTGAGGAAATTGGCTCATTTACAGCCAGATTTCGCTGCTCTCTTTAATTTTCTGAAAGACAGGTCGAGCATCAAGAAAATCCACTATCATTTTCTTTTTTTCTACACCTTTCATGTCAGGAACTGTACTCACAGCAAAACACTTCAGCACTTGCACCTTGTCCTTCCAATACCAATTACAGTCAGTTTCCTTCCAAGGTAGTTCAACAGCCCTTTTTGTTTTTCATGGACCTGAAACCAAGACCTGTCTCAAGTTTCTGAACCTCATATAGCCCCCCCAGGGTACTTCTGCAGTGCCTCCAGGGAAAAAGGGAAGAGAGAAATTAGGGCATGGTTCTGTGAAACAACACACTGCAATATTTCCCTAGCCAAGGAACATAAATATATATCCGGGCAGGTGGAAAAACAATTCTCAATACAGAAATGTCTATTATGCCTTCAGTTTCCTATTTGCTTCAGCAACTTCAATTAGAAATGGTATTTCTTATGTTTTCTACAGTCAGCTGAAGTTCTAAATCTAATTCTGTTTACTCACAGGCTTCAACCTATGGAGAAAAAGCAAATGAAAATTTTTTGATACTGTTCTGTGGTATCATTTTTCCCTTAAAAACTAAACAGGACAAACAGTGCAAAATAACAGTTCCATCGCTGCTGATACATAAATACACATCCTTTGCATATCAAAATAGAAATACTCAAAATAAAATGCTTATTTTGCAAGCTATCATTAGCCTCATTTTATGGATAGGCAGTTTGAGTCAGTGGCAAAAGTATCAGGAAGTTACAAGTTTCCATACTGAGATGTAGTAAAAGTGAAAAGAAGATTTAATACATCTGCAGCAGCTCTAATGTTCTGTCTGATCAGCTGCACTGCCTTACAACTCTTGGCAGAAGAAGAAGAATGCTGTTCTAAAAGACACTTTGACTTGTACATCCCAGAAAGCAGATTTTGACATTTTTGTCCTTTTTTCATATTTTTGATTTCTAATCAAAAGTAGTAGTATTTTTGGGAGACTTAATACCAATGCAACATAACTTTTTTCCTTTGATAAGCAAGAAAAGCAGTCAAATGTATTTATTCATTTGGAGAACATTCTCCCTGTGTTTCTATCATGAGGTCCTTACCCTGTACCTCATTGCAGCTAGAAGTACAATAAAAAGGAGTAGAGGCAGTTATTTTCAGGACATCTGGGCACCAGCTACTCTGGAACTCCAGTTTCCTAAAACTTGGCTTAGATTAAGCATAGTATTACAGCTTTCTTCATCTTGGTTTCAGTTTTCAGTACAATGGCTTGGAGTTTGCCCTAACAAGCAATTAACATGTATATTCTATTGAGATAAATTGAAGTAAACATACTTTTCTGGTTTTGGTTCCGATGACTCACTGTTGTTTAGCTATTAGCATTTTTGCTTTGAATTTGAAATGAGTTGACTATTTTTTCCCTGAAGATATAAAAAAATAATAAAATAGGACATTCTTTACTGTTTGCTTTTCGGTAGTAAATTCTTGGTTTCAAGGCCTGAGAGACAGGGACCCAGCTAATCCTGTTATTTGAATTTTCTTTTTTTTTTTTCCAAAATATCTCTGGCTGCACCTGCACATCTTGTATCACATAAGTGATTTCTACAGGATACTGTTAGAACACAGTTACAATATACTTGCAAGAAACCAAAAAGAGCTATAGTTGCACTAAATTTCTTAGGATGGGATGTTAAATAGAAGGCCCTGAAAAACTGGTATCCTGACCGTTTGTTTCAGATTTTCAAGGTGTGGTTTACAGTATATTTGGTTGTATCAGTTAAGCCCACGTTTCTGCAGACAAGGAGGGTAAACACGCCTATATGTTACAATTCTGTGTGCCTTCCTTAACTTGAATGGCTTCCTAGGCAGGTTTGCATGTGCAAATGCACTGTCTTACCACCTCCAAATTCAATATGAAAGACAACATCTTTCATATTTCGTGCATGTAGCCAGCATGCATGTAAAAAGTAAGATTTGAAAACAATGGAGAATTTCTTGTAGTTACGCAGAAGTAATTCTGTCTCCATACATACAAATATAGAAATTGAAAGAAATTGATGGGTATTGGAATCTGATCTTACACTAAGTGTTCTTTTTAGAAAAAATATTTAGATGAAATCTGAGGTCTTTTAAGCCTGGCGCTAAATGTAAATGTCAATATTTCACTTAGTTTTTTTCTTTATGTGTCTCTCTTGTTTGTGGAAGTCTGGTCCACTACATAGTAACATGGGTTTTATCAGCTAACATGTGTATGAACATCCCACTAAGCAGTAGAGAAAAAATCATGTTCTTCTGAGCAAAAATGGCTATTTGACTGAAATGTGTGGCTTTAAAGAGGAAAAAAAGTTTTTATTTGATAAGAAAGATTTTACTACAAAAGGAAGGAAGCCTAGAAGCACAGGCTGAGGAAGCCGGGAGTTAGGTCTCTAACTCCAGGATGAACAGAAGGCAACAAATAGTAAGTGACCACCGGAGACAGTCCAGAGGACTTTGTAGCCCTTGCCAGCCATGCAAACTGTGGAAAGATAATGTTTGTGTTTCTGTTGCAGTAAATATTCAGTTACTTATACAATGCTATGAGACTGCTTGTACGGAGAGGAGCTGCAGTAGCAGGGCCTTCGATGTGCAACTGTTACCTCTTCATTCATGCCCTGAACCCTGGTGAGAAGGGTTTATACCTGGTGACCACACACTTGTCCTTCTTTCAGTTCAGGGGAGGTTGTGAAACAGGGCCTTTGCTCCATGGGTGTGCTTCCTTATTACAGGCTTTGCTCTAGATGGTAGCCCACGAGCTACAGCCTGCTCCTCACCAGATTTCTGTGTGAGGCCTCCTGCTGAGGCATGGCATGATACTAGACTGCAATCCACAGCTGTCCTGGGAATGGTAGAAGGACACCTCTGGGACATCAGTGAGATCAGCCTTTCCCAACCCCTGACAACAGATGAACTTAATACCCCACGGTGTTTTAAAAGCACTTAAATCCCCCCAGTTTTCAGCCCACAGTGTGAAGCATTCAGCACATCTTCAATAGTGTGAGATACTTGTTCTCCTAATGGAGCTGTTCTACTTTGAATAAGTGACCTTAGCTTAAGCTTACATTAATTTAGCAGGCTGAAATGTGAGTCACTCAGGACCTCGTCACAAGGAGTCAAGGCTTTCCTCCTTCAGTAGTGAGCAGTTTCTGTAAGAAGGACAGAGCTGAGAATTAGGAAAAACAGATTCCGCTACGTGGTTATGACTTAACTATTGCATACCTGACCCAGCTCTGAGTCCCTGCCCGGGCTTAATTCCCTGCATTTAATTCCTGTGTCACATGGGGATGACAATACTTCCTAATTCCTCATGGGTCTTGCAAAACCAAATTGTTTAAGGGGTGCTTAGTCCTGTATACAAGGAAGTATATTAAGTTAAAAAATTAACTGTGGTTAGATTTAATTCCTTCAAAGATGATTTCTTGAATGCTTGTTCTTCAAACAGCTGGCAATCCAGGACTACTCTGAGAAGAGGCAGAGAGGACATATGTATGCACTTCAGTGTTGCGTGTCTTCACAAAGACCAAGAAATAGGACTGATTCCAAGTAGCCCAGCAAAAGATCATTGGATCAGATCTTTCTTTTGTTGGCAAAATGGCAAAAAAATTGTTGCTCTTAAGTTGACAAGTACCAGAAATTACTTCATAAAACATTACAAATCCGACTTCTCAAATGGCTTCATTTGCAGATGTCAATATATAATTTCTTTTAAAAAAAAAGATTAATTAAACCAATCAGTAATTAATATAATTTGCTGCTATTTGATAGCTGTTTTTTATTAAAATTACCACCAAATATCTTAGCTAGAATTAAATATATCTAAAATTTCAGCTTGTTCTGGTTTAATATAATGTATGGCATTAGAATTCATGAATATTTTAGTGATGATGTCTGAACTAATCATATGACATGCCATGTGAGTCCCTCTTATCTCAAAATCAAATCTAAGTCTACTTTGTGTCCTCCTTTTGGTCTTATTGTATCTGCGCCTATAATTGTAATATCTTCCAACACCAAGAATATTAGAATGAAAAATACTTCCCATCTTGATCCATACAGTAGTTTTTTAACCTTAATTTAATAGTGATTTCAGCCCCAGGCTCAACCAAATGAGCTTCCACCTCCCTGAAAGTGTTCAAGACCATGATGGATGGAGCTCTGAGCAGCCTTGTCTGTTGGAAGGTGTCCCTCCCCATGGCTGGGGACTTGGAAGTAGATGATCTCCGAGGTGCCTCCCAACCCAACCCATTCTGTGATTCTGTGAAAGCTAACAAGGCTACTGCTGAGGTTGCTGAGGGTTTTATGTGTTTGTCAGCCTGGTCGTTTTATACAGTTCAATCACCTTCAATCTAATGAGTCTTTAATTTGTTGTTTTACTATTAAAGGAGAATGACTCATCAGGTGGGAGATTTTAGTTCACGAGTCTGCATATAAAACTGTCTCTTGATATTGAACACAGTGTAAACATTACTGTTCCCTTTAAAAATAATTTCCTATAATAATCATCAAAATGCTACAATGCTGTTATCACAAATTGAAGTTTTAGGTTCTTACTGTAGAGTGACTACAATATATTTGAAAAGGATCTGAAATAATGGTAATTCTTATTTGCAGACTAAGTATGAAACAACAAAGATTGTGAGAAATTATATTTACTTTCAATCCTTACTTCATTTTTCTTTATTTTTCTAAGAAGAAATCTGCATTTACTTGTATGTATAGGGAAATGGCAATGGGGCCGATATTTCCAGAGGCTTCTGCAAGCCTCTGACACAGATGCAGTTCAGACACTGAAGCTCCTGAAGGAAAAGTGCAGTTCAGAGCTTCTCATTTAGGCCTCTAAGTTTTGAGTGGTTTTGTGGTGCCCTGATAGGCTACACTTACACAGATAGATATGAATTTATCCAGAATGACACCAAAGGGAAGGAGGTACTTCCAAGCCTCGCCTTTAAGATGGGAAGGTGTAATTTTCACAGCCTGTGCCTGCAAATGCACCCATCTTATAGTCTGTTTATACTCCTTTGCCTTTTTGTAAATTTACTAGTGCCACTGCTAATGGGAAACATGCAGGGCATCTAGAGGAAGGTGTGGTTGGGTGAAGAACTGTTCCCCAGGAACCTGGTGTGTTTATGTGGCGTAAGCCAGCATTTGAGTATTAGTTTCTAAGTAGAAAACAGCTGCACTTCCTCAGCATGCCTCCTGCTCCCAGCCTGGGGTGTGATATCACAGTCCTTCAGAAAACCAATGTTAGTCACTTTTGTACTCCTCAG
Source organism: Lycocorax pyrrhopterus obiensis (assembly GCA_014706295.1). Lineage (NCBI taxonomy): Eukaryota > Metazoa > Chordata > Aves > Passeriformes > Paradisaeidae > Lycocorax > Lycocorax pyrrhopterus. Next base: position 22,595,526 of record JACSVZ010000006.1, read on the forward strand.
AAAAATGAAGAGTTTTGTTTCAATGTCTCCATTAAAGGGCCAGTAAAACTGGGCCGTAGGTTGAGGCTAGTCTGAAGTTACCAGAAAGCACAGGAGCAACTCCATGAAGAATTTTCTACCAGACTATTCTTCAAATGACTGCACAGAGTCAGGTGTTAATACCAGAAACTCAAGCAACTTCTGTTAGGGCTCTAACAGGAACACAGCTGCAGTGCAGTGCCTGGGATTGCCCTGCTCTAAATGATACACCTGCTCAGCACTGTATTTATTTGCTGGATCATGTCAAAGTTCTTTTTTATTGTGTTTTGCTCAAGTAGGCAGGAGGATAATCCCTAATACAAGATTATTTACGTAACATCTTTTGCAATGACCCATGAGAGGTATAAAAAAAGTCTTGTCTTTTCATTTTAGGGTAAAACCAGTCATTATTTAACTACAGTATGGTGGAGAGAGAACATCATAAACTGTACCAGAGAAGCAGAAAAGTACACAGAATAATTCCAAAACAAACTTAGTTGATTAAATGCAGTACATTAAAATCAGACATAATAATGGTGACATTTTAGTATTGTTAATGAAGGGCCCAGCTACTGACCTTTGCTCAGGCAACTGTCTATTGAACCCACCGGGCTTACATTCAGAAAAAGTGCAGCCTAATGAATTCTAAGTAATAATTTCTATAGAAGGTAAAAGCTCCTCTGAGAGAAATTTATGAGGTTTCTACATCAACCTGAATGTGAAGAGGCTTTCCAATTCAGAATGATATAAGTTATTAACCTCACTTGAGTGAAGAAGGAAAATAATACTATATTTTGTTTAACCTCCGCAGCTTCAGAATTCCAAAATTATAGGGCTCTATGAATAGATCAGAACAGCAAAAGCTTCGAAATTTTCCCCAGCTATCTCATTATGTGAAGCAACACAGCCGTCTCTGAGGGGAGCTACTAGCTGGAATGATCACAAATCAAAAATAAATTTAGATTATGGAAATACTCTATCATTTTATTTCATTAAATTTATTATTGTATAATTCTAGTTACTGAACACATTCATTCCATTCTCCTGACTCCTTGATGTGTACCCTGAATGAAGCTATGGTGGGATCTGAATGGGCAGCCAGGCAAACTCAATTTTCCCCTAAAGCCTCTCTCCTGGAGAAGCTTCTTGAAGGACCCGGATGCTGTGACTTGCCAGAACCTGGAACCTGGGCTATATGAACTATCACAATTCCCACTCTCCTTTGCTTCTCATAAGCAGTGGACAGACATTGACCTGTTCCTGTCCACCAGCTCTTTGTCAGTGCTCCTCTGTGGAGGGTGCCAACTGCTTGCCATCAGAGCCAGCATGGTAGTTCATGTGAGTTCTGCCTAGTCTGCTCCAGGCAAAAATCAGCCAGGTTAGTTTACACAATGTCAGGTGTGGTCTGAGCTAACTGGTTTTCCCTGAAAGGATTACGAGGTGTTCATGCACTGCTCTGATGTCTCTGCTCTGGGGCTGCAGCACCTGGCATGGTGAGCCACTGGAGTACCATGTGCCAGCAGAGCTGGGTTCCGCAAAGTGTTCTGCTGCTTTGTGCTTTTATAATCAGTGAAGCAGGCTTCATCATCATCAGTTATTGATATTCAGGGTGTTCTTCTGCTGGAATAGTTTAAAACAACTTCACATTATGACAAGTGGTTTAAAAATAATGAATATTTAGATATTATTTACAAATATGGTCATTTACATTTTTAGGGCACTGCTATATTTGCATTAGCATTACTTTACTAAGAGATCTTTCTGATTCAAGTCAAGATTCTGAAACTGTTGGTTCCTCTCCACATTAAGTACTCCTTCTCATTAACTCAAGATCTTTGCTGAATACATTTAAAATGAGGAAAGAATTTTTTAAAATTTCATTTTAAATTAAGTAAGAATTCTCACTGACTTCTGTGGACCAAGTTTTTAATGCAGAATTGATCTGATGATCACAAATTTGAAAAAATTTGTCAAAAGATTGCAGTAATTGTCTACAGCACTATTGTCTATGAAATTGTAGGACATTAAAATCATATTTTATAAAATGTTTACAGACAGTAAACTACAGAAATATTTTTTTTTAAAAGAGTATATTTAGAGCATCACAACCAGTATTTTAATCCTCATTTTTGAAAGTGAAACATCTCGTGTGCCACAGTTTAAGAACTGACTTCCACAAACCTATGCCTTCATGCAGAGGTACTAAAGTGGGGTTTGATCCATTTCTACTCAGTATTTGCTGCTTCCTTGCTCCACTGTTCATTCAGTGGACAGCTACTGGGGCGAAGACAGCAAGGGAATAGAAGACAGCAAAGCAGTTTGTGGTTCTGCAACACTGATCCTTGGTGTTGCTGGCATAAGCCACAATTTCAATTTGCTTTTGCATGTGAGGATAATCTCAACCTATGACTAATGGAGCTCAATAATACATGAGTCAATACCATGGTAGGTATGTAGGGTATTTTTTAAATACTTCTTTTGAATGCCTTTGTATTTTTACTGCCTGTTAGTACTATGAAAGATAATACATCTACTTCAAATTTTCTAAGTCGTCTTGGTGAAATACAGCTCAGTACGGTACCCTTAACAGTAATTCCTGTCACGCGTTATCTGTTTCCCTTCCTAGTAATTTCAAAGTCATGACACTACTACCAGACTTACTTTTATGAAATTCAGATCCTGAGGATGCTTTTTGCATAAGGAAAAAGAAAAATTTAATCCCTACTTTCCTCTAAATACATAGGGCCTGTTGGGAGAGAAGTATGGGAACATCCGAATACCAGGGGAAGTTGAGTCAGCAGAATTTGAAATGATCCTGGATGCTGCTATAGAGGCCAAGCTAGAGACCAGGATTTTAGAAGAGTGGTACTGCAGGGATGAGAACGCAGTGCCGCCAGCATATTACCTCCGACCAAAATCTGAGATGCTGAAGAACCAGAATACGGTAAGTCAGTCACCTGCTCACAAAATTTTTCTCTATCAGTTACAGTGGCAGCAAGGCCAGGCACTTGCTGCTGTCTTTGAATTAACTTCTACAGCCCGGTCCACACCTGAACAACTGCTGCTGTGGGGCTCCTTTCCTATACATGGTGAAGGGAGCAGCTGCAGAACACTGAGGAACGTGACTCCTGCATTGATGTGCCCTCTGGTAACAGATAGAGCAAGTGGACTTGGGTCATCTGCGACCTGTTAGGGCTAGTGGGACAGTTGTACAGATTTCCCTCCCCTGATGTTGTAACATGGAGAACTCAGGCTCTCCTGCTTTGTACTGTGCATTTGCTAGATTTCAATGAACAGGACTTGCAGAGGAAATACACATTTTCCCTTCTATCCCCATAGAAGAAAACTCTTAACAGTCAAACAAATGCTTATCACTGTCCTGAGTCAGATATCATACTTACAACTTATTAACTGTAATCTTACAGTTAATAAGATTTTTGAACACTGTTAATTATCATTTTTAAAGCAGGAATTTGTCTTTAATTGATGACAATAAAAAGTGTATCTATTTCTCAGGGCTCAGTTCTACCCTCCTGTAAATCCAATATATACCCAAGGATATATTTTAGTATACAAAAAATGAAGTCCTTATAAGAGTTTTCACTTCCTTTTGAGTGCATACTGTATAATTGGGGGGGGGGAGGGCGGTGTTATTAAATCTTTGTACTTTTCCTGAAGCTACTGGTAACACAGGACTAAGTAAAAAGATGTTCATAACTTAAAGCTGTAACTTGAAGATGTAACATAGATGTAACAGAACTTAAAGATGCAACATAGAGTTACATGTCATAAACTTATAGAAAGTAATAAAAGATACACAGCTCTGACAAGTAAGAGTTGCTAGGAAATTTATCCTGGAGGTTCCACCCTCCAAGAAAACTGGAGACCCCTGAAACATTTCACCAGCAGTAAATAAAACTTAGCTGCTTCAGAGAAAGCACCAGCGTGGCATTTGCAAGATACCGTCTGAAAGGATTAGTGAATTTATATTAGAGTTCCTCTCTGATGACAGTAAGTTTAGCGTTACTATAGTAATGAATGAATGAACGTAATGTCACATATAATCCTGTATTTTTAAAATATGGTAGCTAATATAAGGCACTTAATTACAGGTGCCAGGATCCTCGTTTTCAGTTTTGAGATCCAAGTTTAGAATATTATCATTATTACATCTCATTAAAGGAGTGATAATTTTAGCAGTATTACTGCTGCTTTATTATCATTATTTCAAGCTTGGTTCTCAGAACCCTCTTTCCATAAAGGTGTTATTTGCCTTATTCTTGAAAAATATTGCATTAGCTGCCTACACCAGGGATTTAGAAAATGTTCCAAGGAGCTAACTCTTAAATTTCTAAAATGCAATACATTATGATCATCTGCAGAATAAAACGTTTTACTTCTATTTATTTTTGTTAGTATGTGTGTATCTCTGTTACCATGTTATTTTTGGCCTTGAATATTAGACTTCTACTTTCTGAAGTTGTATATGTATGTATTACACCTACTTTTTAACTATGGGTATTTTTAAAAGATGGAATCTTCTTCAAATTCTATGAATGAGAACAAATGGCAAGATATATCAGAAGAAATTAAGAAGATTTTTAAGACTGCTGTGAAATTGCTGTATGAGAAAGGAAAAATGAAACACAGCCAAGCAAAGAGATATCTTTCCTCTGGTAAAGTTCACACTAACAATTTCTATGTATTCGTTTATTGTGTTTTCTGTCAACCTTTCCACAAACATGAAAATATTCTTCTGTTGGCATTTCTCATATAATTAAAGGGGGGAAAAAAGGATTGTTATGCTTACTTGAGACTAAAACCCATACAAAAGCACCTAGCAAATTCTCTGTTTCTTTGATTTTTTCTGATTTTTACAGAGAACAAATGCAATCACGAGTCTGCCTGTTGGGGATAGGGCACGTTCTTGAACTGTTTATAAAGAAAAGTTAACAGAGACTCTCTGTTCTCTTTTAATCTCCAGCTATTGAAGATGAACTTGATTTTGCCTTGGGTAAACAAACACCAGCTTTCCTGAAGAAGTGTGTTTGCTACATTCGGAAAATTGCCAACATTGAGCGTTTCGTTAAAATTCCAGAGATGGGAAAATACATGGATGTGGTACATAAAGCTGGGAAGTTTCTACGAGATCCTGAAGCCCATGAGAAACTGATCAAGCTCAGGGACGAATTCATTCCTACCATTGTTGCATCGTCCAATCTGAGAGTGTACACATCTGTCACTCACTGTGACATGAAACTGGGTTACTCCCAAGAAGTGGAGAGCCATTACATTGAAGGACTTGGTAAACAGTTCTATGAAGACATGATTGATATAATCCAAGCTACAGTGCAGCAGAATTTTGACACGGAGACAGACATGCTGTACGATGAAGTTCTTCAACACTCATCGCTATGTAAAACGTACTCCACTTTTTATGAGTATAGATGTGAGGCATTAAACATAGTTCACAAATATGTTTTACCTAGAAAAATTGGACACATTAATCCTCTTATCATATATGGAGGACCATGCACAGGGAAGACTCTTTTATTAGCCGAAGCAGCAAAGAAGGTAAATAAACACCTAACATATGAAGGTCATGTTGAGAGCATTACTATGTGTAAAGGCCAACTTAGTTTAATTCTTTCTTTTCTCAACAGATCTATCAGCCCTCAGTATATAAAATAAAAATAATTAAATGTATATTCAGGATATTATTGTACACATATGCAGGAAAATACTTACCTTTCAATAGTAATATATCCATATCATGTGCTTAGCCAAAACAAATAGAGTTTATCAAAGCTCTTAGAAGTCTAATAGGAATCAGTATATTGTGAATTAACAATGTGTATTTTAGGATCATCTTTTTCCTTCTTGTGCCTCTGAGGCCCTATGAATCCACAGCCACCTAAACATCTTATGCTGGTTTTAGTCAAACACAAATGCAGTATGTCTTTCCAAGTCATGCCATCTCATGTTCTCGTCAGAAATTATTCCAGAATTATTCTAATACACTGGCTACAAATCTATCCGTAATAAGCTGCAAAAATACCCATACTTATTTATCTGGTCTATGCTGTTTAAGTCATTGAGCTGAGTACTACGGGGAAATGAATGAAACGCTTTGTGCAAGGCAGGACAAGATGCAGGAAAAGACCAAGCTGGCATCACCAGACCTAATTCTCCAGCTGGAAGTCACAACATTGCGTTCCCAGCAGGGTGGTCAGAGAATTTAGCATAGTGAGCTGGGAAACAGCCATAGCAGCCAGAGGGAAATGGAGAAGGGAACAATACTTTTTAAAATCCCTGTACCTACTGCCTGTGGAGTCACATTAGCTGTGTATATGAAATTGGGATTTGCAACTCAAGATGTCGTTTCATATCTGAGTACACAAGTCAGCCTAGAGACTCTGGTTCTGCTTTTCTTTTAAAATACTGTAATAACATAAAGTGAGGTGAAGATACGTAGAACCAAGTGTGTTAGCCTGCACAGACTGGGAAGATTTAAAGAAGTCACATTCCTCACTGGCTTGAAGTGTTCTAACCAAAAAAACATTGAGAGATAGATACTTTTTCCTTTTCGTGGCAGTGTTTTCAAGTAAAAGTCATAGGCACACCAAAGCAAAGTGTAGTTCTATGGGCTGGGGATTAAGGTAACCAGCTAGTTAAGGGCAACCTTACTCTGTTGTAAGATCGTGTACTCTGATCCATGTCCTCTAGAGACATGCCTTTATACTCACTCAGAATCAATGCTAAACAGGTTTAGGTGGTAGGCTGGTGTGCCTGACCAAGGATGACATTGTGTAGTGTCTAAGGAAGTTTATTTATAAGAGATTCTACCTACTTACTTTCAGAACTGAGACTCAGATTTTGCGAAGAGTACCCTGGGATTTATGGGGTACATTCTAGTCATGTCCCCTTTAATGTCCACCATTTTTGTGGAGCTCAGTCATAGTGTTTTGAGATATTACCTGTGCTAAACAAAGATGATATATGATATGAATTTCATTCAGTGCACCCACCTTGAACACTACCAGTGAAAGAATTTCTGTTTAACCATTAATATTTTAAAATGTTTATTTATATATAGACTATCACTATTTATAAACTCTGTTACTGTGCTTCACTGAGATATAAACTAAATTATGCTCTATATTCTAGGCCTATTCCTGGTTGCAAGAAGAGATGGGACCAGATTCTGACCCTGTGGTAGTTATAAGATTTTTGGGATCCACTGAAACAAGTACAGATCTGAAGAATATACTTCAAAGCATTTGTGAACAACTAGCAGTCAACTATCGTTGCCTTGTACAAAGTTACCCAAAAAAGATTCATGACCTTCGAGACTTGTTCATAAATCTCTTGAATGAGTCTTCATTTCACAGGCCACTGGTGATAATATTTGATGCTTTAGAACAGCTGACAGATAGTGATGATGGTAGGAAGCTGTGGTGGCTTCCCATTCACCTTCCACGTTCAGTACGGATAATTTTGTCAACACTGCCAAACAAGCATGGGATCCTGCAAAAACTGAGGTGCCTTATTCATGAAGAAAGCAACTATATTGAATTGACTGCAAGGGACAGAAAGATGTGTAGTCAAGTACTGAAACATCAGCTGCTGCGAGTTAAAAGGAAAGTAACATCAGGGCAACAAATCTATGTCAATGAGGCATTCTCCAAGTGCACTCTGCCTATGTTTGTGAACTTAACCTTCAGAGAGGTCAGGAACTGGAGATCTCATAAGGATGTGGATGATTCCTCCCTCTGTGTCACTGTCCATGAAAGCATAGAGCAGTTGTTTTGGTCACTGGAAAACAAGTGTGGACCAAGACTATTGTCAAGAGCACTTGGCTACATCACTATGTCCAAATCTGGCCTGAGTGAAATGGAACTGGAGGATATTTTAGCCCTTGACAACAGTGTTATGTATGAACTGAATGAGAGAGTCAGAGAGAGTAACCCATTGAGAATTCCATATATATACATTGCAAGACTTAAGGAGGGCTTACAGGGGTATTTAATAGAGCGACAGGTGAAAAATGTAACGCTGCTTCTTTGGGCAAATAGGCACTTGCATCTAATTGCCCAGAAATTGTACCTGCACAATGAAGAAGACTTGCGTGAAATGCACACAGTCATGGCAGAGTATTTCCTTGGTGTTTGGTCAGGTGGACGAAGAAAACCTTTTTACAGCAATGACCAATATCTGAGTGGTTGTCCTGACCATGACAGTAGAGGTCTGAATGAGGATGGAAAGCACTGCATGGATCAGGCTGCTTTTGACAGGCAGGCACCAGATCAGCCATGGGTCTTTCAGTGTAACCCATTGGAACCTGATATCTTTTTTATCAATCACAGAAAAATGACAGAACTTATTCATCACTTAACAAGATGTGGAAGAACTGATGATCTTCTGTACGGAGTCATCATGAACTTCAGCTGGCTATACACCATGATTAGAATAGGGCAGTTTGATAAAGCACTTTCTGACATAGAACTGGCTTACACTTATTCTCAAGAAAAGGAGCTGAAATTTCTGGCCAGTACCCTCCGCAGTATAAAGTTCAAAGTAGTAAAATACCCAGGTTCACTCTCCGCTGAATTGCAGCAGAGACTACTCCCAGTAGTAAGTTCATTGCCCAAACTCAGGCATCTCCTCTTAGAATGTGACAAGGATGGACCCAAGTACTGCTCTATCGTCCCTTTGCATTCCTCCATGGATGTGACTTACAGCCCCGAGCGCCTGCCACTGTCATCCAGCTGCATGCATGTCACTGAGATTTTGCCTACGTTTAATCCCAGCACAATTATTGCTGCTTTAGAAAATGGCTCCATTAGCACTTGGGATGTAGAAACCCGCCAGTTACTAAGGCAAATTACAACATCTCCGTCTGTTATCTTAGGGATGAAGCTTAGTAGTGATGAAAAGTATCTTGTAGTGGCTACAACAAACAACACTCTTTTGATATATGATAACATAAATTCCTGTCTTCTGTCTGAGGTGGAAATCAAGGGGTCAAAACATTGTGGAATTGCAGGGGGCTCCAGTTTCATAAATGGATTTACATTATCAGTCAACCATGCGCTTGCTTGGCTGGAGGCCAGTAAAGATGTTACTGTAATAGATCTGCTTTACGGTTGGCCTCTCTATCACTTCCACTGCTGGTACGAAGTGACCTGTGTGCAGTGTTCTCCAGATGGAGTTTATGCATTCTGCGGACAGTATTTGAACACCACGACCATTTTCCACTTGGGCAGCGGAGAGAAGCTGACCACTGTGACCTCTGAATTTTCAAGTGGATTTGTGAAATTCCTTCTCATTTTGGACACAGCCCAAGAAATGGTGATGGTGGACAGTGAGGGTAGCCTCTCTGTTTGGAATACAGAGGAAATCGCAAAACCCCAGCTTACAGATGACTTTGACTGCAGAAGAGAAGACAGTGAAGTTGTCAGCATAGAGCTTTCTGAAGACCAAAGTGCAATTTTAATTTGTAAGGCTCTCAGCATTGAACTTCTTGACACTCATGTGTGGAAGGTGGCTGAAAAGTTTAGAGCTAAACACAATGAGCGCTTTATATCTGCCGTGTTGTCCAAAAATGGCAACTGTATAATCGCTTCAATGGAAAATACCTCAGCCATTTTTGTTTGGAGAAGAGATACGGGACAGTGTATGGCAAGCTTACAGGAAATCTCAGGAACTATAGTCAGGCTAATTAAATCAAATCATCATAACATGCTGCTATCCTTATCCACCAGTGGTGTCCTTTCTATCTGGGATATAGACATCATAACTGCTATGTCCAATATTGACAAATCTGGCAAACCTATCCAAAGACTGGTGTTGCCAGCCAGAGGTGAATTAATATACACATTGGATGGATCAGATTCTGTCCATAAGTGGAACTTCAGCACTGGATTCATTGAAGCTGTGTTCAAGCATGAAGGTATTGTTGAAAACTGTGTGCTGACCTCTTCTGGAGAGATAATGGTTACATCAGATGATAAATGCAGCCAGTATGTATGGCACACGGTTAGCGGTGAAAATATCTTTCGCATTAATGGACAAAAAATCTCAGAGCTAATGATTACTCATAATGATCAGTTTGTAGTCTCTCTCTGCGAGCAAAATGCATCCAGAGTTTGGCGACTGGCTACAGGACATAGGGTTTGCAATATTTTAGTTGCCTTACAGAATGCATTTATAACAACTGCAAATACATTTGTAGTCGGAATGGCAAAGAACAAAGTGTTGGCAGTGAGTCTCTGGACAGGCAGTATAACAAAGAAGTTTAGCTGTGACGATGGTGCAAGCATTGTGGATATTAAGTTGATACCAGACTGCCCAGATATTATAGTATTTATAACATCTACTGAAACCGTGAACATCTGGAGCCTAACAGAGGAAGTCATCTGCAGACGAGTACAATTGCCTACCAATTTCTTAAAAAAATTGGAAGACTTTGAAATATCTCCAAATGGGAAGCTAGGAATTATCACCCGTGGTGATGAGAACATCAATGTGCTTGATTTATACAGCGGAAAACTTCGTGTGGTTCACGCTCCGGGTGTCATCTGGCGGCAGAGGCTGTCTCGTGACGGCCGCTACCTGGTGTACATTTGTTGTCGTGGGGAAGAAGATGATGACAATGGTGCAGTCTCTAGTTTAATTGTAATGAGGCTAGCAGATGGCAAAAACATCGGTGCCTGTTCTCTTTATAAAACTCCCACTTTCCTTGCACTCTCACAGAGACATTTAAACATTATTATTGGATTTGATGATGGAAGTATAGGTACTTACACTGTAGTGGATCGAGTTGATGCTGCACTGAAAATCAAAATTGCTACTTCAAACAGCCGTCAGATTTTCAACAACGCAACACAAGTGATTAGGCCAAAGTGTCACAATTATAGTTTCAAAGTGACTGCAGACTGCATTTGGAGGGAATCAACGGAAGTATTTGCAAGGGATAGCCCCATTACAGTTACAGAGGCTGAGGTGAGCGAAGCAACGCCAACCAAAAAACACAACTACTGCTATGAGAAAGTGTGCTCAGCCATAGATTGCAGAGGACACAGTTTTGCCTCTGACAACTGAATAACCATCTGGACGAGCTCATCTGGATAGTACACTTGCTTAGGTATGTCTTCTGAATTCTCGTGAAAACCAGTGCGTTTCCTGGAAGACAGATAGAAACAGCAGAGGGCAGACCAGCTGTTTTTTCCTGTCTTACATTTCTGTAAACATGGAAGCAAACATAAAGCAAATGGGCTGCAGGGGTTTTTTTTAATTTCGGAATACAAGGTTTAGTCTAGAATTTCACCAGGGCCTTGATTAAAATTTTCTAGCAATACTATCAAAATTGTTAAGCTGTTACAGAAGTTAGGTGATTGTATCTGTGGCTGACAGACTGTTTTAACTAGAACTAAAGCTCTAAGTGATTGGTGAGAAGTCAGACCACTATTTTACACTCCAAGTCACCTAAATGGGTCTGTAGCTAACAGTCAACTTTATACCCACTTGCAAAAATGTGTTTTTCTGCTTGATGGTGCAATGACAAGATGTCACCTGCCAACCTGGAACACTTGATACATTCCATCATCATTTTAAAAATACCTAGTTTTATTTTTCTTTTTAATTGGGATTAACCTTTGTGTTGAAAGGAGTAGGTGCCAGTCAGCTGCTAACACGTCAGCATGTGAGGCAACAAGTATTTGTTCACCTTAATGAACAGAATGACAGCTTTTTTGTTTTTAATTGCATGCAGGGATTTCAGGTTTCTGTATTGTGATAAAAATTACAAAAGTCCTAAGTTCTAAAGGAAGTATAGGGATTGGGGTTTTATTTTTGGTTTGGGGAAATTTTTCGTCTTCATAGTGTGTATTAGTACAGGTCGTAATGAAAATTTTTCAAAGAGAAGAGGCATTACTGATGAACACTTAAACACATTAATTTCTTTATGTTAAAAGGTTACTATCCGTTTTGTTGTAAGAAAGTCTAAAGTATCTCCTATGTCTCCAAAGTAATCTTAGTAGTTTTCAGACACGCCATGTATTAGTCCTTACAACATTTGCCTTAGAATTGTTTCTCTTCTTCCCCATGATAAATACAGATCAAATGACCAAGCACTCTGGGACTGTTTGTATATCTGCTGAGGTACTCCACTAAATGTAAAGGCTGTCCAGAGAGCCTTTCCTAGTCCGGTTTGTAATGGGTTTTTCTTACTTTCACATACCTACAAGCTTCACTTTCTGCTTTAGAAACTGTTCTGAGCCTTTTGTACAGTTTTACCAGTTTCAAGGCAGAAATTGTGAAATAATGACAAATGCTGTTAAAAAAAATCACATTTTCCTAAGTAAAAATATATACTGGACAACATCTGAAAGGATAAGAAATTTTTCCCCTACTTACATATCTTAAAGATGGCACACCCATGGAAATATTTTCAAATTATTTAGACAGAATAATCTTATTTTTAAAATCAGAATTCAATGTCACAGATTTCCAAGAAATGAATGCTAAGCTAGAACTTAATGTAGTGTGTGAATGTTCAATGTACAAGCCAATATAGTATATTAAGTGACTTGAATGATTTTTTTCCTAACTTGTTTGCAACTAATAGATCATATTGAATGTTTTTATGTAAACTTTGTATTGTTGGGAAAACCTACCCAATCAGAGATTTATATTTTCATAAATGTCAAATTTAGTTAAATTTTGTTACAGAGTTGTTAAATTAGAAATCTACTGCAGTCTTCAAACAAATATACAGTCTTGTGTATGCATTGTTTGTACTAATAAACTATGGAAGTCGACTTGTGTGTGTTCCTTAATTTCATGGAAATTCCCCTCTGGCAGAGGGACACAAGGCCTTTGCAGCTTCCTTTGGCCTGTATATAAATAATTTTTAAGGACAGTATTGATAAGGAAAAATTCCAGTATTTTTCCCACTGCAGTTAACTAAATCAAACATTCAAAAAAAAAAAAAAGAGATTTGCCAAACCCCCCCCCCCCCCCACCATTCTTAGATGATATTTGTGACTGGATTGCACACTGCCAGTATGCAAACCAACAGACATGAGGGCTTGAGTGACCAACCCAGTAAAAAGCACCAAAAAAAGGGACCTGAAAGCCCATTCTCATTCAGACCTGTAAAGCTATGGGAAGAGACTGTGGGCACCAAAGTTCCCAGGATCCTGTCCCAAAGGTAGGCAGCTTCCACCTTTTTTCAAACACGGTGCTTGACTTGTGCATTTTGGCCTTGTACTTCTTGTCCATAACCTGTGTGATATTGGAAAGTTAGTTCTTTCATTATCTTGGAAGGGTAAAATACATCTTCTATCTTCCAGGAGAGTGGCTAATTTTGGGCAGTAATGGAATATAATGTAATCACAGAACCACAGAATATTCTGAGTTGGAAGGCACCCCCAGGGATCATCAAGTCCAACTCTTAGCCTTGCACAGGACACCCCCAAGAATCATACCTTGTGCCTAACCTACCTCATTCAGCTTGTCAGCTTTCTGAATCAATTTCTCAGGGGTCAGACTTGTAACACTGAGCCTGTGCAGCAGACACAGGCTTCTGAATGGCTTCAGGCTGCTGCTGCTTGCTGCTGCTGCAAGAGGGAGTGTTCCATAGCCCTTCACAAAGCTGTCCCCAAGTATGTGTATCCAGTGGTACTGAGACAAAGTAGTTTCTCCAGTAATGAGCCATCCAAATACCAAGTGCTGTTCTACCCCTACATAAGAACAGAGCAATTTGCTTTTTGTTAAGAAGCACTATTTGCATCTTGAGAACAAAGCTTTCGTTTATTCTTTAGGTAACATGCATCTATAAACAAGCTCAGATGGGGTCTGTATTTTCTGACACAGAAGATTCTAGGAATAGGCTGTAGCTGCAAGAAAGCTTTAACAGGGAATTAGCCGGAAATTCATTGGCAGACAAAGGTAAGCCGGAGGTCAGCTAGAAAAAATATTTTTATCAGTCATTTCCTTTGCACCACAGCTGGGGAATGCATAGCCCGTGACTTCATTTCAAACAGCCTGTGGCCATTCGACTTTTTTTCACATTATTATCAGATAACATCAAAATGTGGGTTAACATGTAGCCTGGAAAAGTTTGCATTCAGAAGTTTGCGTTTCAGTGGCTCCCCAGCCCTGATTTCTCCAAGATGCACACTCAAGCCTTCTACCTGTGGAAACAGAAGTTTTAGCCATCTTGCAAAGAGAATTTAAAGCAAATATTGATTGCTAAAATGGTGTTTGTGTGCAGAGGAGACTGTTTCGGCATAAAATCCTGAGAGTTTGCTCTTTGTCAAAAACTATGTGTGTCTGTATACACATACATCATAAAATGGGTCCTCTGGGGCACTTCCATAAAGCTGTTAACAACAATCTGCATTGTTTCATTTTGTTGATTAAAGATTTAAAAATACCTATTTTGGTATAAATATTAAGACTGCAAAAGGACAGACTTCTGAAACCTATTTTTAGTTCTTCTAATTTTAAAGCTGAATACTTTCTAAGGCATTTTTTTATATAATCATAAAATTGATCATGTAATCATCCAAATGTGGACTAGGGCCTCTGGATAGGTTTCTTTAACAAGGGTTTGTTACTAAGAATCATTAGAAATTATTTATGCTACAAATATAACCTACTTCAAGTTCTTGTAGCCTGTTATGGACATTACTCAATATCTCTTCCTAGATCACACACGGCAGCAGGGAGACCAGTGAGCTACGTTTTTTCCTGTGGTTTACCTTTCCAGCCTGGTTACAGAACACCATTCCTTGCATGTTGGAGGTAGTCTCCTGACTTTTACAACATGAACTGATGCTCTCTGTGTGGGTCTAATTCATAATCTCAATTCAACAGGAAGGTCAAAAGCTGCAGGAATAGTCATCACGATCCTTCCCAAGGCAGGATGAGGCATTTTATCGTGTGTTTCTCCAGAAGGGGCAGTTTGCACCATCACCCTTCTGTGAAAAAGGGGCTTTCACTATCAAGGACAAGCTATACAGTGCTCATTACACTTGAAAACAGAGGCCAGTAAGCAGAAGAGTGTGAGGGAATGTTTCCAGTCCAGGATAACATGCTCTTAAAATCACACGTTTCCCCTAGTGACAGTTAAAATCTGCCCCTAGCTCTTCTCCCTGCCTCTGCTGTCCTATCATCCCAGACCCCTGCTGCTCCTGCTTACCAGGGTGGGTGATGCTCCCATTCCAACTCAGCAAAGCCCCTGATGTGTTCCCAGCCATGGTACACTCTCCATGTGCAGCACTTGCTCTTTTGGTAGCTCACTGGGCTCCTCTCCAGCCTCAGCAGGGAATGTACAAAAATGGATTTAAGGCATGTTCACATGTTCCCACTGTCAGAGCTTTCACCACACAATACTGTATAAATAAAATCATCTGCCTGCTCTCCTACTACATCTCTGATTCCACTTGCATTTCAGTGCATGTGAGAAAGCTTCTAAACTGAAATAGATCTAGTCAGCATATTTAAAGTGAAATACACAGAATTGCAAGCTGAGAGATGAAGCAAACATCCAGATATGCTGTAGCTCAGATGAAAACAGAAAATCCCCAAAGCAACTGGAGTGTTTGCTGCCATTTGTCTACATTATCCCATTGCTTGCTAATAAATTGCCCAGCACTTCCCACTGTAATATCACATTGACAATAGCATATGAAGTCATAAAGTTAGCCTTTTAGGCTGCAATTTTTCAAGGCAGCCTTCTATCTCAGCAGGAACATTCTCCAGAAAACCTCAGCCAAAACAGTCGACTAAGGTACAAGAATGAAATTAGAGGAAAAAGAGGATTTCTGCAGGCTGAATGTCTCAACTACTTTTCCTTTGAAAAAGTGTCACACCCGTGTTTTTGAATAAGCACTATGGGCTGGTGAGACAAGTGATCATTTCCTGCAGGACACATCTGTGAAAACCTGTTAGGCAATCAACCCAAAAAGATCCTAGCAGTTTGCACATACAGAAAATGATAGGTTTCAGAAGCACAGCATGGCTGGGATTGCCGGGGCTCTGGCAGAACTTCTCTACTACGACAGAAGTACCGAGTGTTGGTTCGAGAAATCTCAAGAATGAACAGTCTGTGGAACAGCAAAAAATACAGTAGCCATGGAAGGGGTCTGAAAATTATGCCAAGCATCAGAAGGGGGAAGGCAGCCTCACTGTGTTTGCTTTGAGTGACCTCCTGGCTTAAAACGCGGCTTTTCGACCGGGACATTTCTCCGCCTGTTAGCCCACCTCATTATCCCAGCAGCCACGAGTACAATGGCAAAATACCACAGGCAAAATACCGCAGAGCTGGCCATGGGGTGAGCTCCGGCTGGGCAGGGCCATAGGCCGGGTCCGAGCCCACGCTGCGCACAGGGCTGCCCACAGCAGCAGATCCGTGCTGCAGAGGCAGCCCTAAACTGTCTGCATCTCCCGCCTCCCTCACCTTCTCTCACAACCTGGGGATATGTTAGCCTGGCAATTCTTTACTTACTGACCAGAGAGCCTTTGGACAGTTTAGTGACGGTTTTGTACTAAGAAACTTCCTGTCTCTTGAAATCCATTTTCAGCTAACACTAATCGTTTGCAGGAGAAAAATATTTAAAATACGCCAAAGAACAGTTGCAGAGCTTTGCAGCTCGCTAGCTCATAGCCT
The DNA here is from genome assembly GCA_014706295.1 of Lycocorax pyrrhopterus obiensis. Lineage (NCBI taxonomy): Eukaryota > Metazoa > Chordata > Aves > Passeriformes > Paradisaeidae > Lycocorax > Lycocorax pyrrhopterus. The sequence continues at coordinate 22,612,222 of JACSVZ010000006.1, forward strand.
GCAAATGATACTTGGTCTTCACCTTATGACATAGTTCTCTGCTTAAAATAAGAATATCCAAAGCAGCTTTTATTAATTTCTTTGCTGGCACACGACGTTTCACCCGCTATGTGTGCTGGCTCCTGCAGCGGGAGGCTGGGGCCAGGTGGCGCATCTGAGTCGCTGCTCCTGGGCACGGGACCTGCCTGCCCCAGGCCACTGCTGACACGAGTTTGGTAGTCTCAGCTTCAGCTTACTGCGGAGGATACGAGGGGAAGTACAGCAGGGCAAACCTAGCCCATTGTGATTTTAGAAGGATAGTTGGCATGGGAAAGGTAAGCAGAAATCTAGCACCCTCCTTCCACAGGGAAGGCAAGGATGCAATCCCTGCGAGGCAGGGAGACAACTGTAAATGCGGCATTACTTTGAGAACAGCACACTTACTCAATACAGCAGCCAAACCTCATAAAAGTGCTTCCATGAGACTTAACACCACCAAAAAAAAAAAAAAAAAAAAAAACCAAAAAAAACAACACCACCAAGAGATTTAGTTATCAAGATTTGAGATTTATCTATCAAGATTTATCTATAGAGAAGAGATTTATCTATCAGGAAGGTTTTGTTAGCCCTGCTTTGCACCCCCCACCTGCAACACAGGCACTTAGATGATGCAATCTTAATGCCAGTTCTTTCCAGGAGCTTGTTTTACTGTTTCCAGGTACATTGACATATGTTAAAGATCACACATGACCCAGGTGCTTGCCTAAGTTAAATCTCTCCTCCTGCACAGGGAAAACTCTCTTAACTGGTTGTGGCAACAGAACATCTTTCATATCACTTCTGAAAATGCCACACTCAAATCAAAATGACTCCAGGAAAGTCAGCAGCTTTCACAGGTAAATGTGACATAACGCCTGCAAATACACCTTAGAGCTGAATTTCTGTATAGAGAATCACACAAAACAGTGGGGAATAAATGTCATTGCCAGGCAACAAGTAACAGAGGAACTTTCTGCCAAATCCCTCCAGCACTGTTTGTGATATGGGGAGAATTAATTTTAAGAATATGCAAATGGCAGCATGAATACACTGACAGGCTCAGACTTTTTTTGGTTGTTGTGACCGTCCCGGAGGAAAGGAATTATTTGGCACATGTTCTTCCGCTTCTCCTTTTTTTAACCCTGACCAGAAAACAGTGAGTTCTATCAGGTTTTTATCCAGCTTGCAGGTAAAGGGTTACAGATTCTAGGAAGTATTAAATACAAACTTTAAAGGATTTTATTTTCATCTACAGTCACATGATGCCTTAATACCCAATGACACTAACTACAGTGTCTCATTAAGAGGTCATGCAAACTCCCAAGCTAAACAAGGCATTCTTACATATTTAACATTCAAATGCAGAAGCCAAGCTAAGCCATGGAAGATTGTAATCAGGAAAAGCTACACTTCCTGATCCACACAAAAGCTAAAGGTAGGAAAAGTTCTTTTAAACTTTTAACATTGTGCTTTCTAGAGAAACTGTTTATAGGGCATATTTTGTACTCTCTTTCTTTTGTACTTTTCAAAATACTGCAAGAACATTATCCTGAAAATATCTGATCTCACTTGTTCCACCTGTTGTAGAGTCAGGATTGTTTTTACACTCAGAAATACAGCTGGCTCAGTGGAAATTCAAAAACAATTTTTAAGTCAAATCTATTTAAAAAGCAAACATTTTTAAAGTTCTCTTAGTTTTTGAAATGGTTGAGTTGGAGTATGTGCGGTGAAGGAGGAGTTAATATGTCTTTGATATCTGAAATGAAGGGATTTAGAACTCTTCTAACTTCCTTATATCATGAATTGCACATTGTTTCAGTCACACTAATCCAAGTGTATTTTAAAGGATTTGGCTTCCTCACTGAACTTACATGATTTCTAAATTCCCCTCCTAGGATTTGGTACATTTAAAAATAAAATCTTACAAAAGCAAATGAAAGACAGGTGGAGAGTACTACAGTGCTCCATAAAAGGAGAGAAAAATTACAAAATAGGGAGTAAGAGGAAAGTCAATTAAAAGTCAGTTTATTTTAAATCGAGAATTTAAATTGCATTAAAGCCTATCGGTTTTCACATGGAGTGATAAAGTTTCACTGGCAATTGCTGGCGATATTGCAGGAGCTATTTTTTTTTTACTTGTGCTGAAGGAGTTTTCCAGGCTACAGCGTTAGCATTTTTATTACAAAGATCTTTTTCTCATTACAATTTTCTTTAAACTGTAATTGTTTTCAGACAGTTTTCTAAATACTCGGTATTTTAATGCCTTTGTAGGAATTTAGTTAAAGACTGCATACAATAGGGTTACAGAATCTAAATTTACTAAAAGATCTCTAGTGCATCATAGGATTGCCACATCCTGAGGATTCCCACTGCACAAAAGCAACAAGTGATGTTCATTGTTTTGCTCCTACAATGGTTGGGTGTTGATGGCTAGCAATGCAATTTTTCCACAGTTCATTCTATAAAACAAATCTCTTTTTCTTCTTTCCACATAATGTTAGGAGATACTAAACAAGTGGAGAATAATAATACCTGAAGGAACTTGCTTCAGATAAGCTCTGAACTTTCTTTGGAAAAAAAAAAAGGGGGGTTGTCATTACCAGTATTTAAAATAAATTTGAGTCCAAACAAGTTTACCAGTGGCACTTCAGAAAATTGTCATTAACTTTCAGAGTGCCCATCTTGAAACATAGTAGGTCTCATGTTGAGGAGGGCCAAGACCCAAGCACAGCCTAGATCAGCCTGAGCCATGAAGCATCTCTTTATCAAATTCACTGTACCAACATCCTGACAGAGTCACTCACAACTGTGCCAGTAGGAGCGTAGCAAAAAACAACTACACTTTAAAAGAACTGCTCTAAATTTACTATAACTGACTTCTGAGCCTATATTATTTACAAAAATCTATTTAGAAACTCCTGTAGATAAGGGGCTTATTTGCTAAGCTACATTTATATGTTAGGAGAGTGAGAGGAGCACCCCAGCTCCCAAATAAACAGCCAACTACAGGCTTTCACTGAGAGGCACATTGCACCCAAAACACCAAAAGCAGCCTGCCGTGGCCAGTCTCTTCTAAGAAATGTTTGTACAAGTTGCGTGTGTCGTGGTAAACCAGCTCTTAGTAGCTCAGTAGTTAAATTCGTTGATTAATTACACAAAATGTCTTTGTAGTGTGGAAGGTACAATGCACACTGAAGTTACTCTGTGACCAAAAAGACATTTTGGCCATTGAATGAGAAGGAGCCTTAACTCCTTTCCTAAAGAAAGGAATACAAATGAGGCACTTGCTGTCTAGCACTCTAGTAGTTCAGATGGTTTTTATGCCCACAATTTTACCCTTAGTGCAGGAATTTGTACTGCTCTAATTATTGCCTTTATTTTTTTCTGATGAAACAAACCAACCTATTTTCTTGCTCTGTCAAATCAATATAGAATCAAATGTAGTGTTGTTTCACAGGGAAGACACGCAAATCAAATACTCCTGCTCATAATCAAAAGAAGAGAGAGGTTCTTGGAAAATCAGATAATTGGAGGCCCAAGGGAGAATTTTTCTCTAGACTTTTGGGGAAAGCCAAGCAAATATGAAAATCAAAACACTATCAGAAGTTTAGAATAGTTTTCTCTTTACCCCAAAGCTAAGACAAGCATTGATCAAAAGCTAATCCAGATCTTCCAGTTTGCAGATCTCAGGGAATTTGTACCACATTTAAGGCTAATATTGAAAGTCAACCAGATGATTTTTGCACAGCTCTAGGTAGGTGGGAAGATAGAACAAATCTTCAAGTGAAGGGAATCATGACTTCCTTCCTTGGAAAGCCTGGTTAAAAGTGGTTCACTGTGCAAGGCAAATATTTGTGAGTATTGAGGCCCTTCTTTAACCACACTGTTGTTTGTACTTGCACTCAAGGAAACAAACTTGCTAAAAGTATTTGCTATCAGACTGCTGAATGAAAGCTAAGGGAAGTCTTTCTTCACATCTTTCAGGAAGGGATGGTTTTTTGCTGTGTTTGCACTGTATCCAGTTAAACATGGCCTCTGCATTGTCTACATCTTTCACTGATACCGTTTCACAAAGGACAGGGCGGGGCGTGGGGGAAACACTCAACCCACTGAAACGTGATGAAATGTACTCAGGCAATAAGTACTTGTTTGGAGCTTAAAATTTCTCCTTCAGACCCTGTCTTTCTGAGGATTATATATGATCACCTGTGAGCAGAGTATTCCCATGCCTTCCACACAGCAATCATGGTGGGGAGGGCATGGGTGGCCAAGTCCCACTGCTCCTTAACCAGGACCACCTCATTTAGCACCTGATCATGCTGGAGAACCAATGTCAAAACTTCATGCCCAAGCAATGATGCATGAAAATGGTTGATTTTTGCTGAGCTACAGAAGAGTGCTGGCAAGCAGGATTTATTGCTAAGGAGAATAGGTATAAAACACAATGTAGTTTTACTTATTGAAAGTTTGATATCAAAATGGACAAAATAAATGAGTTACAGTAGAAAGGTCAAAAGGGATTGTTGGAAAAGGGAAAGAAAAAGGCAGCAATTCTCCTGTGAGCTCTCCTCTGGGTCTCTTTCACTTAGACATATGGAGGAACTTTAAAATTTTATTAAGAACCGAATACATTGCTTAGAAACCAAACATTTAATCACTTACAGCAGGAAGCAGGGAGAAAAAAGGCCAAAGTTGGGGTTTTTCTGTGTGCCTTTTTTTCTGTCTGCCATTTTTATACAAGTTTATTTAACTCCCTTTTTTTCACTTTTATTACAGATGTTTGCTGCAAAGGCACAGATGCATTATGGTTAGAAAAATATTCCTGATTGAATATTCTATTATTAATTCACACAAGTTACTTTTTCATTTAGGATAGCAAGGAGGAGTAAGCCTTCTCCTTGGGGCTTACTCTTTTTAATGTTACCAGCTTGACCTGGCTCAACTTTGCATCACTTCCAACTTTTTAATAGAGTTGTGTTTTTCTATTAAAGAGCAGCTAGTTGTATGATTTTATGTAAATGAGGTCCAATGCCTTGCTATTGCAGGCAATCTGATTTTCTGAAAGAGCTGAGTAACAAGCACAAGTGTACCCCATGTCAAGGATAACACACACCCAATGACTGAAAACCCTTTCAGTACAAAGTCGACTCTGGGAACTCTTCTCACTGGTTCCAGTGGGAACAGTATCAAATCTTCACATGGCCAACAGAGGACAGGAGAAAAGAAATAACCTGGTAAAATAACCTGATACCAGTGCTGCTGGTGCTACCCAGCACAGTGCTGCCAGCAGAAACAGCATGGCAGCAGCACAGGTTTGCCTGTGCTGGACAGACACTCACCAGACCATAACAAAACAGATTATTTCACATCTGCCCAATCTGCCATACTCCGAGCAGGTGCATCTGGATGTTAAGGCACTTTTCCAGGCAGGTTAGCATTGATGTCCTCTGATGATACACTCTGATGCAGAGTATCTGACAGCAGCTTTCAGGCAGGAGAGGCAGGGAGTGACCCAAATGAGCCATGTGGAGCCACATGTCCACAGTCCTGAAGACCCGCAAGACTGTAGGTCTGTTCCTCCCCTAACTACCTACCTTCCCCACTGAATTTATTGCAATGACTGTATGTGTTGACTGGACTGTATTTCTTACACTCACTTCCCCCTTCAACCCACAGCCTCTTTGAAACCCTATTTTATCAGCAGTAGATTTGGGAGTGCCCAGTTTTATCTACCTGAGCACCTTTATTAAGAACCTGAGCTTTGTGCAACAGCCTAGGATGCAGAAAGCACCACCTATACCCTGGCACAGCCACCCAGCAATTTCCTCCTCTCCCTTCTGGGCTGTGTGCTCCTTCCCACAGCCGAGCTGGTGCAGAAATCCCCCCACCAGGACCCAGGCGTGCTGTGCCAGGGCACCTCCCAGTCCTGGGATTGCAGGCCATAGCCAATCCAGACTCTCTTGCCAGCTGCTCCACTTGCCCAGCCAGTGAATCCATGCTGTCCCACATGCAGTACAAGAAGTTTATTACCTCCAAAAATTGTGTTATACACTCTTCCTCTCTCATGGCAAGCAAGCTTGATAGCAATCGCATCAACGTGACTTTAACACTACACATTTCCATGGAGCTATTCTTCTCATCTACTTCTGATCTACTCACACTAAAAGAAGCCTAAGTCTCAGGCTAATTCATGCTTTTGAAGTAAGCTGGCAGTCTTGTTCACTTACAGCTCAGTGGAAAACAAGCAGTTACTGTGAGCTGTCAGGAACCTGAATCAAGCTTTGTTAAGGCCTCCTCTATCTCTATTTTTGGTTTGGGTGTGGCATGGAAAAAACAATATTTACCATCTCAGTAGCTGTGCCCTTTGTGTATTTGTTTTTATATTCCCTTTCCCCATGTGAATTTAGCAGATGTTGCACAGCTTGGTATCAGCCCTGCATTTTGTTGTCAGAGTGCGTGCATGTCTCCACTGAACATTAGTAATGAATAGGCTATGTCTGCACAGAAAAGATAATACAGATTCAGCTGCCAGGCACCATTTCAGGGGCAAATGTGGATAAAGGCATAAGCACCAAGAACACCATAAGATTTCATTTTCAATGTAAATGAAACAAAAACTACAGACATCAGCCCTGAATGGAAGGCTAACAGGGGCCCGAGGAGCTACTGCCATGTACCATGTCCAATTTTTGTCTTTAACATCTCTTTTTAAATTAAAATCACTTGAGAGTATTTTCCATTGCTTTGGATGAATGCACACAGATTGCTAAAAGGCTAGTTCATATTTACCAATATACATTAAAAACTAATGCTCAGTTCGATTATCCCATTCGATTATCCTTCTATAAAAACATTTCCATTCACTTTATGTTTATATAGAGTAAAAACACAGGGATTTGCTAGGGTAGAGATGATCAAAAAACCTCAAAGACAGTTTAAGAAAACAGAGGAAAGCCAAGGGCAAAAAGCTAGATGCTAGGGAAAGGTCAGCTTGCTGCTTTCACAGCCAATACCAGCACCTGGTATCCATCGAACTACAGCCTCAGCTTTCTTTCATTTCCCTGCCATCCTTCCACAATAAAGCTTTACAGTGGCACCACTGAAATCAGTGGCTGGACTTCCCTCCTGGAGAGTGAGAGAGAACCCATTTATCCCAGAGCATATAGCTACCCAGATTTTCCATGTGGGGGAAAGCCAAGTTTGAGAAGCAAGGAGATAAATCAGCCCCCATCTCTGGGTAGCAGGCAGAATTTGAATCCAAGTCTCCTAAATGCCCTAAGAGCCAAACCTGCCTCTAGAGACTAACACTCTTTAAAAATCCAACCCAGTGACTTTCTTGTCACAGGGCAATATGTCAGATTGACCAATAAATAAAGTTCCAACACAAGCAGCAGGTATTTGTTTTATGTGTGACCTGAGACACACCATTTATAGTCATTGGAACAAGGAGTTCTGCTGGAAATGTCAGCCTGTTGTTAGCATACAGCATTATAACATCAGAACAACTCCACAGGCAAAACACAGTCCAGCAAATTACACCTGATAGCGCAATCTTCATTGGTAATTTTGGTGAATATAGCCCATTCTTTTGCACAGGATTAAAAGAATAAAAAAATTACTATGCTATCTTGATGCCAGACATACTAAGTCTTTTAAGGCAATGAATCCTTTCCTACAGTTTTCAAGTATTGTTTTACTGAGGACTAAAAAAGGTTGCAAATGCAATCAAGATCAGCAATTCAATACTACTACAGAAATGCAGTTGTATTACACTGCTATCTCACCATTATCACATTTTAGCAACATTTGGACCTTTTTGATGCAGTGGTCAATACTTTGGATCTGCCTTGTACTGAGAAATAATTATTGTAATTATAACGAAAAAGCTCTTTGCTCTTGTTCACGCAATTGTTGTGTCTAATCATTCCCTTAACCACCCATCATCACTCAATGTCTGTGAAGGAAATTGGTTTAAAATAACCAAATGGAAAATTCACCTGCACTCTAAAGAGCTCTAGATTAAATTATCTGTATGCTTTACACTTTAATCTAAGTGCTGTATTTAAAAGCAAAGAAAACCTCTTTGAATCAAGAAAGAACTCATGTAAGAGAAAAAGTCATATCACACAGAAGTATTAAAGTATTTTATTAAAGTATTGTATCAGAGTAATCACTTGAAAATTTTTGAGTGTGACTTCTAATTGTTTTCACTATTTTTCTGTTTTAAAAGGGTTGTTATCCATTTTCACAGTCTTCTGTAACTATGCTTTTCTGCTCTCTGCTGACCAATCTTTATGTGAAGTGCTCAGGAACAATGAGGTTAAAAAACACATCCTGGTGTGTTTCCCACACTTGTTAAGGAAAAGCAGTATTGTGTAGGAGAAGCATCTTGAGCAGTGAAACTGGGGGAAAAGACACTCCCTTCCCCACCACTACTCCCCCAAAAAAGGGTGAAGGGAAAATAAATGCATCAGGTGTATTAATAACTTTCAGGCTCTGTCTGATCTGAAAGAAGACACAGACAAAATCTGATAAGGAAGCTGACTGATATGGCTTATAGTGTTTTAGAAGGATTCCTAATTTTAGTGTGCATATTTGATCCTTCTCAAACATCCCCACAGCTTCCTAGGTCTAAGCAGTTCTAGATTACAGGCTGCAAGTTCATCTCAGAAATAACTGCCTGAGCCAGGCACACCCCAGCCTTACCACTCACTCAAATACCTGATAATAAACAATTGGTGCCCCTAACATGCCAGGCATTTATGTGAACTCTGGACTACCATTACCTGACACAACTAATAATATTACTACTTTGCTCACAGAATAAACCAAATTTGCTCCCACAACATATTAAATTCTTCTGATGTGGAAAGCATCTTCTCCAGGTGTCACAGTGCAAGCCATATAACTTATCTGGATTTCATGTTATGATCCAATTAAAAAGCAACAAGGATAAGGAATAATGATGAAAGTGATAAAATTATTTTTATCACCATTTCCATACAGAACAACTGGATGAGGTTTGTTTTTTAAAATGAGCAAAATCAATTTTTTCTTTCAAACCTGAGTCTTCTGCACCAAGTATATTGTTCTCCAGGTTTTACTTTTAAATTCTCAAAATCCATTCTTTTGTGTATGCCTTAGCCCAAACATTGTGCCTTGTGCATAGCTGTCTGATTCTCAGACCTGTTAGGAGCTATGAATTTGGGCAGGTGGCCAAGCTGTTAATTCATCGTCTTCTATCTCTTGCCAGGAAAATACAGGTTTTGCCTGAACAATGAATTAATAGCACGTGCTTTGTGGGTCATACCTACTCCTTTGTGTAGGACTCACTTTGGGCTAGCAGTAACAAACCAAGGCTGTAACTCTTGCAAACTCAAGCTATTTATAAACAGGTTTCAGTATCTTTTCTTTCTGTTTGCATTCCAATTTGAAAATCCACTTATAACCTTGAAATCTTCCCAAAAGAGTTTTCAGGTTTTCAGCCACAACAAAAAAACCTTTTTTTCCTCTATCCACCTAAATTTTCTTTGAAATACTGAAACCAATATTGTCTCTTTTCCCTGTGGGCTCTGTTTGCCCTTCAAGGAGCTAAAGTTTCATATTTTCCCCCCAAATCTATTGATTCTTTAGCCTGTTAAGCTGCCACACATGTTAAAATTGCCTTTGTCAAACAATTATGATGTCTGTAAACCACTGATTCTTCTTATTTTCTGAAATTCTTTTCCATTCTCTATATCATCCTAGCTTGATGAGAAAAAGGCAAATGTGCAAAAAAGCTGTTTCATAAAGCCAGTATTTGAGATGAGCCCCAGGAGCATGGCTTATTGCAAACCTGTGGTTTGCACTGCTGTAACAGTTGCATTAAATGAGTATTTGTTAGCATAACCTAAACCAGACTGAATTTCTCAAAAGTACATTTAGGACAAATAATCCAGCAGTGGTATGCTCTGTGTTACGGGGCTTGTATCGTTCAGTATCACGCCATGAAAGAGCCTAGATTTGTATGTTCTGCTCTTGACATGAAATAAAGTTAATCATAGACTGAGATTTCTTTGTTCAGTACAATAGATTTTTTTCTGGCCTGTACAATTCTAGTTTATCTCACATTCCTACAACCTGCAATATTGCTCTGTCCACAGAACTCACTGTGCAATGCAGTGCTAACAGCTTACCTAGATACTGGCACAGATTCTCTAACCCAAGGACTGAGTCTCCAAGAGCCTCCTGTATTCTAGATTTGGCCTTCTGTTTCCCAACCTGTACAAGCCTATTATTATCCTGCAGGATTTGTACTTTATTCAGGTTGTTTTGGTTTTCCTCATCTCCATGGCATTCCCAGCATAATATTCAAAGATATTATAAAAAAAGCCTTTTGTGCTCCATATAGAGTTTCCTGACTAAGGCTCTGGAAAAGAAAGTTTCTTGCAAAAGAAACTACATGATTAAATACACTACTTCCCAGTAAAAGTCATGTTCCTTCTCCCAGACAAAATGGAAAGGTTAACTCCATCAAGGCCTGCAGGTACAGAGTCTTCATGCCCGAAACTTCCTCTTCACACAGCTTTTGCAACTCCTTTGACAGAAGGAAAATTAAGTTTAAATTGGCAAAGACCCTATGCATTTATGCCAGGAAAATCCCACACAATTTGAAATTAATCAATAGCACAGAAACCCCCTCCCACCTACCACATGGAACCCAGTCTCCAGAAATCTGCAGCCTCTCTCTATGGTGGTATTTGAAATAAGCATGTTTGCAGAACTAGCTTCACCCTCCTACCATGCCACCTTCCCACACAGAAAGATCTTTTGGTACTTTCCTCCCATGGGAAAAATAACACACCTATGTGGAAAATAAAGGCTAGAAATGCCTGATTTGAGAAAATCTTCTCTTTATGGAGCCAATTCTCTTTTCTCTCACTGAAAAACACTATCTCTAGTCCAGCAAAACACAACACAAATATGATTTAGCCTTCATGTCAATAAACCTTTTTGAAAGGCCTGGTGAGAAAGGCTTGCCTTAAACAGAGCCTGAGCTCCATCCTACTACCTTTTCCAGGCACTCCTTTTGCTTTCCAGGAGGCCTGAAGATCTCCTTATGGAAGCAAGATTGCAATTGATTACCACAAAGTTTTCCACGAATGGCCTTTGTGAAGCATCCAGGTGAGACGCCTGGAAGTCTCCGAGGTGTTTGTTACTCACAGCGTACACTTACCCAGCTCCCATTACACTTCAGGGTTTTGCTCCCTCCCTTCCTGCAGGATTTCCCCATGTAAGGACGCTATAGGTACCTTGTCTCTGAGCTACCATCAGGGGTTTGCAGCATTTCCTTGTTTTGTTACAGCAGCATCTACAGGCACTGTAAGTGATAAAGGCCTCACTGCTTTGGCTGTCCCAGAGACGCCTAATAACACATAACATATTTAAACATTTATAGATTACCTAGACTGTTCCAGACTGGATCCAGACTTCTGGCACATCCTTGTTTTAGGGAGGATGAGGAGGCACAACCCAATCCCATCTTGCTTATTATTAAAGAATACATTATCCTTGAGAAATAAATGCTCTGGATTTTAATCCCTTTGGGTTTAGGAGGCACATAATTGCAGGTACCTGAAATCCCAATTGATGTGTGTCATCAGGAGGTTATCGCACAACCAGTGGTGACCACTGCCTCATGCGGCTTTGGCAGCAGTGGGTTCCAGTGTCTGCACTGGGCATGAGGTGGCTCAGAGCTCACCCAGAGCAGCAGGGACTCTCCAAAGTCAAGGAAACACCAGGTTTGTGAACTTTAAGTTGCTTTGGATAATGTGGCTGTCAAGCTGCCTGGCTCAGACAGAAGGGATCTACCAGTAGCATGCTGCTGTCAAGCCCAGTGACAGGACTTAACACAACCAAACAGATTTTGCCAGGCAAAGTCTTATGTGTAAAAACACTAATATCCCACACAGCTAGGTAGGAAATTGTGGATTGTTCTGCCATGGAGTGGCTCTCGGCTGCAGTTGGAGCTGGACTGGAGCTGTGTCTCACGGACAACTCCTGCGGTGCACCCGCTACTAGAACAGAGAGCACAGGCAGGCAGTGCCAGCAGGAACTGGACTGCTGGGAGTTAGTCAGGCCTGTTAATCACAAAGCTGTCCTCCCCAGTCCTTGCTCCACCCAAAACACACAGGTAATTTCCCTCATACTGATGTTTGCCACCTGTTTCCTTCTTCTTAGGCTTTGCCTATGGAGATATCATTTCCCAAGTTTCCATGCTTCTTTCATGTTTGAAAGTCTTTCTACTGTCTGGAAAAGTAATAAATGAAAAAAAAAATCACAGGTCTTTCAGATCTTTCAATATAGCTTGAACTAGCCAAGCTTTGTTCCTTTTGTGCAGCATCACATGCAGAGTGCTCCTTTCCAGAGGCAACAATAGCGAAGAGTTTTCACTCTCCCAGTTCAGGCTTCAGCAGTGCTGGTGTTTTAACACAATGTCGCAAGTACAGGCATATTAAGCCACAGGCTTGTTTTGCCAACTCCCATGTTGGTTTTTGGCTATTAAACACCACCTGAATAAGGAACTAACAAACACAACTTTTGTTACAGGAAGAAAGGAGGAAATCAGCAGAGAGCTTTCTCTCTGTCTCACCTCTGGGGAAAACCACTCCTCCCTATTGTCAGGGGCCACTTCAGTGCTGCACTCAGAGCCAGGGGGACACCTTAGAGACACCCTCAGCTCCAGCTGTCTCAGGGCAATGAAATGGTTTCTGTAGGTGTCAAGGCCTCTGATCACAGGCTCTCACCTTATGAACTCGGGTCAAACTCTAGCCACAGCAGACTGGTGGTTTTTTCAGCACTTTTGTTCATTGTGAATCTTCAAATTCACTTTTTTCTGTTGAATACATACAGCATAAAGGATAGGTGAGAAAAGGCCTGACTCTTGGCAGCAGTTCAGCATCACAGAAATTTAATTGTGACAGGAAACTACACAGGAAGTCACTCATAAGTCACTTTTGCAAAAACATTTTGCTACAGAGAAAATAAAAACATACAGCTTGATACAATTAAAGGATTTTAGGAGGCAATATGCCAGATAGTACAGTGTGAAAAGGCTTTCTTTCCTGTAAAGGACAAAAATATCTTATTCCTTCAGACCCCTTCCTTACCTCAGCACAATGAGACAAGTAGACTGATCAGATAGCAGAAGGGCTAGGAGAGCACTGACTAAATTTTTATGCAGATTTGCCTGTCCATAGCAGCTGAAACGAATTCCGATGTCTTTTTGACATGAACAAGGCAGGATCTGACAGAATCTAGCAGCTGTCTGCATCTCCATTTGTAACTCAACCACTTTCCCGTCACTTCACCATCTCATCTTTCCAGAACTGTGATCCAAACTGGGACAGCAGCCCAGTTGGATATCAAACTGGGAAGGAGCACAAAAACTAAGCCCTGATATCTTTTCCAGGGGCCCAAGAACCTCAAGGTTCTCTCAAATAGGTAAAGACCATCACAAGGATCATGCTATGGAGTTAAAGGGGAAATGGTCTTTTCACAAAGAATTTTAAAAAGAAACCACAAGAAAATTATGTTTTCTCAACCAGAACAAAGCTACATCTTTGTGGCTTCTGTAAATCAGATTTACCTTTCCCCACTCATCCTTATTTACACGTGCTATTTGAAAAAAAATATGTACAATAAATAGGAATGCCTCTAGATGTCAAAATCTGGGAAGTGTATATGGTGAACCACCACAACAAAAGACCTAGAACACTGCAGTGCAAGGGACAGCACAGGCTCTTACAGGCTCCAGTCCCTGGTCCACACAAGCATCCCTGGCAGTAGAACCTGAGAAAGAGTCTAAACAGCTGAGAGGAAAAAAAAGTCCTTATTGGAGGTAATATCTATTCTTAGTTCCCATAAATCACTTAGGTCCTCAGTTAAATGTGATTTGTAAACGAAAAGCACTGCATCATTATTTGCTTTGGGATGCACAATAGACCTCCAGGATTTTATCTGATTTTAACATTAAAAAAATAGGTTTTGTCAAAGCTGAGGAACCATCCATTTCAAGAATGCAATCACATGACTGAAGGACTGGTGTCAGTCATCTCTGAGTGCATTGCAGAAAAAGGAAGTGTTTGCTAGACTTATCCATCCTCAGCAACTCCAAAATTTCAATAAAGCTCATTCAAGGTGTGATATACAGCATTTGTGAATGTAAAATCAAAAGAAACACTGAGTAATAATAACCTTTGCATTGTGTTGTCTGCTTAAAATCCCTGGAATACATACAAATCACACCATTTAGTAAGTTAAAACTACAACAGAGAAATAAATACCTGAATTTCAGACCTTCTTTACATAGGAAGTGATCAAAGCCTGCAAACAGGGAGGATGTCTCTCACCATTTAAAACTATCCCTTTGGTTTCAATCCTGTATATGCATTTTGCAAGTAAATACCAACACCTACCAAGGAAGGCAGTCTCACACCAGCACACGACAGGGGTCTCTTGGCACTGGAAATGTGACAATCCAGCCTGTGTTAAATGCCACAGTAGCATTGCTTCTGCTGCAAAACCATTGCCAAAGCACCTCGTGGAAACACCAATATGTACTACACACAGCTCTAAAAAAAGGGTGGTGTTGCACTGGCACAGTTAAACTGAAGCAATTCTGTACATAAGAATGATGTACTGATTTAAAACTGGATTATTTATTAGTTTATTTTTGTTTCACAGCAGTGCCATTTCTATGGCCAAAGTATGCTTCAGGCTTAAATAATTGTTTGGATTGTCGGTCTTACAGGATTAGTGGTGTTAAATGAAGGAATGGGTTGCAAGAAAAAAGTGATTTCATGCTTTGAAAAGAACTTTTATTTATTTCAAAGGCTTGGAACCTAGAACCATCACTCCATAATCTTATTCAAATGTTGATGTCATCAATGCATTTTAAATCAGCATTTAATTAGGTTAAATAAAGAAAACAGAAGCTGCTGAACAAAGCCCAGTAAGAATTTCTATTTCTAGATAAAGCTGCTTAAAATGCAGAACCAATTCTGCTAACTGTGGGATGTGATGCACACGACTGAGTTTATAGGTGTTTAGTGAGAGTTTGTGCCACTTTTTGTGTCACTGTGAGCAGTCAGCACAAAGAGAATGATATAAATATAGAAGAGTGGGCCTATAACTTCTATTCCTAATTGAAAAACTGCACATATATATATATTGCATAAGTCATATCCAGCAGCATTTGCCCTGGGCTGCAACAACGCTTACTTTCCTTCTATAAAGGTTCATCTGCCCAAATCAAAAAAGTCGTTTTCAAGTTTTTCTAGCTCAAATAAGCATATAGACAAGGCAAGATTTAGGGAACATTTCCAGTATTTAAACTCTGTCAATTAAAAGTGCTGTACCCAAATCCCATCCAAGCCAAACATGATCTTAAGAAAGCTGAATTGTATCAGTGTGGAAATCTGTAGCAGAAAGAGAAGAAATAAAAACTAGGTCAGTCGAATTGAATTGCAGTAGCTTGTCTGAAAAACACCTTTGCTACCCACTTTGAAAAGGCATTAGAGACCACATTAGGCAACTGCTTTGATTTCGAAAATCTTCATTACTGCCTGCTTTGCTGAAATTACTTTCAAAATCATCTTTGCTACTCCTGCTTTGCTTAGAGGACTCACTGCTGATGCCGCCTCCTGAGCTTTTATTTGTCTGAAGGACGAAAATAATGCCAATGTTACAGCTAGAACTTTCAAATGGATGAGGAGAAGCCAGCTTCAGCAGGATTTTATGTGCCTTTTAGGCCCTTATGTGAACACTAAATTTTAACAAAAAACTCCCCAGAGGAGGTGCCCCACCACAGCCTGTTCTCTGTGTGCACAGAAATCAGAAGGAGAAAAGGGTAGAGCTATCTACTACTTTGGCAACGGGGTTTTCTGGCCTTTGGGTACAGCTTGACACCTCCCACACACAAGATGGGGAACTTCAGGAAAGCAGTAAGCATTGATAAGCCTCATATTAGCACTTCACCTCACTGACACCTGCTCCTGTCCTGGCTCTCCATGACTAAGTGCTCCTGCTGCTCCGATGCAGACGCCAGAGAGCTGTCAGCCAGCCTCCCCTGGATTGCAAGCCCCATCCCCTAGATGTGACAGGAGTGTTCACACTGTGGGTGCAAGTATTTCATAACAAATAGTAAGCCAAACATATGTGCCATTTTTAGCAAGGCTCAATTACACCGATTACTGATGTAAGACGAGCTACCTAAATGTACGTCAACTACAGACTAAGGGCCCATCCATTTGTTCCACTCTTTGTCAGTGGAACAGTATCAGTCTCATACTTCTGAAGCAAGACAAAACCTGGTTCCACTCTCTCAAGAAAAACACATTCTCAAAAGGAGGATGCACCCTACCGGAAGCAGAAGGAAGAAGCAGCAGTCACTGGAATTCACTTATCTTTCTAGAGGAATGTACATTATTAAACATTAAATTTGGTTGTGTAGGACTTTCCACAGTCTAACTACAGTGAGTAGGATTATATCTGTATATATATATGCATATAACAAAAGTGAAGAGGAAAAACTGCTCCCAAGTCTGTGTTTCCTGTGTAGCACTGAGGATTTAAAATGTTATCTGAAGCACCTCTGCTTCACACTGGCTCATTCTTTTATTGTGTCAGTGTAATATTCACACAATTACGAACTATAATGAACAAGTCCCACTCTGAAATCTGAGTGTAGCCTAAAGGCTACATATGTTATCCAAATATATAACGGAATGCTAAGCACATGGGGATTCTTTCAACCACAAATTTACTTAATTACAAATATTCCTAATGTTGCAATAGAAGCATAATGTTCAACTAATTATAGCTCAGAACATTTTTCTACTGAATCTTCTGGAAAAGAAATAGCATTTTTCAAAGTTACCCAATTTTCATAGCCTTCAGCAAAAAACTTCAGCTGAATTTCTTACCTCAATTAGCACAATCTTTACTATTAAGCCATTTGTGTACGTTAGTTTTTGACTGACTCTAATCTTCTGACTGACAGGATTATAGACATAATGTGTTTCCTTAAGGGATTTTTCTACTTACAGAATCAGTCTGCAAACCGCTCACTGTCTTAATTATAGCCCATGATTTAATGTCATCCATTTCCACATCCTCAAAAACATGAGAGGGGGACCCTCTTTCTAGAGGTGGCTCCCCATGGCTCTTTGCCAACAAAAGTGCTTATGACAGTGAATTACACTCTTCAGAAACCTTACTAGTTTTTGTAGCTAAATTAGACATCACTTTGTCACCACTGCCTGAAAATAGTCAGGGACTGGGAGATGCCTGGATGCCTGGAAATACTGTTTAAGAAACAGGCCCTAAGCAAGATACCTGCAACCCAGATAAAAGCTGGCAAGACTAGCTAATCATATGGGTATATTTGGGTCAGGTAGTACATGCCACATCAGACAGTTTCAATGAAAAAGTAGTGGAAAGAAACATCTACAGCTCACACATCTCCCCCTCCACCAGTGAATACATGACAACACAAGCTCCCCAGTAAGGGCAAGCCAAGAGAAGATTCACAGCAGGTCTACAGAGAGGGCCTGCAGGGAACAGAGCATCAGGGAAACATGAGGTCAGGCTCACAGCACAACCTTGGCTCTGCCCAGCTGTAAGTCACCTCTTACTGCTTGGCGACACCACAGCATTACAGTCAGGCACTGATCCTCAGTGTTTTGCCCTACAGCACAAAGGCTGAAAACAAGCCTTTCCCCCAGTGCATCCCCATGAAGCTCCCGGCACCATGTTGAGACAGGTGAGATTGGCTCAGCTGGATAGAGCATGGTGCTAATACTGCCAAGGCTCTGGGTTTGGTCTCTGTATGGGACATTCACTTAAAAGTTGGACTCAATGAACCTTGTGGATCCCTTTCAACTCAGCATATTCCATGATTCTGTGAACAGGTAAACTCAGGGTACGATTGTGGATGAGGCCTTGCCTTTAATTTGTCAGATGCTTCTGCAATCAAGTAATAAAACAATACAGAGCCAAGTTTAACGCTCAAGTACAAGTGATTCACCGTCCAACTTTTACCAAGCTTAAGGACCAAACAAGTTTCTTCCCTTCGAAGGAAGGCCCAGTGCCACGGAGAAGACACAGTAGAACGTGCAGCAATGATGGCTAAAGAGCAGTAAATTTCAGTTCATATTAATACATGCTGCAAACCCAGGTAAAAAGGAGTAGAAGAAATGCATATTCTTCTGTATTCCGTATACTGAAAATAGCCTTATCCAGTAACGCAGATGGGATGATGATTTACGTTTCCAATCACCCCTACATAAGACCCCAGAGTGTTCAAAATGGCCTTTACACAAAGTTGTGTATGATGAAATCAGGACGATAATTTTTTTACATTATAAAATGCAGTCAGATATAGCTGTAATAATAATTTTTAAAATTATCGAAGTCTCCAGTTGACAATGTTATACAAAGAAGAGAAAGGCAAAATATTTATTCTACAGTTAGACAGAAAAATGTTCTCTTATAACAAACGCAAAGAACAGTCGCTCAGTGCCTAGCATTCTTTGTGAATATTTCCCAGAATTACTGGTGTCAGTGTCTGGCCAGTGCAGCTATAAATGTGTTTAAATATTTAAATGTAGAAAAGAAGAAGCATTTTTTAGCTTAAATTTGTCATTAATATTTTTGGCATGAATTTTGAAAAAACATGATCATGGATCTTGTCAGGATATGAGCATCATAGTGACGCCTTAGGATTTTAGCTAATTCCAGCTCCCCGTAATACCAGGGGTGTTTGCACAATTTCTTCTGAGTTACCTGATGCTGACTACAGCACTGAACTGGGGTCTGGTCCAGCCTGACAGTGTCTCTTTGCACTTAACAAGGTAGAACTAAAAATACAATAAAAATCAAACAATGCAGAGACATTTCTGGTGATCCATTGCAGAGACAGTTTTTTAAAAAAACGAGATTTTCCCTTTTTTTTAACCAGAGTGGCAAAATAAATCTACTTGGTATTTTTTTCATATCATAATTCAATTTGCAATCATGGAAAACAGACAAATCCACTCTTTTTGTTTTCCCCTAGAGTTTTCTGCAGCAGTCATTACTAAGGCATTTGTTAAGCAGAAGTTGGCTGGAACCAAGAAAACAGGAGCTAACCTGCTGCTCCTGTGTTCTGGGTGTCCAAAGAACAAGGATTTGTTGCAGTCATTGGTTTGCCACCTGCCTGAGGCATTCAACTGTATCTAGCACAACGATGCTGGAAAGCATTCATGAGTGAATACACAATAACATTTGTCTGTTTACAGCATCTGTGAAAGGTGTGGGTGGGGCGATTTCTCTACTGTGTGTTTCCAGAGCAAGTCAAACCCATTAATTAAATTCATGCTCTTGTCCTGCTTCAAAAGTAAAAACACAGATGATTTATGGGCACTGACAGCTGCAGGAACCAGGAGCTGTTTTTGCTTACTCCCTGTCCTTAATTAATTTTGAAGCATCTGGATATGTTGATTTCTCAGATTCTGATCATACAAAAGGCTACACATCCTGAATTTCTACAAAGGAAGAAAAAGACCTGTTCCATGCAGAGAACTGTCTGTCGTGGTTTCTCAGTGCTGGCTAAACAGTGTCTACTGAAATTGTGTACCTCAACATCCCTGTGCCTGCCCAAGCAACTTGTAGGATAAAGCTGTAGGAGGTCCCAATCATAAAACATTTCTTATCCAGTAATCATTTTACTTGTCCTATAAGCAAAAACTCTAAAATGAGAAAGTGGCACCTGCAGAACAGCGTAATCTACAGCAACAAAAAAAATTCTCCAATAAGAGACCTAGGGAAATTGCCACAAACACTTCCTTCTAGAGGGAATATCAATATCTCTGTATTACCAAAGCACCTAATGATATATGCAAATACAAATATAGAGCAATACACCACTGTGTTTATTTCTTCTTCTAGGTTCTTTAAATAGGAGGCAGATTGCTAGCATTTGGGGCTGAAAGCTGGAGGTAAGCAATCAGAAGACATTTAACACACAAGCTAGGAACGGGAAACTGTTACGAAAGTGGAAAATTTTGGGTACCGAACTTTCACCCTTGGCTCCTGCGACATGTTTACTGCTGAAGAACTGTATAAACATAGACAGATTATATTGACATTGCATTACCTGCCCAGCAGAGCCATATGCTGCTCCTGCAGACATGGCCAATTAAGATCAAAGCTTCCCATGCATTAATGAGCTAAACCTGGGTGTTACATGTTTCATACCATGCTGTAGATCTATATTGACCTATATTGACAGAGAGAAAGGCTGGGCCAGAAGAACTCTGAATCTCTCTTTCAATCAATTATTTTATGATTCTGTATAACACTTTGTAAAACATAAGGCAAATTAATTTTGTTGTGATTCATAGGCCAGGCAGCAGAAAGCCTGCCAGGAACAAGGATACTACCATCTAAAACAGCTCAGGAT
Organism: Lycocorax pyrrhopterus obiensis; assembly: GCA_014706295.1. Lineage (NCBI taxonomy): Eukaryota > Metazoa > Chordata > Aves > Passeriformes > Paradisaeidae > Lycocorax > Lycocorax pyrrhopterus. Next base: position 22,632,722 of record JACSVZ010000006.1, read on the forward strand.
CACTAGTTACCAGGAAGAAATTAAAAGTATCCAGCATGGTCTATAAAAGTGGTGGAGCAAACAGAACATAAAACTTTCTGCCAGTGACCCAAAGCGGCCTCACTAATAGATGACTATGACTAAGAACCTCTATCTAGACATGAATGGGCACAAGAGACAACACTATCCTTAGCTAATAGAAAGATAGCAACTCTCCAGAAAACTCTTGTACAACTGGCAAGACCACAGAGCTCTTTCAAACAGCCTGTTTTCAGCTGTAAATCAAAATCTCTCCTTTTGTCAGCTTGTTTTTACCACTCAGGAAACAACCTGTGCCCTTTAGTTACCGATGAGGTGCTTCACGAATCAGGGAGATGGCTCAGATTTCAAAGAATTGTTAAACAACGTTCATTGAATGTTACCTGTTGCATAGTGTCTTACCTGCTTCCATTCTTCATGTTGTTGGCGACAAGTTTGATATTTACAAGGAGTAATGTGATGACAGAATTCAAGAGCTGACATACCGATACATGAAAAAATTCTTAAATTCAAGAAAGCTTGATAGAATAACTAACCGCAACATGACTATAATTCCTATGTACTTTTTGTAAAGACAACTGGCTATTCATTTCTCTTTCTCCTCAATTTCCTCAGTGAACCAAGACCCAAAACAACTATAGTTACCTACATTTCCCTCTTCTCATCCCTATAGAGTCTAAGAGAGAAGTGTGCAGTTTGACAGCCGGAAGATTATTTCTTCACTCCAAGCATTCATAGAAACAATTCAGGATTTTCAAATTCAGCTTTGATTTCACAAAACTTCTCCCTTTCCTGAACTTAGAACAGAATCTTAAAGGCTTTGAATCCACTCCTAGCAAGGTTAATCAAAGTTTTACCATCAAAATGCAGTGAGAGCACATTAATACAACCATATGTAAACAATTATAGTGAAACACATGGGCACAATCACAAAGAATGCATGGAAATCAGAGTTTTGTTCCACTGAAACTTAAATTGCAACGAAGAATTGAACTCATCAAAAAGACCCCCAAGAAAGCTGCTGGACAACAGACTTTGCAGCATAGAAAATATTTGAATGGTACCACCAAAGCACAAGGGCCAAGGCTGTTAGAGAAGAGAAGGAAACTATGAGGGGAATGCAAACCTCAGGGCATTTAAATTAAATGGGCAATTAAAACCACCATTGATAGCTAAACATTTGCTGGAACTCTCCGGGACAGCATGGAATTCTAACACTTTATCGACAAAGGAAAACAAGTAGTGTCTACAAACAACTGATCTTTAGCTCAGCTTGGAAGACCAAGCTACGATTTCCAGAAAGAAAGAGTTAAGCCCTCTGCTGAGTAAAATACGTTATTTCTCTTTGATCTTTAGGGTGAGGGAGACATTTCTCATGAAAAGTGCTCATGAACTTCACACATTATACAAAGAGAGGCTGTGTGTGGTGTTTGAAAGTTTCAGGGTGGGAGCTCCCAATGGAGCAGGACCATAGGTGGATCAGAGTGACAACTGTCCAGCCTGCTCAGGGAACGCAGCACCCCATGCACACTTCCAGTGGAGGACAAACACAGCTTTTAAAACCAAAAGCCTAGAAACACATTCAAGAGCAGCACAAGAAGGTAACTAGGGAAGTAACTTCGCAGTGTCAAAATAGTTCCGAAGCATACGTATGGTCTATGCCAAAGCAAGTTTAGAGCATTTTGTTTTGATTTTGGTTTTATGACTTTGAGATAGCATGTTTTCAGCAACTAAATGAGATGGAAAATGCTAATATGAGCTTCTGAGAGCCTAATGATTTTGTTTAAATTCCAGGTTATTTTGGAATGTGAAAACTACTTGCTGCTTGAATCTATGACAACCATGTAGATACTATTCACTTTAAGAATCTACCCCAGCATGGTAAGCCATATTCCAAAGACTGAGTCTCACTGGTAATTGTGTTGTGCAATAAGCTGGAGTGACTGGATGTATAAGGCTTCATATTTCTGTCTCAAAGAGAGTAATATAAAAACTATTAAACAACATAAGCAAGAAGCAAGCAGGATATGGCAACATACCTTGATTTATGAACAGTTTTACACACCAGACAAGTATTAAGTTTCCTAGAATATCTCAAAAAGGATGTTGCTAAGCAAAGATGATGGTAAAAAGGGTATTTAATTAAAATGTCTGTATGCAATTTGTAGGACTAATCGCCATGCTCCAAACTATCACCACCAAGCAGAAGAGGAAAAAGGTCCAAACACAATGAAAAAAAGGATACTTTTAACTCAAGTTTAAGAACAAGTATAGAATGGTTTATGCCTAATCCTATCTGACAATGAGAAAATTAACTATTGGCCAGTTTCTACACTTACTTTTCTTTTAAACATACCTCACTTGAGACTGAGTTTTTCGCACTCATTTTAACATTATAGGCAAAGAGTTTCACTAATTTATTTGCTCCCCTTTTCCTTAAAGAAAAAAAAGGCATAGTCTACTTTTGGGTCAAAAGCCAATTACACGCATCAGACAGAAGCTGACAATCAAACCAGTTATCATTGGACATGATATAAGGAGTAAGCTGAAAACTTACCAACAGCTGTGACTCCCAGCAGCTCTCCTCTTTGGCATTTTCATTTTAAATTTCTACAGAATTATAGGAATTTCCCAGAGGATTCAAAATAAACAAACAAAACTCAATAATAAATTAAAGGAAAACCCTGTAGCTAACCTACTACTCCAGAATTTGTTAAACAGACAAAAGGATATTACAGCATTTAAGACTGCACTTGAAAGTTTAGTTAAACAAGCTACCTCTTTTGAATTTGTTAAATGAAATCTCCATCCTGTCATAACTGGACCATGGATTTTATTTTTCATTTTACTTTCACTGTATGCATAAATGTTTAGGCCATGGCTTACACAAAATAAATAAGGACATCAAAACAGAATTGCACTGCAAGTAAGATTATTAGAGATCAGAACAAAAATTAAAAGGAGGAATCTTCTTAGTAATTAATAATGGTAGCTATATTTTAAAAAAATAGAATTAATGCAAAAAAGGACATAAAATGACCCCAGTAAAAGGTTGCATAAAACCAGGAACACACCATGACTCATTCTTCATAAGCTTTATTATTCACTTCACATAAAGTACTGATCACACCTTTAACAGATGCACAAAATCATTCCTAACCCTTTGCAACAGTATAGTAAGATTGAATAGGGCTATAAATCTTCAAAGTGCAGCACAAACATTAAGCTCTGAGAGGGATGGGAAATGGTGACCTACAAGACAACTTAAGCGACTTGCTCTAAGGGCAACAGAGCAACACAGTTAATTGAGGCTGAATGAATCCCAGGTTCTCCTTAGCAATGAGTCACACCAGATATCCAGGCCACTTAAATTTGCATTTAGTTTTCAATCATATTTCAGTCTTTTAATAGAAAGTCTTCTAAATACCACCTGTGGGTCAGACACTATGCAGTGCTGTCCTCTTGAATTTGTAGGCAAACAGCAACCATGAAACTGGAAGCTAGATAGTGAAATTTTATAAGAACTTGTCAGAGTTTACCCATAAATTCTGAAAATTATAACTGCAACAAATATGTATGCAAAGACAGTAGAGCAGAAAGAGCAGCAGCAGCAGCGATGACCATGTTGCTTGTACTGTCCTTGTTGCCCTGTACTGTCCCTCCCCAGCCCCATTGCCCATGGATGTTGAATTCAGGGATGAACTACCCTGGCTTGGATCCTAGGAGTGTTCTGCTGAAAGGGATCTCAAGGCCAGTAAGTACTTCACTCTCTTACAAGAAAAGCCTTGCAGGTTTCAAGAATAGTGCAAGCATAACTCGGTGTGGATTTGTGGTTTGTAATGTAAGCTACACCGAGATTTTCCAAGTTATCGCTCAAGCAGAGAGATGTTGAGAATGAAAGAAAGGACATGGCCCAATTTCTAAAACCCACAGCAAAATACATTGCCCATTTCACAGAAGTGAGCTTGACTTGGTGATTAATGGTCATTATAGGTTTGCATGCACACACAAATTCACATGGGCTCACATTTTGCTCACTACAAGAAAGGCTGAAAATATTTGTATTTTTAAAGGAGAAAAAGCATCTGCATTGCAGTATGGTTATACTCTAATTATATAACTCTCATTAATTTATTTGTCATTTAGAAATTCTTAATAAAAAAATTTTGCTGAGCTTTCCATTTAGTTAGAGCACGTGTCTGAAAGAACAACAGCTTTACCAATATCTAGAGCATTATTGCAATGCCAGAGGCATTTCTTAAGTTTCAGTTTGTGACAATCTGAAGGGTGAAGTTCTGACAAGCATACAGTAAAGTTTTAACTGATACTAAAATATCCTGGCTCCCAGAAGGAAAAAGAAAAAAGAAAAAGAAAACACAAAGAAAAAAAAAATCCCATAATACTGCATATTTGAGAGACTTCTAATTTTACTGTTGTTGTTTAAACACTTCACATGAGTCCTAATCCACTGTAGCAAAGCTTATGCTCACTTTAAGCAGGTTAGCATTCCAGTTCAGCTCAAGGGGATGAGCATACTACTCAAGTGATTTATTCAATCACTGTCTAAATTTAAAATTCACAATGGTACCAAGAGGAGGTTATTCTATTTCCACATTGTTTGCAGTAGACAGTTGACGCCTCAGAGTATCCTTCTTACTTTCGTGTGCACATGAAGAAACCACTTGCAAAGTGTTTTACTATTGCAGGACCAAGACATTTAAAACAAATCTTTCAAGCAGTCGATGGAGTACAATCGGAAAGGTAGGATTATTTTTTTTTCTCCTTGTGTAGGTTTAAAACTTACTGGCCATTCACTATTGTAACTTCAGCATTCCACAACATAAACCATCTCTCTCTACAGTACTCCACAATATTTTCTAGTGTCGACGCTCAGCTGCTACAAGCACTAGTGACAGAACAGAACTGTGCTTCTTTCCAACCCACGTTTCCTGATGTAGCAAACAAAAGCTTGCCAGTTTCCACTCTGAAGTTTAAAAAAAGATACTGTACAGAAGAAATACAGGAATACAAAATTGAATCAATCTAAGACAGTTAACATAGGTGAAAAATGGCAAGAGAAAATGTGAAAATGCAGGCATTTGGTATGGGAAGAATAAGAAGAATGGAAGGCAAGCAGGGGAAAAAGGGGGATTTGGAAAAAGACAACTAATTGGAAAATATAAGGATTAATTTGATTTGAGAGGGAGAGCACACTGACTTCTAACATTTTCCTTACAAAAAGCTGCAGGTTATGCCATTAAATGGTCAAACACAAAAGCACAATATCCTGACAATTTTAAGAAATCTCTTCGGTCAATGTGTTGGATTTTTGGGGTTTTTTGGTTTTTGTTTGGGGGTTTTTTGGTGTTGGTTTCTTTTATGTGATAGGCAAGGGGATGGTTTTTGCTGGGTTGGGTTTTTTTACTTTTGTAATTACAAAAGAGAATCATTGACTCATTCTAACTGCTTATGGCTTTATCCAATTTTCTTGGTATTAAGAGAGGCTGATGTTCTGAGCAGTACAACAATACCACCACAATACCTGCCACTAGCAATATTTTGTATGAACTAAACAAATCAGAAGCATCTGAAATATTCAGGGCAAGATGATTTTTGAGCACACTAAGCTACAGTTGAATACCAGAGCTGAGATCACATATCCTGCCTGGCCTAAATCCTGCCCAAAGGCATATACACAAAACACTCCAATACCTATATTTGAAGCAATCTCCATAGACATCCAAGTCTATTTTCAGAATATTGCTCCCTGAAGTAAAAATGTATGGCATACTTAAAGGATAAAGGCCTGCTGAACTCCTGCAGTGTCTCTTCATGCCCACTTCCAAAGACTAGACAGGGTAAAAAACAAACAATCAAAGAAGCACTGAGCCTTTCCATAGAACTGATGTGCAACCAAGAGTTTTCAATAAGTTAGAATGATAGAATTACAGGAGTTAAGCTGCTTAGAATCAATTGCTGATTTCCTAAGTTTTATTTTCTTATTTTAACTTACAAGAATTTCACAATATCTAAAACATATGAGATCTCCACCTCTCTCTCCTTTTCCATCTTCCTCTGTTCACCAAGATCACCTAAAGATTCAAAGTCTTTTAACAGCATATTTTAAAGTTTCTGTATGTTTGGCCCCAAATTTCTGCAGAAAGCCAATAAATTATTTTTGCACTCACAGGCAAATACAAGAGGCAACAGCTTCCAGCAGATGGACCAACAAAGAGCTTGATTTCATAGTGTACAGAGTGCTGCTATGCTGCAAGCGAGTGGCACTGCATGACAATGTAGATGGCACAATCACAGAATCACAGAATAAGCTCAGTTGGAAGGGGCCCACAAGGATCATTGAGTCCAACTCCTGGCCCCGCACAGCACCATCCCCAAGAGTCACACCATGTGCCTGAGAGCATTGTCCAAACACTTCTCGAGCTCTGTCAGGCTGGTGCTGTGACCACTTCCCTGGGGAGCCTGTTCCAGTGCCCAACCACCCTCTGGGGGAAGAACCTTTTTCTAATATCCAACCTAAACCTCTCCTGACACAACTGCAGACCATTCCCTCAGGTCCTGTCACTGGTCACCACAGAGAAGAGACCAGTGTCTGCCCCTCTTCTTCCCCTCATGAGAAAGTTGTAACTGCAATGAGGTCTCCCCTCAGTCTCCTCTTCTCCAGGCTGAATAGAACAAACGACCTCAAAATATACTTAGGAAGCATTCTGGCTTGTCAAGTGTTTCTCATAGACTAAATCCTATGGCAGTATGCTGTAGCCTTCATGCTCACCATCTAACATTTTCCATTTTTCTAATGTCCCAAGTAGGATTTCTCATTTATACCAGCATCCAAAAAAATGTAAAAAAGCATGTAAAACTGATAAATAAAACATGTAAAACTGATACAATAAAAATGGAATTATTCCAGGAGGCTAAAAAAAATAGCCTTTCTATATATATATATATACAGATATATTCAGCTGAGAAACAATCCACATCTAGAAAATTCTTCTATATTTAAGCAGGCTTACACTCATCAGCTTATTCTGTAAATGGAAGTCCAAGGAAAAGTGACTTCTAGGCCAGAAGACAGCACCCACATCAACTCCCAGTCAAAACCACAGAGGAGGCAGTGATTATTTTACACAGTATTCAAAGAGTTAGAGAATTCCCTCATAAATTAGGGTCCCCAGTTCAGTTTGACCCTCAGTCTCTAAGCCTATCAAAATCATGTCCTTGATGGCATCCTTCTTCAGTCTTGAAGCAGGTGGCTCAAGCCTGTCACTGGGAAAGGAGCAAAGCATAAGCAAGGGAACCTTCTGAATTGAAGACCCATGGCAGCACTACCTCAAGACCAAATTCTAGAGCTGTTTCTATGTTAAATGTTTTAAAAAGACATTGGATACAACCAAGGATTTTCAGATGAAGGGCTGGAACCCAAGAATTCATCCTTCAAAGTGCACAGTTGCACAACATCACATAGAGACACTTTAACCTCTCAAGAGAAATGACATTTCAGATACAGCCCCTCTTGTTCCATAAAAATTGGCTATAACTAGTTTGAGGCTCCACTTGTGTTGCCAGACACAGATTCCCACTTGGGCCTAGCCTAACACAATTACTGACTCAAATATAGTTTCTCTGCTGATTGCTTCTTTCACATGTACATGATCATCTGCCTCCCAGTTTTTGCCTTGTCACACATTTGGACCATGAATCCCTTGGGAAGGAGCACATTTCTGTGTTTGCCTCTATACAAGATGGGACTAAACAGGACCCAGGGTTTTAGGCCCTGCTATTAAATAAGCTATTATATTTTATGGGATTAACAATTTTAAAAGACAGGAAACATAAACTTCAGTAATTTAAACACTAGACAATGATGTAAGTTTGGTAAGACCAAATGTAGAAAACAAGCTTAGCTGAAGAGGAAATGAATGGTTTTATGCTACCAGTTATATTTGGTTTTCCTTTATGCAAACTGGCTAATGATTGTGAGAGTTTTACCCTTTTCCCTACTCTTTCTTTTACTTTTTAAAAATAAAACAATCATTTTGTATGCTAAATAATGGGAGTAGGGAAATGTTCTGTGACCTAGGGCTGCGAATGATGAGGAATTAGTCAGAGAGAATGCATTTCCTTTTAAGTATCTTATAAATACTTAAAATCAATTGCAAAGAGCATAAGAGGAAAAAAATTATGTGTTCAGATCACCTCCAAGTTGTAGCCCTTGTGCCCTCTAGGACACTCTGCTGCAGCAACAATGCCTCGCAAAAAGGTTCACCTTCCATGTGAGCTGGCCTTACTCTCTCAAGTGTTTATAAAACAGTCAACAGCTACCAGAGACAGTAGTCAGCGAATGAAATAGTAGAAGAATGACTTCTTAAAAACAAAACAAAACAAAGGAAAAACAAACTAACTAAAAACAAAACAATAACAACACCACAAACAAACAAGCCCCGAAACTGTCAAGGTAGAAATAGAAATACATGATGAGAATAAAACATGGCACTTCATATGCTGACTAATACTGTCAGGAAGCCACCAGGAGTAAGTGGAAGATCTGGCTGACCTTACTGGTTTGAAAAGAAGGACATCTTGAGGAGGAGCCTAGCAGGAATTAACATAGCTATGCATATCATTACCAGCTTAGGCAATGACCAACAGTTACAAATCAAAATAGAACATCTTTTGTAAAACTGATAGCATCTACTTTTCATTACCTTTCCCTTCTGTCAACACACCCACAAACAACAAGTGCAGGTGTGCTCAAGCACTACTGGTGACACCCAAACTTCCCTGCCTTGAGACCTGCCCACTGCTGCCTCTTAGTTTGGTGCAAAACAGCTGCATGAAAAAGCAGAAACGTGAAGGGGCAATGTGGGAGCAGAAAACCTGTCAGGATCTGATAAAAACACAGCTAGATGCCTGGAGGCATGGGAAGAGAGCAGCTGTAAAGAAGTGGAGCAGTTTCTAATGTTGCATTTGCATCAGCCCGGATGCTCCCCATCCCCGCTGAAGTGTTTGCACTGGCACGTAACAATTAGCAGGTATTGCCATTGCCATCTATACTGGCACAGCTTCTTGGCAGTACAACTACACATACGTAAGATAATTAGCACGTATTTTTCTAGTATAAGCAGAGCAGACTAAATCTGACCTCTTCTCTGCATTTTGAGAAAACAAATGTAGGCAGATATTTCCATTACTCTGACCATCCTGACTGCCAAAGTAGCTTCTTGTCAGATCATAGCCAGACATCTCACTGGCAGGATCCTCTTCCCCTGTGCTGAGAAATGTCACAGCATGCACCCACAACCAGAGGGCATAACTGACCCCTGCACAGCAGACACACCTCTCAGCTAGGAGGCTGCTCACTAGCTCGGATGCTGTTACGAACAATTCAAAGGTGTAATACACAATTTATTCTATTATAGTACTATTTCATGCACATAAATCCTGCAATTAGTGTTGACTGCTACTGTTGTGATCCTGGAACAAAGATCATAGTAACCACATATTTTTGTCAACTGTTACTATTGCAAATCTCCTGGATAAACACTTAATACATGCATACCTTTTCAGATGACACAACACAAATACAGGTTAAAACCATGACAGCATACTCCCACTCGTTATTTGGTGAGTGGGTCATACTTTGGGGATTAGCTGATGCCATACTGAAGGTTCATCAGGCAAGTATAGTGTTTGTTATTTGGGTATTTGATATTCACAGAATCATTGAAAGGCTTGATTTGGAAGGGACCTTAAAGACTGTCTGGTTCCAATCCCCCTGCCATGGGCAGGGATGCCACCCACTAGATCAGGTTGCTCAGGACTCCATCCAACCTGGCCTTGAACACTTTGAGGAATGAGACATCCACATCTTGTCTGGGCAACCTGTTCCAGTGCCTCACTACTCTCTGGGTAAAGAATTTCTTCCCAACATCTCATCTAAATTTCTCCTCTTTCAGTGTAAAACCATTCTGCCTTGTCCCATTACTATCTACCCGTGTAAAAAGTTGCTCTTCTTCATTCTTATTAGCCCCCTTTAAGTACTGGAAGGCCACAACAAGGTCTGCCCAGAGCCTTCTCTTCTCCAGGCTGAACAACTCCAGCTTTCATAGTGTGTCCTCAGAGGAGAGGTCCTCCAACCCTCTGAATCTTTAAATCACTTTGCTCTTTAATCTCCTGAAAAGTGTGGGATTCTGCTAATTAGAAACAATTCTGTTTAAGTTTCACTTGGTTTGCTTTGCCCCTTGCTATGACTGCTCACATACCTTTGTCATTTAAGGATTTAGTTTTCCTCCTATACATAACCTTGATGAAGCAAAACCAGTTTGTGATATCAGACCTACTTCCTTGGTAATGAAAAAACTACTCTGTGTCAGAATGCAAAGCATCCAAATTTATGAGACCATAACTGTGAGAGTTCTTTAAGTTTCCAGATAACAAGCAACACATGCTTCTGATCAATGAGACCCTCCAGATTCTGATAACTGGACTGATTAAAGCCACTTTTCTCCCTTGAAAAACTACAAGTCTAAATCAGTTCCATGGCTTCACTGGGAAGAAGCCTAAATTATATCACTAAATCCCACACACAAAACCAACATCAACTTTCGTGTCTTGAATAGTACACAAAACACATCAAATTCTTCCCTCACTGAAATAAATAGCCATTTTCTGCACACAGTGTCCGTGTGTAATATCACCCAGAAGTCTGACAGTTTAGTTATGAAAATGCAAAGAATCAGGCCACCTTGAACAATGTACAATCCATGGGCTTGATTCAGCCTGGCCAGGGAGAAGGGAACAAATCACTTTAGAAAAATACATTATCAGTCTTAACTGATGGCAGAGTAAGAATTATTTGCATTGAAGCAATGATCATATTTATCTGTTAAAAACAGGGGGTTCAATTTGAAAAAGAACAAGAAGAGGGTGGCAATGGGAGTCAAACATCCAAAACTGACAGCCGTAAGTCACCACTGTAGTCAGGCTGTGGCTCAAGAAGTTTTATATGAGTTTCTGATGAATCTCTCTGTGTCAACTTCTCCTGTCTTCATAGTTCGCTGTACTAGAAATGCATGCAAGCTGTTCAGTGGGCAAATAATATTCTCAGTGGAAAATAAAAGTGGCTGGTAGACCTGTGCAGCTCCTCAGCTCTGTAAAATAAAGAAAAATAGGACAAGCAACAATAACCTTGGCAATAACCTTGTGCTGGCTGGATAGCATAAGGCTCTTTCTGGCAGACACTGACACTCCTTATTCTCAAATATAGAGCCTGCATCCCTCAAAACAGGAGAGTAAGCTGCAGCAGAAAAAGCACTTGCACAGTTTTCTTTTCTTGCAGAGCAGCACAGATAGCAAGGACTGCAGGGTGACTCAAAGTCAATCTGCAGGTCATACTCTGTCAGTAGGATGGCATAGCCAGGTATCTCACTAGGGCTGGACTGCAAGATGGCTGAGCACAGGAATAACACCTCAATGCTGCATTTTAAGAAAGTGTGAACAAAAAAGACTGAAGTCAATCCAGCTAGCAAAAAACAGACAGACTAAAATAGCCTATGAGGTGGGATCTGCTCCCTATAAGGGGTCATATTACAATATTTCCTCAGTGTAGTTCATTTATTTTAAATTATATATGTGAATTGAGTTATTCCCTGAAGCACACTTAAAATAAATTTCCAGATTAAGACTCAGTCAGGAAAAATGAAATTAGATTTCAGTCCAGCTCTAAGTATTGGTCTCAGTGAAGATTTGAGCACAGACTGTGCTCTCCACAGACCATGATAGAATAATAGAATAGTTTGGGTTGGAAGAGGTCCTTAAAGGTCACCTAGCCCATGGCCCCTGCAATGAGCAGGGACATCTTCAAGTAGATCAGGTTGTTCAGATAATTCTAGGCCCAGGATGTTTTGGGTTCCCCTGCTCCCCAAGCCTGAACCTTTTCTGAGGCCCTCTGGTCTCAAAACAGTGACTAAGGTCAGGAAAACCCCACAGAATTTGAAGCATTCTCTGTATTTTAAGTAAGACAGTTCTTACAGATTATATTTGTGCAACAGTAGCGAATGGCTTGCACAATGTATGGCTAAATTATGTTCCTCGTCTTTTTTCCTTTACAAGATCTTCCCTGTTATTCTCTCTCCTCCTCCAGAATGGGCTGGTAATTTTTTCTACTGTATGTTTACTAGTTTTCTAAATTCCTAAATACAGTTCTTCTCAACTCTACCACCCCTCCTACAGTTTTTCTGTGCTTGTTTTATATTATCTGTCATCCAGATCAGTTATTCCTTTGCCTCCACGCCTCGGTAACACATAGACTCATAGAATGGTTTGGGTTCAAAGGGAGTTCAAAGGCCATCTCGTCCACCCGCCCTGCAATGAGCATGGACATTGCACTCCCTTCCTCCAGCCTAGGCCACCTGAGCCTTTCTCAGACCTAGCACATGCTGAAGACAGTCTCTGAAATCTTCTGAGAGGGGTGAATGCCTACTCAGCACAGAAGGCAAACTGCATCTCCTGTTAGGAGAAGCTTGCCAGGTGCTAGAGCTCTCTAAGGTTATTCCCACCCCACATTCTCCCAATCTCCTCTGCACATATCTCTATGCAAACACTTTCTCTTCCCACACCTGCTTCTGTGCATACGTCTCCTAGCTGGTTAGCATTTGGCATCTATGTAAGACCTTGTTAGCAAAAAAATACCGACAAAGTAAATTGTGTTTGTGTTACTAGTGAGGCAGACAGACTTAATTTTGATGAACAAGGATTTCTGTCCATTGCAAAGAAACTGGTAGCTCAGGGCAGTATCCTCAGAATGGACAGGTTTCACTGAGGAGTGCAAAACACAACAAACTGATGGGGAAGACACTGGCAGGATAAAGTCTGAAAGGTGCCTCTACTGGAAAAAGTCATCAGAAAGAGGTGCCTCAGGCCCCTGGGAGATACATCATTCAGGCTCATCAGTCCAGATAATACCCACGTAGGAAAAAGCTCCTTACTGGCTAAGATAATCTAGAGTGGGAAAGAAAGGAGGAGAGTGAAAAGCCAAACAACAAAAGCATCAGGGTGTGTGGGATGAAAACTCCAAACAAACTAAAAAAAACCAAACCAAACCAAACAAAAATGGATTAAAAATAATGATCCAAAGTCAGAGTTTATCTCTTTGAGATCTACTAGAGAAGCTGTTTTAATACAGTATCCCTCAGCTTTCTGCCTCTTCTCCTGGAGGTGTCTAAAAATAATTTAAAATAAAAATAAAGACAGAAGAAAAAATACACCATGAACAAAAATAAGACTGACCTTTTTCTGTTTCCATGTAAACTTCCAAGAATATTGTGAAAGGTGCCAAACCATTTTTATGACTCAAAAACTTTTATGACTCTTGTTTGTCTTTTGTTTACTCATAACACAGCCACAGTTTAAATAGACAATATGAGCTATGTTATTACATAATTTAAAGTCAGATGCCTTGTGTTTCTCAAATGTGGTAAAGAAAAGCAGACTTCTCTTAAAGCATGCTGTGGCTTGAAACACAAGGTTGTGGGTTTGGAGTCAGACATTATTCTTGTTATCTTCACCAGGGTCTCACACTTTCAGGGAAAGTCCCATCTCATTCTCTTAGCAGATGCCACCATAAATGTATTTAAAAACCTCTCCTTTTTCAGCATTTGTTTTACTGATGGGATTTGTGTCCTGCTGTCTTCGAACTAAGACTAATTACTACCTCCTTCCATTGTGCAATTTTTTTCCAACTTTTTTTTTAAAGTTGCTCTTCTGTATCATATTGCTTTAAAGTAAGAAAGTCAGTCTTTCATAGCATCAAGTCTTCCTGGTGTCTCTGTGAACACTTAATACATTGCAGGGATATTATATCTAGACTATCTTTTACAGGGTCAACTAAATGTCTGCAGGGGTAAACAAACAAAGCTGGGCCTCTTCCATCTCTTTCACTGAAGAAAAGTATCATAACTTTAAATGAAACAAGCACTGATACAGAATATGCAAACCACAAGACTATTGTCCACTGTCATACTGCAAGAATCTGATTATTTTGTATAAACCAGTACAAGCTCATCCACAGAGACACACTTTAGGAGATTCAGCAGCTACTAAAAGCTAAAAAATTCAAGTTCAAAATTAGGGAGAGGAAAAAAATTTAAGTCTAGGCCTCCTTATTCCTTTTACCTCAAAAGCTCCACCTCATTCCTGCAAACGCTCCAAGTGTCCCAGTCCACACCCAAAAAAACTTCTAAAAAATCTCTACTTCACATTTTTGCAGAGGTTTAATGCCAGTTGATGTATTAGTGTTCAGGATTAAGTAACCGCATAATAACTAGTGACAGACATTTACAGGCCTTCAGAAATTTCATGGTCGAGAAAGAATAATATCTAGGATTTATGGCAGTTTGATCTGAATTCTGAGAATCTGAATGTTAAGGCCAAGGATTTTACTGCCACTTTTGACAGGCAGCCATTTCTTGGGGGGAAAATAGCCCTCAGAGTGTTCTACAAGAGAGCATTCCACATGGTGTCATGTTTATCTGAACTTATCTAATCAATTTAGCAGCATGGCGTATCTGACAGAGTAAACATTTCATAAGGATGCAATGTTTCTAAATTCAGTATCAGTTAACATATTATCATCCATTGTTTGAAGTTTTTAATGCTCTTTTGTTTCGAGTCTGTAGCACTTACTTGATTCAAACTGCTCCAGACAGCAGCCTATTAGTACAATTTATCCATTAATGCAACTACGAACATCACACAATACACAAGTCTTTACAGCCAAGTACCTAAAACAAGATAAGCAGGATTAAAGCATGCCTTTTCATGCTATAATAAAAAAAGCAATTTGTTCCCCAGAATTATTTTCCAGCATGACTTGAAAGATTATTATAAATGAAAGGGCAAGGGAAAAAAAAAGCCAGTGTTCAGACAGTGACATTGTAAAACTTCATTCGTATTTCAGGGATGTGAAATAATTCATAAGATAACACAGCATAACACTGTTTTCCATATGTAATAGTTTATTCATGCCAGAGGACATATTCAGTTGTAACTAATCAGTGGGAAAGCTTAATGCAGTAGCTGCAGAGATAATTCCAACAGCAGCTGTAATAAAAATAATAATAATAATAATAATTTAAAAAAAAAAACCAAAAAAACAAACAAAAAAACCCTAAAAAACAACCACCAAAAAATAGGAAAGTGTTTTCTTTGCAAACAACAACAGTAATTTCAATTTATAATTGCCTTCTATGACGAACATAAATGTTTTTACAACAGAATAAAGGCCAGCAATTAGGACTTCCCAATCCTTAAAACCCATGGGCAATATTTTATGATTTTGAAAAATCACAAAACTTGTAAATAAAATCGCTGAGTAGGAAATTTGTCAGATAAAACTCCAAGCAGAAGCACCCTGACTTGAAGTGCCCACTCTCAGCTAGAAGTAACATCTATTGTCAGAGCTGGTCTACATACAAATTAGAACTGGGTTCACCAAACCTATAAACTTTAAAGCCAAGCCAAAGGCTGTGTGAGCATTTCAGTGGGCAATCCTCTTCAGATGAAAAACCCTGCAGCAGAATTCCTGCTATGATGTTGCTATGGTATGTGGGGTGAGAATACACAGTACAAGATCAGCAGAGACGTGGAAGGGAGACTGCATTTCAGGGGGAGAAGCAGCACCAAGAGAAAGGATGGCTGAAAAGCCATCCCAGCAAGCACTGAGCTACATCAAGCTGGCTACTCCTGATAGTAATTTCTGCTCCAGAACAGCTCATGTGTACACAAAGACACAAAGCATAGGTATGAGCAGCTATATCCTAGGCTAAAACCAGCTGCTGATTGACTGTAGGCCCTTAGAGGCTCCAAGAATGAGAGGTCTGACATCAGGTATTTAGTTCAGTGCTAGCAGCAGATGTAATCAGATTTTAGAGGGGAAATGTTTTGATTTACATTTCTACTAGCATAATTGCCACTTTGCAGTTCAGGCCATGCCTGAGAAGAATAAATCAATACTACTTTCCTTGGATGTTTTGTGAATAAATTACTCCAGAAAATACCCCAACCTTGCTTCATCAATTTCTGTTTTAAGGGAAGTGAGATGCTGTCCTTAGGCATTGGCAAAAGTATGCAAGGTTGTAGAGTGTCTCAGAGAAAAAGAAAGGGCCTGAATAACAATGGACAAAGCATATTAAATAACCTGCCCTGACTTATTAACTTGAAATAAGATAGCAACCACTCATAAATGATATTGGGGGTTTTAAGGATTTTGGATGTTCAGATCTGAGACTTCAGTTTAGGTTCAGAACAGGAAAGTTCTCAAGGGTCCAAATTAGCAAACCATTTCTTCTTATAATAAAAGACTTTAGCAGAAGAACCATATAATAGATAGCTCTTAGCATCTCACTGGGTCAGGCAATGGTGTAGCAAAACACAGTCTGCTAGTTCTAGTCAAACTCTGGAATTTTACTGTACTAAAATACAGGTGCAACATCCTGCTTATAATAAAATGCCCATCCCAGGAATTTGTCAGTGCCTCACTAAGAGACAGCTCCACAAAAACGTCATCTCAGTGTTCAGTAGCTGTCACAGGGTCAAGTGAATGGAAACAAGAAGATATCAGGAAAGAATAAACCTGCTTCTTTCAGGTTTGACACACCTTGAGAACTCTGCATTTGTAGTTCCCACACTTTATTTGGACAGGATGTTAAAATGCAAAAAGACTCAGAGAACAGCACAAGGAGAGTTCATAGGCATGAAACAACGTCAGTATGGGTAACATTTAAATAGATGAGCACTGAAGGGACAGTACAGGCCCTCTGCTATAGTGACAATTGGACGTGACGGTCACTACCTCTTTTAATACAAGAACTACAAGGCACCAAATACTACTAGCAAAAACAGGTTCAAGTCAAACAAAAGCAGGCTGTCGCTGTTTTCCCCATGGACAAGTAGAGAAATGACACAAAGTCCAGGCTCAGGGATAAATGGACGCGCTTTAATGGACTCTCAGAAGGCTTTTATATGTTAGTTCGCAAAGTGTATTAAGTGGCATAAGGTAATTGTTTTTTTGCCATCCACCCCCTAAGGGGATTGGTCAAGTTCTAAGACACCCATCTCTGAATGTTTTTCTAGTTAGAACCATAACAATTCTGCAAAACAACCTGCAGCTGCAAGAAGTTTACAAAACTGTAACATTGTTTTGACTTACTTGCATGGGAAAGACAGAGCTCTCACAAAAATGCTGCAGAGAGCTGAAGAAATTCTCTGCTGGAGCTTTTTCAGCATCCATAGCAGGTGATTCTTCACATAGGCAAGGCTGGTCTGTGAAAGTACTGAGTAAAGGATGTGGTAGATGCTAGCAGTTTACTGTTTCAAAAAACAGCTGGGCAAATTCATGGTAGAGAACTTCACCAATAGGTGCCAAGTGGAAAAAAAATATGGAAAAAAAATGCCCAACCAAACAACAAACCAACAACCCACACCCAGTACACTGACTTAGAATTCTCCAAATCATAAAATTGCTTAGGAAACTATTCTGGGAGAACACCACTATCTAAGAATTGTGAAGTTCTTCCCCACATTTTTCCCCATTTAAAGACCATTGCCAATGCAAGACAACAACCTACAAAGACCTTGAACAGTACTCCTGTGTAGACATCCTGTGTAGACATCCGTTCCTGTGTAGACATCTTTCTTTTTAGCTAACAAAACCCTTCTAAACATGAGCATCATTTTCAATGCAATTGCTCATATATTAATTTCATAATGCTTCACTCAATCCATCTCTCCCTTGCCTTCCCTTTCTCTCTTTTCAGATTAAAGAAAATCCAGATGGGGTGCAGATGCTGCAAAATGATACAAAGGTACAATAGAACAAGAGTTGCTTAGATGGAATAAAACAAAAGCATTAAACCGTGTGTCTGTGCTCCCCTACACCTGTTGCTTTAATTAGCCACTGTAAAAACACTGTTGGAGTTTTCTCAAAATTTACAGCATCTTTAAGCATAGGCATACTGATTTCCTATGAGTGTCCTTTTGATTTACTGTAATTAAGGTCCATTTCTATAACTCCTACCCCACAAAAGGAATTGTGCTGCATTGAAAACTCCTCTTTAGCCAGATTTTTTCTCATTTAGGCAGCATGAGCTTCCCTCAATTCAGCAGAACAAGGAGCTGCTGAAACAACACTGTCAGATCCTCCCTCTCTCCCAAGCAATGAAAATGTACTACAGTTCCTTGCTTCCATCATAGCTTTTAAATGCAGTTAGTTGGGGGAAGAATTCCCATATTAAAAGTCTCCCTAGAGACGAGGACTAGCTAGTTTTATAAAGACCATATTTCAGCCCCACTTCAGGGTTACTCCTTCCCTTGGCCACTTCTATAGAACAGGTAAGGAAGTGGGGAGAAAATGGTGCTGTGAGAGAAAAAAGGAAGATAAAGAAAAGAAAGAGGCCCTGGAAGAGATAGCCTAGGAAACTATAGAGCAAGAGGAAGAAAACAAATCAGGAGGGAAAAGAAAAAAAGAGAAAAGGACAAAAGACTTGAAGGAAGAACATCAGGAAAAATGGGAGATATTTTAGCAACTACATGAGGACATACTAATTAACAATCTATGTGATGACTACTCATTGGCTAATCAGCTCCCCAGAGAAAACAAAAAGTAAGGCTGGAAAAAAGCAACAACCAGCATACAGTTCTCCAATATCCTCCTGGTGAATCTCACTACAGGGGTTAGTTATGATCAGTCCTGGGAAGCAGCAGCCAACAGCATAGTTCAGCATTTCCATCCAGGTTAACTCATTCTCAGGACCCAAGGTAAAGTTCAGTGACACTCATTCCGCAAGACCTTCAGCTCAAAAACGAAGCTTAATCTTTTTTTGTAATTATATTGACTAACATCATAAGTAACATTTCCTTTACAAATTTTCCTTACTCAGCTATATTTTTGATCCAGAAGAAGTACAATCATCTGGATGCATCCATGAAGTAAACAGCTATAAACACAATGAACAAGACAGCAATAAATCCAAATTCAAAGAGAATAGTGAAAATGAAGAACCCAAAAATGAACTCCAGAAGGATGAGGTAAACAAAACAGAAAATAAAAATCCAGAAAACAGTACAAGAGAAACTCTATGGAATCATGGATGCAATGATTCTCAAGAGGACGGCCTTGTGAAGTGTGCTGCAAAGACTGATGTTGCAGTCAATGGTGGCAATTCCTGTGCTGAGCACTCTACGCTCAACCCCAACACAAACCCAGCAAAAGAAACCAGTGAAAAGGGAATCTCCAGCCAGTCAGAGGCTTCTTCAGCCAGCAACAGAGACTTTTACACCAAAGCAAACAGGTCCGGACAAGAAATTGACCTAGAGACAGGCAGTCATAGTAAGGCAGCCAGCAATGTCCCTAACAGTATTCCAGACTCCCAGTCTGCAGAAGACAGCATCCTCCTCAAAGGAAACTCAATATTGGAGACAGAAAACAATGCCGTAAGACTGCCAGATATTGATTATCCCCTAAGTGGCAATCAAACTGGGAACTATGTTGAAAAAGACAGCTTTTCAGTCAACTGTGCACATTCAGACCAAAACAATGGTGCTTCAGCAGTACAGGACCAGGGCCTTTGTGTAACCCCACCTTCGCCTGTGAAAGAGAGCAGCATTGAACCTTCTAAAACTGACTCTGCACGTCTGAGCGAGTCCCTTACTGCTGGTATCACTGCAGTGGCTGTTACCAAAGTCACACAGGCACCCACACACACCAACCACAAAGATGTCAATGGAGGAATTGAGGAGGAAGATGCAGAAGTTGCAGCAGCTCTGGCTGCACTGGAAGCTGCAACAGCAGGAGAAGACCTCGAAGATGACGAGTACTAGATGGTTTCTAATACACTGGGTAAGATCCAGCTGTCATTTCTGGATCTATATGAACAGATATACAGCACACACGGAGAGCTGTTATGAACAACATAGATAAAAGGAGTTGGGACTAAACCTCTGTCCCTTCAGCTGTTTTATACAGCCTTTTAACTTCTACTGCCTGAGGTACGGAAGTGGTCCCTTGGCTAATGGTAATACTCTTGTCTGTGGGCCCAAACAGGAGGGCAAAGCATCATTTCTTCCACACAGAGTATTCAGTTGTACACCCACCTCATCTGGACTCATTCCTCTGTTTCCTCATGAGGGTCTGTGCACACTGCATGTTCCAGGTTCGCAAAAGTTCCATTACTTAAAACAGGTCTATTGAAGCCATGG
This sequence comes from Lycocorax pyrrhopterus obiensis, assembly GCA_014706295.1. NCBI lineage: Eukaryota > Metazoa > Chordata > Aves > Passeriformes > Paradisaeidae > Lycocorax > Lycocorax pyrrhopterus. The sequence goes on from JACSVZ010000006.1 coordinate 22,653,011, forward strand.
AGTTAGAAAGCACAGATTTTCATCATTAGCAGAAAAAAAAAAAGACATAAATGAGTCAAAGTTCTATGATGTACTGAAGCATGAAACAGGGAAGGCAGCTTGGATTGAACTTTACCATGGCTAATGGTTCCATTATGGATTAAGCCTGAATCTGTGCACGTGCACCTGGCATTAGAATGATAACATCATTTCTCCCCTCACACCTCCCCTCAACTGTGCTTGATACCCCAAGTGTCACTGCTTCAGTTCTTTAAAACAGCAGAAGCCCAGCCAAATCCGAGAGTGGGTAACTTTCTGTTGGTTTAATGTGCTAAAGTAGCTCACGTAAGAATTGCACACACACTATCAGAGAGGCCAGAGAGATACCAAAACTCAGTCCCTACCAGTTTAACAGATTAAAGCTGTTGTAAAACTACAGCCTGAAACCTCTGAACTCCACTTAATTTTCCATGCACACGTCACTTGTCTTAACAATACAGTTTTCAAACAGGTTATGTCTCAAATATCCCCAGGAAGATGTGTTTTGTTTATACAAAAACAGCAAGAGTCAGTGTGGACCCCTCCTTGGCTCTGCTGTAGTCCCTAAATTTACAGCAGGAAAGGGATTGATCTTCCAAGCTGGATTAAGCATAAAACCTGAAAATAGTTGCATTCCTGGAGGGACTGCATTTCTAATGGGAGAAAAAAAAGGAGGTAGAAACCAATTTGGTGCTGCCAATTCAACAAAAGTATGGTTAAAATAGAAAGTGGTTGACATTTTATACTGAAATTTTGTGGTTTCCAAGTTTTTGTTATAAACTCCTAATAAATTTTTTAACCATATTAAAAATAATCTGGTGGCTTTTGTATTTTATGCATTTTCTGAATATAAAAGCTATATTAAAGAAATTCAATAAGATAGAGCCCTCATTAGATGCATGAAAAGCACCAAAAATGTATTTGCCTACAGTATATGCTGATTTCCATCTCTCAAAACATGAATGATACTCCTAGGAGCAATTAAAACAACCTGAAGTCTTGGCTTCTAGAGAACTATATTCAGCTACAGGCAGGAGTCACAACATTGTACCTGTAAAATAAAAAAGCTTTATATGACTTCGAAGTATTGCAGTACTGCTGATTTCTCTACCACTTTCCTATTTTAATAGGTCCTTCTAAGCCTTTTCATAAGTGCAAACAAGTTTTACGTACTCATTTGTCTTTCAAAGATTACTACAATACTGAAAGTCAGTGAAAGAGCGTCGGCACATGGCCAATAATGAGTTATGCTGAGAGTGTCACCAGTCCTGACTGTCCCTGCCCACCACCCCAGGGCTCCCCCTGCCCTGCCTGGGGCCCCGGATCCCATTCACCTCCCGGGGGGCCGGACCCTGCCAGCCCAGCCATGGCCTCACCGGAGATACCTGTGCTGGGGCTGTCCTGGTGCCCTTGGCTGCCCCACGCCCTGGCTGGGGCAGCGGGACAGACTCTGGCTGTGGGATCCAGCCCTGCTGTCTCCAGGGAGCCCCCACGACTCCCCACATCCCAGCCCCAGGGAGCCAGCAGCCCCTTGCTGCACCATGACATGAACCATGAAAAACAATGCAAGTAAAAAAGATGTTAAAGAAAGAAATGCAACAAACACCCCAGAAAACTTAACTGATTTTTTCAATATCCACTCAATCAGATTTTTCTAACCTGAGCTCCAGCTTGAACTTCAAGTGCAAATCACAGCAAGTTTCTCACCTTGCTCCCCAAGCATTTAAACATATCAGAGGAGAGCCCCTGGTCAGACCCAACCTGGACGACCCAAGCCAGGCAACTCTTCTATGGGCAACCATGGGCCACCAGGCTGAAGCCCTCTGCAAGGGAGCAGCAGAGCCATAGACAGTACATGCCTTGCAGCCTAAGTTCTCATTGTCATAAATACAAGAGAAAAACCCAGCATAAAGCAAGTCTATTTTCTGCAATGGACATAACTGGTCAGTGTTCTCTCACACAAAAAAGAAAAAAAAAAAAAGTCAGGCATCGGCATATTTCAAACCTACATCAAATGGAAAGCTTCCATAAAATAAACTTATGAGGTAACACCAACACTCAGACTTCTCTTATCTGCCATGTAAAAAAGCCCAGTGTAGTTTTCAAATCAAAAAAACCAAACATTTTATGCATCTTATATTTACATACGTGTTTATATACCTTCAACTCTACCATGATGCTGCTGAGTGTCAGGAATTCTTAGCCATTTTTTAGACCGCAGTACAATTTTCACAATAAATGTGAAAGAATCACTTATTTGACAAATAATTTTTAAGTGCCACACTCAATTTCCCCTGTAAAAATCAGATCTTAAATAATTATGTAAGAATGAAATCTTACTCAGTCCATCAGATGTTAATTCAAATAAACACAAACACTGCCAGTTTGAAGAATCCATTTTGCTCAGGCAATTGTGAGAGTAAAATTCAGTAACTTGAGAAAACAGAAAATCACAGAGAAAAAATGTTTCTAGAAGCACGAGTAAACTGTATTTTAAGACTTCTCTCAAAAACTACACATTTTTTTAAGACACACAGACACTGTAACTTCACCTACCAATCAACTACGTTTCCTATATTCAGAGGGGTCACTTATGAAGCATCATTTAAATCTTTCTGTTTTCCTTTGATACAAAAGGAATTACTACGAGAGCTGGTTGGCCAAAATCTATTATTATTAATGTTTCCGTACTTGATGTAATCCTTTATAGGTGAGTGTGAAGACATACGTAACAATAAATAACAGGCAATAGGATGGGAAACTATGGTAAGAGTTGGTGTTTCTATGAAAGCTTTTGCATCTTGGAACCTCATGTTTTACTCGATATTCTTCGAAGTCAGTAAGACAATTTAAAGGGAATTTGCAACATTTCATAGATAAGCAAAGAGACATTGAGGAAGACTAAGTTCAGCACCTTCTCATTTAGCAGTAGGTCAACCCTGGATTATTAAAAAAATTCAGATCACTGTAGAGATTCCACATATGACAACAGGAGTGGAAAACAGCCCAGTCTGCCCTCAAGGAAGTTAATTATTTCCTAGAGGAAACACAGCAAGAGTAGAACCCAAAATTTGACACTGCAGAATTCTTCTGCTCAGCAAAGTTCTAACAAGTAAGCAGGAATCTGGAAATAGATAAATTCCACAAAGATGGAGGTTTTTCCTTCCCTTTTAAAGAACGAAGGTAATTGTCTGGGCAAGTGTTGCTATGGAGACTTCCCATTAAAAACTGTAATTCATAAATAGAAAGTAATATTTTCTAAAAGATATTTCCGATTTGATTGTTTAAGTAAAATACCATTTTTATCATCATTTGAAGGGTGAAACAAGAAACACTGACTTGGAAATAAAATTTAAAAAATTAATCTTGACCTTATGCTGTACTTGTAGTTTCCATTTCCTAAATGTGATTTAGTTTTCCAGAAGATTAATTCTTACCAATGTATCTCATTTTTGCTAAGTGAGAATATAATATCTCAACATTTATTAAGGTCTGCGTATATGGTATTACATGTATTTATTCAAATGCCTGTATTATATATTCTAATTACATTGAAACAATGAATCTTAATAGATTATTTCTCTGGAATTTTGGTATCTCTCCTTACATTTAGATGGAAATTGGAATCCACTAAATTGCACAAGAGCATCACTTCAAAATTAAATATATTAAAACTTCTTTAACATGCTGAATACACAAGGAAGTTAATTCATGAAAGTCATTCTACATTAAAAACTAATTTATTTTTAAACAATTCTGTTGATAAAACTTGCTTTCAGACATTGTGTCCTACATTTTAGAACACAGATATCATAAAATGTTTAAAAGTAATTGTTAGAAGCAGATTAAAATTTTTTCATTGGTCTTTCCAACATGAAATGCCCTTGGCAGAGACTTTTTTTTCCTTGCCATCATGAAAACAAAACAGAAACTCCTCACCTTGCTCCCTGCCCAAGCTTTTCAAATTTCATGCATTCGCATACACTGCTAGAGACATTAGTCTTAGGACTCCCTTCACCATTAACAATTTTACTTGACATCTCAGGGAGGTTTGTTTTTAAGTTTTCTTTCATTTTGAACCTTCACAATCCTAAACTCCAGATCAGACAATCCTTGAACTGAACTAGTTGAGTAAAAAGAAAACAGGAAATACTGCCTGCCCCTAAAATGGTTCTACTGCTGACCATTTCTGCAAATTCTGTCCTACCTGCTTTGGGACTTTTTCAGTTTCAAACTATGAACTGTTAAAGTTTTGAAGAATCTAAATGTGTATCTTGGACTCTGTAATAAAAATTGAAAATACTATAGCAATTTAATGCCTTAACATAAGCAGCAATAACTTTTTAAGTGTTTTATTGTAAAATTCCATTTTAACCTTTTTTACATGGTTTAGTCCAATTTCACAACATAATTTATTACATGTAGCTACTCCCCAACTCCCTACTTCTTTCTCTTTTAGTCAGAGAAAAGAAATATTACCTTGTACAACTTAGTTTGGAAAACATGATTCTCTCAAAGAAGCAGGAAAAGCTTCACCTCTCTAGATTTTGTTTTTAATCCAATTGTTGTAGTACATATCCCAAGCAGTCACCTCACAATGACTGTGATCAAAGCTATCGAGGTTACATCATTCTCTGCTCTGAATCTTGACTGAAATTATTATAAACAGGATTTAACAGGTTTTTGCTTTAATTCATGGTTCAATTAATATATACTAACAACTGAGAAACCCCTCACTCTTTAACAAAACAAAAATCCCAGAAGTCTTTCAGGAAATACAGTATCCCAATATTATGTCAGGCTGAAGGCAAATACTCAACCAACCCCACAATAAAACCATGTCACATGAAGACAGCAGTTTAAGTCATTTATTTGCTCATTAAGCTCCCTTCTGTTTACTCTGAGCTAGAGATTAGCTTGATTATTATGATGGTGCAGAAGCAGAAAGGAGAAAGGCAACACCCTCAGCTATTCACCTTAAGCATGGCCAGATTTTCAAAAATCTGTGATCACACATTCTATCCCCTCCCTGCTCTTAATACTTGGAGACAGTACCAAGTAATTTACCTTGACTTACGCAAAATGAAAGGAAGGTAAGTCACAGAGGCAAGACAACTACAGAGAAAAATGAACGTATGAATGAGATTAAAATTTTGTTTAGGTATTTGAGGACAAACCATACAGATCTGGCCAAGAATTAATAACCTAGGTTGTTTCCATCTCACACCTCTTTAGTTCTTGAGATCCTTTTCCAGAAATAATGTATTAAATAATTTAGGGGCATTCCTCAGATTAGCTTTTTCATAAAATCTTCAGGAAAAAAAAAAAAAGATCCATGCAAATGTCCTTAATTTCAATTGTCCTGGTTTCATCTGAGATAGTTTCTTCTCGGTAGCTGTTAAAGTGCTGTGTTTTGGATTCAGAGTAAGAATGGCATTGACAACACACTGATGTTTTGGTTTTATGGGAAGTCGTGTTTATCCTAAGTCAAGGACTTCTTTTCCTTGTCTCATGCTCTGCCAGTGGAGAGGTGCACAAAATAAACAGGGAGGGAGCAGAGCTGAACAGGTGGCCTGAACTGACCAAAGGAATATTCCACACCATAGAACATCACGGCCACTGTGAGATGTTTGGGGCGATGGTGTTTGTCTTCCCAAGTCACTGTTACACGTGATGGGGCCCTGCCCTCCTGGGGACGGCTGAACACCTGCCTGCCCATGGGAAGCAGTGAATTAATTCCTTGTTTTGCTTTGCTTTTTTGCATGGCTTCTGCTTTCCCTACTAAACCGTCTTCATCTCAACCCACGAGTTTTCCAGTGTTTACCCTTGCAATTCTCTCCCCAAACCCATTAGTGCAGGAGTGAGCACGCAGCTGCCTGGGGCCTGGCTGCTGGCTGGGGTTGAACCATGACATCAATACAAGATGCACTACAGAAAGAGAGTCTGCTGTGACCAGAAGTGGTACAAGTTTCTCCGGAATCAGTCTCCAGAACAGATGAAATATTCCAGATTTTTAATGCCACAGTTTCAGTTTGGTAGGTAAAAGCGACACAGGGGTTAATCTAACAAGTATACATCACACTTTGACAGAACAATGCCAGTCTGATTTTGGTTACCTTTTACTCATTAATCTGCTGTTTACGTAGACTTGCATAAAAAACTCATCCAATTAGCATCTGCAAAAAAACAACCGTACTAAAGATCCAGCATTAATCAAAATCAAGACAAATTATCAAAAGCCTTACAAAAGAATATGAATACTCCACCCTGACTGGGAATTACTTTTCCAGACTCATGCATGAGTGTTAATTACCAGGGGATGCACGCTGCTATTGTTTTGACATACGACACACAGATCCTGTTCTTCCTTACTGCTCTGATTAAAAATTTGGCTCAGAGACAAGTTTACATTGTTCCTTTTAATAACTGCACCAGTTACTTCCAGGCCACTGCAGGGTAGGAGAGGGGCTGAGTTGCTGGGTCCTGACTAGCCACAGCTCTGCCCCAGCCTCATGAGGCACCTCAGACCTCCCACTAAATTGGGACTTTTTCAAACTTTTTGGTTTAATTTTTTTTTTCACTGACCCACTCCGACCTTTTTGAATTATCAATAAAAGCTTCATAGCTCCCTCTGCTGCCAGCAAGTACGTAATTCAGTTACTCTACACAAAATCTGCTTACACCTGACAGAAAATATTGCATTCCTGTCTCTCTATGCATGTATGTGTGTAGAGTCCTTTGAAAATAAGATTTGGGAAATATTAAGGGTATTCTGTTTTAAGGCTCTCCTAAGATTGCTGCTTTTATTGGATAATTATTCTTACTGTAAATCAATATTGAAGACCAATAGTTAAATACTATTTTAATATGATAATTTCAAAATACTGTCTTATTCAATGTGAAAATCAAACTGTATTATTACCTGAGTATTTAGGTGGGTATCTAATGATACCCACGGAGCAACAGTCAGTTTTTCAGAACATTTCAGAGATAAGAGTTCAAATTGCTCAGAGCTCAAACTGCTTCTGCCCTATCACTACTATTCAGTCCATCTTCCCAAGTCTTTCACATTCCCATTGCTGCCTCTTCTCTGAACCTGCCCACTCCAGCCACGCCTCTCCAAACCTGCCCCTCTGCATCAGGTACTAGCTAGGTTTGTTAGCTGTTTTGCTGTTGCTGTTCTGCTCCATGCTACAGCTATGAAAAGAGTACTGAATGCAATGCTCTCTGTTCCTCAGGACCATTTCAAGACCACCACAACTGTGCCATACCAGCACAAGGGCCTCCTATCTGCCTCTGCTGCACTTCTAACAGCTCTGCAGCCCAGAAGAGACAGGACTGGGATGACTGACTGAAAATAGGCAAGGAAAGGACAGCTAACGAGGGAAGGGGGCATCAGAGGGTTTACACATACAAAACTGAGAGGTTACACTGGTAGAAAAACACATTTGCTAATACATCCTCCTCTGTATTGTAGCTGCAGCTACACTCGATGCCATTGCATCTCTACAGCACTAGAGGCTGCCCAGGTATCATTTAAGAGGTGTTCCAGTTACTACAACCCTACTCAGCCAAAGACCGACATCGACCCACACAACGCCTGACATACAGAAACACCCGGCCAAGCACTACCCTCGTAACTGGCTCTGCACTAAGGCCACGCTACAGGGGACTTGGCTTCACTTATCTAAACTTAGTAGCAAAATACACCACCAACCCACTCTTTTCCTCCAGATAACTTGGGAGGAACAGATAATTTAGAGCACAGAGCTGTGTAACAGCACAGAGCTTTCAGACCTTGCCACTGTCTGTTTGAAGACTTCTGCCACCTTCTTGCTTCCAGCACTACAGGGATGGCATTTCTACCTTTTTCTTTGAAGGTTAGAGGAACAGACGCCTACTTTCCCAAACTGCTCAGCTTCTTTTCCTTATCCTGCTCCAGCCTTACATATCCTTTTATTAGTTTTGCCTCAGCAGATGACCTTAACCCGCCAGGAAGGGCACTCCAAGGCTGACAGGGTGCCTTCCAGCTCTGCACAATGGTAGCTCCAGAATCAACTAGACCCCTTAGAGAGGGGAAAGGGAGCATCCAGAACAAGAGATACCATCAAATTATGGCTTGAGTAAACAGACCAGCAGCACCTTAGGGCAGGCCCCCTGTACCCCTGGAAAAAACCAATAAAATTTTAAAATTTAAAAAAAAAAAAATCGACAAGAAGTGGAAATTTCAGATGTCAGTACTTTGAGCCTAACCTCCCACAAACAAAATCCCAAAATACAGGATTTCACAAAACACTGAGAAAAAAATTAAATCTAAATCCATCTTTATCCATCCAAGTCTTACATGCTGTTAATATTAGATAGCCAAGGCTTAACCACTCTTCTTGTTTACTCATTAGCAGTAGCACTACTCACTTAGCAGGGAAAAGAAAAGAACAAGCCTGAAGTGCACAGAAACCCTAAATTAATACATACAAATTGATTCACACTTCAAACTACAGGGCACAGGTGGGAGTCCTCAACAACCACTGAGCATCCAGGAAACTTAATTTCTTAGGAGAGACAGTCTTACATTCCAACCCAGTGGGCACTTTCAGCATTACCAAGCCAGAACAGACCATGTGTCCTCCTCTCTTCCAGACACGGCTAATCTCATAAAAAGGATCTTTTTAACCCACGTGATTTTGTATTAGTATGCAGTTAAACACAAGCTCAATTCATTTGTAGGGGGGAAAAAAACCCAAAAGAAAACAACCAGAAAACAAACTTATCTGTCACCCTTTCCTCCTGTCATTTCTTACCGTGCTTTTAGTGTCCATTTCCCTCTTTTGTGCCAGTTCAGCTCTGCTACGTAGCCCCACAACTCCAGCAGCCTCAGAAGAGCTCCCCACTCCAAGCTGTACGCACACACTGTTGGAATACTGGAGTCTGGGGTCATTTCTACAGACGTTGCATAGCTGCAACATCTATCTGCAGACTTAGGTACACCTGTGCTTTAGCATTCCCCCAGAACAAGACCAGCTGGCTGAAATAACACTTTTACCAAGGGACACACAACACACTTGGGAGTACAGGGACCATATAAGGTACCAATTAACCAAAGTTCCTACACATGTGAAAAACAGGGATATAGTTCAGAAAGAAAATGGCAATGAGAAACCAGTTACACTATTGCCATGCTTTTCAACTGAGATTGTTTTATAAAGAGATTCAGAAGCAAAAAGAAATGCTTTAATCCTTACCATGTTTCAAAAATATATTGCACATGGGCTCTGTGTTCTTTACCAGTAAAATCAGATTTTATTAAACATAGAAGCAGCTCCCTAGACTGTTTTGCTACAGCAGCATGAGGTAAGATCCTGAATTTTGGAATAATTCTTTACTAAAAAATGAAGCGCCTGCACTGGAGAAAAGTAACAGAAGAATTCTCCATGTAAAAAAAACAAAAACCATTTGAAAAAAATTCTTTGTGTTTCTTTTGAAGACTTGTCTGTGTCAGTCCAGTTATAATAGAATTTCTCAAACTTTAATACAGCAATCTTCTTGTATATCAATATATGTACATATTATCTAAAAAAAAAGTGCACTACCCAGAATTCTTACGTAGAAGAAAAAAGGAACAAAAAAAAAATCCCTGAAAATGAGACTCACATAGTGTGTTGAATTTCCAGAAGCTTCAGCAGCAGCAGTGTCTCAATTCTGTTAGAAAATTAAGGCCTGGAAGGACTTTTTTTTTTTTTTTTTTTTACATTCTGAATATAAACCACAGCTGGATATCAGCCTCTGAAATTCAAATACAGAGCTCAAAACAGATCCTACATGATGCTGCTAGGAACACTAAGATAATAAAAAACCCCAAACCTGCAAACAGGATGGTACACTGATAATCCCATCTCAGCTAGCCACAACTTGCTTCAAGGCTCCTTCACACTATTCATACAGCAAAACCCACTTTTAATGCCCTTTACAGATCACAGTCATCTGTGAGAACATAATGTAACAAATTAAGCATTGTAGTATCACAGACGGACACAGGCTGAGAGGAAACAACTGCAAAGAGCTTCCTGCTATTTTTCGTTCCCTACCTTGCAAAAAAAATTAAGAATAATATTGAGTATTTTTTAAAAGCTCCATGTCAATTATAATAAAAAGTTAAAAGCCTTTATACTTTTATTCTAAGATACCACCTTGGGTTAAAGCACAGATTTCTGTCTTTCCCATTTAAATATCAAACTGAAGTAGTATTTGCAATTGTCCTTTCTCAAGAAAATAAAACTGCTCTGAAGTAGATCACACCATAACCTAACCTTCTCAATACCTCATAAACAAAAACTTAAGAGGCAAAAAGATTGCATTTTATATTTAGATTGTGCAAAAATTAAATTTCACTCAATGGGTGAAGGCTTAAGGAAGTCACAAGCAAGCTTAAGAATCAATATTTTTTATTTACTGCTTGGTAGTATAAAAGTTGAATATAAACTATTTTGTTAAAAATACATTTGATACGCAAATTTAAGAAAAGCAGACTAATACGGCAACATCCACACCCCTACAAAATAGCAGTGTAGTGTTAAAGGCGATAAAACAGGTACAGTTTCTAAATCCTCTCTTAGGTAGCAATGCATAAATTCAATTCTTGCACATATCAGGTCTTATAATACCTTACATAATTACTTTATACACGTAAACAACTTTTTACATATCCAACATCCCTTTTATTCTACGCATTTTCAATGGAATCAAAACAGAAACTACTTACTAAAATAAGTAAAAAAATACATATTATTGTTTAAACTTTCTGCCATCCTTTTGACATTTATTCGCAGCACTAACCCATCACGTATCAAAATACAGTATCAAGAGAAACTGCTCTTTTTTTAGAAAAAGCTCTGTAATTGTGTATCTTCTTTCTGAAAATTATTTGAAAACCACTGTTTTCTTCAATGCTCCCTTTTTCCAGTAACATTTTATACTCACAGCTATCAATCTCTTGGAAACTGAAAGCTAATTACTACAACCAATACTAATTAAATCTTCTAGAGATATTCTTCACACAAATAATCATGTGAAGCTTAATGTATGCCTGTAAGATGAAGCTGGTGTTTATATTGTACTTAAATATTGAAGAGATTTCACAAACTGAGTTTAAATTTATGGGAGCAGGGATGCTAAACACTGAAGTCAAGAGTCCTGGCCAAACAGTTACTTTGGGTTCTCAAGGACAGACAATTATCTCTAAAAATATCCATTTCAAAAAGAACAATAAAACATTTATTATTTTCAAAGTTTGGTTGCATAGTGGTGGGGTTTTTTGGCAAATACAGCATCACTGAAAAGTACATATTGATAGGTCCAGTCAGTATCTTGTGGATACACATAGAAGGTAGACCATCAGCAGCTCATACTTTCAGTAAGGGTGAAAATCTTGATGTTTCCTGGCAAGACATGTGAGTAACTAATACACAAGCAAGAAGAGTAATTTTGTACACACTGATTGTTAAACACTGCACAAATCAATGAAGAAACACAATTCTCAGATATGAAGGAGAAACACAATTTAGAGCACTTACATTAAAAAGATTGAAGGTATCAATTTAAAATAAATCCATTTCAAAAACATACACTGATTTTCATTGAGTTCATAATGCAGATTAAGTTATAGTTCTCAGAATATAGTGCAAACTCTACTAAAATGCATTACATTAGAGCTTATATTCTTAGGCACTCAGAACAACTGATATTTTTCAGTTTCCATTACACAGAAAAGTTTGCTGAAGTATTACAGAGATTTCCCTCTCCAAAACAAGTAACAGGATAAAGCAGAGATCGTAAGTAGATACAAAGAATTAACATCAAAATACCATGATAATTTTAGCCTTAAGTCACACTTAAAATATAAAGGGAGTAATAATGGCTTAAGATTTTGATGCCAATGAATACAGCTACCCTCAGTCCAATAAAGCCACTCTGAAGCACTTTAGTATATATTCCATAAAATTTTTAATGCCAAATATTCCATATCCTTATCTAAGGGTTGAAATATGTTGCCTTAGCTTAATAAGGAACCTGTGGGTAAGAACAAACAAAGAAAAGCAAAACTATTAGGCACTCTTCAAATAGGAGTGAGCAGTTACAAGAAAACAGGAGAACAAAAGGCCTTGACGAAAGTAACCTCACCAAGAGCTCATCCAACTGCATAGGAAAAGATGCTCTTCAGCCTATGTTAAGTAATAAGGCACAAGTACAGGTCTGGGGAACAACAATTTAACATCTGCACATAACTGAACCAGTCTCTACTGTGAAGTACCCTGGCACAGAGTTCGAGGGCTTATGTACTAAAGGCACACATGGAGATTTGGCTGACATAATTATTTCCTTGTATGTTTTACTTGGCTACAAACAGATTAAAAGAATATTTTCATCTTTCAAAGGCTGGCTTTTATCTTCAGCAAACACTTGTCAATTCTGGAGTGGGCAGAACAGAAGAAAAATCCAGATGGACCACTGGGGTGAATGCAGTTTATCCACGAGGTAACTGTATTACTCTTAACATTGAGCTCATTAAAAATGCTTGTCTAAGTACAAAAAAAGTTTAAGACTTGATAAAGCTTTTACCTTTCCTGTCCAAAAACTTGTATGTTTGTTTTCTTTCCAAGATGAAGCCATTCGTTATGATGTCCACACAGCTCAAAAGTATTTAAGGGTCTAAATCTTACTATTTTACTGGTCAAAAACTATTAAGTGTTTAACCTTGCAGGAATGACATCACAGAACTTTTAAAATGCTACACTGCCATAAATATATTTCCTTAAATAGTGTGCATCTCTTGCAAGTTTTCAATTTTCTCCAAAGTGCTTGCAGACAATCTTCTTATAAAAGTTCCACCTGTAAGAGAAGAAAACAATTCTAAAAATAAACCTAACTAGCAAAATTAGTTTTAGTATGGACACACCAATTAAAAAGTTAGCAGGTGCTCTGAAATGGGAAAAAAAGCCACAATTGCATGAAGTAGCTGCCGTGCATTCCAAGTTTGCCATGTGAAATCCTAAAGAGGAACTAAAAATTGAGCTAGTACTCTCAAAATGCATGGACAAACACATGGACAAACTGACAAATCACACCACAGTACAAAGCACTAGAAATGGAAAATGTTACATAGCTTCAGTGTACCAGTATCAGTTTTTGTTTACCCAGTAGCTTAAAATGGATGTGCAAGAGCTCAACTCCAAGTTTTGACCTCAGTTATCAGCTGTGTATCTACTACTCTTTTTTATGTGCCACTAAGTACATGTGAAATAAAATTAACTGATGAAATGGAGCCTGCTGAAAACATGGACCTTGAAGACACAGAGAAGACATGCTACAATTTCAAGTGATGTAGCCAGCAAGACACTAGATGAGCTGAAACACTGTAGAAGTCACTTCAGAACATGTCAGTTTAGGGGAAAAAAAACCCTGGACTTGAGAGTAGCAGTGAATACAGGCAATCAGCAATGCTACTCTGTTCAGGTACTGTCCAACTCAGGAATTCCACCTCACACAGGAACTCTCAGTAACGGTGGTTAAAGTTAGCCACAATGCACAAATCTACTGCCTCTGAATGACAGAAAAACCTTCTCTGGAAGCAGTTAAACACACATTTATGTCTGCCTTCTTCCTCTGCATCTGAAGATCTGAGTCAAATCCCTCCAAACTATAACCTTTAATCAGAAATGTATGGACTAGAGGCACAAAAGTCTTAAATGCTGTTTATCTATTCAGTTTCAGTAAACTGGGCTACAATAATTTATCACAAGTCTGAAATAAGTAGTTGAAGTAAAGCTCTAACTACTACTGTTTACATGTGAACAGCTTCTCATGCCAACAGACAAAAACTGCTCTAGAACCATGCTAGGGAACAGTATCATACCCTTTCAAGCAAGATCTGTTTATTTTTTCTAGTGCACATCAAACAGACCTGGCTAGTTTCCCAAATTTACAAAATAGCTCTGGTGGACTGCAGAGACCATTAAAATATTCTGCTGAGCCATTTCTCTGCTATTAGACCATTTGTTTTCAGAAGGGGCAAAACTTTAATCCTAAGGGAGGTTCTACAATAAAAAGCTGCCATAGATGGACAATTTTTTTATAGCTTTACTATAGTATCTCTCTAGAGAACAACTTATTTTTAAATTAAAGTAGTAATGGTTTAAATTTATAGAACTTTTAGATAATTACAAGGAATAACTTTCCTATTTAGGAGCAGAAAGAACAAATTAGAGAGAGAGAAAACTGGACTACAAAATATTTTGAGTGATTTCAAAATGATGCAGTTTTTTTAATCAAAGTGCACTAAAATTTATTATCATATATGCCCTATTCTTTCTATTTTTCATGCTTAAAGAGAAGCTAACTAGCTTGCCTTTAAGTAGAAAAAAAAATCATATTATGAACAATCTGATGATTTTCCCACTAAAGATACAGAGAAGAAATAAAAATAGTCACAGAACTAACAAAACAATTAGCTGGGCATGGAAATGCCAATCTAGTGAAGGAAGATGTTATCTCCTATTGCATTTACCTAATATTGATTTTTAAAAAGGGAAGAAATAGAAACCACACCAACATAAAAAAAACCTGAGCACAAGGACATTATTCTGAATCAGAAAATAAGAGTGCAGTTTGCCTTTCACTGACATCTGTAGATCCTTCACAGATTACACGGCAACAATGAAACAGCAGCCACTAGGCAGCTGTGATTTGCCAAAATGTGTTACAGAACAAAAAGTGAAACAACGGCATAGACAAGCATTTATCCAGTCTGCTCTTATATATGTCCAGCAATAAAGATGCTTATTCCAATTTCTTAATTTTTGAAACCTGAACTCCACCTCCTTGCAATTTAGCCTATCATTGTCTTCTTATTCACTGAGTAAGAAAAAAATCAATTTACTTCATTACCCTCCATAACTTTTTTAATATTTGGAAGCATACCACATCTCCAAGTCTCTCTTCCTCTATAGCAATGGTTAAAAAAAACCTGCGTATAAGATAGTGATACATAGTGAGGCACAAAAGCAGAGTGTATTTGTCTGGCCTAGCTCAACAGTCAAACCTGTGCTGCCAGTAAGGGTTGGTAGGAAGTACCCCACTGCATACCAGCTCCCTACTTTAACCTCAAGGGCATTAGTCTTGTTGCTTTTCTAAATAGACCCAATTTTCTCTTGTGCATTTCCCTCTTCCATTTGAAGTTACCAGTAGTTTGACACAACATAATTCTATCCTCTCTCTCAGTATATAGAGAGTTTGGCACTATGCACTTTGTTCACTTGTCCAGTACCTTTACTATGTCCCTCCAGTACCTTTACTATGTCACCCCAGAACCTTTGCTCCTCAAGGGTCAAGTCTGAATTTTGAACCACATTTGTGTAAAATCACCTTTCCCCTTCATATTATCCATCAGCATGTCATCAAATAGAGGCAAACCACATTAACTTCCAGGGCTTTTTTTCCCCTCAACTATCTAAACTGTTAAAAGAGTGCCACAGTTAGGGTTGCATTTCAAAACCATGCCAGACATGTTTTTCACATGCATAACAGAGTAACTCAAGCAATTCAGTGAAGTTTAACGACTCACAAGAAAACCCCAACCGCCTGGCTTAGTTAGATCCCTGTGAGACCAGCAGTTTCATGTCTCTCCACTGCCATTAGTCAAAGCTCCACAGATCTATCAGAGAAGTATCTAGTAAGCAATCATCTTATACAAGCATGCAGTACAAAGCAGCAAGCATAAGGAAGCAGCTGTAGTTATTGAATAACTGTAGTTATTCCAGTGATACAACTGTCAGTAGCGCTTGCTTGTTTTGGGCAATAAGCACGCTGCCACTAAATCTGAGCCATTGTTTATTGCAAAAAAATGAACATGCAGACATTTTATCTGTTGGACTAGTGATGCCACACTCACAAAGAAATTTTTGTTTCAACACCTACTCTAATTACAAAGTTTGAATAAACAATTAGATAAGACTTTGATGGATAAAAAAGCCTTTATTAATTTATCATTAATTGAGTGATCAAATGTAATTTTTGCAGACTTGTCTTTCAATTTCAAAATTTTCTACACAAGTTTTCACACGGAACTGATATTTTCAACTTTACTGATTACTTTAACATATTTCACAACGTAATACTTTCAGTATGAGCTCCAAACATTAAAATGTTTGATACCTGCATTTTACTCTGAGCTTCTCCTCTCTTGCATTTCCTGTTTCGTAGGTGAGGCAGGCGCTTCACTCACTTCCTGTTTCGCAGGTGCGGCAGGCATCTCGCCATTGACACTCTCCACGCCAGTAACAGACATCAAGCTTTTCCGTTCTTTGGAGTTTGACTTGTGGTCCACTTTTGTGACTCGAAATCTGAAGTGAGCAAAAGAAAGTTCATTTGTATTTCCCCAGAGATCAGTTAGATCATTCTCAGGACCAATAGCATGGGCAGGAACAAATTTCCAGGTCCCGAGAACAGGATGTTAGAACAGACACCTACACAGACCCTGCTTCACTTCAGAGCATCTTCCTTCCTATTACCTGCAGGCGTTTCCAGTACTCACTACTCCTGAATCACACTTTCTCAGGGAACTGTGTTTCGAAGCAGAATCCACAGATTGCATACCACTTCTTAGAATAGCAATTTTCAAAGACAACTACAACATAAGGTAGGAATTAAAAATAACAAAGAGAAGGAAGTGGTTTCTATAGCCTCACACTTACTTGAGAAACACCAAATTCAGAGAAATGTATTAGTATGCAATTCTTGTTTCCTTTTAGCCTGTATCAATCAAGCAAGAGCCTTAGATTTATACCCACCATAAATGTCCATCTTTTTAAATAGTTCTTAAAAAAACAAAAAAAGAAAATCAGATTTACTTCTTCCAGAAATAACTTCAGTCTAATAGTAACACGGCTATAAAAAAAGAAAATCACTGATGTTATAAACAGAGCAGAATCACTGGATATCTGATCCAACACCAGCTGCCATAGCATTCCTAAGTACACAAAAAAATGACCTAAGCCTTACCTTCCCACAGAAAGGACTGTAACTTCTCCAATACGACTTCTTCTGTTCTCTTTAGATTTTTGAGCTGGTTTTATAAGGTGCCATCGTTTGTGACTACAGCGAGTACAAACATCCTTTTCTACCACTCCTCCAACAGTATGGAAGTGATGGGCTTTGCAGCTGAACGGAACAACACCTGGTGACAAAGGAGTCCCTGGGCTCATTGGACTCTCAGGAGAGGCAGGAGATAATGGGCTGTAGGAAAAAGAAGTAAAGAAAATTTAATCTTTACTACAGAACACTGTTTCTCAAAAAGGAAAAAGTATGAAATCCAACCTTCAGTTATGTCTAGTGAATAGCTAGTTTTTACAGGGAACATTTATTTGTTAGGACGTCCAGCTTGAGGTTCCCTTCAATAGTACATTTTTGCAGTTAGAATCACTTTCATGAATTAATTCAGCCGCAATCATGTGGTTAAGTTAACTAACACAAAAGACAAGGAAATCAAGAAGGAAAAAAATCAGGCTAAAGTAGAAGAGAACAGGTTACATGAATTTATACTGACGACGACATTCAATAAGCTGATTATAGTCACAAAAGAACTACCTTGGAGAACTACAGAAAGTATTTCAGAATTACTACAGGATCTCAAGAAACTCACAGAAGAAGAGCACAGTCCCACAATATTGAAAGGAGGCAAAACTAAAATGTCTACCACAATGACAAGAGGAAACAACAAATCATTCCGTTTCAGGGGAAAAAAAAAAAATATTAAGTACCTAGAAAGAAAGAAAAAGCAGTACAACCTCCAAAAGGCATTTGAGAATATCTAATAAAATCAATTTGATTTTCTTCTAAAACAAACAAACAGACAGCAGAGATAAAAACCAGATGTACTTTTTTTGGACTTTAGCATCCATTTTGACACTGTATTGTAACAAATTCCCCAAAAGCAGGCCAGAGACCATGAAAGGGGAAATAACTGTAGAGTAAGGCAGCATACCTTGTAACAAAAAAAAATAAAAACACATAATATAAATATAAAGTAATATATCTGTAGTTGCTATTAAACTGGAAAGACACTCTAAAGGGTTTTTTTTTTTGGTCCTGATGATATTCAGTGTTTTAAATAGTTCACTGGGTAACAGAATACAAGAAAAAAGTAAAGTACCCATAGACTTTGGGTCACCAATAGTAACTTCTAGAGGTCAAGATAAGAAATTAGAACAATGAGAGCAGAACATGCATGTGAAAGACATTCACACACACACAAATCTTACTAAAAATACTGGATGTATTGTAGTAAGGACAACACAAATTTTCAGTGTTTTAGCAGAAAACCTTTACACAAACCTAAATTAAAAAGCAACGAGACAGATGATCATTCTTCAGAAAAAGAGGATCATGAGCTGAACATGAATCATTAACAATGTTCCTGCTTAAAAAGGACAACTTAACAAGGGAAATAACAGAAGTATAACATGTGAACCTAAATTTACATAACTCAGCATTAATCATGCCACATCTGATCCCACTGTGCAAGTTTAGAAATGTTATTTCAAGAAAAATACTAACAAACTGAAGAGACTCCAAAGGGGAAAAGAAAGAACAAATTAAAGAAGCAAAACATGCCAGAGAAGACTGGAGTTACTTGGATGCTTATTTTCAAAATAAAAATATTGACAGGAGATATTTAATGGTCTTCAAATAAACAAGAAAATGCTATTAGGGAAGTAAAAGTTGTTCAGCATCTGAAGCAAAGACAGAACTAATGGCGTCAAGTGAGAGAAGTGCAGATTTTGCTCAGCCATTACTATTGCTATAAATAGAAAGTTTCATAGTGCGCTGAACTTACAAAGAAGTACAGTGGATTTCTACTTAATTACAAAAGCTTCAGGAGTATCTGTCAAATTCTGTAAGGGCAATCATTTTCCCCTCCTCCTTACTTTTCATATTTTAATTTACCACTGAAACTATAGTCTAAAACTCCCAAGATAACATTACACATGCCTATGCAAAAAATTCAAACAAATATTTCTACGGCACCACAGAAGTTTAAAAATACCTATAGTTGAAAAGAAATCCCTTTGGAAATTCAGGGTTTTCTCAATAACCAAGCCTCTCACCATTAGAACAGGTGTTTAACAGTTGCATACTCAACTCTGTTTTGCTGTAACTATACAGTCCTACTTCTTTTATAGGTGACACAATATTACTTCCATCTCCTCTGCCTTGAATATGAACACAGGGTTATACATGAAGAGTACTGAGAGTAGTACAGATATAGCTAAAAGTACTCATGTACAGATACAAGCACCTTTTCACATATGATGCATCTACAAGTTCTTTTACACATACAATGCATCTAAGGCAGAGCTGCTTTCTCTAATTATCTAAACAGGTGTACAGTGAAAAAACCTAAGAGACAGGTCAACGAATGTCTATTGCTACAATTATAAAGAAAACAGTAAACCAAAAGGAGACACAGAAAGAGATGTCTCTTGTAAGTTAGAATCTATACCAATAAAATGAGTGCTGTTCTGTTCTTTGAAGTCAGAGTAACTTTGGACATAACTTCACCCCGAAGTAAACCAGTATTTGCAGTGTCTGTAAATCTTTAGCCCAAAATGCAGTAAAACTGTATCATGCACCTAGAACACATAACCAGAAGAATCAGTCACTAAGACAGGGTGTATGTTAAAATTTAGGGACTCAAACAACAGAAAATCAAAGTATTATCCTCTTAGCTGGTAACTCAAGCAAGCAATGTAGTCTTAGAAGTGCTCAGGAAACAAAATCCTTTGAAAGGGTATGTTTTTAGTTGCCTCAGGAAACATGCATTAAAATGAGGAGTAATTACCTTTCAGGTTCAAAGACACTGCTATCTGATACCATGGCCTTTAACACATCAGCATTTGCTGCAATGAGAATAAACAGAACTCTTAAAAGTGAACGGTTCTAAATTTAGAAAAAAACAAAACCAAAATCAAAGTTCCTCAAAGAAACTTCATCTAAAAGAAAGATGACTGCATTATGTATATCTCCAAAAACATGTAAGAGAAAACTGCAGAAAAAAAATGTTAATATAATTCTATTGGTAGTCTTAACACGAGCTCCTAAAATTGCAGTTCATATTGCACTCAACGCTCCTCCCCAGTACACGCCATGAAACGTAGCCATCTAAACAAAACTCTTGAACAAGATCTCTAAATCACCTCACACATTCAACACAACTTCAGATATAAAACATCAATTTAAGTGAGCCCTACAAAATGCAAATTCATTATCAGCCAAGAGCTTTCAATTGCTCACTTCTTATCAAAACACACGGATTACCTAATCCTAATCTCACGGAAAAACACACAAACTCAAAGCACTAATAGTTTAAAAAAACCCCAAACAACAGAAAAAAGGCCCAAACAACAAAACCCAAAAAACCCCACATGCAAACCCAAAACCACCACTTTTCCAGAGGACTAGTCTTCATTCAGAGGTAACTCAAAGCCAGTTCAATGGTTAGAACTCTGATTTATACAAATGTAAAATTAAAAAGGCTGAATGCTCTTATCCTACAAAAACCTCTAGTCTCCTAAACTTTTCTTCTATTGGACAAATGCATTCTGAACTAATCAAGCATTCCATGGGGTGCTTAACTATGATTTTATTTTCTCAGTCACATCTTTCTCTTTATCCTTTACTTTGCATACACATGAAGACACCATGTACAGAATGCAGCATTAGCATTATATACCCAATTGTATCAGTTATGCACAAGCCTCTCATAAGACAAGAGCTGCAAGAATCATTTCAGGACAAGAAGTTTAATCTAGTTAAACATGTAAGTTTCCACAGGCTTTAAACACTACCACTAAGAAAGCAACACTGAGCTTCTACTTCACAAACAAAGCAAAAGGCTGAACCAAAAAAAACTCCAAATACCTAAAGAGTTAAAATATCTGGAAATGCATTACCTGAATTTACCATACAAAACAATTTTCAAGTAAGCAAGAAACTTCCCTATTGTCCTTGAAGCTATTGCCTTGTGAAGACAATCTCAAAGAGCTAAGAATGAACAAATTGGTTATTAAATGAAAGCACATTAACATACCATACATCAGACTATCCGAAAAAACATACTGGTTATAGAACACCATCACAAGGGCTGATAACTTCAATGTCACAATACTATACCTTCATTTTTCATGATGTAGTTAACAATTTGTCCCACAGTGTCACTATTCTCATGTATAGTTTCATTCATTTCTGTGCAAAGAAATAAATATGTTGTCAGTATCTTGGCCTTATGAATCAAGAACTGAACTATTATAAAGCAGAATTATGATAAAAAAAGTCACAACCAAAACTGAACACACACCAAAAGAAACTACATTTTAAAAAAATGGCAAGATCAGTTGCCACTATGGAGGGAAAGCTTAGATAAGACTTTATCATCCTTATTCAGTAAAGCCATGAACACAGGTTTATCCTCTGTACATCAGCCCTAACAAATTCAGCTAAGAATTAAATAAGCTCAGTATTTTCACAAGCATACTTCAAAATTCCTTCTCGAGCTAGTAAGAAAGGGACAAACAAGATGGCGGCATTTCTAATCCTAATAATAGGGAGAAAAAAAACCCCAAAACAAATCGTTAAACTGTCTCAAGTCACTCTTCTAAAAGAGGTATTATTGGCTTTTAGTATGAGGGGGATTCAATTTAAGTTTTTCACCACAAGGACAAAACAATTGATTAATTAAAAAAAAAATCTGAAAACTTTCAGAACAGAATGCACCCATTAACAATATTAAAAGCTTCCCTAGAATAACCTGCAAAGGCTGAAGAAGATTAACAGGGGAACTAAAACAATGAAGAGGCAAAACTGTGCCCTTCCCTAATAACTGTTACAATACTTTATTTAAAAAATGGGGTTGAGGCAAGTTTGATAGACTAGACTCTAAATTCTTCTCTTATGTAGTAAATTAGAGGCTTCCCTATCTCTGTACCCACACTTCATCTTAATACCTGCAACTTTGCAATGTAACTTAGACACAGCTACATCCTCACACTGAGACACATGGGATGTCCCCATTTCATTACCACATAGCTCACTGTCCCACTCGGGAACTAACAGATCAGACAGTTCCACTCCCTGTACAGATGCCCCAGGCAGCCAATGCTTAAGAACACACTGACACATCATTACTGCACCACACAGGTCTACCCTTACCACAGAGACACTGTCATTTGCACTCATTATGAACCTGCTGAAAGAAATTAACCGGGAGAAAGGAAAAGGCCCAGAGTATTTACAAGCGACTTTTGTTTTTACTTACACTTTATAAATGCTATACCAGGTTACTATAGCCTTTCCCACGTGGTAACACCCTTTTTTTCCCCCAAGTAAGACTAGATGGGAATAAGGAACAATAAAAACAAGGGCACAAATGAACAAACATTAGGACAAAAGCAAAGGTAACTTTAAGAAAAAATTATAAATAGCAGACATTACTTAAAACAGAATGAAGATATTCAGTCCAAAGGCTTGGTTTTATAAAGAGAGATAAGAATGACGGCACAACAGGAACAAATTAGGATTGCAAAACATGAAACCAAGATATTAGGCTTTAAATGGCAGCTTTTTGCCACTTCTCAGCTAGCACTATGTACACTAATACTTTGTTGTTAACAGCATGTAGAATGCAGAAAAATGATCTGGTGACTCCAGCTGTGGGGTTGCAAACAAATATACTGATACTTTGATCACTCTGTAAGCTCTTACTTGATGTTAGCAGACTTGCACGGGAAAGCGGAACTCCTAGTTTTGACTGGCAAAGATCAAACCCCAAGTGACATATAATAACAAAAATATTATTTTTAATACTGCTTTGATGTCAAATATAGGCACAGAAATGACAGAAGTCTCACAATAAATTATTTCATAGCAGTTGCAACGTACAGAAATAGGCATTTGTTTATCAGACTTGATTACCTATTTTTTCATCAATTTTTTCTTCTTCTATTTCTTCAGCCTCTGTTGTACAACGATATCCTTTTTTCTTAAGGACATGGCAGATAAGGATCCCCAAGAGACCCATGATGAAGAAAACAGGAACCAAAGCAAACGCAATATACTCTAGGTGTTCAGCCTTGCCATCACTGCCATCCGTTTTAGTTGTCAAAGTAGTTGTCTGTAAGCCATGGCTTGACAAAACCCCGGGAACCTCTCCATCTATGTAAATCAATAAACACATTTATCACTATACACTGTAAATCACTTGAAAGAATTCAGAAAATTACAAGCATGACCAAATCCCCACAGTGTCAATGCAAGGTACCTTCTGTGACGACGACGACAATACTCTACTGGCTGAGAACTTACACCAGAAACAGCAGATATTCCCTCTTCACCAAACAATTACAAACATCTAACATCCACAAAGCCTGTGTGATATTTCTTCAATACAACAGTGAAGAACCAACAATGTTCTAGCCTGACAGACTTGTAATCTCAAATAGAGGGCTCGCATGTTTCACAGAAGAGTAACATCACCATTGCTCCTTGGTCACATCAGTGAGCAAAATGCCATACCATTCCTCCAGTCCTAAGTTCATGTAAAATTACCAATAAAATATGGATCCTTCCCTAATATGAGAGTAAATACAGGATTTAATATTGACCCTTGCATAGGAAAAGTACCAGGTGTGAAAGAAATAGCCTTGATTTTTATTTTTCTTTTGACAGCGGGAATTCTCAAAAGAAAGAGCATCTACCCCTACTCATCAGAATAAGGTGGGCTCATTCTTTGTTTGTCTCAGATTTGGAAATAATTCTGTATTTAAACTTGAAACAGGACATGAAAGAATTCTTTTTTCTTGCAAAGAATTTAAGTTGAAGCATTGTCACACACTAACTCTATATCCACAATTAAGCACTTTTGTTTCAATTAAGTTCTGAATTTCACAGATGTAAATTTCATGTTATAAACTGGGATTTTGACCTATCAAAAGTATAGAATATTTACATTAGAAGGGACATCTGAAGTTCATCAGTCCAAATGCTGCTAAAAGCAGCACTGATTAGATCAGGTTTCACAGGTAAGCTCCATCTAAATGATGAACATTCCACATTTCTGGGCAACCTCTTCCAAAATTAACACACTTTTACGTCCAATATAGACAAAGAAACTAAAAACTTAGTATGTTCTCACATATCAAATATAAAAGTATAAAAAGTTCAACAGCTCAGATAAATCCAAAATTACATGTAGCATACTCAAAACTTTTGCAAACCCTTAGAGCTTATACACACTCCCCACCCCACATAATAAAGACTTAAACATTACTATCCCAAATATGCAAGAATGCTCCTGCATTTCTACCTTCTATTATTCTCCTCCACTCCAGTCAAAAATAATTTTTTTGAGTAGGAAATAATGACAGCCAGAAAGTGTTAGTTTTTTTATCCATGTGTTTCAATCCACTTCCATCTACTTGTATTTAAATGGACAAGGAAACTCACAATTAAGCCATTCATCAAACTCACTAAAGAACTGAAGAGTCAGCAGAAAACCATTTACATGACAGGGACACTTGCACAACACAAATGTCTAGAATAATAATCCTTCCCTTTCAAAAATAAAAAAATGGAAGCCTCTACAAATTTGCAGAAAGAGTGTTATTCCATAAACATCTCCTGCTGTGGCTGCATGACTAAATTGCATTTGAGAAACACCAGTAAGGTGACAGACAGCGAAGAAAAGTTAAAACTGCAGTTTGGTATTTACCCTAGTTTTCTTTATTCCTCTAGAAACAGTAAACCTTTTATTTTAAAATATTTCTGAATTTTTCAGAACAGTCTTGAATTGTCAGTTGAGTAGTATGCAATACACAAGACTTGCTCAAAGTGAAAACAATGGAAATTATTTGAAATAACAACTGATAAACCCCAATTAGCACCAAGGAAAAAAAAGATGTATTAAAAATGCAAACAAATTACTGAACAGATCTTAAAACTAAACGTTAAAGCAAAATCTCAGGATATTTGCTTTGGACAAAACCAGATGGTCTAGTTTGTTCTCAAAACCAAAAGAGAAAGCTATTTACTTTTAAGAGGCCAGCAATTCTACACATGACTGTATGCAGAATTTACCAACACGTAACCTTTGGAAGCTCTAACGTATGCCTGAGCAGGACAATTGAACAATATGTACAATTTAAGGTTGCAATTGTTTTATACTGCAAGGAAACAAAAGACAGGAAAGGGTAAGGGATACAACCATATAATTGAGAAAGTTGATCTTGCATGCAGTTTATTTGCATTCTACAAATTTATAATTCATGCTTTATTATACCAAAATATAATTTCTTTTTTTTCTAACTCATCAGGTAGCAACAGCAACGAAGTCCCCCACTTAATCAACAAAGTAGTTTCATTTACTTTTGAGGCAGGTGAAAAGCCATCACACCAGAGAAGAATTACTTGAATGACCACAGCATCTCAGAATCTAAGAAATCCAACTGAAACAGTATACATCACAAGCTCTTAAGGTTATTAATAAATAAGCACCTTTCATGTTTAAACAGAAGACAAAAACAGGCAGATGCTTTGGATTTTGTTGCACTGTATACATTTTAAGAATGAACAGGAAACACCTCCCCACTAGCAACAGCCACTTGTTAGACAAGCTATTTTGTGGAAGGGCCACAAAATTTATCCAACTCAACTTTTGAAGTTTTCTCCCTCTCTTTGTGGCACAAGTGGCATGCATAGCCCAAACAAGTATCTATTTTCTCCATAACCATGGCAGGCAATTCCCACCAAACCTAGAGAGCAAGGGGGCCTTATCGCATAGCTAGAGGTCCACGCCTCAGGCTTTCCACGTTGCGGTTCACTGCAATTCTCCAGAAGCAAAGTGGCTTTAGGAGGTCCTTTCCCATTCAGTTCTCTGCTACCCGACTCGCACCGCTCCTGACAGACTGTAGCCCTGAAAACAGTTTTAAACTGGTTCACTGAGATAACCAGGTTTTAAGAAAAAATGCCGCAAAAAGTCTTCAGTTTTTAAGCAGTCATTTTACCGAATCAGTATAGCCTGAGGTTTGGCAAACTCCTCTGTTAAGACAATCCACCAAGTGAGTATGCTGAAGTGGGGAAATAACAATGAGCAAGGATAGCCAAGTGCACCTAGAACAAAGTTTTCCAGAGTAATTGTAGTAACATGGAGCCATAGTCTCAGAGTATGTTCAAAAAACAAGGGCAGAAGAATTAATTATGTGCAAAAAATTCTTAACTGTGAGGGCAGTGAGGCACTGGAACAGGTTACTCAGGGAGATTGTGGATGCTCCAACTCTGGCAGTGTTCAAGACCAGGCTGCATACGGCCTTGAGCAACCTGGTCTAGTGGGAGGTGGGGCAAGGAAGGTTGGGACTAAATCATCTTTAAGGTCCCCTCCAACCATTAACATTCTGTGATTCTATTAAACGATAATGTTCAACACAATTATTTTTAAATCATCAACTTGAAACCCCATCAGCTTGACACAATTTAACACCATCACCACCCTCCATAAGAGCAAACTGTCAGGAACCACTGGGGTTGAGATTTTCAGCCTACCTAATATGCAACACTTGTAAAAGCCTGCACATTAAGAACCACAGTTTGAATTTCTTTGTTTCCTGTTTCTTTTTCTTCCTACATAATCTTATGTTTGGTACTTCTGCTTGTAGACTGACACATGAAACACCAATCAGAAAACCTCAATAGCTAAAATCTCATCAGTAGTCTACGTGATGATAATCTAGACAAATGCTCAAAGAATACATGCAGCCTATGCAAGTTGAAGGGAGAATTGTGCCTGTACTGGCACTTTTTCTACCGACAGAAGTACATTGAAAAAATCGTATTTATCAGCTGAATACTCTGTAGCATAGATTAGTCTACTAATAGGGATAAGGTTTACAGAGGCTTTGAACTAGGAAGGAAAATATACTTAGAAGTATTTTTTTCATTTAAAAATTAGTTATATTAACATGGATACTTCAACATACCAATTTATTTACATAGGCCAACGTGACTTTTCTTTGGTTGTAATTAGATACCTAAAAATTCAACTCTCCCCTTAAAATTCAACAAGAAACAAATAATAGCATGGTGTTTTGCTTATTACTAGTAAAACATTACATCAATAACATTTCTACAAAAACAGTTCACTTACACAAAGTCCAGAAACTGCTTGATGCCATTCATTTTTCGTTCAGAGATACAAAAATACACCAAAAGCAAAGCAAAAATATCCTAGAAGAAACTAACTAGCTGAATCAAATACTTCGTGCTGTGTAACCTTGTAAGAGCAAAGCACTCAGCTTTCATCATCAAACACCCTACAAAGTCTGTCCTCAAAACCCTCAGCAATTATGACATAATGCAAAGCCAAACCTTGAGTACCTGAATGGGCAATATATTTTATGTCCCAAGTCACAGCTACACCATTCATTGTACATTCTCTATTCCCTTTCCCTAGAGGCACATTATGCTTATATCAGACTGTTGACAGTTTACCTCATTCTTGTGATGTATGATGCTGCTTCTCAATGGTTTTAATCAGGCCATAGCAATCTTCCTTGACTTGAGTCAATTCATAAAAGAACTGATTTGTTTCAGTGCTTTGCTGTCCTGGCATTTTTATACACCAGTCATTGTATACCAGTCTGCATATGAAAATTACTTGAAGATGTGATCTAAATGAAAATATTTAGGAGTGATACTCAGCACATTTAGTGATGCTTAAGCTGTAAATAATAAATTGCACTCATGCTACTAATTCAGATCCCAGGTACTCATTTGCTTAAAAATGAATATATGCCAAGTACTGTAATTGAATATTGCCTGCCCTTACTTAATCCTTACCTAAGAAGTAAAATATAAAGATAGTCAACCTCAGACAAGTCTTTTGGTTCTAATCACTGTTACTCAGATACAAAGGTAGTGTTCTTCCACCTCAGCAATTGCTCAAGACAATTTATAGCACC
Organism: Lycocorax pyrrhopterus obiensis; assembly: GCA_014706295.1. Lineage (NCBI taxonomy): Eukaryota > Metazoa > Chordata > Aves > Passeriformes > Paradisaeidae > Lycocorax > Lycocorax pyrrhopterus. Next base: position 22,681,084 of record JACSVZ010000006.1, read on the forward strand.
TTCAGGAAACAGAATACAAGAGGAAAAAAGTTAGCAGATAAATGAAAAACTATTTCGTCCTTCATTAAATTGCAATTTTTACATGGCCTAGACAAACTTTTCATAAAGCACATGAGAAATTTCTAGAAATATTTAATCTTAATCCTATCTTCCTTAAAGGACAAGTCAGATTCTTGAAAAACAAATCCTTTTAATAACCAAGATCAAAACAGTTTAGTTCTTATATTAGCAATAAACAACTCAGCATTAAAATAATACACTATTTTTCTAAATCTATACTAAACCTAAGTATAATCTACATCCATTTGATAATGTCAAGCACATTCCACTTGTTTTTGTATTGTTTAATTCACAGAAAGTGGCCCATAAATAACAACATAATCTTCTCTCTGCTCTACCGGTAAAGAATCCTATTTGGTTACTCTGGATTTTGTCCATTATACCCATGCCATTTATCTTTTATGGCATGCCTTTTAAAAAGGTTTGTTTAACTGTTATGAATTTGATTACGCTAGCAATCTACCAGCTAAAAATAAATACATAAATATTCACTATCTTCTTGTCCATTAAGTTTAAGCAGTTACAGGATCGTATTCTCTGCTTTCAGGCATGAAAATGAAACACAGATATCAATCTCACAGTATACGGAAACAAACTACTGTTGGCCTTAATGCTAATTAATATTTAAACAAATTAAATATGATTACACACAAACTAGTTAAGTACAAGACAAATGAAATATTACGCTATGGCACACAATCTGTTCAAACATCTCAGCTAAGCACAGCTGGAAAACATGCCTCAGTAGCAACATCACTTCTCCCCTTCCCCACCATTAACGTGCCAGTCCACCCATGCACAGAGAAAGGGCAATCACTTAAGGTTCAAAATAATTAGAATATTATTTGCATGGGTGGGTTTTGGTTCTCTTGGGGGGTTTTCTGGTGCTTTTTTTGTCTTTTCCTTTCTTTTGTACCTGGATCACTTCCGGTTCAATTCACCACACAGACCTACGCCCTGCAGCTAAAAGGGCATAATCAAAGCATTGCTTAAGCTTTTTGTGGCAATGCCACAATGAGAAATGGTCAGGCAGCCGGTGACACCAGCTCCCCCTGCAAGGAAAAGACACCTGATGATGACATCCAGTGCTTCATCCTCTCCTGGCTCTAGAGAAAGTGTATTTTGAAACTACATTAAACACTAATGACACTTCCTACCTCCAGGACAGATATCAAAGGTGGATGGATCATAGAATGATTTGGATTGGAAAGGACTTTAAGGACTATGTAATCCCAACCCTGCCACCATTGGCTAGGACACCTTCACTAGATCAGATTGCTCAGTATGGATGTGCTCTTTGATTTACAGCATTCATTTTAAAGTATCATTTAGCGTAAAACTTCTTTCATTTTAATGTACATGCTTTTAAATTCAGGCATAACAATAAGAACTCCATGTCTATTAGCTCAATTTCCTAAATACACACTAAATACCTCACCGTCAAGAATTTAAGAAACTAACTTTATTTTTAAAGACTTGAGTTTTAGTGAAGTTAATTAAATGCCAGCTTGCATCTCTTGGCATTTCAGAAGTGGTGGGTATTTCCTTAAAAGAAAAGAAGTTCTAAATCAGTTGTATACTTTCATTTGGTACCTTCAACTTTGGTACCTTCAACAGAGATAAAGCATTCTACTAGAGCTGCAGTAAAGGTTTCTATTATCAAGTCCACTTTAATTTTTTTAGATTCTTAATTCAAGTGCTTAGCAGTGAAATCATTTAGGTAAATCACTTACTCTGATGGTAATCATGTACTCATTTAATACACATCTTTAATTATTTTACTGATAGTAAACTTAACAAGAACAATTTGATGCAACTTCAAATTAAATATACTTTTTATGAGTTATCTGATTTAAAAAGTATTTATCTACTGTGGACACTACAGTCAAATTGCTTTTGCAAAACTAAGCAGACGAAATTACTAGCAATTTCAATCACAAGACAAAACATATCACTGCTCAAAACACACATACAAAAAATAATTAGGAAACGTTCAGGCTTCTCTGCCTTACTAGTGAGGTGGTAGCTACAGAACAGAGCAGACAAACTAGAGAAGTCAGTAAAGAAGAGGTTAAAAGAAGTTTATTTTCTAGAGAAAAAAAACCCTGAAGTGAAGAAAACCTATTGCCTACCACTTGCTTTGTCTATTGTTCAAGGAAATTGTACTTCAGGGAATATGCTTAAAGTGAGTAACAAAGGAAAAACACCTATCATCGAAGAAGAACATTCAACACGTTTGTGAATTCCGCTTAACTTCTAGCTTCCTTGTAGTAATCAGAATCTACAACCAGAAGCGAAATCAGCAGGAAGTGAGATGACAAAAAGGAAGCCACATGATGAAGGAACATACCGACAACTAGTAACACACTGCCAACTGCCTTAGAGGTTAAGCAGGGCTGATTAAGAACTTCTCTTAAGAACAGACCCAAAACCTTCATCAGATTTGTCAAAAGCAGTATCTCAAGAAAGTGAGCAGAAGGACCAGCCACGTTTCGTTAAAGCTCATTCTAAGTGCACCTACATTGTGCACACCAATAAGACGACACAGGCAGCAAGTCTCAGGCATGACCCACCTGAACATAATACCAAAGAGCATCCATGGTACCCAATATTGTGTTCACAACCATAAAACACCAAGCTTTTCATAGTAACTCAGGCTGGAGCCTGCTAAGAGTCCTTACATTAGAGACAAAGTCTCTGGCTCACCAAAGTCACTACAAAAATTTTGACTGTAGGCAAATTTTGCAGTAGGTCTGGAAACAGAGCTTTCTACTCTGAGAGGTAAGTCTCCGCCCTGACAACTTCTTTACTAATGCCAATTTTTTCTGAATTACACACCCTATCAACACATTCAATAAATTGTCTGTAGAAAGTTTTAGGCTGGCTTCTCTGAAAGCCTGAGGGTAGGGTGGGGATTCAGAAAGGACGTACCTGCCATGTAAGGTAGGTCCTACTCATACCAAAAAAATACAGCTAAAAGTATTACTGTATAATGCATATAAGACTTCACAATTTTGAGTGCTGAAATAATTGCAATAAGCATTGCAATTCCCATACAGCCAGAGAGAGCCTGTTTGGGAAGACCAAGCCTAATAAATCATCAGTCACCACACACCATGAAGGCATCTGACATTATCTAGAATGCAATGAGAAAAAACCAAAATTAACAGTATATAGAGCAGTTTTGTCCTGTTGAAAAAGGGGAAAATTTAAATGTAATGGGAAGTAACAGATTTAGTCTGTTCTTTGTGTGACACAATACGTGGTTGATAATGCTGCATTAGCATATACAGAGACAAAAAGCTTATGGTTCAGTGTTTACCACTACTAAATTGCAGTGCTTATGGTGTAATGGCTTTGGTCACTACTTGAGCAGCATATAATTCCTACGGCAAAAACACACAGAACTGGTGCTTTACATTTGCATTTCTGTTGGAAAACTGTTCCTCAAATTTCAGTTTTCAAACAAAACACGCCCTGCGAACAGCTACAGTACATTTAATAAAGCACACTTCACCAGTATGGCCATTAAAAAGCAATGAAATAAAATCCTTCCCGGACACATCAGCTATTTAGAACTACTGCATATCATTAAATTTGCAAGTGCAATTGGCATCTAGTGAGCAGCATTAAACGAATGCCACCAAGCACATTACATCAATGGATTTATGCAAGCTAGCAACAATCCTCACTGGTTTACAGGAGTCAAAAATCAATTTTAACCCAAACCAATATATCTCCTGTGTGAAGAGGTATACTGTGATCTTGAGATACAGCAGATACATTGGCAGAAAGCATTTGTAAAACTCTGAGAAGAAAATTCTTTCACAGCTTTTGCACCTCTTGCCAGACTTGCCAACTTTTAGCCTAAGTACAATCCTATTCACCTAGATATACGATTAAATTGCTGCTATAGTTATTAAATCCTACAAATGCACATAGCATACCAAGAGTTCTCCACCCACGTAACTGCCTTCAAGCTCAAAGCAATCCGGACTATAAACATTTATAAAGTCTGTATAAGCCTACGTATACACATCCTTTCATTTACGAAAACATCTGTTTACAGCCTCTTCAAGATACCAGAAGTAGATAAACTGTATAGTAATCACAACATGTAGAAACATGCAGTAATATGCTTAAGTAACAGCCAAAGAGCAAATTACTTTTTTTAACTGTTAAAAAAAAAATATATATATATGGTCATGATCAAGACGAGAAGAAAAATCCACAATTTCTCTCCTTCTCCTACCTTTGCATAGAAAACCTCAGGTCCTTAGACAGCAGCTACCACTAGCTACCAGGCAACACAAATATGAAATTCAAGATGTCTAGTGGTACTTATTTCTTTCCACTCTCCTGAAGCATGGACTGGATGACAAGCCTTCCACTCCTCTTGCTTTCAGAAAATAAACAGCAGGTAGTAGTTATCTCAAACCCTTCTGACCAAGCTTGCCTGCACCAAGTAATATACAAAAATACAAAAGGAACCACAGAAAGACAAGAAACATTTCTGGATTTATTGTTTGCTAGTAAGTATGGCCATCTTAACTGTTTCCACTAAGTTGAAAGTCTACTCTCAAACAAGCTGGTACACTCTTACCCATGTCATACCATCCAAAAGTAATATAGCTGATCAAGTTGAAAGTGGAAATACACATCAATTTTCAATATAAGTGTTTGAGCATCACGGACAATGCACAAAAGAAAGCACTTCAGACTACACAGGCAAGAAATTCGGTTTCACTTTGAGATTATTAGTACCGTAACAGTTGGGGTTAGACATAAACAAAGTAAATGCCATTTTAAACTAACTTCCTCTGGTGACTGTATGTATGCGAGGGCTCTTCAGCGTTCTCAAGGGCTACAGTCAACTTTTCACTTCCAAAACCTAAACGCTAAGCCAAGTTTAACCTCATAAGTGAGGGTAAAACAGAAACAACTCTTTAATGCACTTCTATCTTCAGAGCCATCCGATTCCAGCTAAACTGAATCAACTACGGAGGAGCTGCCAGACTCGAGCTCGCATCGCTCATTATCGTTGTTTCTGTTTTTTTTTCCCCCGCAACTCCCGGCCATAACCGACTACATCAACAGGCCCGGGTGTCGTGACAGTAAGCACCGTTCGATCGCTGGGAGCACTCGCAGCCCGCGCCGGTTCTCCAGCCCGCCCGAGCGGGACCCGGCAGCGCCCGCCCCGAGCGCCCCCGCCGCGCACCGCTGACAGGCGGGAGAAACTTCAGCTGCTGCCGCCGCGGAGCCTCGACCTCTTCCCCGCCCGCTCCCCCGGGCTGCCCGGGGCTAGGGCGGAGGCGGACGCGCCCCTTGCCGTGCCGGTCTCCGCGGGCCCCGCAGGGACTCAAACGCCGGGGACCCCGAGGAACCAGCGTCGACCCCCGGCCGAAGCAGCGGGGTCAGCCGAGACATCCGAGCGGCTAGGGAGGCCGCACTGCCCAGCGAGGTCACAGCACGCGGAGAGGCGCAAGGGCCGCCGGCGGGGAACGAGGGGGTTGCGGATTGAAGCGTCCCACCGCGGCGAAGGACCGAGGCCGCAGCAACCCACCGAGAGCGGAGCTGCTGCCCAGCCAGTCAGCCGTCAGGCCCAGCGATGGCGCAGTCGGCGGGATCCCACCGGTCGCTGCCGGAGCCATTCCCGACGCCGTGCCCGCGCTGCTCCGCGTTGGCAGCGGAGCGGCCGCCGCCGCCCTGCCCGGCCCGGCCCAGCGGCGGCGGGGCGCGCCCTGCCCGCACTGCGCCTGCGCGGCGCCGCCGGCCCGGGGCGGTGCTGCTCCGCACCGCCCGCCCTGCCGGAGGTGCTGTGGGGAAGCGCCGAGCGCGGGGTGCCCGAGTCCAGCTTTAACGAGGTGCGAAGGCGTTTCTTACACATTCCTGTGGGGATTACCCCGAGGTCGCCCTAGACATTAGTTTAATATTGGAACTCCCAGACGTGGTTTCCTGAGCCCGGCCACCCTCCTGCCCCCACAGCCCGGCACCCGCAACCCTGGGTGCAGCGAGAGGGTAAGATGGACGCGGGGCACCGTGTCCTAAAGGGCCGAGGTGACTTCTTGTTCTTGACCCATTTGCTTGGCATTGGTCGTGTGCCACGATGGCTCCCGAGCGCCTGGGGTGCAGTGCCACCCTGACGGAGTTGCCCACGGGGGAGCCTCTCACCCAGGCAGGTTTGGGTGTGTCTCCCTTGACACCAGTGGGTTTCAGCTGTGGCCAGCGAAGGCTCCTCTGCCACTGCTGCCCCAGGGGCCATGCTCACCGTGCCAGCGGCTTCTTCGCTGCCGGGGCGTAGCGTGGCTCAAGGGCTGAGGACGTATGGCAGGAACAATTGCTCTGCCCCAGCATGGAGTCCGTCATCAGAGCTGCATCAAAGCTACTCATTGTAAGGGCAGGGCAGTGCACTTGCCTCAAGGAGCCGTACAAGGGCCCTGTGGAAGTTGTTGCCACCATTGCAGCATTGACACCAGGACATGCAAGAGTTCAGAAACTCAATGTGGCCCTCCGTTCACTGTCCCTTAGCATGTGGGGGCATTGCTTCCACTCTGTTACCTCTTCCTGTGTGCTAGGCCTCAAATTCATGCTTTATTCCTTAAATCTTCACTGCTAAACTCCAGCTTATTTTTATACTCCATTAAACTAACTCCCATGCTTAGACCTTGGCCTATCAGCAACTACAGTTGGACTTTCCTGCTGACACGGCATGAAACTTACTCTTGTACCAAGGCAGAGGCAACTATAGCCTCCCAGTACTTCCAGATACAGTACTCTAAATTATTCTAATCTAAATAATTTATTTACTTGCTTTTACTGATTTTGAATACCTAAGGTAAACACCACTCATTTAAGATACAATATTGCAATAATTATAAAGACAGATACTTTTTTGAATGCATTTTGTCATCTGGTACCAACACTGTGTGCAGAAATACCCTTATCAGCCCCTAACTAGACCTATCCACAGGTAGATTCAGAAAGCCAGACTGCCAGCTTCCTGTTTGGGACGATCACCACAATTGATATCTCCTCCCCTCACTACCCCCCAGTCTCCTTTTCTAATAAAAAAAGTATGCAGAAAATCATGTTCTCAAATGTAGTACATCAGTTCCATTTCTGCACTTGACAAAAATAAAGTGCTCTGGAAATAATGAAAGTTTAACCCTTTTCCTCTGTGCTTGACTGTCCGCTCTATTCATGGTACTAACTATAGCCACTATTTTTTGTACTATTATTTTTTTTCAGAGATACAAGTATTAAAAGATTAGGGTGATTCAGTATCTGAGATGTTTATAGTTGGAAATACCTCTTCTCAGTCAAGTAGATAACCAAGAACATGAAAACTCAGATGTCTCTTACTACTTGATGGGAGACTTATCTGTTTATTAACCAAACTAATGAGGAACTAGCAGAACTGTCCTTTTCAACAGAATAGGAGGTCAAGCAGCAGGACACAGGGTTCTTCGCACTTATAAAAACAATTCTTTCTTCCTCTTGGGTTTTCTACAGAAAGTACTGCTGCTCACTTGACTTGCTTCTGCTCTCTTAAATTTTGATTTACTCTTTTTATGAGGGTGTGGTTCTGTGTCAACTGCTCTCAGTATCACAAAGGTGACAGACTCAGAGACAATCATCCTTTTCTTTTGAGTGAAGTGCTGCACTGCAGATCCCAACTCAGAGGAAATGGCAAAATGCAGCAGGATTACTGAACCATATCTGCCCCCATGAAACAAGCTCTCCAGAGGTAGGCTTTAACTCAGTCTCCCTCTGACTTCAGAAAGAAAGACTGTACTTTTTTTTTTTTCCTTTTAAGATTAGAGAACTAATCTGTGTTTACTAGCAGGGAATTGGTACAATTTCTGCGGCAGTAGCTTCCTGCCCTTCTTCATCCACTGGAACAAACACCCCTGGGCACGGGGAAACTATATCAAATTAGGTTTGCTACTAGAAGATCTGTGAAACCACCTGTCAGCTTTTATGAAAAATAATAAATCTCACTCAAAACATTACAAAGTTTTTTTAACAGTCTCAAAACTAAGTTGCAATAAGGTTTAATTGGCCCAATCTATGTCAGTTATTTCCTCATGCTTTCTAGAATGTATCTTCAGTTTGTTCCTATTACTAGAAAACACAATCAGTTAGGAAAAATGTAAGCAGTTTTTCTATTGCAAACTAGTCAAGAAATTTTCTTTAATTAGTATTTGGCTCTACTAATTCTTGAAACTTCATCTCCAAACTAAATTCCAGTGTTGACTTTCTTTATTGGAAGACTTTTTCTGGATTTCATTTTTGTTGGTAATAATGCCTGAACAGACCAGACAACTAACTGTCCTCATTTGTAAGAGTTACAGTAAGAAAAAAAAGAGGTAAGTAGAAGACAGACACATCTTAAGTAACATGGTCTTAAACATCAAAACAAAGAAAGTGACACTGGAAATCTCACATCATCAAGCCCTTTTATGTGACTTAATGAGATACTTTATACTGAATTAGCAGGATGCTAATTTCATGATTAATTATATATATATGTAGTTACATATTAAAACACATCTATTTCAAGTATGCACAAATACCTCAGTGAAAAACTAATCCATGCTAGTGCTAGTAAAACGTGAATACTTGAAATTCCCTTTGAAACTCAAATTACACATATTCCCACATAACTTAATTGCTCAGTTTTATTAGTCGATTCACAGTTAAGACTGTTTTCTAAGCATTGTTTCTACAAGCATTCCTTGTATGTATTATCTATATATTCAAGGGAAAAGTACTTCCAAAACATTTTAGAGCTGCATCCAAATGCCAACAGTTTTTAAAACACTTATATAAATCAAAGAAGCACTCTTTGGGAGTGGTAACTCACCTGACGGTGGTTTACTTTACAGATCAGAATGAGCAAAATAGTAATGTAGAAATGTTAAAAAAAATAACTTCAGGAGCTGGGATGATAAGGAAGAAGCAAAATAATTTGACGAGAAGATATTGGGTAGTTATAAACTCAAGTTTAATTATTACTTTTCTTACAGACTTTTGTTTTATATATTCATAAGCTCAATTTCTCCTTCATAAAAAGCGATTATAAATCTCTGTAGGACTGACACCTTCCTAGTATGTGTGTCTACAGTCTGAAAACTAGAAAACCTTGTGTATTTGTTTGTGGAAAATTATATATTAAAAAATAAAATAAAATTCATAGACCTAGATAGTATAACCCGCCTTGGTGTTCCGTGTTTGGCTGTGTGGTGCTTAGCTGCCTAGTGGAATTAAACCACAACACTTGGAAACGGTACCTCTGACTCAAAGGAGATATATTCATCAAACCATTAGTGATAGAAAAGTGGTTAAGAACACTCCCAGCAAACTTTATAAAAGCTACATTCCTAATTAGTTCTTTCCACTTTGCCCAGCAAGCAGCTGTTTCTCAATACAAAAGTTAAAGCATTGCTGAAAGGTGTTGCTAATGGGCAGCCTGGTCTAGTGGAAGGTGTGCGTTCCCTGCCCATGGCAGGGCCATTGGAACTATAAGATCTTTAAGGTCCCTTCCAGCCCAAGCCATTCTGTGATTCTATGATTCTTACACAAAAAAAATAAATCCCTAAACGTAACAGAGCTGTAAAGAAGATACAGTTCTTCATTACAATTCTGAACTCTATACTGGAAAAATTGCCCCGTTACAATACTTCAGCTTTCAGGTTGCGAAAGTGTCAGTAGAGAAAATAAGCTATATGGGTAGGATATTTCTGGAAGAAATCTCTCTCTTCTGCGTACTCTCTTTATCTCCCTGTATCTTTCATGACACTGTCCTTCTAACGCAATAATCAGTTTTGTTACAGGACTTCGTAAGCAGGAATTCAGTTTCAGTTTTATTTGTACATGTGTAAGGTCATGGGTCAGGTGGCTGCCACCTTTCAGGGAAATAGTTGAACCACTAGATTTTTGGTTTGGGAAGGACTGTCTTCCCTTTGTTTGTAATGAGTTCCACTGATGAGGATAAAATCTGTTTCTTTGGTCCAGAGAGAATAAAAAAACTGGACTTGGTTCTACTTGCCAGAGAAGAAGAGAGTAAGGTTATTGATGCTGTCAGGAAAACTGAAGAAAGCTCAGTAGTATTGTGTGCAGTGACAAAGCATGAAGGGATTGGCTTCATTAGTGGCCTTTTCACAAAGAGCACATTCACAGCTCCGCATGCCTAAAGCTATGTATGTACATACTAAAGGAAATCTGGAAGTATTCTACTGATATTTTGATTCAACTCCAGTAATTTTGGCAACATTGATAAATGGAAGTAATAAAGTAACTGGGGAAGACTGCTTTTGCATTTCTGCAAACAGGGAAGCAGGAGGGGTGCCTGGAGACATGTGGAAGCCTGGAACCATTTCTTGGTTCTTCAGTGACTTTGCATGGCTGTGTAAAGCACGGCAGAAAGTACTTGTGAGTGGAGTCACTCCCCATCTTCTGCCCAGGTCAGACTGGCAGTGTATGTTGCATTGCAGATGTTTTCCACTTCCCAGAGCTAGTAAAAAGATCAATACAAGTTAAAAATCTTGGCTATTCTGATTAACCAAATCCTGTTGATTTGTTTTATCTAGCCAGTTTGAAGATCCTTGTTTTCGTCCTCTTCTCTATCCCGGTTTCTGTTAAGGAAAACAGAATTTCTAATTGAAAGTTGAATTTCAAGTTAAATTATTTTTAATGCTCAAAACTTCTGATACGATTTGAAGTAAATCTCCTTAGCTTCTGAAATTTGGTCATCAATAACAAACTGCCTATCCTGCAAGAAGATAGCAGTAAATTTATTTGAAAAGGAGAGTAACAAAGTGTTTTGTAAAATATAAATATTAATCAAGTTTCCATGTAATAATTCTGGAGTGACTCTATCCAAATGCAACAGAGAGGTTTGCTCTTTGCTAAAAATGGACTGCTTGGCAGTCTTTTCTTGCTTTTTTATAGATCAAACCTTAGAAAGAAGTCCTCTGTCTCCAGCTGTCTCTAGCACCATATGAGAGATAGCAGTTAAATCACTATAAGAAGTGATTAGTCATGGCAAATATGCTTACCATGGACTCTTTAAAAATTAGCTTTGTACTGCTTTTGCTCCCTTATGATTTCTTGGAACTGTTTGTCTCATTGGTGTTTTTTTAATGTATAAAAAGCTAATGTTAAACCAATTGCATTTTGATAATTTTTCCATACTGGTCTGACTAAGAGTAAAAAAAAGGTTGCCAAATAGCAGTAACTTGTGCAGATTATGCCACATCCACCTTTATTAAATAACCTGCTGAAGATTGTATTCATAACAAAAACCAGGCTAGGAGTGACAGTAAACTAGGAAGGAGGTATGGCATAAATACATCTGTTTGGTATTCCCATCTCAAGATTTATGGTCCTAGTCTGTCAGCAGCATTTACACTTAGCTCTACGCTGCCTAGCCACTTTCTCAATCCTCAGTTCAGAAGCTACTTTCTAGTTCTTCATCACTCATAAGTAGTATTCTCCAGAAAATTTAGAATCTACTTCTAGGAATTATGAACTGGGGAAAAAAAAGGATGTAGACCTCCAAGAGACCTCTAGCAGAGGCCTTAAGTGCTTCAGTTATTATGTTGGAGGCTCACTTACTCATAACAAGTCTTGTTTTAATTTGAGTGTGCTGGCTGTGCAGATGGAATAGCACATTCCTTGAAAATATTACTGAGGCTGAAACTATCACAGTAAAGTAAAAGCCACACTATTGCAGTAGCAGTTCCTCATACATTTACAGAGGATGAAGGTCAGGAAGGTGATCTGTTAGCCTGATATGATTAAACTTCTCATGTTGGTTGACCAAACTATTAGCTACAACATTTAATCTCTTTAAGCATGAATATATAATGTAGGTAAAAGCCCAGAGCCAAGTACATAATCAGTAAATTACAGTTTAAGGTTTTAGTAAGGACAGCCTTTATTTCCTCTGAGATTTCAGAAGAACACTCTGCTTTCTGCAAATATGACTCACCAAGTTTGCATGCAAGGAGTTCGATTTAAAACTCAGTGAAGAACAGATCTGTTGAGATAAACCTCAAATCTTGTTAGACCTGTTTATTTCCCCTGCTTTTGATATGAAACTCTTTAGATAAGAAGCCACAAACAGACTGAAAAGCTGTAGGAGAGAGAAAAGATTTGATTTGAATTCCAGTTTACTGTTTTCACAACAGTGTTTCTATTTATATGTATAATCCCTGGTAGGTCACCAGTTGTTTAGAGACAGAGAATACTTTAAAGCAGTCGTACACAAATAAATGTAGAAAAATATAAAAGCTTGAATTCGGTAAGGTATAAAGTGGACATGGCTGAATGGATGCTTATTAAATGTAACATGCTAAGTACTATTTGGGATTTCCTAAAATAATGTGAGTATTGGGAATTACTGCTGCTTCTTATCTCGCTTTCTCTGACCCCTATGTGCAGTAATCTTCAGACCAAGGTAGATCTTGCAGTAGCTCTTTTTCTCTGGAAGAGACAAAATAGTTTATTGACAAGAATTGAGTGAAATCATAGCTGATTTCTCATGCACGGTGTTTTCATTATACTGACCAGTCTTTGTTGGATAAACTACCTGAGAATGTGGATCTGAAGCACAGTTGATTCAGGAGTTGATTCAGTTTCGAAGCCTGAGAGGGAACCAATGAATAGATGGAGGCAGGAGAGGCAGGTGGACGAGAGTCTAGGAAAAAATCAGTGGTAGGAGAAGCTTCTTAAAGCTGGTCAGGAAATAATATTCCCTGACAGTGAGGACTTACAAGATTTGGACAGATTTTTCTTTTTCATTTAAGGACAAAGCTGAGAGCTGAACCATTATTAAACCAGAATATTTTTTGCTTTAACAGCTCATTAACATTAACAGTTTTTGTGACAGCTTTAAAAAGGTAAAATATGTAATTCTGAGAAGTCTCAGTTTTCCAAGGAATGTATTATCTATAGATTAATCATCTATTTTGTTTACTTTAAATTGATTAGAGTTTTCACTGAGGATAGAAAAAACTATAATCAGGAAACAAGTAGTGCCAAAGGCCAGCAGGAATGGTCACAATCACTTGGGGAGAAGTATAAGGCTCCACAAGCAAAATGGACTCCGGCGCTGTGTTTCTGAAGGATCTTCTGACAATAAGAAAAAATCTGGCACCTCTCACTGAGCATCACAAATCTGGTCCTGCCCTGGTTAAATTAGTACTAGTTTAGAGCTCACCTATCTTTAGTGTCATACTTTAAAAAACTGCAATAGTTAACTTCAATACAAACTGCACTTAAACAATAATTTTGTTACCAGACAGCAGTGTGCTTTTTTTAAAAAGAAACAAGCAGGTTGTGTTCTTAAACAATAGGAGATAAAGGAGCTGCTGATCTTCCATGTTTTGTGTGGAGCATATGGTCTGGTTAATTGTCCTGGTTACCCTGCTGTATTACCTACTCTTGCTGTGGGATTTGAGACAAATATCTTTTACAGGATTTTAATAGGTATGTGTGATAATTAATATTAAAGTCATCTTGTAGATGAATAGATTTTTTTGGTTAGGATGTGCCCATGCATATCAAGTCTTAGCAAGTTACGTTTTCTTGCCTAGGGTGATGAGAGGGGAGGGCAAGGGTGAATAGTAAATTTAATTAAAATATACAATTTCAGATATTTCCAAACTGTTTATTAAATGCAGTCAAACTTGTTGCAGTATAATAACAGAAAAAACATTCTGCAGGAGGTGGGAACAGGCTCCCATGTTTGCAGAGGGAGGAGACATGTTTTAATCAAAAAGCCCAGTGTTAGCCTTCTTTTCAGATGTTCACAAGTTGTTTGATTTCCTTCTGAAACTAAAAGGACATAAATCCATAGGTCCTACTTTGCTAAAAAGAGTCTTAGTCAAAGGGTTGTGAAAGCTGAGGTTTTCGGCCATTTCTCGACTGTGGATGCTGTTCTGCTTTGTACAACCAGACAAATCTTTAAAGCAGCAGCAACTACAGTCCGCAGTACCTTGTGTCCTAATCACAAGGGTATGGAGTAATCATCTTCTTTTGCTGCTACCACAATGATTATTTGAAAACTTTTAATACTTCAAACAGTGTCTAAGTCTCAAAACATTACATAGTTTGATGACTTAACACATTGCCAGAATATGTAGTTTCAGTATTCTGGGAGAACACAGCAAATTATGGACTACTGGCAAAGAAGATAAAAAACTCCCCTGTAGTTTATCATTCATTTTTCCTTACTAATAGTTTCAATGAAATATTTAACTTTATGCTAAGTTACATGTATCCTATAAAGTGTTTTTGCTTTATATTTTCAGGAAAAACCCCAATATATATATATAGGATATAAACAAATCAGTTTCTTCCTGACCGAATATTTCCTAATGGAAATGGGAGCAGGAATGAAAATGAAACAGAAATGAAACAGAGCTGCGATATAACCAGCCTGTGTTTGCAAAGCATTATCTCAGAATAGTGCAAATAATAGTAATACATTAAGATGAGGACAGACTTATAAAGGATATTTTTTGTATGAATCACTATGTACACCAAACACTAACCTGCAATAATCATAACCTTAATAATAATTTTTCCAGGAGCAGTGTGTAACCCAGACTTCCTCAGGAGAGTCATTGCCTAAAGTTATATTAGAACCTAGATTGAGATAATACATCTCTCTATATTATCTGTATGATATATATCTCTATCATGTGTATAATGTGTAATATATTATAGAGAGATATTTTCACCTAGAATTATGTTAGGTGAAAAGATTATTCAGTTACTTCACAGGAAATGTATAGGCAGTATACTGTACAAGAGATTTTTTTCCTAAGGATTCATTTGACCTTTATTCAGCCTCCTAAAGTAAACACCTAAATTATTCCATAGCATCCCTCAAGAGTGTTAAGTCAACAAAAGGCTTTGTATCTCCAAATATTTGCTTCTAGTGACAGCACAGTACAAATAGCAGCCATAATCAGGAATTCCACCTGATGTTTATAAAATGTTACCTTGTCTCTTGTCTCTCAGTCAATCTCCTATTGAGATGCTCTGATAAAGGTAAGGTCTTGCTGAATATTTTCACATTCCTTGAGTTCAAAATGTTTTGACTGAAAAGAATGCAAAGGCTTTTTTTTCCAATGGTGTTTGTCCCTACACCACTCTAACAACAGAGTGCAAGCCAGATCGAAACGGTTCTGCTGTATAAGGTCAGACCCCTCACTTAATATTCTACTGCAAGGAACTCCAGCAAGAGGATCTTCCTCCCCTTTAAAATATGAAATACCCTTTTTCAAAACAGAAGTCCAACTCAAATTGTGTTGTAAGTTCCACTGAGAGAAAAAACCATCACATACTAACAGTCTGTACACTTAGTCTGGGTACTTCATGCTGCTTCCCTCTCAGCTGTTCCTTCTGTCTTTCTGCCAGAACAGTTGTCAGAAGGAGCAGGAGGAGGAGGAGCCCCTTGGACAGCTCAGAGAAACTGCTGTATCAGATGAAGAGATGTTAGTGGATTGGCATTTGCCACAGATTCACATTTGTGGTTAAACACAGTGCAGCTTTTTACTCTGCCTTTCATGCAATTTATAATTGAAAAGCAGCTGAAGTCTAGCAGAAGAGTAAGCAGTAGTTTGAATAACAGTTTGCTCTTAGGAGACAAATTATACCGATAAATTTTACTGATTCATGTGGGACCAGCGATAGGGCTGCAAAAAAACCAGAGGTGTGATGAGAACAGTAGGAAGGGGAGCAAGAGCTGATTAACTGGCACACTGTCTGTGTCATCGTTACTAAAGCTGGTGTGGAAACAACATTACAGTGTGTTTGAGGAGACCCATGAGAATAGATGAGAACAAAACTTGGGAGTGATTGGGTGAAGTCGGGGATTTTTTGAAGCAAAATATTCCGCTTCAGCAAAGGAGGAGAGATGCTGATTGCATGCTTGTCTCTTCATTAAATCCCTAAGTGGTTAACTTTGTGACTTTTGCAAGGGTCAGCCAAAGCTTTGACTCTTTCAGAGGACATCTGACTGATCTACTTTCTAGTCACAAAGTCCATAGCTGCTTCTGGAGTTAGGCAGTACATAAATAATGCTTGGTATCTAGATCAGTTCAGCTGAGCATTGCAGGGCAAGGAGCTCTGCACCTTAAAATAGGAACACAGATCTATTTTAACAGCTACAAAGGTTACCAGCTCCAATATAGTCACACCAAGAACTTGTGGTTGAATCATCTGAGGAAACATTGGCATGTGATCCTTGCCTGTCACACAGATAGCTGCTTACAAGTCTTTTCAAGTAAGAGATAATAGTATTTTCAGGTTAATTTAGGATGGTGGATATGGTGGGAAGAGGGATTACTTCTGCTTCTCTGTGCATTGTTGAGTTATCCCTCCCCTGTTTTACAGATAAGTAAAGCTTATGTTGCTGGTTGTTTCTGTCTTCCAAGGGCTGTAATATTTCCAGTGGATGATTAATAGAAAGCCCATGTATAGTGAATCATTCTCTGGAGAACTGCCCTACTGACATCTGGGATTTTGTGTCATTCTGTCCTCGCTTTTTCCCAACCTCTTTTTCCTTTTTCTGACTTTTGTCGGTTTATATCAGTCTGTCTGGTCAAATGTCTATACCTGGAAATATTCCAACTAATGATGCAGAAGGGTTTCTCTGTGTGCTAGTTTGTTTTATGGCCAATATATTCTTTTTTCTTTGACAGTTAACAGTTCTCCATGTGTTTAACAGTGATGTTGACATTGTATTTGGTGCTTCAGTGCTGGCTGACCTACTGAGAGCCTCTAAGCCATCACAGCAACACAGGAGGATCCTAAAAAGCTCCAAAGTCTTACAGTAAATGGGAAATGCAAAACATGGCTTATTGTTTTCCCGGAGAGCCTCTGTCAGATAAACAAGTTACTTCACTAGAATAGTTTAGCTAGTAAACTTTAATTTCCTTGAAGTATAGGCAACACAAGGCAAGATTTAATTTCAGGTCACTTATGACTCAGGGAGGAAAGAAGGCATTTTTGTTTGGAGGCCTCTCTTTTATTCATTACCCTGCAAAGTTAGTTTTCATTGGAATTCTCACAGGACTTCACATACGTGTGCTTTGCTATCTTCCGTGTTTGTATCACCTTCATGTCAGAATAAGCTTCTAAGCCAAGAGCTGCCACATTAAATTAGCTTGTCTAGAGCTCCAATTGCAATTTTACTGTCATTAATAGGCCACAAAATGAAGATATTTCAGGTATCTTCAGAAGTGTGATGGCTCTCAGCTAATGTAAGACTGAACTTTGTCTTCAGTGTAAATCTTGACCAATCAAGAAAAATCTCTACCTTTATTCCAGAAAAACATGATCAAAAATGTTACCTGATTCTTGTCTTGAGTACATAAAAGCATAGAGAATGAGAAATATGATAACTTGCAATATTATACTAAAATTTAAAATTGCTCAGAATTCCTGGAAGTCAAAACTCTGGACCTGGAGTACTGGATGAAACTTGCACATTGTCATGACTCTTTATAGTCTGTCTATCTAGATTATTACAAAATTTTAGCTGTGCTGCAAACTTACTATGCTGCTTTATGCTTACTGTTTGTCCTGTACTACAGTACCTTAAGACAAATCACTACACCTTTGTATAGACCAGTGTGATTATATTTTACCTCTTTAGTCCTGTGTATAGCCTGATGGTGTGTTATCTTTATTGTTGGTAACAAGGTAGCATCTTCATATTGCCACTGTACCAAAATGTCTGTCTTGGGAAAGGGGAGAGGCAGAGTGCAGTTTGCTATTTAAAATAAAATAACATAAAATAACATAAAAAATGGAAAGAAGTGAGGAAGTGATAATCGTAGTAATTACAACATGTTTTTTGCTAAAACTGTGCCCTAAAGAATGCTTAGGTGTAAACTTCTGCTTCTGGCAGAGTAGCACAGAGGAAAGTCTCAGCAAGAAGCATTCTCAGACATAATAAAGAGAAATATGTATGTCAGATCTACTAATATTTAGGATCCTGGATGAAAGGGAGCAATATGAGGGAGAGCTTTACCTCAGAATCGGGATCCCTTTTGAAGTGCTATTTTTAAATATATTGACTTTAAGAGATAACGGGCAGAAAAATAAATCAAAAAATGCAGATCTCTCGGGAGGGAAGAAGAGGTTGGGAAGAAAAGTGATGCATTGGTCACTCTGTAGTTAGAACAGCTGCTGCTATCCAATGTCTAATTATGTTACTTAATTTTGAGGGGGGGAAACTTTGCTGCTGTACGAATAAGCAAGGTCTGCCCTCAAATACATTTCTGTCTATGAGGTGATTGACAGTTGAGGCCCATAGGCGTTCATCCAGACCAAATAGACTATGGAACAAGGCAACTGACTATCTGAACAGCCTCAAACAATCTGCACCTTTGCACACATGCCTAGAAGTGATGTTTACATCTTCCACAGCACTTGCTGAATTTCTGTTCCTTAGGCTTCTTGTTTAAAAGATTGCAAACCTAATTTTTAAAGATAGCAAAGCACACAGTCTTTTTTCTGTTAGATTGCTATGTATAAGACTTTTAGTACTATATAAATTTGCTGTTATTTGCTGTATAAAATGCTATTAAGAGTAGTAAAAATTCCTCATATGAAATGAGAGGGAGGGAGGTAAATAAGAGCATATGTGCCCCCAATATTTATGTCCCACACATTTGGAGATATGCTTTGAAAACTTCAGCTACTGCATGATTCAAAATTTGTAGCATGGGAAGCTGAGTGACTTGTGTCTGTGTGTGTATTTATGTGCTTTGGTTATAAAGCTTGAGCTGAATGCTCTGTTTAATAATTTCAACTAATAAGTTAGTGCATTCATTAAGTCTTGCTGACAGTTTATCTGGCACATGGCTGAGCTCACACATTATTCTGTCTGTAGTATGAAAAAGATGTGCAGAAACCTCTTGCAGAAAGATGTAAATGATTGTCTGTGCCTGCACAGCATGCTTGCCCACAGTGGCAATGAGTCAATATGTATTAGTTATATATAGGATTTATTCTTCCAGTTAACTTCATACTTACTAATCTTTTAATTTATAAGACAGATTATTGCTTTAAAGCAACTCTTTGTAGAAAAGTATAATCTTGTCTTATTGACACTGAATTGTTTGAGAATTCTTTAATGGTGTTTTTGTCAGGAAGACTTTGTTCCAGCAAATATTTACATCTACAGAGGAAATCGTACAGTTCCCTCTATGATGATATTGTATTACAATACACAGGCAGTATATACTAATAACGAAATGCTAGAGTACTGAAATACCAGGATTGAGAATGTATGTTACAGCTTTATCATTCAATATAGTCCTTTCATTAGCTGGCACTTACAGAAACTTTGCTCTCTTTCTTGTCATTGGTGCACAATACCTAGAGGTCATTCACCAAAGAGGGTTTGAGTGGCAGTTGTAGTCTGTCTACAAGTCACCAGATTTGGACTCTTCCACGTTACTGAGTGAACAGGCTGTAGTGCCACCAAGCCATCCTGGCCTCTTGGCTGACTACCAAAGTGGCAATAAATGCCTTCTCAAGTAGAGATGGCTTGGGTCATCTGGGATTAATGAAAGCATTAAATTTGTGCCCACAACTATCAACTATATATAACTGCTTGGTTTATGTTTCTTACTATGGTGATTCTGTCTCTTCCTAACTAACAGCCTTCTCACTTGAAAAACACTTTTCTCTTTTTTCTGATGAAGAATGATGCATCTTCTAGTGGAAAGTTAATACTGCTTCAGACCGTATGGTCCAAAGCATTACACTATGAACTATCAATTCCTAATATAGCTCTAATTATATGATGCTCATACATCCCTGGACAAAGTCAAATGTCTGTTACTGTTATCAGGTAATTGTGCTGAAGGGGAAAACATTATTAATTGCTTGTTTGCAAAGAGATGATTACTCTTGGTGGTGTTATGAAGCTGTTATTATTGTAAGAAAGAACCTGTACTTTAAATCAAACATGTTCAAACCTTTTCAGCGCATTTTTATTCTAGAAGATGAGGTAAAATTGCAAGGCTTTATACTACTACTTCTTTTAATCATGTATCATTGCCATCTTGCCATGAAGAACAAGTATCCTATCACCTACAAAGTATGAACAAGCAGGAAGTAACTCTGAGTATTTGGCAAGTATACCAAGAATAAAAATGAGCATGATTATGCTAATCAGAAAGCAAATCTCAAAACAATTTCTAAAGCAGTGAAGGCGTCAAGCCAAATACCTAGAGTAATATTTGCATTTACCAAGCAAGCACATGACAGAAGAAAAAATTTATTAATACAGGAATGGTTACAGAAACAAATTGTTCTAAGAGGTGGCAACATTAATGCCTTTCAACAATTTGGCCAGGGAATGTAGAAAGAAAAAGAAAACCCTTAGGCCCATAGTGATGTTTCACAGTCTTTACTAACATGTATTACTATGATAATTTACTTAAGTTTTCTATATATTAACAATAGGACTTCAGAAAGTAAAATGTAATTGAATGCAACTTAAAGTTTTATGCAAAACTATATATAGGAAAGATGGTAGTTTTCTCAATGCATGGCACTCCTGTTATGTTCTCAGTATTTCTTTTCATTTCTTGATACTGGAACACTCTGGAAACAGGAATATTGTAGCAGCATAAGAAAGAATGCAGATATTTTTTACTCACTGACACTCGTCTTCGATTGTCTAAATCTACAGACAAGGAGAGGAAACTCCTGCCCCAAATTACAGGAAGACTAACGCTCCATTATCAAACCATTATTATCTGGCAGAAACGTGGGGAATTTTTCATAAGGCGGGACCAGTGGACGCAGCTCCAGCTCAACTTAGAGCAGAGGACGTCGGTGGCTATTCCTGCTGTGACCGCGAGAGGGCAGCCTGTGCCCATTAAATCATTGCAGGAAGCCTGAACTCAGCTTTGGAAGAACTTGGGGCTTGGGGGATTTAATTATTCTGCTTCATTTCAATTAAAGCTTTGTGAAGTTTAAAAATGCAGCTGTTTAAAAAGCGTACTGTAGTGCAATGTCCAAGTTGTTTGAGGTCATTTTAAGACCTGCTGTACAAATTTCTCAGTATAGCCTTTCATTTAGTTCTTGTATGGTTTCAGTAGGATATGCTTTATCTCCTCTACCAAGAGTAAATAATCTTCATTAATAAGACGCTACATCTTTTAAGTCGGTTCCTTAATTGCAGATTTTTTTTACATTTATTCAGGAAAAACGAGGTAGGGCATTTAGTGATACCTTCTTAGAGCAGCTAGCAGAAATGTGCCACTACTAACTTTCCATGTTGTAGATACTATTTCCTCCATCAATAGGACATCAGATAAATCTTTTGCTGTCTGTAAAACCAATGTTTCAACTTCAGTGGTGTAAACTATGGAGTGTAGCTGTATATTATAAAAGCATACTGTGCCAGTTTTTTTAAAGCAACCGCCTTTCCCCTTTGATATTGCCATTGTGCCTCTCAGCCATGCATTTACAAGCCTGAGCACTCAATGGGAACTGGTGCAGGTTCAGCACTTTTGAGAAACAGCTTACTTAGAAGTCTAAAGTTGGATTTAGAAGCTTAACATTTTTGGGAAACTTGTCTATAATCTTCATAACTTATTGTTGTTAAGGCAAATATCTATCCGGTATATTTATGCTGCAACCAGTTTGGATTTTTTTACTTCTACTCTGGATAACTAATTCTGGTTAAGGAAAGCTTTCCTTAACTTAGGGTGAGAGAGATGTCACAATCCCTCTCGATCCCATTTCTGTAACAGGCAGCACGGCGTTATTCAAATCAAGTTGTAGGCCTGGTAAGTCTGCCTCGGTATCCAGAAAATTACCTAGGGAGGGAAAAAAGTTTAATTACAATAAAACTGAGCGACATATATAAAAATAATGTACCCCGCTCACTTCTTTCATAAAGGAATTGGGCCAAAATAAACTGTGCATATTACTCTTGAATTCCATGAAACCATAACATTAAATGTTTCTTTTTTGTCACAGCATAATTTGAATCATTTGCACAAGGGATGAGTTCAAGATCATGTATTTATTAGTCAGACTAATTTTATTTTTCACTTCAGCTTGCTTTTTTTGGTCTTTAAATGTGAAGCAACATCTAAGAGAAGGGCAGCAGTCCAAAATGTACTTGAAAAGAATTGGCACTAGCTCTAACTTTGTCCTATCTGTTGAACAAACATAAGTTAATTCATCCTTGAACGTAGAAACTGGATGCAGTCTAGAACAAGACAGAAAAAGCATGTTTTACTAGTTCTGCTGCCACAGGATCCAAGATCTGCCTGCCTACCAGAGATCAGGAGTCTATGCCAAACAGTGGAAATTATAAAAGACTTTCAGTTGTGAACAAGAAGCTTACAATAAACAATGGAGAAATAATTTCCAAGAGGAAATGTAAAATAATCCGACACATCCTTGGGTTAGCTGGTAGACAACAGAAGTGGAGAACAAATACTAAAATTCAAGCCAGGAATACGATATCCACCACATCCTTCCTTTTCTTCCCCCGCTTCCCCCTCCCCTCTCATCAGATTACAAGAATAGTGCTTTATTTAAGACAACATCCTCTTCTGAGCCTATATGTGCTTTTTGAAATGTGCTATTGCACCACAGTTTCCCAGTCAATCTGTGCTGTAGAATCAAAGCTTTTTTCTGTCCTGCCCCCTAATAGTCTTTCAAACTAGTGATGAAAGTGAAAACTAATAAAATACCTTTAAATTTTCAGACTGCTTAAAGTAATGGAGCTAAGACAAGTATGCAGTTTAAGCTCTGAGAACTTAAAGCTAACTTTAACTTGTTATCAGTAATATCCTATAATCCATAGTCCTTTTATTTCTGTAGGTACCACGAATAGCAATTGTTATGTCCCAGATGGCTGCAAATGGAGAATGATCGTGCACTAAAAGTATACTGAAAATGGGGGAACTGGGTAGACGAGTTCAAATGTTATATCTGTACATACAACAAGAAAATATCACTGGTTGTGATATTCACTTTCTGTTAGCATTTCACAAATTTTCTCTGCAGCTATATCACAATAATGCAGAAGTCAGCAATGAAAAATTTAGGTTCCTTGTCAGAACGTACAACATCTCATGTATTACAGAATGTATCAACATCTCAGATTCACAGAATGGCTGAGGTTGGAGAAGACCTCTGGAGGTCATTTGATCAAACTTCCCTGCTCAAGACTCACTTGCCCAAAACCATGTCCAGATGGCTTTTACATATTTACAAGGATGAAGACTCCAAACCCTCCTTAAGCAACCTGTGTCAGTGCTCAGTCACCATCACAGTGAAAAAGTATTTCCTAATGTTCACCTGGAACCTCCTCTGTTTCAGTTTGCACCTCTTGTCCTGTCAGTGAGCACCACTGAAAATAGCCTGGCTCCATCCCCTTTGCATCCTCTCTTCAGGTATTTATATACTTTGCTAAAATCCCTCTGCACAACACATAATTGCAGATAACATAAAATTCAAAACTTGACTGAAGATATTGATGAGCACCATTGATGCATTCATTGCTCTTCCCATCTGCAAGTTAAATAAAGAAATTTGGTGCTGTGGTGTTATGGCTAAAGCCTAACACAGCTAAGAGACAAACGCCATTTAGTTCATACTTGGTGTGAAAAGCCTGTGCAGTTGCAGCCAAACTGAGCCCAAGTTCTAACATTCAATATTCACCTGAAACTTTTCACTTCAGTAACCGTAGGTCGAGAGAGATGTTTTAGGTACCCCACAAAGTACCCCACTCTGAAATTCTAGCAGTAATTTGAATTTAGTAATGATTCCACTTGTTTTGAACAAGATTAAATTAAATTTAGGCACAGTATTTAACGTTCCCAAAAAAAGAGTATAAAGTCAGCAAATTTCCTTGGTTTATTCATTGAGTTTTTTAAGTTTTATTTTGTCAATTTCAGTTGGGTTTGGTAACAGCTGGAGAAAAAGAATAGGAGAAAACCCTTCATCCTTTATGTCTCAGTTTTATCTGATTTTTGACATGTAGTCAACCAGCTTTTCTCCAACTCAGTATCCAGGGCTTCTCGTGAAATACCGCTGGGTTTAGAATTCTTTCTTGGAAATTCACTTTTTCAAAGAATCACTAGGAAGGATCCAATTAAATTATGTGGGAATTTGAAATCATTTACAGTGTACTGTTCTCATGAAAAACTGTGTTCATCACAGCAGCAAGTGCAGACAGCAGGAAGGGTTAGGGTTAGGGTTAGGGTTGGGTAAGGGTTGAGTTAGGGTTAGGGTGTAAGAATTAGTGGGTTAGGGTTAGGGGTTAGGGTTAAACTTAGGCTTAGGGTTGGGTTAGGGTTAGGCTTAGGTTTAGGGTTAGGATTTTGTTAAGGTTAGGGTTAGGTTTGGGTTTAGGGTTAGGGTTGGGTTAGAGTTAGGTTTAGGGTTAGGGTTAGGGTTAGGTTAGGGTTAGGGTTAGGGTTAGGGTTAGGAATTTGGGTTAGGTTTAGCGTTATGGTTAGGGTTAGGGTTGTGTTAGCCTTATGGTTATCGTTAGGGTTAGGGTTAGGATTAGGATTAGGGTTGATTTTGTGTTTAGGCTTAGGTTCAGGGTTGGGTTTGGGTGAGGGTTAGGGTTGGGGTTAGTTTTCGGATTAAGGTTAGGATTAGGGTTTGCCTTAGGTTTAGGGTTTTGTTAGGGTTAGGGTTAGGGTTAGGGTTAGAGTAGGGTTAGGGTTTGGTTAGGGTGAGGCTTAGTATTAGGGTTAGTTTTCAGATTAGGGTTAGGATTAGGGTTAGGGTTAGGGTTAGGATTAGGAGTTTGGGTTAGGTTTAGCGTTATGTTTAGGGTTAGGGTTGTGTTAGCCTTAGGGTTATCGTTGGTTTAGGGTTAGGTTTAGGGTTGGGTTAGGGTGAGTGTTAGGGTTAGGAGTTTGGGTTAGGTTTAGGGTTAGGGTTAGGGTTGGGTTAGGGTTAGGTTTAGGATTAGGGTTGGGTTTGTGTTTAGGCTTAGGTTTAGGGTTGGGTTATGGTGAGTGTTAGGGTTGGGATTAGTTTTCGGATTAAGGTTAGGATTAGGGTTTGCCTTAGGTTTAGGGTTAAGTTTAGGGTTAGGCTTAGGGTTTTGTTAGGGTTTGGGTTACAGTTAGGCTTAGGGTTAGGGTTATGGTTAGGGTTTGGGTTAGGGTTAGTTTTAGGATTAGGATTAGGTTTAGGGTTGTGTTAGGGTTAGGGTTAGGGTTAGGAGTTTTGGTTAGGTTTAGGGTTAGTTTTAGGATTAGGCGTAGTGTTAGGGTTAGGGCTAGTGTTCGGTTTAGGGTTGGGGTTTTGGCTTGGGTTAGGGTTTGTTTAGGGTTAGGTTAGGGTTATGGTTTAGTGTTAAATTTGGGGTTGGGACTAGGGTTACTTTAGGGCTATGATTAGGTTTATGGTTAGGGTTATAGCAGCAGTTGGGTATTCTTTGCTTTTTATCCTCTTGTAATCTCTTTAGATTCTGAATTTTTCTGGACTGTCGCACTTTGCAAGTGTCGTGGTTCTGGCCACTGTGTTCAGAGCAGTCCCTGAACATATTAGAGAAGAAGTTTGCTTCTGTGACACAGCTGAGCTTACACTGTAATGGATGCTGATAACCATTTTTGCCCATCCTGAAGAAAACCTGCTTGATTTATAGTCAGGCTCAGGCATTTGGTAGAAAGAGGATGTGTTCCATCAATCTGTCACCTCCTTTGGCTGAATCACTGGCAATACTTTGTTATGGTGCTTTACAAAGTCAGTGTTGTAGGGCCTGTATCATTCTTCACATTTTTCCCATAAGCAAATCTTGCTTTTTTCCTGTGGTTACTTCTCTCCTGCCTTTGAGCAGCATGTAGAAATTCAGTTACATTTCCACAAGGCCAGCCTCTTCCTCATTTGCCTCATCCTCTAAACTTGGGGGAAAATGGGATGCTCCAATTGCTCCCATTGAAGCACTGTTGGAAAGTGCCTGGATAGGTATATCCCTTTCAAGAGTTCAGATTAAGGACTTGGCACCACTGGCAAATTACTCTGCTCCTCCTGTATGGCACCTTCACAGTGACCTCGCATTTCTCAGCAGCCTCAGAACACCTGCAACACATGCTCTGCATCTGTACCACTCTCAGGGATCTTTCCCTACCTTAGCCTGTACTGCAGAGTTAAACAGGGAAATCCCAGTGACTCCTTATAGATCTCCCTGCAGATGTGCCTTACCTGGTCTAGCCCAGCTGCAGACAGAGGCTGATAAAATGGAATGCCTTGTCCCTGAAGCTCCACAACAATCAGACTGCTGTTTCCGTTAGTACTTTGGGAAGTTGATGTCAGAAATCTTGTTAAGCAAGAAAGAGGGTTCAGTGTTCTCTGGACTATATGTTTGCCCAAAAAAATTGTAAGAAATCAATCTGGCTGAAGTGGCTTACCATGGTGTCTTCAGGGGATTCCAGTCAAAACACAAGCTAAGTTATAGGAACTATTTAGACAGAGCAGCATCTTGGCAGCTCAGGCTTCTCTCAAAGACACTATTATAATATCAGCTATAATAATTGTTCAATCAAAGACATATTAACCTGTTCTTTAATTCTGGCAGAAGGAACACAGTCAATTTTCCTGAGTGAAAACCAGTTACTTTTTTTTTTTTTTTAATTTTGCAGCTGAGGTCAGATTTGTGTTCAGCCATAGAGGTGCAGAGGCCATAGGAGCTGGGTTAAATGACCATTGTCAAAATAATAGGAAAACCGATGATTCCAAAAGTGGCCAAACAACATAATTTTTGTCTGATTTTCTTATTCTTTGGTTCCACTGATGTTTCATCTTAGAGTTTTTCTGTAAGGGTATCCTAACAATTATTTTACTGATCAGTAGTGAGTATCAGAAGGATGTGTATTAACATTCTTGCAAGTGATGTGTAGCATTTCTCTTGTTCACATGCATTCTGGTAATGTACTAATGAACTTTGAAAAGTTTTCAAATATCTGTACAAGTCATTATTTCTATGAAAATTTATCAGAGAATCATAGAACTTTTTGGGTCAGAAATGACCTTAAATATCATCTAGTTATAATCTTTACCCCAAATCAAAGTGCTCCCGAGCTCATCCTTCATTTATCTTGAGTTTAAAAAGGAATCTCAGTCGCCTTTGTCCAATGCCCGTGGAAAGTGGCACTTCTAACAACAGCGCTACTTTCTTCCGCCAGCCATGCTGCGGAGGAGGCGGCTGTGCTGTCACCGCATTTTCCCGCTGTTATTTGGGAACGCTCCTCCTCCGCTCGGCGCAGTGCGGGGGCCGGGGCCAGGGGCGGCACGGGGCTCTCCCCGGGGCTACCCCGGGCCGGCAGCCGCAGCCCCGCCGGGGGCTGTGCACTCGCCTTCGCCCCGCGCAGCGCCACCGGCGGCGGAGCAGCCGCTCGCCGCACCTCAGGCGCTGAACCACAACATCCTAAGCAAGGGCCCCGACTGCGGCCCCGGCGGCCGGGCGGGACGGAGGCGGGGCAGCCCTATCCGGCCGTGGCCCCGGCTCCGACCCTGACCCCGGCCCGGGCAGGCGGGCGGGGCGGAGGTGGGGCGGCCCGGCGGGTGGAGCGGAGCGGGCCCGCTCCGGAAGAGGGAAGGAGAGGAGCGGCGGCGGCTCGGGGGCAGCGGGATGGCTGCGCGGGGCTCCGCGGGAGACGCTGCGCTGCGCCGTGCGGCCGAACAGTGGCTGCTCTGGGATAAGGTGAGGGGCGGCGGCGGCTCCGGCCAGGCAGGGGGGCGGTGGGGGCGCAGGCTGGAGAAGGGTCAGGAGGCACGGGGTGACGCCCGGCTATTGCATTGTGCCGGTTTGGGGTGCCGTAAAAGTACCTGTTTGCTCCTTTGGCTCTGCTTTCAGAGCTCTCTGACAAAGGAGTGCTCTCCCTCCTCCCCTGCATCCATCCCCTCCCGCCCCGCGGAGGGGCCGGCGCAGGTGGGGCTGCGGGGCCGAGCTCCGCTGCCGCCCCCCGCCGGGTGCCACGGCCCCGTCACCTGCCGCAGCCGCCGCCGCTTTCGTTTAGAAACCCCCTCGGCTGGTCTCTCAGTCTGGCTTTTAGCTGTACCCGCTTTTTCAAAAGGGCCTGTATTGTTCCGAGCCGCTTCAGTCGCAGGGCAGCTGACAGACTTAAATTCTTAAAGACCAGCATACATTGACGTATTACCTGTCTCTCAGTGTTAAAAACCTCCTGGTACGTTCAAACTTTTGTTTACTGAAATACTGATTCCAAAGGACAAGTGGGCTCACTTCAAAAACACTAGGAAATGCAGAAGCTGTCAGTCCTGGTTTTTTCAGGTGTAACCCAGTGCTTAGTGGTCTTCACTATTTGTAAAATAGCTCCTGAATCCTCAGTATTGTCTGGTTTCGTGTTTTTTCTCCCTTTTTCTGCTATTTCTTAGGAGTATTTTAGTATGTATTATTTCCTTTCCTATTGAGACTTATCTTTGTCTTCAGTTTTGGTCTTGGTAGCACTATATGCAGAAGTAAAATCGTCTATGTGTTTCTGTTTTCCACATATCTAAAGAAACATCTTGCCATAGTGGTGTTCTGGAAATGCTCATGTAGTTGCTTGCTGCTGCAAGTCCCACTGAGATGCAGGCCTCTATTGGCATATTTGTTTTGCATTTTTTATGTCTCTATTCACATAATTTTTTTCATTTGGCTTTATTGGAACACACTGGCCATTGGCCCCCTTCAGTCACTAAAGGGACTCCCGTGGGCTCAGCACTTGACAGTGCTCTCTGAGTTTAGTGCAGCACACATACCTGTTTGGTAAGGCATCTTCTGCTTATTTCAAAAATATCAGTGGAAACTTATTATAATTCTTTCTTTAGTATTCTTTCCAGGTTCTGAAGGACATCATTAGAAGCACCTCAAGCTTGTTGTGCTTCTTCATTAAAGATCATTCAACTGTTTCACTGACGAGTTACCCAAGCTCTGGTTTTATTAATGATAGAGCAGTGCCAAACTAGTCCTCTTATCAGAAGTGCTAATGCACCACGTCAAATGACAATAGGCTTTTGTGCCTTTTTTTTCCTAGTTTAATTGGTTTTGAGAAAACAGTTTGGTTTTAAAGAGCCTCTTGTTTGCATAACTTCCCTGATCAGCATTAGTTATATTCCTGTCTTCTGTGTAATAATTTACTTTTCAACTGGTTATTCTGATTATTTTGTTAAACCCTCTGGAAATCTAATGCAGTATCCCTTATAGCATCTTTACTTTTGAAAGTTTAGCCCTCTGTTAACACTTGCATCTTTGACTCAGTAATGATTGACCGGTGTACAATACCCATTGCTGATTGGTCAAAAATGATGAGGTATTTTAATTTCTCAGGGAGCTGTTACATGTTTGTATTGAGCAACAGAAGAATCAGCTATAACCCTTGTCCATTTACTCTGATTAAAAAAAAAAAAAGGTTCCTTTTTGACATGCAGAGATAGGTTAATATTTAATTATGATAAGCCGCATGTTTTTTACAAAATAATCGTTTGCAAGAGCAAGCCCTTATGGCTGATGGTGGTCCTGCTGACCTAACTGGAAGTTCCTACCTACATGACAGTTACTGTGGTTGTTACCAGGCTGTTTTCATCACTATTCGTTACAGTAATAGCGTATTTTTCATTCTTTCTATTATCAGTCATAGAATTATGAAGGGAAGGTAGTTTCTGGTTGTAGTAAAAATAAAATCTGTTCAGTCAGAACTTTTTCCTCTACTCTAAAACCTTGTGGAGACTCCTCTACTGTTGATACCTCTTTGGGCCTTCCTGTAGTGTAGATTAAAGTAAATAACTCGAGCGTTACCAGGTGATGTTCAAGCTAATTGCTCTAGTGGATATTAACTTGGTATTAAGTCACCTGCCACTGTATTCACAGAAAATGGTACTCCTATCTGGTTTAATCTGAGAGTAGAAAAAGTGTAACCTGAGGGATTCGATGAGAAAGGAAATAACCAGCACTTCATCCTTCAGATACAATTTGATCCTTCTTTGGTAGAGATGCTGTGAACAGTTTGTTTAAGCAGAAAAAAAAGCCAAAACCAAGATTAGTTTTTTACTTAGCTGTATACAATGGCATCATAACGTTCTCCCCCCCCCCACCACCAAAAATAGGCAGATTCTTAGGAGAGTATAGCCGTAAAAAATTATAAAAGTAGTTCTGGAAAAATCCTTCTGCCATATTGAACAGACTTGGCCTGGTTTCTACCATTATTTGGTTTGGGATGGAGGCAGGCAGTGGGGAGCAACCCAAACAACTAAATTAACGCAATCAAGTTTTCTTTAGCACACTATATGGACTGAAACTCTTAAGACTTGGGCAGCCACCTGGACATGTACATTTAACCAGACTTAAAAAACTGGAGGATCCCTCTAGTTTCACAGTTTTTCCAAACCTGGGGAATTCCCCTAACAACAACAAACAAAAATCTCCTTGGCTGTGAGGGCTG
Source organism: Lycocorax pyrrhopterus obiensis (assembly GCA_014706295.1). Lineage (NCBI taxonomy): Eukaryota > Metazoa > Chordata > Aves > Passeriformes > Paradisaeidae > Lycocorax > Lycocorax pyrrhopterus. Next base: position 22,711,608 of record JACSVZ010000006.1, read on the forward strand.
CAGGATGCTCCTGGTGTCCTTCTGCATTGGCATTACGGCTTCTAGTCTGTCAAACACCTGTAGAAATGTGTGTAGTATCTACCTAAAAACATGCCTATTTCAGTATTAAGAGATGACTCATGTGCACAAAGCTCCTGCAGGGGAATGAAAAGGTGGCTAGGCAGTGTACAAAACTGGATGCAAATAGTGTCATTCAGGCTTTACCTATGAGTCAGAGGCCTGATGTTAAAGCAAAAACCTGACATCAACTTGTAAGCAGCCTAAACTCAGAATAGTTATGCTGCCCTATATATTCTATAACAACATAGAATTATATTTATTCTTGTAGAATATAATTACTCAATAGATAATTGTGTCAAGCCGCCTACAAGGAAGTGTCAGTTACCATATTCTTTGACTGGTAAATTGGTAATTTGTGCCCTGGGAATCAGTAATTCTGGGGTACCTAATTATTTATTGCATTCAATAAGTTGGATTTTTTTAAAATTCTTTAGTTTATTCTGAATTCTGCAGTTTCCTCATTAGCACCAAAGGCTCTTTAGCTTTTTAAGTATTTATTTAATGATGTTGTTTGTCTTGCGGAAGTGGGTGCACAGGTCAGTGGTTAGGACATCCCGACTCTGGTCTCAGTTTGATGTGCAGAATGCTTATACTTTTGTATGGAAACTTACTCACATGCCTACTATTCTGTGTGTTCTGCAGTATTTTCTGAAGCTGCAGAAGATACATGGTTTTACATTTAATTTTTTTTTCCTTTTTGCCTAGGATGATATGCTTTCCCTTGCTGTAAGCCTACCTTGGTCATCCAGGATATAGTAGTCTGTGACTTTTATGAGGTCATTTGAGTGCCTAGAAATCAAAGTTTGTGTCCCTTTGGAAATTATAGTCTTTCTACTCCAGAGTAAAGTGTGTGTACTCAAGCAGTGAGTAACCTGCTGCCTCTCCAGATAATCCTGTTGTCAGGAGTCTGCCACCTGCCATCTGTCCTCTTGGCTGTCAGTTCTCAAGAAATCAAATACTGAACTTCACAAGTCTCATGTTACTAACATTGAGAAGTTGAGGCATACAGGACTTTGCTCATTCCATAAGACTGGAAATAAAGAGTGAGTAACAATAGAGAGTCTGTGGAAGCAATATACCAAGCAAAGCAGTGAAAGTTAGAAACTCCTCACTGTTCTCAAGCAGTCTGACATGGCCCTTTTGTTGCCACTCTCCAGTCATTTTGTTTAAGAATTTAGCTGTAATTTCTATGCTTTCATGCTGGGGTGGTACTTATTTTTACAAGCATTACTTGTAAATATGTTGGAAATTATCTTCTGCCCAGTCTGCTTAGTTTTGCTGCTGCCTCTGGTGCTAGCCAGTCTTTGGGACAAGGTTAGGATTTAATTTGTTTTGAACTCTACATATATAGTGCTATAGAAATAACAAATATTTCTTAATTATCAGCTTAACTTACTTTCTTAAATGTTTAGTGTAATTCTTGTGTTGTGATGAGGAAAAATTCTCTGAACTGTGAATGTGCTGGTTTTTGTTTGTTTTGTTTTTAAAAATAGAAAACATTAAAATAGATATCTTGGAAATCTTTTAACATCCCAAATTGTGATATATGTATATATCACAATATATATATGTTGTGTTATATATATATGTATATATACATGCATTGCTGTCAAGGTAGCATGTTCACTTCAGGGGATAAATCTAAAATAAGTAATACTTGAGGTTGTACTGGTTTAAAATTAAGAAAACAGCAGGAGTTCTGGTGTTCTTGAACTTGTGCGCCATGTTTTGACACTGAAACCCAGGGGCTGGGATGGAAAACCAGTTCTGTAAAACAAAACCTCATTTAGAATAACTGAATTTTGTATCAACAGAATCCAAAAACTTACGCAATCGTGAAACAACTGCTTGCGGAAGAAAATGCCGGAGAACTGCAGAAATACTTTGGCTCACGGATGGAGTTTGGCACAGCAGGGCTCAGAGCTGCCATGGGAGCAGGGATTTCCCACATGAATGACTTGACTATTATCCAGACAACCCAGGTATTGTGTTCAGCACTTTATCTCACTTAACTGGTTGTGTATATGAATGGAAGAGCCTCATTTATGTCAAGCAAATGAGTATCCTATGGAAGTATAAGTTGTCTCCTATTTTTCCAGTTTTCAGAAGTAATTTAACTTACAATTATTAGCCGAGTGCTGATCTCTGAAAACAAGCAGAGAGAAGCTATTAAACCATTAAAAGAAGTTACTTTCCATATTTGATTTGCAATTTAATTTATACATAGCTGCAGTTAAGCTCAAGTGTAACAGTTAGTGCTGTTGCAACAGCAAAAAAAAAACCAAGGGTAGCCAACATTTGACTAAGCTTTGTGTGTGTTGGACATGGATTTACATAAAGGCAGTGAGGGTATGTATATGTACATAGATCCTAAGGTAGATCTACTTGGGGAAAAAACCCAGAACCTTGAATTACTGCAACCTGGAGTGCTGATGTATCGTGTGCTAAAAAGATGTCATTATTAAGGGTGAGATTTGATTAAAAACCTGAGATGCTGGCCAGCTGTTCCCTTCCTCATGTGAGACCTAAGACAGCTGAATCATGTCTCAAAACCTGCAATTAGGACTAATCGTGTTACCTGTTCCTTTTTAGGAGTTTGTTCTGATATTTTAGAAAATACTTAGGTCCTGTCTAGGTTTGCAGTATTGATTTGAAGGTTTCTGATATTTCATGGTGTTTATTGGTTCTGGACAAGCTGAATCCCAGAGCAGCTCAGTGAGATGCTATTTGTGCTCAGCTTCCTAAGACATCAGCATCTTAGTGATTATCTTAATGCTATGATAAATTAAACATCAGGATCAGGTTAATGAGGTGGATTTGTTGTTGTTTTCAGGGATTTTGCAGATACCTTGAGAAGAATTTCAGTGACCTGAAAAAGAGAGGAGTTGTTATTGGGTTTGATGCTCGTGCTCATCTTTCCAGTGGAGGTAGTAGCAAAAGGTACTTCTTAGGTTTTGTATTTAGTATTTTGTAGATGCCTTGTGTGATACATTATGGCTTTATATCTACTTCAACTGTATTTTCTTCCTGTAAAGTGAATAATGTGTGAGATTTACAGTATTTTTACATTTTAGTAATGCCAAAGCAGTTCTTAGAGTTGTGCTTCATCTATTGGGAATAGTGAGGGAACACATTTAAATTGTGTCTGTATAATAATTGAGATATATTGATAAGTGGTGGTTGTTGCTGTTTTGTAATTGCATTAGGGTAGGAGGGGAAGCTGTGAATTCTAGGAAACTAATTGGTAAGAAAACGAATATATTTCCTGGGTATATTTTCTTTCTATTTAGGTTTGCAAGACTTGCTGCCAATACCTTCATCAGTCAGGGAGTTCCAGTTTATCTATTCTCTGATATAATACCAACTCCCTTTGTGGTAGGTTTTTCTATTATATCTTTTTATGTACTATATCTGCTTTATATATACACAAATTCTGTCAGATACCTTGCAGTACTTAAATTGAGAATAACTACACAAACCAGTTCTTACTTTTTAAGCTCTTCCTGTAGTTAGTCTCGTACTTATTTAGCTATGTTTGGTTTACAACATCCATAGCTTTGCTATGTTGGGAGAAGGGAGAATGTGGAATGTCAGGACAGTGGGATACAGTTCTATTTGTTCCTGTTTTCAGGCAGGCATCTTGCAGGAAGCATCTCATCATTTCTAGATTGCTGTGGAGTCTGAAGTCTGAAACATACACTCACATTTAGTTCTTTGATTTGGCTGGATTTTGACCTTTTTTTTTTTTTTCTAAGGGGAGGAGGGGCAAGGGCAGGTACTGAATCCAAAATAGCAAGTTGTTGGAGTGCAGTGATGTTTTGCCAGAAGGGTTGTTGGGTCGTTTTCTGATGCCCCCATCAGAACACTAGGTGTCTCTAGAGCAATACAGAAAGGCCCTGCACTTGGCCCTTGTACTAAAAGCAGTAATTTTCCCCGTACCAGTTTCTCCAGTGAGCATTGCAAACAAAACATAGTGGTATAAAGACTTTCTATATAGCATTCTTATACTGATACAATTTTTTGTAGATTTAGGGTCAAATTCTTCATAGTGCAGCTTTAAATGGTGTTGCAAGAACTGCAGTTGATTACATTTCACTATTAAAGAGCCAGGAGTAAATGAAAATTGGACCTGTGTTCATGAATAATGCTTTATTTTTAACTGTCTCCATCAGTTTTGAGCTAATTTCTAAAAGCTCTCTCCAAAACAATTCTCTTCTGAACCCCAGTGGAGTAGTTGCTCCCCAGGCTGCTCCCTAAAGACAGTATGGATGAGACTGCATGAGCTGTAGTTCTCTGCTCCATGCAGGCTTCTGTCATTACCCCAACAGACTTGGCACCCTGTAAGTCCTCCGGTGCCTCAAGTCATTCTACAGTAGGCAACACATGCATCCGCCTTCATTCTAGAAATACACTGCCCTAGAGATTCACAAAGCATCTGGAACAACATCAGTAACATATAAATGGAAAAATGCACAAGAAAAAACAAGGGCTAAAGTTGTGCCACGTTGAGTCTAGTGGACCAAGTACTGATTAGCTTCTCCTTTAGGGAGTCAGTGTGTAGGCATCACATCCTGACTTTCTTTTCATTCACCATTATGGAAGTATTATGTATGCATGAGAAGAAATAATATGTAATATGTTGCACGTTCTACTTCCGGTAACTTTCTCTTTTTACAGCCATACGCAGTAACTCATCTGAAGCTTTGTGCTGGAATTATGGTTACTGCTTCCCATAATCCAAAACAAGACAATGGTTACAAGGTATTCCAATGTGATCTATTTTCTGGCTCTTTTTTTTTCCGTGTAGAGAAACTAATGCAATTGTATATAGTTCCTATCATGCTATAGACTAAATTAATTACTAGTCTCTCTATCTCTCTTATTTCTTCTATGTATTTAAAGCTAGTATCATGTCAAACTAATAATATAGTCAAAATCTTTGCTCTAGAAATCAGGAAGTAATGCCATTGTAGTCTGCTAGCCACTGAAAAAACCACAGCTGAATTGCCTGTGCACCAGTCGTTCAGTAGCTGGGCTAGTCATATACAGACTGTTTCAAAATACAAAAATGGAAGTTTTCTCAATAAATGACTGGGCCTTGTTTTGTGTTTCATTATGGTTCTTTATATATTTCGATAAAATTAAACTGCTTTTTTTTAATAGAATAAAAATGGGATGTGAGAAGAAACACTGAGAATATGATCAGAATGCTTTGGATATACCTAAGCCTAATTTACTGTAATACTCTACTGAATGCACTGCACCTTAACCAACAAAAAACATGACAAAACTATCTTACAAGATTAATGATCAAATATTCACTTACCCTATTTTTTATTTAGGTTTACTGGGAAAATGGTGCTCAGATCATTTCCCCTCACGACAAAGGAATTTCTCAGGCTATTGAGGAGAACCAAGAACCGTGGCCTCAGGCTTGGGATGACAAACTGATTGATAGCAGCCCACTACTTCATGATCCATATGCCATGGTCAATAAGGAGTATTTCAAAGACATCCAGAAACAGTGCTTTTACAGGTGACTGGTGTTAATTCCATTAAGAATACAGGATATTCCATCTAGTATGTTAGCCGGGCAGTTTAAATTGATGGAAGTGAGGGTGGCCACAATCCTGCCATGACCCAGTTCTGCCTGTGCTTTTTGTTATCTTTTGTGGTAGCACTGGCAGCTGTGTGGTAGTGTAGTAAGCCAGTTCATAAAGCTGTCCTGGCAGAAGTCTGACCCAGCAAAGTGAGCAAATTTCTGATGATATCATGTCCCTGTATTTTCATGGCATGCATCAGCCAAGTGCCACAGCAAGACTGGGGCTATCTCATGCTGCTGGAGGTGAGCTGACATGGACAGCCCACCAGCCTTAAAACAAGATTCTGAGAGAGATGGTGAACCAGGTTGTTAAGCCAGTTCTGGACGAAGGAGATCTTGCTCTGTCGTTCCAGCCTTGCTTGTGCTCCTGGTAGCCCTGGGTGCCTTACAACAGCCTATTCCTGTCACTTGCTCTGTAAAATCTTTACTCAGCAAAATAAAGTGGATGTTTCTCTTGGTGATTCACAGTTAGAATTGATTTATGTATTAGATGAATATCAACCTTTTAGATCTGCTTATTTTACGCAGAAATTTTAACCACCAGAAGCCAGGTTCTTACTCTTGCTAAAAACAGTCAGAGTTACTAGAAAGCTGGGACTATTACACTGCTTTTTCAGAATTGGAATTAAATGTTTCTTTAGGAGTTTGCATGATTTTAGGTATGTCCAACACTTTCAGTACTGTACTTCCTAAAAATGAGTGTGCTCAAATTGGGCAGGCTGCTGTTGACTCACTGTGTTCAGAGTCTTTTTGGGTGGTTTAAATGCTAGAGTTGGGGATGAAGAGTCTCTTTAGGCAGTTGTATTTGTTTTTCATTCGCCTTCTTTGGGATGTGTGGAGTGTACTGTCTTTCTTACTCCAGTGATTTGCACATACCAGGATATTGGATGCCAAGAGTGACTCATATTGTTGAAAAATTAGGCTAAGCCATTTTTCAAACCATTACTTTTAAAATATGACCTCTTTTTATTTCGTAGTTTTAACAGTGATACAGAATACTGAGTTGAATCTGTTTCCAAACATAGTCAGTTTTGTGCAGAACAGTCTTCCATGTCCAAGTTTACTGTTAACCTGTTTTATTTCAGGAATATAAACAAGGAAACAAACCTGAAATTTGTTCATACTTCTGTGCATGGCGTAGGACATAAATTTGTGCAGTTGGCATTCAAGGCATTTGACCTTAGCCCTCCTTTTGCTGTTCCGGAGCAGAAAGACCCTGATCCAGACTTTCCCACAGTGAAGTATCCAAATCCTGAAGAAGGCAAAGGTGTTCTGGTAAATAGATTTTTTTTTTTTAAATAGTTGTGATGTCTTTCAGTGTTTTCCTTTTTGCCAGAAGTCACAGCTGTAGATATTGGTGGAAGGTCTATTTTGAATCTGTTTCATAGCCTTATATTTAGTGAAGAGTTAGCTGGTATCCTTTCATTGACATAACCCTCTTTGAACCAGTCAGATAGTAATTAGCTATAACTTTCAATTAATTTGTTCTGTGCTCTAACAGAATGGGCAGGATCTGCACATAGAACAAAGTGACAGTTAATTTAAAAAAATAAAATAATAAAAATCTCCTCAGTTGGTTTTGGAAGGCTTCTACTATTTTGTTCTGACACAACACCAAGAGGGGGCAGGAGAAGTCCTGACAGGTGGTTAGAGTTTCTGCTACTATTTCTGTTACACTTTGTTATTGAAAGATCCTGTTAAATCTAGGTAGCTTTTAAGTTGGGCTACAGAAGTGGAATGATGTCGGTAAAGTTAAATGTCCTGACTACATTCTATTGCTGCCAGGCTAGAAGTTTTTGGGGTTTTTTGAGAGACATATAATGATTTTGGGTGTTTGAGATTAAATAAACTGGGAAAATTACTTAAAACCTATAAAGTGAAAATATTATTTGGGAATACTAATACTCATCTGGTCCTGCTTGCCACTTTTCCAGACATTGTCTTTTGCTTTGGCTGAAAAAGATGGGGCAAGAATCATTTTAGCAAATGATCCTGATGCTGATCGACTGGCAGTGGCAGAGAAACAAGAGAGGTATGGTAATAAAGCAATGCAAACCATTGACATTTTTTACTCCAAGGCTAGGCTCATTTGGAGAATTCTTGCTACCTGTGTTGCAGAGGAAGAATAGTCACAGGAGTAATTTGTTGGATTGAGAACACACAGAAATGTGAGAGGACTCTATGAAGCAGTCCACAGTAGGGGCAGGATATGAAATAGTGATCAATATTAGACACTGTACAGAAGCCTGAATAAATACTTAACATTTGCTGTACTTCAGGCACGCACAGAAGCATGTGAATCGTTGTTATTGTGCTATACCTTTTCAAAGGTAGGTTTTCTGTTAGAATTTTTCCACATAAGACTGACAAACATTCTTTCATACTAGGTTTATTAAACAATAACTTGGGTTCAGGAGAATCTGTACAGTTCCTGGATAATCTCTGTTCTTTAGTATGAGTGTCTCCTTTCTCAAATTCTGTTAAACCAAACACTTTACTAATCATTAGATGATTTGTGCTTCTCTTGCTCAGTTTTCCACTTCTTTACATAATGTTATGTATTTGCATCTCACTTTGAGGTTTTTCACTGTTTGGTACTTCTTGGTGTAGTCGTTTGTACTCTCCCTTTCAAGAACCGGCTACATATACATTATTTATCTTTACATACCCAGTCAAAGAAGGGGATCTCAAAAGGTAAATTTGCTCAGTCAGGGGCTTATCATAAATTGTTCATATTTGTGAAATGTAACCTGTAGTTCTGACTCAATATGGCTGTTCCCTTATTTCATGCCGTCTGATATCCTGTACTTCTACAATTGTTTACATTTCTGTATTATGGTTTTATCTGATGAATAAAAGAAAGCTGAAGCTCAAGCAGTTGGTAACATATCTACAAATAGTGGTGTTTCTCCTTTACCTACCTTGATAAAGCAGAAACTAATCTGAGCAGTTAGAAACTATAAATCCTTAGTAAAACTAAGCTTCAAGGTTTTCAGCTCAGGGAGGAGCAGAAAAAAAAAATCTGCTGGGCCAGCATAAATGAATTCCCTGTGCATGATAGCCAGAAGAGGGATGTAAAATTATGGCAACAATCTTTGGCACCCAAGGGATGATATGGGCATCTGCTAGATGCCCTCGGTGGTTGTGGATGAATTAAATAGTTGCATCTGTATCAGTTAGACAAATTTCAAAAGTCCGGTAAAAGGAGACAGTGACAGACAAATACCCATTTTGCTCAACAGATAACCTCTTTTGGTCTAATAGTATGTTTAAAAGTGGCAGTGTTTTCTTTGGGGTTTTGGGGTGCTTTTAAACTCATTAGCCTCACAGCATGAACTAAGGAGGTTACTCTGTCTTTAGAAGAAGAATGGTCTTTTGTGGGCACTCTGCTGTATCTTGGCCAGTGTTAGTTGGAAGGTTCATATTTCAATGGTTTTGGTCTGTGCCAGCCTCAGTTGGCAATTAAACATGGAGGAAAAGGTATAAAAAGCTTCAGATTATGCTAGTTACAATGGGTTAAAACAAGAATGCAAAATCATTCATGCTTTTTGTCTGCAAACTTAGAGCTGCCAGAAACTTGAAGAGGGATGTTAGTTTGTTGTATCCATTACCAGTGAGAGTGTGGTGCTCTCATTCTGCTACTCTATGCTCGTTGTTTAGCCAGTCTTAGTTGTCTCCTAACTTCCAGTCCTGCGTCCTCTCAGTTCTGCTGTAGCTTTTCATACACTAATCAAATATTAATATAGGCTTCTACAGTATCTGTACTTCTTCTTTGACAGAACCTCCTGCTAGAGCACACTCTCTCAGCACTCTTACACTAAGTTGCCGCTGTGCATTGCTTTGTGCCTGTTGGCACCAGTAAATGCAGGAGACTGAGTCTGCTTCTCTTTCACAACAGGTACTGTTTCTGTAGGTCTTGGTTTTGTCAGTTTGGTAGTGTCTTTGTCCCCTTTTGTGACTGGGAATTTTTTTGACAATTTTGACATTTGTCTTTCTTTTCTTCTTCATTTTTTTTCCTGTTCTAGCAACACATCAATATTAATCTTTTTTACCCATTTGAGATTGTTTTTCCGATCTTCCCAATGACCAATTTATGTATTTGTGATTAAATTTAAAGTATTTGTCACTAGGTCAACTAAAAATACTGATCACTTGAGAATTGTATTTTTGTGTCTCTGTGCTTGTCTTAATCACTGAGTTTATAATTTGTCTGCTGAACATTTTTGGTTTACTTAAAATATGTTGGAAATATCACTGTTTCATCTTTGGATAAATGCAAAAGCCCATGTGTATGGTGGAGAAGAAAGTTAACAGTTTCAGCTTTGGGGGAGGAATTTTTTTGTTTGTTCGTAATGAATACATGATACCTTGTTACTGTTACTTGGAATTCCAAGGCAGTGGTTTATTTGTTAATATTCATTTATAGAAGAACCAATAGATTTCCCCCCCCCCGTATTGTCCTTTGAATTCATGTACTTTCTAATATTTTTTTGCATCTAGTGGTGAATGGAAAGTGTTTTCTGGAAATGAGCTAGGAGCTCTTTTAGGCTGGTGGATCTTCACTTGCTGGAAAAATAACAGAAGGGATACTCGTGCCATTAAAGATGTCTACATGCTATCCAGTACTGTTTCTTCCAAAATCCTGAGAGCAATTGCACTAAAGGAAGGTTTTCACTTCGAGGTAAGCAACATGTTACACATTATTCCATGTTCTTTTATTAGCTTTCCTACTAAGTGTCATATGTTTGTAAAACATTGCTTTTCTTTTTAATGCCTTTGATTTCTCCTCACTGCTGTAGGAAACACTGACAGGTTTCAAGTGGATGGGCAACCGTGCCAAACAGCTCATGGACCAGGGAAAAGCTGTTCTTTTTGCATTTGAAGAGGCTATAGGTAAGAGACAGAATGTTGTGTTTTCATATCTTGCAAAATAGGGAAATAGAACTACTGCAAAAAGTGACAATTGCAGAGAATCACAGAATGGGTAAGGTTGGAAGGGACTGCTGGAGGTCATTTGGTCCAACCTTCCTGCTCAAGCAGGGCACCCTAGGGCACATTACACAGGATTGGGCCCAGATGGTTCTTTAATATCTTCAGAGAAGGAGATTCTACAGCCTCTCTGGGCAACCTTTGCCAGTGCTCTGTTAGTGTCTCAGTAATTAAGTAAAATGTAAAAAAAAAAAAAGTAAAAATGGCAACATAAGGGTGTCCTCAATACAATGAGTGTATTTCCAGTGAGTAACAGATAATTATCTATTTGGCTAATTGATACTACTGGTTAAAACCTTTGTATCTCTGCTTAGCACAAAGTTTGTGAGCTAGGGGTATATATCTACAGTAGCATGGCCATGTAGATTTGGACTGCAAATTCTGCATAAACTGGTTTATGAAAAGAAACAAACACATTTTTCAGACTTGAAGTTGAGTTTTTTTACTTGACAGATTTAAGCTAAGTGTAAATGTGAATAAAATAAAGTAAAAACTACCCCAAATTACATTCGTAAACTGGAGAGCCATGGTTGAAAGCCACAAATAAAATTGTAAAGCTATAATGCTATTTCTTAAGTATCTCAGTACCTGAAAACCAGAGAAAATGTGACTAATGTGACTAATTTCACAGATAATTATTAGTGTTACCTTACACTACCTTGTAAGGTAATCACATCCGAGACAATGCTATACTTGAATTGTTCCTGCAGTGGGGCATTTCTCTTTCAAGAAAGCTCCATAAGGACCTGGGAGCATGTGGCACTGATATGATGCAAATCTCTGTCTTCAAATTCCGTTAAATACCTTGCTTAATAAAGTTAACACTAATTAGAAGGTAAAATTTTTCTACTCTTGGTTTGACTCTTAAGATGTCTGTACTATGGTAATGTGCATTTCTCCTTTAAAATATGTTGGCTAACCTTCCCTCCCCATCCAATTTCGTGTTAAAAATGTATCAAATTATATCTAATGTTCTTTGTTTAGGGTATATGTGCTGTCCTGCTGTTCTGGACAAAGATGGTGTCAGTGCTGCTGTTATAACTGCAGAGATGGCCAGCTTTTTGGCAACCAGGAATTTGTCTTTGTCTCAGCAGCTGAAAGCTGTCTATGATGAGTGAGTTCAATTTTAATTTTTTATTTTTCATATTTTCTCAGTTTCACATATTGGGGTTAATAGGGACTCAATAGCAACCTATAGTTTATAAAGAAATAAACTGTGGGTTATTGTACCATTAAGACAATTCTGTGCTAATAGTAATCTTCCAGAAAGTGTTCCTGCCTTGTAGACATGAATATATTTATGACTTTGTTTTGTGTTGTTTTAAGGGATTTTATATATAATAACTGCCTTACTAATTCTCTATTAGTTAATGGATCTTTGTGATGTTTTTATTTGCTTGTCTGAATGGTTTTTCCCTTTTGGGAAGTTCTGCACTGAGGTCCTTTTACAGAAGATTGGGCAGGTTTTTGGCCAGCTGTATTGCTGAGCTGTAGAGATCATAGTGCTTCTTGCTGCTTAAATGAGCCAGACACGTAAAAATGTTGATGGCAGAATGGATCTAAGTAGCTCTGGCTTATTTATACTATACATAGAAGCCAGCTTGCTTCTGTCCTTGTGGGGCTACTTGTGATTAAATTAATTCTAGTTGGCTCTAAAGTTAGGCTTTTTATTATATTATTCTGTCCTTTTTTTTGATGGATGATTGTTGTTGAGTTTTGATTGTCCTTTGCTCTTTCTGCTCCTGATTAATGAAATTTGAGCTGATTATGCAGAAGTGCTGTGACTGGCCATTACTCTTGTCTATATACAGCCGGGTATCCCTCTGAGAGCTTTTAATATGAGGCACTACTTTTTCTTTTGTTCTTTTTTGATGCGTTCAAAGAAATCAATAGCAAAGATGACTATTGGATTTCGTGGGGCAAGGAGTGGTTTTTGTGGAGGTTTTGGGTTGTTTTTTCAAAGGCGAGAGCAGCACAGACTGTTTGATACTCTCCAGTTCTTCGTGTGTCATAGACGCTACCAGGGGAGTATGGAACCTGCAAAGAGACTCACGGAAAACTCCAGCCTTTGTGCTGCTTGTTTTGCCAATCCTGAGTTCTCATTTATGTGCAGCACTAGCCATGCTTGTTTCATCATCTCTTTAGGAAGGAATCAAGTGGCAAAGACTTGCTTACACTGCATAGATAAATTATGTAATATAAAAACATGAAAGAGGAATTCATACTTAGAGCAGCAAATACAGCATCTGATGTGAGAATTCCCTTAAATGCTACTAGCTGCAAGTGCATATTCAAGAATTGAATATTCAGCCTCTAGCTTGAGAGGTTTTTTTGGTTGTTTTTTTTTTTTTTAATTCTAATACAGTAAACACCTGCTTCAGGTTGACTTTGGAATATTTAACTGAGTGGAATTGAGCTGTGCCACAGTACTGCTGTGTACATAGCCACTGAAGAGGACTCAGAGCTGCTTTAGCATAAAAGCAGTCGGCAAGATGTTACTGCACATAGGCACTTTTTGTGGCAAAGCTACAGATATAGGGAAGGATGCAAATCTGCCCTATTAAACTGATGTTTGATAATGAACTGGAAGGAGGGTTCTTGTTTTGTTTTGGGGAGTTGTTTTGTATGTGTTTGATTTTTGTTTGTGGCTAGTATAGAATTGCAGTTTTCTACTCACTACTATACTTTTTTGTCAGATTTGCTTTGTGAGTTACAGTTGAAGCAGAAGAAACTCTGTTTTGTATTTTGGAAATGTAGAAGGGGAATCTGTCTCAACGAAGTAAATGCAGATCAGGAAAAAGACACAGTCCTAGTAGGCTTATCACTTCTTTCGGTGACAGGATAGGTTTTGTTAATTCCCTTACTGAATTCTTAAGACTAAATTTAACTACTATTAACCTTCAAGATGTCCATCTAGGTATAAACATAATAAACCCTATTTAAGAAGCCTTTCAGATTTCTTGCATGAACATCCTAGTACTAATGATGTTTCTGCCCCTCAGATTTTCACTGCCATCAAGGATATTTATCAAGTCTTGATCTGTAGCAAGAGCTCACTTGAACAACCAGTCGAGGCTTGTATGTTTTTCAACAACATGCTGTTTCGAAAAGTCAGTGTTACCAGGTCGTTTGTCTTTGATGCATCACATTACCTGGCAGCAAACAGATGAGGTAGAGAGACAACATTCAGAACATTCATTGGTTTAGTAGAAACACTTTAATGGGAGAGTACAAACACTTCATTAAAGTGTGATTGAAAAAAGCAGTCTATAATTTGTTTTACTTAGAAAAGGTCATCTGGAATCTACTCAAAGAAGCTGTTAGATGTCATCTCTTCCTTTCCTATGGTTTTTAGAGCTCTTCAAGGCAATAATGGTATCTTTTTTTCTTCTGATTTTGCTGTAAACTTTCTCAGTTTTAATCATGAAAAATAAAAGGCATCTGCACAGAAGTTTCTTTAAAGTATGTAAAATAGGATAATTAAGTTGTTTAGACCTTTTAAAAATTGTAAGGGCATGAACTGATGCTTCAGTTGGGTGAGCATGAGTACAAAGTGTTGTTTTATGGAAGGGTTGTATAATGTGTCTGGTGTACAACTCTTAGAACATTGCTTCTTGGATTCAGTAATATTGTGTCTTCACAGATATGGCTTCCATATTACCAAAGCTTCATATTTCATCTGCCATGATCCTAAAGTTATTCAACAGCTTTTTGACAACCTTAGAAATTTTGATGGAAAAAACACATACCCAAAATCTTGTGGTAGATTTAAAGTTTCTGGAATAAGGGATCTAACTACTGGGTATGACAGCAGCCAGCCAGATCAAAAGGCTGTAAGTATCTTTTTAAATTACATGTAAATCATGTGTGATGTATATACACATACATAAAACATTCTATGGAGAAACACTAAACATATTTACATACTGAGTCATACAATAAGTTAGATTGGTGATGATTGTTTTGCCTTGAGGAAGTGAAGCCAGGGGGGGGGGGTGTTGGGTTTTTTGTTAGATTTCGTGGTGTGTTTCTCTCTCCAAGATGCCAGTTTGTAAAGGGTGGTATGAGGATCTTGCTGCCTTGCTACAGCAATCTGCATTATTTTCTTGTGAGTGCAAGTTAAACTGTCTACTAAGAAGTGGCTTTGGATTCTATATTTTTCCACAATCTCCATTTCCCTTCCTCCTGGGAAATGCCATGACAGCACAACTTCTATTAAAGAGTAAAAGAGTTGACTAGATTTGAAATGAGCTGCCTAGCAGTGATGCAGTTCTACCAGATTCCAGGCTGAGGGCAAGGCTGTCCTTGTCTCAAGACCACAATGTTGAAGAAAACAGAACTAAACTTTAATTTTAGTTGATGCTTTTGTCATATTATCTGACATCAAGTCATGGATTTATATATAGTCTTTCTGAGCTTTTAAAAAAATATTCTTAATATCCCTAGATACTTCCTACTAGTAAAAGCAGCCAAATGATAACATTCACTTTTGCTAATGGAGGAGTGGCCACCATGAGAACCAGCGGGACAGAACCAAAGATCAAATACTATTCTGAGCTTTGTGCACCCCCTGGAAACAGGTATTGTCACTTACAGCAGTACATTTTGTGTAATAGAGGCTGTGTGGCTTTTTGGTACTGTTTTAGTGAGATAAGGGCTCTCCATCATCAAATAATATTACTAAAGTCATTTTACTAAATGTATTTGTATAAAGCTTCAACTCTGCAAAATTTGTTGACACATTCTTGTTGTCACTGAAATTCCTTTGAACTCAGTTTTGCATTCAGTGAAAACAGTATCAGGAAAAGCATTCTGCCTTAAATAAATGTAAGTATTTTCACCCCCTTTTTACATACATAGTTGCTTTAAAATTATTTAATCAAATATAAAGTGTTCTAATATATTTCAAACCCTTTTACGTTTAGTAATTATATCCTTGACTGGTAGCCTTGGAAATCGTACAGTCTTAAAGATAAGTAATTATTAACTTATGCAATGAAATGAATGCTTTTTCACAGATGGAATGTCATCTAAAAATACTGTTACAATATAAAAATTACACTTCTAATCACTTACATTTAGTAATAGAAGATCTTCTGAACTCAAATAGGCCATTCTACTTTAGATTATATTGTGGGGTTATGTTTCTTCATAGTCTTCATGCATATCAGTTGAAAGTGAACATCAGTGCATTACCATAAGAAATCAAATATATACACTTTTAGCATTAATAGAAAATGCTTGTCTAAAGCAATGCAATAGATTTAAAAATTCCTCACACTGAAAATGTACTTTTTAGCTTTTCCATTGTTTCACTGTTTTCTGTGTTTGTGTGAATTTCATTTCCCAGTGATGTTGAACAGCTGAAGAAGGAGCTAGATGAATTGGTCAACGCTCTAGAAAAACACTTCTTTCAACCAGAAAAAAACAAACTTCAACGAAAGACTGAGTAAAGTAGCAAAATTACAACCTTGATTGGCTTTTGCAGCATTAGAAGTGCATTATTTAAGAAGTTAAGGAATTTTAGGACCAAACATCTGAGAACTCTGACTATAAAGATGTCCACTTTTAAGAGTTATTTTGTGTACTCTTGGATCTAGTATCTTATTTTGGAAGGAAAGTACCTTTACCCTTAATGGACCAAAAAACAACAGTCAGTTGAACTAAAAGCTTTATGAACTAAAAGTTAACCGCAAATATATTTCAATCAAAACTTGTTTTAATTAAATATAAGTAATATTCTGATACCTGAAACAGCCTGTTTTGTGGTGACTTATTTCTTTTGTGTGTATGTAATCTGATAGCACTATGCAACTTTGTCTAGGTTTAGATTTGCAAAGCAAGTTCTTCTGTTAACAGGAAGTACTTAAAGCCTGTGGTGAGACTTTGGCAAACTTGGGGCAGATGATTCAGAAGTAGTGATCTTTCTTAGGGATTTTGGCCCAAATAAACGAGAAACTCACAGCAAATTCATTGAATATCTATTTGCTGTGGGACTATATATTGTATTCCAAGCTAGAGGTACAAAGTGTACTAAACTGCCTTTTAATACCGTGAACACATTAAGATAGTATTTCTACATACAGCACCTTTTTGTTGCCTCACTGAACTAAGCTTAATTAGTTCAATGCATAGCCCAGTTTTGGAGCCTCTCACGCTGTTTGCCGTGGCTTGGTGCATAACTCTGCATGTCTAATTTAGAGCAGAAGTTTCCATTGTATTGCATGTTCTTTTCTGTGCTTGCAAAGCCTGAGAGGGTTATTTGGAGGTTACCAGTTGACTTTAATATAGTGGTTTTATGCATTTTCAGTATTTGTTTTGGATATCAGTGTAGCAGTAATATTCACAACCATAGCTACATACTTTTTATAAATGCAAAACTTCTAAGCTTTATTATCCTTCCAGAATTCAAGTCCTCTGTTGTTGTTATTTTCAGTACAACTTGAAGGTTGCAGCAGTTGTGCAGCTGGGTACAGGGAGGCAGCCCTGGGGGGAATGGAAGGAGAGGAAGTTTTACACAATCTGGTGTACCACTGCAGATCATGTGCAGTCCTGTGGTGAGATGCCTCAGAAATGAGTCTGGGGGTGCTTCAGAGATCTTTAGTGGTTTTTGACACCTTTTAAGGCGTGACAGCTGCTTGTCAAGTCGGCCTAGTTGAGTGAATTATGCCCCATCAGAAGGGATGAATACCTTCAAGCGTACATGTGAATGTCCACTTTTCTGAGGGGAGTTTTCATGCCTGAGCCAGTTGTGTAAGGGGGAACATGATAAAAAGCACTACCTCACCTCATAGGATCTGCTTCTTACTGGCTTCTTCCTTGCTTGAGGGCATAGACAGGGGAATGGTTCTTCAGGAGGCAGGCTGGGGCAGGGCCTTCACTCTTTGAGCATTGATGAGCTGTACCCAGGGCTGGAGAAGCTTTGTCTACAGCCTTGGGCTTCAACAGGGGAGGTGATTCTCTCCCTCCACTCCACTCTTGTGAAACCCCCCTTGGAGTACTGCATCCCAGCATAAGAACTACATGAACCAGTGAGAGTAGGTCCAGAGGAAGGCCATGAAAACAGCCAGAGGGTTGGAATACCTGTGCTGGGAAAAAAGGCTGTGAGAGCTGGGGTTGCTCAGCCTGTAGAAGAGGCTATGAGATCTTTTAATATATAAAGGAGGCTTATAAGAAACACACTTTTTACCGGGGACTGTAGTGACAGGACAAGGGGGTAACGGTTTTAAAGTGAAAGAGGATAGATTTAGATTGGATACAAGGAATGATTTTTTTTTATACTGAGGGTGGTGAGACACTGGAACAAGTTGCCCAGCAAAGCTGTTGGATGCCTGAAAGTGTTCAAGGCCAGGCTGGATGTGGCTTTGAGCAATCTGATCTAGTGGAAGGTGTCCCTGCTTCATGTAGGGAAGTTGAACTGAGTGATGTTTAAAAGGGATCTTCAGACCAAAACCATTCCATCATTCCTTTTACTTTCATTTTTATTGGGAGGGTTTGCATTTCTTTTGGTACAGAATATGATAAAGGATGCTTTACTGAATTCATGGGGAAGGCCTGAAGACAGAGGATTACAGGTCCTGAATTTTTTTATGTATTTATCATAACATCTCCACAGGCTAGAGAGGCATATTTTACATGTACCTTTACATGCCAAACCTAGATTTGGGTTTTGCTAATGTTAGAAGTCTGGAAGTGAGACCTGCAATGCACTCATGTATACTGAGACATCCTTAGGATTGCTTTAGAGCATCCTCAGAAACCGTACAGACCCAGTCTTTATCATTCTGTCTTCCTAAGGTCAAGAAATTTATGTGCTCCATTTCTTTTTTGATTCCAGACAGAAGTTCACAACTTCAGGGCAGGGGGAGAGGTGACCAAGAAAATAGCTAAACCCACAGTGGTTTATCAAGCTGCTTGAGCAATTACAACAAATTGCAGAATTACAAGATAAAACTTGTTTTTGCTAGAGTCTTTACTAACCTTGTCTTGCATCAGAGAAAGAGGATCTAGAACCGAAATAAAGAATCAAAACAAAGGCAGCAAGAGTACAGCGAAGAGAGAAGTTAGTATTGCAAGTCAGAACGGGTGTTAAGCTACAGTTTCTTCAGAGCTGGTCTAATTCTTCCACCAAAGTGTTGTGTAAGATAATGAAGCCTACTTAGACATTATTAGGCTCAAGTTAGATATTAAAAAACAGACAAATGTAATTGGTAAAAAAGCAGCCTTGAACTGGGAGCAGGGGCACTAGTGTTTTATCTAGAAATGAGAATTGCCATGACTGGAATGGCAGAATGTGAATGAATGCTTGCAGCCCAGACTGAGCTCAGGTGTAAGGGAATCCCTGGCTATTTCTAGAGAAAGACACATCCCTACATTTCCAAAAACATGTAAAATGAGCCTGTTTTTTATAACAGATGAAAACACAATTCCAGTGACAGTTGTAAACATTGATCCTATAGGGGATCAGCTATGGAGCTAGAGGGAAAGACTGAGAAGAATTAGCATAGTACTCAAAACTCTGCCAAAATAAAACCCCAAAACAGTAATGCTTTAAGAGTAGACCGATGGACTCCACTTGAAGGTCATTTGTTTTTTAACAAGTCCCAGTTTCATAAAATTTACTGAATAAATTAAAATTCAGGGATGGGTTGAAACAGTTTGGCTGGAAGGAAGTAAATACATTTCATCTTCCTTATAGGCTATGAACTTAGTCCACAGCATATTATGTAAAAGTATTGTTACGATACTCAAGTATTGTACTTGAGTTGCAGAAGGATTTATTTGATAATTCTGCTATATACCACAAATCACACAAGGATAACTGGAATTCACTCTAAAAGAAGATTTAATATATAAGTAATTTTCATGTTGTACTTAAATATGTATTGTGCCTAAATATGTAACTGATTGACCTACACAGTTTCTGTAAATAAAGTTTTTCTCCTTGCGAATCCTTTAAAAAATTCCAGCGGTCATGGGTTTTATTTTCACGCACCACCAACAAGCAAATCTTATGTCCTTGATTAACAGTCACTGTGAACAGCAACATTAAAATTATATTAAATTAACATTTGTTAACCACCAGCACAAGTTTGGGGATTTTTGGGATTCTGAGGCTGAAGGCATCTGGATGCCATACGTAAATCTAATTAATTGTGAATAAAAATAATCAATAAAACTGTTTTCTGTCTCTAAGTACAAAACTAATCAAAGGTAATTAAGCTGAATTGCTTTCCTTCCCAGTACATTTTTGCACTATATAAGATACACATTCATCAAGGTTAGTACTTCTGATCAACTTCCAAGTAGAAGCCAACATCACTGTTTTGTATCGCAATTGCCAGGTAACTGAAATGAGGTCATGCACCATCAGAACATTGTGCATAATGGGATAAGCCTATTAAACTCTCCAATTATATCCTAACACCCACCTAAATAAACGGTAACATAGATGATGGCATAGAAACAGCAGCTTCCAAACAGAAGGAAAATCTTAAAATGCTCACAATCACTGGTAAGTCATTTTCAAATGTATTTATAGAATGAAGGAGAGAGGGAATTAATCATGACATCTGAAATGCTCAAAAATACAGAGACAGCAGCAGGCAGGATCTGTAACAGTAGCTCAACTCTTTCTTGACTACTCATCAGTTATAGTAGAAAGCCTCTTGTCTACAAAGATAATCAGTAATTAATGTCACTGGCATGTATTCCTACAGCATATGCAGTAGGCAAATGTGCTCTAATAACAGTTATGCAAATATTGTTTATGAGTTGAGACTATATATAAATAGCATCCGGAGATACAATGTCATTGGATAAGAATGTAGTGCTTCATCCAGAGCTAAGTCAAAGCACTGCAAAATTGTAACATCCCTTACTAATGTACTAAACAAATTTACATGAAAGAAGTCACAAAAAAAGGACTGTTTTATATAATAACAATAGAAAATCATCATTATGTGTAATGCAGAGGGAAAAGCACAGAGGCTTACAATGCAACTGAAACACAATATAGGTGCCTGCATTCAAATTCAGGATCCAAAAACATTATTGCTCAGCTGCTGCCCAACTATGGAGCAACTTGAACTCTGAAAGCATCTTGGGTGGAAACTTCCTGTTTGCCTCATGGTACTTCAAAGGGTACAGCACCAAGTTCTGCCCTCACTCATGGCCTTGCACATTCAGCCTAAATTTATATTGATCTACAATCCTACCCCAACTGGGACCACGTGAGTAGATACTTCTGCTCCTTAACCTACAAAAGAACCCATAGGTTCTCACAGAGTGCCTCGTACAAGCCTGTATAGTCTGGTTCTGTACAAAAGGCAGTGGTGGGGTTTTCCTTGTGTTTTTTTAGAACGCGACTGGACAAAGAGAAAATGGTTAAACTGGTGTTATTTTTACATCACATTCGCAGGATGTGGAAAGCACAGCTTCATTTTCCTCCTCAGTCGGAGGAAGTTAATGTGATGGTACATGTTTTAGTTAATAGGCTACTGTAAAGAAAATCTAACCTGTGAAGGAAAAAGGAACAGAGATCTACACTTTCAGAAAATAGAAAATTATTAGGAAGTCTGGTGCTCATGGCTTTTACATGAATACTGGGATCCCAGTCCTTGGAACACATAAAAGCAGTTAATTTTTAGGGACTGAAACATAAAACCCTCATTGTGGTTCTTTTTTTTTTTGCCCCTATTTAAGTAACAGTTTCATCAGGAAGCAAAGAAGGAATGCTGTCTAATGTAGCCTGAAGGCTGATTATTAGGTAACTTTTATTGCAAGCAGGCTGAACATTGTGAGGCTGATTTCTTTCCCAATCAAAGAGGAGAAAGAAGAAAGTATTTCTAATTGTGATGCTCTAATATTGACTTCTGTTGTTGTTCAAGGATTTTCCAAGAAGCAAGAAATAATCTTGTAGGAGGATCCTTATCTGTTTCATTGCATTTTTCTGAAAGGCAATAGTGAAGCAGTAAAAAAAGTCTTCCTAAGATGATCAGTTGGTAATTTGGGAATGCATGAGCCTCGGCTGAAGTGCCAGAGCTGTCTGGGTAGGAATTGCTGTTCACCTTCTGCTAGAGCATGGTTACCAGGGGCATGCAATGCTCAGTCAGGCTTAAAATGAGCAAAAGGACATAAACTTGA
Organism: Lycocorax pyrrhopterus obiensis; assembly: GCA_014706295.1. Taxonomy (NCBI): domain Eukaryota; kingdom Metazoa; phylum Chordata; class Aves; order Passeriformes; family Paradisaeidae; genus Lycocorax; species Lycocorax pyrrhopterus. Next base: position 22,733,404 of record JACSVZ010000006.1, read on the forward strand.
CTCAGGTACTGATCCTGGGTGATAACTGGAGTAAGAGCTATGTCCTTAGGTGTGATGGTTTAAAAACTAAGACAAGCACTGTTTGCAAGGAGATGGCATTCCTCTTTCCAAGGACTGTAGAGATGTCACTGAAAAACAAGAGGCACTCGTGCCTATTACCATGTCTGAAGTAGAAGCAGCAAATCGTGACCTGAGCACAGACTGGGGACATGCTCTCTGAGTGAACTGCTACTTGCATATCTCACTTCACTTACCAGGTATCCTGTGGAAGTACACCGAGATGCCTAAGGCCATGAACACACAATGCACTTTGTATCTACATGTGTATCTACACTTTGCAAGTAGGGGATGTGCTTGGATACCGAAATTTGACTTGTTTTTCATAATCTGGGGCAACATTGTGCTTGCACTTAACAGCTTGACTGTTTCCCTCACAGCAACAAGCAGATTTCATTTAGAAAGCTCTGAGTCTACAAATGTGCACAGGCTTAAAAGTAAGTAAATCAGTGGTCTTCCTGCCAAGAAGACTTGAAATTAATTGAGTGCAAAAGTGGTTTGCACAACGGGGATGTAGGGTGCCTTAATCATCTCCACTTGCAGAGGAGTATAATTAAGTCTCCGGATCCATTCATGCCTTATCCTTTCTGGCAACTGGAAGACCAACTAATACCAACTCTTACGATGATCTTATACATATGCAAGAGTGGTTTCTTTGAGGAAGCCGTCAAGGTGACTCAGGTGAGCCCGCAAACGGCTGCCCGGCGGCCAGGGCTGGGCCCACACCCGAGTGGGGACTTGGCCGCTTCAGAGCTCGCGAGCCGGGCTAGTTCCAGTTTTGTGAGCAAACTTCGCTCGCCACTTCAGCTGACCTCGCCGTCCGCCCGTGCTCACTACCGCAAGGCAACAACGACATGTTTTTCGCGGGAGATCAAAGGCTGTGCCAGGCACACGGGGCAGCGTCACCTAAATGCTCTTCGAGAGGAACTTAACGGGCGAGGGGAGGGGGCTTCAGCTGCCCGCTGTCGCGATATGGGCGACCTCTGTCGCCGGCTGCCCGCCGTCTCTGCCGAGCGCCCGTGCCGTCCGCCCCCCCGGGCCGGGACCCGCCGCCTGTTGCTATTTTCGCCTGCGCTGGCGGGGCGCGGGCAGAGAGGCGGCGAGCGGCCCGGCCGGGTGTGCAGTGCGGGTCCCTCCTCGTCCCGGCCGGCCGGCAGGTAGGGGCGGGGCGGGCAGCGGGCAGCAGCAGGAGGCGGCGGGCAGGAGGCGGCGGGCAGCCCCTCGCCCGGCCCGGCGCCCGTTACCGGCCCCGCCCGCCTTCCCGCGCGGGAGGTGCCCGGCCGCGCCTGGCAGCCCGTGGCCGCTGCCCGCCGAGGGCACTTCCCTGCGGGGAGCACATCCTGCGGCGGTAAGCGGCGCCGGGCAGCCCCTGCCCCAGGCCTGGGAGGGGGCGGCCGTGGGGAGCGCCGTGCCCCCGCTGCGGGCCGGCCCGGGGGAGCGCCGCTGGCGGGGCCAAGCAGCGTTTTGGGAGGGTGGGAGGAAAGAGGAAGAGCAGCTCTCGGCGCAGAGGAAGTGAAGAGTTGTGGCGAGGCGTGCGGCACCCGCCGCGGGGCGGCCGTGTCTGCACCCGCGCTCCGAGGGGGGAGCAGCCTCCGGCGCCGGGCGGGTCCGGCCGGGGCCCCGCTCCGTGCCCGTGGCGGGGGAGGGCGGGCTGCGCCCTCCCGGTGCTCGCGGCAGGGTCGCGCCGTCGGTCCTAACGGGGCTCCCGGCGAAGCCGCAGCTCTGGCTGCGGGAGCAGCGTTGCTGCGGGACGGGGCGGCCGGGCGGGAGCGGGGACGGGGGCGCCGGTGCCGCTGTTCTCGGCTGGCGGGGTTCTGGGAGAGCTGGCTCCTCGTCACAATAACCAAAAGATCTGCTTGAATTTAGTCTGTCAGTGACCTGAGGTGCCTTTAGTTCTTCTTCTCTCTTGTCTGCGGTTTCCTCGCCCATCAATGCAAAATCGGTGGGTATAACTCCTCCCAGACCCCGCTCCGTCTCAGAGCAGCAAAGCGGCTCTTCGCTGGGGAAAAACCTACCGCAGCACAGCCGAATGTAACTTTCAATCCCCCCACAGCGGCGCGGCGTTCTTACGGCCCTTTAAATTCACGAACTAAGTCAACAGGGGAGTGATCTCTTGAAACTGCGTTCTCGAGAGGTATGAAACGAATGTGGTTATTTATAGCGCAGTTTGAAAAGATTGAGGCCTTTGTGTGCTGTGTTTTATTTGGGAGAGAGGCTAACATGGCAGATCTGCTGTAGGAACCTTTAGTAGTGCAGATGGTGGGATTTGTGCCTGCGTTAAGCCCAGAGATTGAGTGGAACACCGTGGGTCAAAATTAATAAATTATACATTTTCTGAATAGCGAATACCTCTGAGCTGATGCGTATGACTATACTTTTAACACTTCTGAGTGCTGAAATAGAAATTTGTCACAGGTTATTATATAGGAATGCTAAAAATCATAGGTAATACACAAAAGTAGAAACGCTTGCAGGTGAGAAAAACGACAGGATGGAAGGAATGTGAAACACTTTCAGTGATATGTGGATGACTTGACACTTTTTTCACTTTAATTTGTTTAACTGCGAAGTTGAATGCAAACATTTTGGCTGTGGATATGCAATTGCATTAAAAGGAATAGTATTCATGATGTAATTTACCTAGCGAACGTTCTTTTACAAAGGTTGGGGTTTTCTTTTAGTGCATTAAAGTCATAGAACAGTTCAATATTTTGTTCAGGTCTGTATGAGGCTGAGTCAGAAGACTTCAATCATCAGCATATTAATTTCCATGGACTTGATTAAGGAAATAGCAACAGGTGTTGAGGGCAGGAACAGTCAGTTATTTTCTTCATTAGATAGTTGATTATAAATGTGTATGTTTGTAAACAAGAACATACTACCATTTTGTTGCAATTTTAAAATTAATTGAGGAGTGATATAAATGCTGGCTGTACTGGTAAATATTTTAGGTGTGTTTATTACTGGAACCAGTACCAGAGTATATGGTCAAATGTTATTCAGCACCCAGTCTGGAGCTGCTAACAGTATTTAAGCATTAATTCTTTTAAAAGTCAGCATTTAATGAAAAAATAATGGAAATGAAAACTAATTTCTGAGGCAAAATGGTTTCTGGACATGCACATGCTGTTGCCCACAGCAGACCATAGCTTCAGAAGGAAACATCAGATAGTAAGTAGCTATGAGATAAAAAGAACATCCTTGCAACAAGAAGGGTGTGTCATGGTTCCAAGTGCCAGTTTGAATTAAATAAAAACGATTTGAAAACTGTTCTCAGCAGTGACTGTGTCATGACATACTTAATATGTATTCTCATTCGTGTTTGTCTATATATCCTGCCAGGTGGGTAGAGAAATTTATCATCTTGAGCAAAGACAATGTAAATTTCAGTTAGGGATCAGAGAGAGAGGGAGACAAGTGGTATTTAGTTCTGGTTAGTGTTCCAGAGTTCTGGCTGCAGGCCAGGGCTCCTCATAATCCTTAAGCAGTATGATATTTCTGCTAAAATAATCAGTGGTGAAGTGCAGTCAGTACCAGTGCCTCTGGTTCCATTTGTCAACAGGGTTCAGTGCTAATGCCATGCAGAGAAGAGCTGAACAAACTTGTGCTCTTTAAGACCAGCTGTTTTTCATAAGACCTTGCAGTATGGTTGGAATTTTTGCTTAGCTTCTTGAGGAGAAAAACTGACTTAGAGAAACTTACATAAACTAAAGCTGCTGCCATGTCCCAAGCCTGGCATGGAGTAACTGCACAGTTGTCTCAGAAGAACTGCAAAGATTGAGGAAGATGGCATCTTTCTGTTCAACTCCCAGGTCAAACTCCTCATTTATTCATTGCTGTGTTAAAGCTCTGACTGCTTCCTTGCTTGACGCTTCTTCTAAACTCATCAGTTCTGTTGTGAGTCCCAGCACTCCAGCTGCTACCAAAACAGGGAAGGAGCTGGAGGAGAGTGAAGGGTTGCTTAGGTCTGTAGTTACCAATGTTCTGAACAATAGTTTAAAACTTTTGGCTGCATGTCTGTGTTGAATTTAGTCCAGTTGAGAAGAAAGGACAAAAGAATGATAACACTTCACCACTGTCAAAGGTTCTGCTATTTTTTTCTTTGTGTGTGTGTGTATGTGTTCTTTTGGTTTAGAACATTCTGTCTCCTTTCTTTGCCTTTCTTCTGTATTAGTTTGAGTCTATCCCAAATCTGCCTGGTATTCCCCCAGGTGCACACACCTGATTTTCAGTGCCTCACCTTCCCAGGTTACTAACACAATAACCCCACAAGATTCTCCTTCCTGACCTCATCTAACCAACTGGCACCTGGAGCCAATACCTTGTCCTTGTGATACAGTCTTTGCTCTCTTGAGAAAAGGTGAATTTTGAGGAATGCTGTCCTGCATGATGCAATGCTGCTTTGACATGTACTTTCACACGGGGAAAACCTGGGGTCCAGAATGGCAGAAGTAATAATTTGTGTAGCTGTGCCTTTCATGCTGTCTTGCCATCACCCTGACTTCTCTCTGAAGGTGTCCCTTTTAACTTGGTGGCACAACACAGTGAGAATGCAGCTTGATTTTGGAGAGCAATACTCTAATATATATATATATTTTTAAATTAGGTTAGGGTTTTAAAATGCAGAGTATCAGATTTTGCTAGAACAGGACCACCAGTGTAGTGTTGCATGCTTTCTAAGCCTGCTCCCCACTTGTGAGAAGTGGCTGGGGTGATCAGAGCAAAAGACAAGTTGAGGACAGAGGGCACATATGTTCCCGTGTGTATCTTCCACATTAATGAGTTAGTCTGGTGTCCCCCAGTATGGAAGGCAGGGTTTGATATATTAATGTGCTTTGTGTAAATATCTTATGTGTTACAGTTTGACTGGCTGTTTTTATGCTGATGGAGCAAAAACAGCTGAATCAAAGCAGGCTAAACAGTAGCAACATTAAGGTTCATATCCTCTAAACTGTATCTTTCTCAGCAGCAAAGCTGTCAGCTGAGGAGTGCCACCCAAGCTGTTCTCAGTTTTCAGTGCAAGGGCAGCCAAGATCCTTCAAAAGATGCTGGTGGAGAGGAGAAAGAGGAACTGTCCCAGTTATGTCTGTGAGCACTGAGAGAACAACCGGAGACATCCAGTGTGCTAAGCAAAGCCCAGAGTAATGAAGCTGAATGGCACTTAGAGCTGCCAAAGGAACATCAAAGTTGAGGTGGAAGGAAACTAGGGGACAGCTTTATTTTTATATCTTTCCTATTCTCTCTTGGATTAGAGGTGAAATAAGCATTTAAAAAGCATGAGTTGATCAGACACTTGGGAGGAAGAGGAAACTTGTTCAATCCTACTGTACTAATATATATGGTAAACTGCTATGGCACCTGCAGAACCAAATTTCAGAAGGGATGAACTGAATGGTGGCAACCAGAGATGGGTAAGGGCACTAAAATTCCAAGCAGTGGAGTCAGGGCAGACATGGATGGGCTGAGAGCACGGCTACTCTTTGGCCATAATGTGTGCTTAATTTTATGGCTGGGAATAGGCCTGTTGAGAAGAACGAAGCTATTTTTAGGTTTAAATTAAGCATGTACATAAATACTTCATGGTCTTGAAGTAAAACCTAGTCTTGAAGGAAAACCTAGTCCTTGGTGTAAACTTGAGGGACGTTAACACCAGCAGCATGAAATTGACATAATTTCTGGTGGGATTTGCTTACGGTAAGTGACAGGAGGAGGAAACAAAGAAAGAATGGCTGGGAAAGGGAGATGGAACATGCAGAACAGTAACATACAGAATGGTACAGGTTAGATAAGGAGACTTTCTGATGCTGCTAAATTTGTGCTCCGAGAAACTGTACTTTCAGCTTCTCCTAACATAAAGAAAAAAACCCTAGCATTTTGACTTCTACTTAACTGGTTTGATTTAGTAGTGTTTTTCTTTGGAAATAACAAATGCAGACACTAGAGTATTTATGCTGTTGACTTTGCAAGGTGTTTATTTTTTTTAAAAAACAGATGAATGCCAAGAAGCTTCGCATTTATATTAAATACATTCCAGCACTACAATATTTGTTTAAGTATGACAAAGTATCAACCTTGGGTTTTTTAATATACTGTTCAGTCCTTAGAGTTGGCATGCAAAATAATGTATTATATTGTGATATTCATTTCTATTTGAGGCTGCATTGCCTCGTAGATCTGGGGTAAAAGAGCATAGTAGATGGTGGTAATCAAAAAGAAACTTTCTTGAAAAGTTGATTGAAACGAGGGTGACTTTGTTGTATTTTTACGTGCCTTTAATTATATTTTTTTAAGAAGGGTTCTCAGAAAACACAAGAAATTGGCTACAGATAGTATGTGGCTGATACATCATCATCTGTGTGGCGGCTCAGTTCTCCTGTTTTCAACTAAGAATGAAGTTTTCTTAGGCTTTCTTATCCCGAGATTATTATCTATGCCACTAAGTGACAAGAGCACTAAAAGCTAAAACCTCGATTTTTATGTAGTTTAGACTACACAGCATGGTAGTTATGAATTAATCCAATCTTCCCTGCAGTTGCTAAACTATTTTTCATTGTTGCTGTTAAGGAGAAAAGATTTGTAATAGTTTGTCAAAGAAGAGACCATTTTGATTCCTGGCAGATGGAAAACTATCATGGAAATTGTGTTTAGCAGTCTGTGTTGATAAGGTGTAAAAATGCTTCGTGAAGCTGCTGTCCCATTTAGAATCACAGAATCATTGATGTGGGAAAAGACCTCCAAGGTCATCATGTGCAACATTTGACTGAATGCCACCATGTGAACTAGATCACTGCACCAAGTACCACACCCAGTTGTTTCTTGAACACTTCCAGGGACAGTGACTCCACCACATCCCTGGGCAGCCTGTTCCAATCCTTACCACCCTTTCAGTAAAGAAATTCTTCCTGATGTCCAGCCTGAACCTCCCCTGCCACAGCTTGATGCCGTTTCATTTATGATGTAATGCATTTATATTAATCTAAAAGATGCTTATTTTCTTGCTGGTTTGTGAAATTAAAAAAAAACCCAACTGTGGTATACTTGAAATAAGATGTACAAATTCTGGATTTTCATGGCCCTTTTTCCCACGCCTCGCTTGCGCAGATAAACACCCAGAGGTTTATGAAAAGACTTTTAAAAAATTGATCTACACATCTAGAATGCTGTTTATTACTAATTCATTGAATAGTATCTTGAAAATTTGCGCTCTTGCTAAATTTGCTGTCCTTGGAACCGGTAATGTTGCCACAGTGCTCATTTGTCAAAAGATGAAAAAACTTCAAAAGAGTAAATATACCCAAAGATGATTTCTGCAGTTCTCTTGTTTTTACAGTTTGCCAGTTACTGCAGAAACATTTTTCCCCCCGGGACATTTATAGATTAGTTGCATTTTAAACAGCTCAAAATTAATTTCCATTGTGACATTTTTAAAGAAGTTTTGGGGGTTTTTTAATCCTAAAATTTCCTTTCATTTTCAACAAGGCGAAAGACTGCTAAAAACTCAGTCTGAAAATACTGTTGCAAGAGCAAATGAAGGACAAAGTTTAATAGAAACTCATGAGAAAAATAGTGCTGGTTTTGATCATATTTGTAGATGAACAAAGATAAATACTGTTGCCACAGTAAACAGGTGCCACTTATTCAGTGCTTGTTCAAATGTAATTAAAATGTTTTGTAAGGATATCTTGGTACTATTTGTGCTGGCTTTAATAGATCTTATCATGGGAAACTCTCAGAAGACTGATGGTAAACTCGTGTCCTGGTATTTAAACACAGGCAATTGCAGGCCTGTCAGCCTCGTGTCAGTCTCACACAATATAATGTAATAGCTGAAACTAGGTCAATTAAAGAGGAGTTAAAAAAGGGTAGTATAACAAATGCCAATCTATGAGTTTTCATGGACTGCGTTTTGTGCAATGGAATTTATAAATAAATGCAATTATTGGATTTCATTACTAAAAGTACCAATATGTAATAACAGTAGTGGTAGTAGGTGCTGGGTATAACAGGGTTACAACAGGGTTGTGTGTCACTTGGTACATTCCATTTTGTATTTTAAGGAATGAAAATGATACAATGTCAGTCTGGCTAACATTTAAGTATTCCCATCTGGCTGGCCAGCATTAAAATTCAACCATGAATGGTGATTGTCATCTGGTTCTTCCCAGAATGCTGTAAGGATTGTTGCTCGTGACTGCTATCTGACAGGTTTTTCAGAGATCACTCAGTTGACTGCTGCTAGCATTTTTAGATGACAGTGATTTCTAGCGTGTTATTTATCGAAAAAATATGTTACAACCGATAATCACTTGGCAAACTATACCTAAGGAAACAACTCCATGTTAGTAGCCAAATTCAAAGTCATCCACCTATGGACAAGAAAGTTGTCAAGTTGACTTTTTTTTTTTTTCCATATGTAGAGGTGTCTTAGCAAGCAGTGACTTCAACTGTCATGAAGGTCAGAATAGCTCAGCTGGGTTCTTCCTGTGATAACAGGATTGAAATAGGCCAGTGTGGTCTAGAGGTGCCAGCCCATGAAACAGACACAGGCTAGAAAGAATGTGCACTGTGATTTAGTTACTCATTAGATAGTTGAGCTAAGGTCATAAAGCAACTTTTAAATCATGACTGACTCTTTTCTGAGCAATGTATTTATTACAGTTATGTCTGTTGGACCTGAAGTAGTAAGGGCCAATGCAGAGAGGTGGAACTTGCTAGTTAGGCCATGGTGGATCTCTTCTGATGTTAAGCTGTTAATTATTTGTGTAATTGAGAGTTGTTTTTTAATAGAGTTCCAGCACCTACATAACTGTTTCTTTTCCTTTCAGAACTCTTCTGTTCCTTAATCAAAGGAGCCATCCAGATAATGTCATTCCATGGAACTGAAATATTGGTGAATTAGTCCGGATTTCCAAAGGACTGTAAAATGGAGCCAATAACATTCAAAGTTAAAAAGTACCAAACACCTAGTGATTTCTCAGCAAGTTTCAGTCTCCAGCTCGTGGGTTCTCTCCCAGTGCATTCCCTAACCACTATGTCAATGCTGCCTTGGATTGTGGCCGAGATCCGGTTGCTCAGTGCAAAGTCTTCCAAAGAAGAACCCAGCGTCAGCCAAATCCGACTTTGTGTTTCACCAGCCAGTTTGCGATGTGAACCAGACACAGGCAAAACCCAGCAGTGGGACCCTCTAATTTGTTCCAGTTTGTTTGAATACAAGCCGCAGCAGGTCCACAAACTGATTCACAACAGCCACGATCCGAACTACTTTGCTTGTCTGATAAAGGATGAAGCAGCAAATCAGCAAAGTGTCTGCTATGTATTTAAAGCTGATGATCAGACAAAAGTAAGTAAAAAGAACCAAAGCAAGCATCCCTGGAGTTGCTTTTGTGCTGTTTGAACCCTTTCACTACACTGTAATACCTTAATGTTGTACTTACAATTAGAGACTAGATCTCACTAAAACTTGCTGACTGACTTTATTTGATGTTAATTGTTCAGTTGAATTTGAACTGCTCAGTATGTGAAATGAAAGGTGTATACGTCTCCTACAGGATCAGGGCCTGAATTTCATCAGCTTTAAAAACACTTTAGTTTGGGATATGGGCTGAAATCTTGGCCCTCAAGTCAGTGAGAGCTTTTCTGTTGATGTCACTAGGGCTAGGGTTTCACTCTCAAGTCACTGTGAACTTTATCTAATCCTGCACTCAGACCTCTCAAATTTCTGTTTTCCTGAGTTGAGACCTATGTGACTGGGAAACAGAGATACCTCCTTTCTCAGAAAGAGGAGAGGGTAGTGTGGAACCTCCATCTGTATCATATCTCTAGCAACAGGACCCTGTGGAAACCTTTTCCTAGCTCTGTAATTCACAAAGCCTGGCAGGCAGGGTTGGAGACTGGGAGAAAGGCACAGTCTCTGCACCTCTGTGACATGCAGGCTTGCTGCTGCGTGGTGTGAGACAGGAATTGGGTGTGCCTGTCTGGCAGTGGGTGAGATTTGGCTTAGTTTGCAGTTCCTAACCATTTGTGTCTTTGCTGAAAAAGTGGAAGCATTAAAATTGTCGATCTCTTCTGTTTGAGAGTAATGTGAGACACTAACTCTCATGAATGAGTGAAATGAGTAGGATTTAACACAAAGTTATTGTGAACTACTGGGGGACAAACTGGTGATGTATCCTTCACCTTTTGAGTGTTGACTCCAGTTATAATGTTGGAAAACAGCACGCTCACTTGACTCATAGGAGATGTCCTGCTGAAGAACCCTGGAGGTATTATGTGAATATACACCACACATGGGATTTATGCCAACCTGCCCAATAGCAAACATTGTACAGTTCCAAATCTGTGGTCTCAAGCTTACAGCTCAAAACATATGGAAACAGCTTTAGTTAAATCCCCCCAGATAAAATGGCAGTTCCGGTAAATTAAAAGGAAAATACGTTGTAAATCATAAGCATTCAAGTGAGAAATCCTGTCAAGTTAAATGCAGAATACCAAGTTTATGTGTGTAAGAGCAGAAATAAGGAATAGACATTTCAAAACTTGGCATTGAATAGCAGCTGGTGAATGCATTTTTCAGTTTGCTTATGCATGTACTTGTGCTTGTGATTTTCCAGGATTATGGTGAGAACACAGCACTGATCACCTCCAGTACATTTTCTTAGGCATTTTCTTTTGCAGCAAAAGACTCAAGTACTTTTTCTTCATGTTTGATCAAATTCCTGGACATGTTTGAAATGATCAAGAACAAAGTAAGTCTCTAGTTAAATTTGCAGCTGTGCCTACATGTTTTTGGAGACAACACCCAAAATTTTTGGATGCCCATTTTAACTACTTAGCTCTAGATTCACACAGATATCTATCCTTTCAAAAACTGCCTTCGACCTGGTCTCTTAACTTGCCTTGAATGCATGAGTTGTTTCTCTTGACTTCTTTGCTGTCTAGGTAGACATCTAATCAGCATTTGTGGACCTATGTTTTAACAAAAGGTTAATGGAAATACCAAGTGTTCTTCCCATCTAAAGTGAGGCCCTGCCTCTTTGTCGTGGTTTACCAAACCACTACACTCTTTTACTTAAATTTTGTGCAATTTCCACATATTAAGTAAGTTCCTTGTGCTTTATAGGGTATTGTTACTTTGCCCTGAATATTGTCATATAATGCCTTTTTCAGTGATGTTTGTATATTTATCAGCAGGAGTGAACTGATGTTAGCTGTTTTGCGGACGCCCAACTTGAAAGGATAGGGAGTGCACATATACCTTTGTTACAAACTAAAGGAGCTGTTTGTTAAAAGGCGGTGAGTTGGGATGAAGAATTTAGCACTGTTACTGCAGTTTATGTTCAATTTCAGAAGAAACAGATTTTAGAAACTGGACTTTTGCAGCCTGTGTGACTCAGCAGACTCCTGTGCTGGCACTCTTGTTTGTGAGGACTCTTTTTTTCCTATTTGCTTCAGGTCTGTAAAAGAATCACAGCAGTCCAGATATGTTTAGTCACAGAATTTGCATGTTCATAACAATCTTTACCCAGCAATCCTGGACATCCAGACTTCTTAGTGATAATTACTAATTACAATGGTATTGTAAACTGCAAGAGCCAGAATTCTTTGTCTACATATATAAATCTGTAGTAGGATTGTATTTGACAAAGAGTTCTTGGATTAAGTCAGGTCTGACTGAGGATTTGAAGTAGAAGGTACTTTGTGGCTTTGCAAATAAGTTCTGTGCATATCCTTACCTTAAGACGAGTAGAATAAAAGGGGGCAGAAGTATGTCTGTGGGAGAAGCACAGTAGGAAGATTAGGATGTTAAGACAGAAGCGTGTGAGTAGAAGACTAAACAATTAAGGCCTTTAAGAGGAGGATAAGAAACTTGAAAGACATGCAGACAGAGGCATACCCCTGGAGGTGGTAGAAAGTACAGAAATCAGGAATGGTGAGGCTTTTAGCATCGGTATTGCAGATAGACTGCAGTCCATTAACCGTAGTTGTACTCCTTTATATGTACAAATCGAGCAAGAACATACATCTGATTAGTGAGGGATTATTTTACTGTTTAATATGAGAGTTTTGTTAATGGGAGATGATTTTTTGCTGGGTAATATTTAGCTCAGCTCTAGAGTTGATGGAGGTGTGGGAATGCATGCAATGTTTTCCCTGCACATGAGTACAAGGCTCTTGAGTTCATTGTTGCTGCATTACTAACATATCCACTCTAAAGAAGAAATCCTTAGACAGGTAATTAATACTAAGTAATGTCAGGAATTCTTTGTTATGCTGCGCTTTAGCACTGAAAGGCAGTGCCCCATTGTGGTCTTTGTCTCCCCCCTTGTAGGATTTTCTATAATTATTTCCATTGTACCATCATGGCAATGTGTGGCTCCCTTTCCCTGCTAGATAGCAGTAAGTGGGGAAGGATGAGATGACATTACTTGAAAACTAGCATGTGAATATGGAGATCATTCCAGTAGACTTTGTGCTTAAAGGATGGATTTACACTGCCTAGAGAGAGCTTCTCTTATGGATTAGAGTCTTCTTTCCAAGCAGATTTGTCAGACATGGGATCTGGAGCATTCCTTCCTTCATGTATAACCTCAGTAGGTTTCCATTTGTTACAGATAGTAGAGTTTCTTATCCTTACACCCTCATCTGCAGAGGTTCTGATGTGGCCTCATGATTGAGTAATTTCTGCCTGAGGGTGGGGCTGAAGCATTAATGCATATTCTTTTTAGGTGCTCAGGAATGGAGCTGGATTCAATTATATTGCCCGCAGGGAGCTTACAAAGGCTACTTAGAGGTCATAGATGGGTCTAATACATACTGTGGTGTGTAATGGTGGGGGAAGCTGGGAAAAATTAAGTCTCCACAAAATCTGTTTGCAGAATAGTCCCTTCAGCATAAGAACTTCAGCCTTGCTGAGCACCTTGGTGAGAGTGCTTGGATACTGTTAGCAGCACGATGAAAATGAAAACGTACATGCTCCAGCCTCCGTATCTCCCCAGTGGCCTCTGGTCTGACATTTGCTTACGTACTACGGAACTGTGATGTTATTGACATTGCTGTTGTTGTTGAAAACTATATACTTTAAAAATTATTGGCATTTTAGTCCTACATTTGAGATGTGGTAGTTCTAAACTAGACCTGCAGGTGAGATGTGCTGTTTCCTTCCTGAGCTCATTCTCCCCAAACAGCTTTCCTTCTGTACCATGCCTTGCTTTAGCACACCATTCACTTCAAGAAATGAAAGAGGTAAATAACATGAGGCTGATTGCATACTGTAGCAGGGTATCCCCCTCCAGCAGATGCAAAGTAGCCAAAACATTACAGAGGAAGAGTAATTTCTGTTCTTATTTCGGTTTGGAAAAGTAATTCCAGATGTCATTATGTTGATCCTTCTTTGGTGTATCGAATGATTTGTTTTACTTAGGTATGTTTAATCTTACTTGATGGATGTTTGGAATGGCAAATGGAACACGGGTCACAAGTTTATCTGACTCATGCCCTGAGTTACTTTAGATTTAAGGCAAGTTAAGGTTGTGCTGTCCTTTATTATACTTTTATATTTATTGTAAATGAAGAATAACAGTTCTAAATTTAATGGTGTCACAGAGGTCTGAGTCAAAGAGGACATTCAGTATCTCAGCCTTTTCCATGTCCTGTGCTCCGTTCAGCAGCAGGCTCACATTTTCCCAAGTCTGTCTTCTGTCACCTATGTAGCTATAAAGAGTTTTCTGTTGCCTTTGACAACCCTTGCTAGATTCAGTTCCAGGTGGACTTTGGCTTTCCTAATCATGTCTCTGTCTTAGATTGGCAAGTTCTTATCGAGGCTCTCTGGAGCCTTGCTGGGTTGACTGTGCTCTGCTGTGTTTTTCCTACAGCAGGTATCTGAGTGGTTGAAGTCCCTCATCAGGACCAGGGTTTGCTAACGTGAGGCTACTCTGAGCTGTCTGTAGAGTGCATCATCCACCTGTTCTTCCTGATCACAGGGTAAAATAAATTCCTGTATGCGCAGTAGAGGTTGGCAGACAGCGCTGTCATTTTTAAATTTGTTTTTTTAGGGAAGGAGATGCTCAGAATGCTTGAAAGTTTCCCCTTTTTTATTCTGTGGTATGAACTGAAGGTTTAGAAAATTTGAGGGAAAGCCTAGAAACTTGAGCCTGATGTCTTGCAAGGGAAGTATTTCTGTGACATTACCAATGCAGAACGAGAGTAAGAAGAAATGTGAAAAGCTCAGTTCAGATTTTTAAAGGGTTACATTTTGTTCAGATGCTTTTATTTATGTGGGTTGTTTTGGGGTTTTTTTTTTTGTCCCCAAGACTCTGGACACAAGTTGTCATAACAGTTTGTAATATATGCTTGTGTTTACCAGAGCAGTTAATGCTATGATGGCAAAACTCTGGGTAGAACTGTTCTTTTCTGCTGAATAGAAAAATATTGCCTGTGATTTAAACAGGATCACAGCTGCACGAGACATGCACAAGTCTGTGTGGTGCTTCTGATTCTTCTCTCTGTAGTGTCATCAGTCAGGGACAGCTTTTGGTCCAGGCAGCTGCAGGAGTGTTACCAGGAGAGTTGCAGTGTCGGTATGGTTGCAGCAGACTGGGACACCTGCTCGAAACCTGAGCCTGCTGATTGACTTCACCTGTGCCAAATCTGGCCCGTAGCGGACACAGATGAGACCCATTTCCTTACACCGAGGCACTTGTAATGTAGCACTTGCCCTGTTGTTGAGCTTTCTGGTTACAACTGTGATGTCTTCTGTTGTCAGAGGCCTTCGGGTTTTTTGTCCACCAATTGCTTTAACAGTTACTATGCTTTTAAACAACCTTCACCTACTTTCATGAGTTAAAATAGCTTATGCACTTAAGTAGATCACGCTGTCTTACCTGGAATGCAGCACTCTGTTACATGTTGTTTATGATCTGATTATGTGCTGAAGAAGCTGGTTTCAGATAATCAACACTTAGCTTGCTGTGAGGCTGCACAGAGCTGATCTTGTGAGTGAACTTCACATTATTCATCTATAAAAGGAATGGCAGAGGCCCAGTGAACTCCAAAGCAGTTGTTGTGAGGCTTGGCTTCATGACTGTAGGTTCTTACACAACTTGTTTTTACTTTAGACTCTAAGATATGGCCTCATAAATATCTAATTTTTAATAGCACCATTTCCCTTTCTTAAAAGAATTCAGGGAAGATAATTTTAGAGATAGAAGTGACCTTTTTCTTCTGTATTTTACTGCCTAATGGGAGAAAAACATGGTTCATCTTTTGCAAAAGTCATAAAACACTGAAACAAAATTAAGTAACTGGACTAATGTCAGTGCAAGTGAGAACTTAATTTGGCTTTTTTTCTGTCTCCTTATGCACCTTTGGGTTTTTTGATTCAATCTATGTAACTGCAAACTGCTAGCATTGCTTTTTGGTTTAGGACATCTCTCCTGTCTCCCAAATACTAACTGGAGAAATTAATGTAAAATAAAGAAGAAAAAAAAATGCAACAGAACAAATGAAAAATCAAATACACATTTGTGCTGTGCGCATGCACAGTCCAGTATATAAAGTAGGTCAAAGTTTAGCTGTGTAAATCCTAACGGAGTATCCTGTATAATGCAAACAACCAGCTGTGCTTTCAATACTCTCACAATTAATCAAGCTTTACGGGCTTCTTGAGTGTGAGTGTGATGACACCAGTTCTATCCTGGGATCTGTTCAAACAATTCATGTATATGAGCTCTTCTGTCAGGGAACTTCAGTGGCCAGTGACCCTGTCCCTAGCAGTATTATTCCAAGCCTTTATGGGGCTCTTGTCAAACCCTAGAGTGACTTTGTGACATCCTGCATCAGCTAAGTGCATGTGTTCGCTCTCATTTTATAAAAAATATTGTGGAATTTCCTAAACCTTGTGTGATTGCCACACGGAGGAAGTAGTTTGTGTAATACCAGTGCTGTTTTCTGACTTACAGTCAGGGATAATGTCTGACCAAGGAAGATAAAATTAATCACAGGGTTTGTAAAAAGAGTTACCTATTCCCACTCTTACAGCAGCAGCAACAACATAAAAATTATATATTCTTGTGATTTCTTATCTTACTGTAATAATTAACTGTATAGTAAACTGTATCAAATGACATTGTTCATGTATTTTTCAATTTAAATAATACCGAAAGTAGCTGTGTGTTACTTGTGATGTTTTATGCACTTTATTTTAGGGTCAGAGTTCATGCCAAGGCTATTTATTGTTCAAGGTTATTTACTGTTCCTTCACTTTTTCTGTTGGGGATTGTAGCAGAAATACAAAACAGTAGAACTGAGGCTAACACATAATTAGTGGATTTGTGATGGCTTCTCATCTGCTTACTAACCATTCCTTTTGTCTTACAAGGTCTGATACTTGTGGCCTGTGATGTCCAGCACAGGTAATTGGAACCATGAATTTCTAAGCATCCTCCAGAGCTGTAGTAGAGTTTTCTTCAAAAAGCTCCTGTTCACACAGAGAAGAGCTCCTTTACGTATCTCCAAAGAGAAGCTCACTCTTAACATCTTAACCTAGTTTGAGCCAGCTTTCAGTGGCCTTTTATTCCCTTGTTTTCTGATTTGCACATTCCTACCTTTCCCCCTGTTCTTTATACTGTGGTATCACTCAGTGAGGTGTTTCAGAGCAATTTGAATATTTCAAAGGAAAAGTGATAAAGTTTCAATGAAATCAGCATCTTTACATGATCACAGAACAGTTTAATGTGCACCTTTGTGAGAGTCAGGGCAACACCACCTAGAGCAGAGAGAAGGCCGGGCCTCAGATCCCCAATTCATTCAGTCTTAAACTGCTGTGGGGTTTTAGTTCAAGTGTAATCTATGATGGCACACTGATGAGATTTTATAGCTGTCCTCTGTCAAAAGAGGCAATTCTGTTATTGTTTTCTCTTCTGGTCCATCCCTTGATGTCCTTTCTTGGTGTTTTCCCTTGTGCTGGCATTGATGTTTGTCCAGTTCTGTGTTGAGCTGCTTTAGGGGCGAAGGTAAAAGAAACCAATTTCATTCTGCTGCAAAACCAACTTGGTGCACCTTGCTAGATCACCGTAGATGTTTTTTGTCAAATTTCAAGTTGACGTACATTTGGAAACTAAAGTGAACATAAAGTAATTTGGGACAATTTTTTCCTGGTGCTTTCGTAAGCAGGTGAGGGAAATAGAGTGCCACACCAGGAGTACTCCAAAGGGATTGGGCTGTGCAGCAGGAAACCTGTTGTTCTTTCTTTGTAGGATGATATAGATCTTAAAAGTAGGACTATGAGGATGGAGGTGAGAGGGAGACTTGCAGGCTTCCTAGGCCTCCGTACACAGAGCCCCCTTGTGTGGAGCGTGGTGCTCGTAACACCAAGGTTGTGGATTCGATCCCCTATGGGCCATTCATTGAAAAGTTGGACTTGGTGATCCTTGTGGGTCCCTCCCAACTCAGAATATTCTGTGAAAGTGTCACCAACTTTAAAATCTGTCCTGCTAGTAATGTGTGAGAAGAAATCACTACGTATGTGCCCAGTGAGTCCAAAGTAGCCTTGCTCTAAAAAGGCATAAACATCATGGAAACAACCTGTGGGCTGGTAAATATCCTCTTACAGTCTTGTGTCTGCTGCTGTCACAGTGATGGGAATGGAAGGCTTTTAGTACATTTCCATGATTTGCACCTAATTGTCTTAAAAATACTGGTGAACCTGCCCCTGAGGGGTTGAATGTTTTGTGAAATACTGTCACATGACAATTTCTCCATTTTTGTGGCTTCAACCTCACTCTGGCACTAACTCTCTGGTACTCATCCTGTGCTTTATTTATTTTACTTTTTTAGCTGGGATAACTTCTTTCTGCTCTGCGGAGCAATACCCTTGCCAAAAAGTAGATTAACCCTCTGTGACCAACTTAAACTTTGGAGGAGTTTGGTGGTGCTGTATTCTTCAAATTTGATTTAAAAGCTTGAAAATAACTTAGTGTGAAAGATGAACGTCAAAATTTAAGAATTTGGAGAATCCACACATTTCTCAAAGTGCAGTGTGGGTCTTCAATTGAGAGACTGTTTATCCACATGTTACCTGAGCACTAATCATATTCAATTCCCCAGCTTCACAACTTGTAACAATAACAAAATACATAGCAACAAAGTTATCCAGCTCACCTTACTGTCTTGTAGTAAAGTCTGATTAGTGCAAAGGTGTTGGATGCAAGACACAAACTAAGTGAATGGGTGTCCTCATCACCTTGCGGCCTCATCAGTCCTACAGCTTCAAACAAACACGCAGCCAGCAGGCAGGGGTGGGCAAAGAAAAAACCCAAACCAAACTGAAAGACTTGTGCCCATGGAAAAGTTCTGAGCGAGAAATAGAGTGGGTGTGGAAATACATCTTGTGTGTACAGACTTCAGAAAATACTGTTTGATTTATAGCAACATTGAATATAAGCTGCATGCACACTACTATACAAAGAAATACTTAATGGTGAAGGAACTTCAGTGCATTTTCTGGAGTTATCCTCTGCTGTGGCTTGCTGTTGATTTAAGACTAGAGGAAGTTTTGAAGTTTGAATGCTGCCTTATTGATCTCCAAACTCAAGTCAGAAAGTCTAATCTAGACTCAGTAGATGGTTTTTATTTTTTGTTTAATTACTTAACGTTCTTAAGTAATACAAAGTATGCACAGTTGTGAAGTTTTAAAATTAATTTTGTGGATACTTGGTGCAATGATAGTTGTACACAATTTAAAGCCAGAAAGTATATATTAGAGGGGGAAGAAAAACCTGCTTTGAAAATAACAGTTTTTATTAAAAAATCAGTCTTACCTAAAGCTGTGTTAGTTTTTGTGGCACACAGTACAATAGCATATTGAGGACAGTGTGATTTAGTTAGCAAATGTGAGAAGATAGTTTTTGTCACATATATGAATAAACAAAGGCCATATCTGTCATGTAGGTTAATATGATCTCTACAGACAGACTCAGGAGTGGTTCTGGCTCATGTCTGATTGACATCAGTCATCTTTCCTCAAGACTAGTAAGACCAAAACCTTCTATATTTTCTGTGCTTTGCAAGTTTCACTAAGCTTGGGCTTTAGCTCACTTGGAGCTACTTAAACGTGGACGTTCATGTTCAGGCAGCTGTATTTTCTTCCTTTTCAGATTTTAAAATGGCCCTGAAAGACAAATGCAAGCCATCCACATTAAAATATGAAGATGCCAATTCATAAATTATGGTACTGAGTAAATCACCTTCCTGAAATAGCTCCTTATGTTTCCATGCAGTTGGTTTTTAATTTAGAGTTTTGCCTTTCCTGGGCTGACATTTATGCTGTGCCCCCAAGGTCATCAGATGGGGACTCTTTGGCTGTAGTGGAGCAGAAAACCAAAGCAGGGGAGGCATATATAACTGCTGTATTTACTTTAGCAGCACAATCTCCCATCCTGTTATATGTCAAAGTGAATAATGGTAGAAAATCCTTGTCATAAAATCATTGCTTTCCCTTGCCTGGTGTAGACACAGTTGTTCTGTATTTCTGTTTTTTTTACCCTCTCTGTGGACGTCAAGTTATGGGAAGGGCTGTGGGAAATATTTTCCTAAAGAATGATTTGTGTGACTGGACAAATACAGGCTTAAATGGATATGTGTGTCTGCCCTAAAGGTTGATCATCGAGGATCTGATACAAGGATTGAGTGGATAATACCAGTTTATACTTGGTTTGTCCTTTGTATGAAACTGCTGGTTGATGTGGACTTGTCCTTTCTTTCCCACCCTCCCCCCACTTTTCCCAGAGTGGCAGTAATTGAGATCTATTGCTAGTCCTAAAAACAGCTTCACTGATGATGATTCCTCGTGCATTGAGTTAAGTTTGGTCCTTCTGCATAACCGATTGAATGCTTTTCATTTGCAAGCTTCTTGTTTCAGCCTTTAAAAGAACCCCACAAAACTAGCTTCACACAGGCAGAATGTGCTTCAAAATTGTATTTTTAGTAATCATGATTTGTAGTTTGTTGAGTTGCTTTTTTGCTTATATGCTGTGCTTCTACTTATAATGTAAAGAACTTGCACAGGAAGAGGGAATAAAAGCTAAATTTTATAACTCCTAATTTGAGTTTTTTGGAGGCCACGTTCAGCACGAAAGTGTAAAATACAGCTTGCAGTGAATATCTGTTGGTGTATTTGCATCTAAACCTGTGGCTAACTGAAATGGAGGTGTGTTTTGAGAGTCAGAAAGCAAGTTATACATAAATCTTATTTCTGAGTCTGATGCTGAAAATCTGTCTGCACTTTAAGTTCAGGCTGGTTCCTTTGAAGACAAGAGGCATAGTTGCAATAATGACTTTAAACATGCTCGTAGATACTTGCTTGGTTAGCACCTATAATACCTAATATATTATCCTGCTTGGGTTTATCCTTAGATTTTTTTCAATGACAGTTATGTTGTTCATGTAGGAAAAAATGGTTTCCAATACCTGTAATTAATTCGTTTAGAAAGGTTTTTAATGAAACAGAAGCACTTTTAAAACCAGACAACAAGGAAAATTATAATTCAAATACAATGATATATTGAGGATGATTATCATGGTTGATTCAACACCACTATTACAAAAATTAGATTTCTTTCCTTGTTTAAAAATGCAAATAGAAGTATGCCATATGTCTATGAAGCAATAATGTACTTAAGTCTTAGTAAGAGCAAAGCCCCATTCATCACTTTTAATTCTCTGAGGACTGTGAAAACCGTGTTCTAATGTGCATCTCCAAGTACAAATAGCGTTGGTACCTTCAGAGGTCTCTCACTGAAGCTGCATTCAGAGGCATTTCTAGAAGCTGTGTTTCCATGTTAAGATTGCCTTTGCTGGGCCAGTTGTCCAGCAGCAATGAAGAACTTCAGTTTTCCCAATTTAAGTGCGTATTTCAAAGTGACACAGTAGTGGGTACTGACACACTGGAACGAGGCACTGATTCCCGAATCAGGACTGGGATTCAGGAGGGAAAGCAGTTGCTTCTGCGGAGCTCTCTGCAGTATTTCTGCTGCTGTGGAGCGCTGTACAGCATTCCTGACAGCAGCGTTAGGAAGCTTTTCTAATTGCAGGAAGAGGACTTCCTTGTTCTTAAAAGGAATTAGTCCCCAGAGTGCACAACTCCTTTTGTCCCCCCAGTCCCTTCACAAATTCGCAGATTCATCAGGGTCTAAGATGAGGTGTTCAAGTGCCACTTAGTGGCTGTCTGGAGCAAATGTAAGATACTGCGATTGCTGTGAACAGTTTTCACCTCTGCTGCTGCTGCTGCTTTCCACCAGCAGGAGAATTGCTCACCTTACCGTGGAGATACCGAAGGCTTAATGTAAAACGGGTTGAAAGCAATTGGAAGACGCTGGTGGACTTTCAATAAAAAAGTTTCAGTACTGGCATTTCCGTTTTACTTTTTTTCCCGAATTATCCTACTGAAGTTCTTTTTGGGTTCTCCTAGTGGGTTTTTAGTGGGATTTGTTTTCAGTATTTTTGCAATGCCTCTAAAAGTATTGGAATGAGTTTGTATTTTACTATGCAACAAGAAGCAGCAGTGTGTAAAATCTGTAGAACAGAAATACTGCTGTTTCTGCAGTTTATTCTTGTGTGTTAAATTTCACAAAACAAGATGTACTTAACACTGGTTAGTGTTTGACATCAGCCTCTGTTCTGGGATGTTTCAGCTCCCCTCAGCAGATATCTGATAGATATGAAAACATTATCTCCCAGTCATGTTATAAGCTTGCTGTAAGACATTTTTGTGTGTAAAGATGAAAGTTTATCTTCTAGAAACTTGCAGGACTTCTCAATATTCTTTACATGTATGTTATTAAGTGCGTACTGAACTAGATACATCCATAAGACGCATAAGGATATAGTACCAACTTGGTCTGTGATTTTAGTGAGGGCAATTCTCAGATGAATACCTTTTACATCTCGGAGTACATGTATTGTGTGTATGCAGGCTTCCTCTTTACTGGGAGGAGGTTTTCAGTGGGCTTTCTGCAGGGAGTTCGTGTACTGCAGAAGGCATGCTTCAAGTTTTTCTTTTGAACAGAGTTGTCTTTTTTTTCCTTCTGTTTCAGTTTTTGTATTTAACAGACTATCCATATGCATGCTAGGTTTGGAAAAGGCAGAAGAGTTCCCAGGAACCTCAAACAAACAAAACACAGATTTCTGATTACATTTCTTGTTAGAGTTACAGAACATAAACTGTCAAGGTCTCAGGATAAATCCCTTTGTGCATGAGGCAATGTACTTCCAACAAGCCATATGAAACCTAGATACATGACAAATTTTTCTTGGCCAGATAACCCTCAGTGACCTGACTTTAAGTACACGTTTACACAAGGCATATCAGCCTGTTCTGGTAGTCTTGATGCCGGCTTGAAACATCAGTTGAATTAGACTTCCAGGTTTTTGTCCTAACTAGAGCTGAGAGTGAAATCAAAGCATTTGTATGGGGATGATATTCTGGATCTACAATGAGAGAATGTAATACTTGATTCTTACTAAGTCCTTGTTGTTTGACTGTATATTACAGCTTTTTGCATGCTAAGAGAAAAAGCTGGGAAAATTGATTAAAGCTGGCCTACATTCTAGTCATAAATTATAATTGAAAGCAATGGGACACTTGAGAATTTAATATACCCTGCATGAAATGTCCTGTTTGATATCTTTATCAATGATCTGGAGAAGGGGGTTGAGTCCACCCTCAGGAAATTCACAGATGACACTGAAACTGAGTGGGAATGTTGATCTGCTGGAGGGCAGAAGGCTCTGCAGAGGGATCTGGACAGGATGGATCAATGGGCCAAAGCCAAAGTTAAGGGGTTCAACAAGGCCAAGTGCCAGGTCCTGCACTTGGGTCACAACATCCCCAGGCAGTGCTACAGACCGGGACAGACTGGCTGGAATCTGGCCCAGTGGAAAAGGACCTGGGGGTGCTGGTGAACAGCTGCTGAACATGAGCCAGCTGTGCCCAGGTGACCAAGAAGGCCAATGGCACCTGGACTGTGTCAGCAATAGTGTGGCCAGCAGGACCAGGGCAGTGATTGTCACCCTGTACCCAGCACTGGTGAGGCCACACCTCAAATCCTGTGTCCAGTTCTGGGCCCCTCAGAACAGGAAGGACATTGAAGGGCTGGGCCAGAGAAGGGCAATGGAGCTGGTGAAGGATCTGGAGCACAAGGCTTATGAGGAGCAGCTGAGGGAGCTGGGGGTGTTTGGCCTGGAGAAGGCTCAGGGGAGTCCTTAGCACTCTTTGCAACTACCTGAAAGGAGGTTGTAGTGAGGCGGGGGTTGGCCATTTTTCCCAGATAACAAGTGACAGGATGATAGGAGACGGCTTCAATTGCACCAGAGAAGGTTTAAATCGGATATTAGGAAAAAATTCCTCAGTAATAAGGTTGTCAGGTATTGGATCAGGCTGCTCAGGGAAGTGGTAAAATCACTGTCCCTGGAAGCATTCAAAAAATGTGTGCATGTGACACTTGGGGACATGGTTTAGTGGTGAACATGGCAGTGCTGTGTTAGTGGTTGGACTTGATGATCTTACAGATATTTTCCAACCTAAATTGATTCTATGATTCTAAAAGACCTGCTCAGATGACTTCTGAGGTTCACTTATTCATTCTTTGCACCTGTGGACACATTCAAATATGTGAGTTCAGACTTGCAAATTATTCAAGTACGTGAGCTCAGACTTGCAAGCTGCAGTGGTATCTGAACTTACTAGATCGCTTCAGTGAAGAATTCAGCTGTCCAGCCCATCCATCCAGTTTTGTGCAGGTTTCTCCTGGAATGCCAGAGTTCCCTACTGGTCCTAAGAATACCCAGAAAGGAGGAGATGGCAGAACTGACCCATGATTATTTATGTATTTCAGTAGTGTACTGCATGTCAAGTAATATTTTAGACTTTATTCCTGAAAATATGTACACATTTCCAAATTTTACCCGATCCACGAGTCTTACATGAAATGATGCCGCTATCTCACCTTCTTGGTGATAAGACATGTTTAACACAACTTGAGGTGAGGGACTGTGCTCAGTCTGCGTGGATCCGTGTTTGTGGATGGCTGACTCAGCACGCAAAGCCTTCCATTGTTCTGGCAGAGGAGCGGAAGCGCAGTCAGCACATGTGGCTGAAATGTGCAGTGGTGACTTACAGTAGTATATCCTGAGCCCTTTGAAGCAATGCAGCTTTATCAAAACCACAAAAGAGCCATAAGGATAAATCCCATTGCTGTATTTTAAAAGCCTCTATTGTGTGTTGTATTTCACAAATCTTTTCCAGTGTGTTTTTTAGGAGTTAAAACAGAATTGTCTTGAAATAACTAAATGTGGAATGTTGTTTGTAATGAAACCTGGAACTGCAGATTTCTGAATGGAAAGCCAGCTGAATCATGGGGAAAGTGTTTTTTCAGATTGGTAAAGACAGTGTTTGAATCTTGGTTTTAAAGATGGTTTATTGCCATTTTGTGGCTTTCACTGTAATTGAAAGATAGTATGACTTAGCCAAAAATACAAAGGCAAAGGAGTCCACATCACTGGCAAAGATACACTCAATGGGTTAATAAGCCCGCAGAAGAGGGTAGGAAGGGGAGAGATTAGAAACAGTAAGTTAAAAATGTGTGCAAGGGAACATTGCTGATAAAGTTTTCCACTTGCAAGACAGCTGAGAAGGAATATAATCAACAGCACAACATAGCAAAATAAAAATCACAGATAATTTAATAAAAAGACATGTTTATATGCTCCATACAAAATTACTGTACATGCAAATTATTATGCTTGTAGGTTCCAGTGGTATTCTCAACTTCACATTACACTGGAAATATCTAGGGAAGGACTGTGCTGCAGCTTGTAATCAAATGGAAGGCTGGTGATGAGAAGTGATGCAGAGCAAGGGTTGGGCAGGCAGCTGAGTGCACTTCTTAATCAACTGCAAGGGGCTGCTGTAGTTCTCAGCTGGCTGCTGCAGTTCTCCCACCAGGGTTTTGTCCAAGAGCACCGGAGCAGGGAGCCTTATGATATGAGGGCAACATTACAGAAATTAAAATTTCTTCAGCTTGATTCTGGAAAAGAACAGGATAATATGGTATTTGTTTCCTCTTTTTGTTATCCCTGCTTAGGATCCATAAGGATATAGTAACAACTTGGTCAGTGATTTTGGTGGGGGCAGTTCTCAAATGAATAGCTTTTACACTCAGATTCTCATCATATGTGAACTGCAATATAGTTCCATTGACTGGAGGTAAGTTCTGGACCCTACACCTACTGAGAGATAAACCTGAACTGATAGTTCTTCTTGTTAGGCAATTCCCAAGAAAACCAAGAATATTTTGGTTTGGGGGTAGAATAGTTAACATTTAAAGTTTTGTTTTAACTGTTGGAATTTTTCCAGTTCACTGAAATGGGGGTTGCTTTAGAGTACGTGAACTACAGTATAAGCCCATTAGAATCTGTGCACTGTCTATGGGGATTGTGGCTGAATTGAATGATGAGAAATCAATGCTGTTAGAAATAGATTCATTAAGTTATTAAGTAAATTGTGGAGAACTGAGAAGACTGGCTATTTTTCATGGTTCTCCATACTGTGGAACTCAATATACTTCTCTCGTCTCCTACTGTTGCAACTGAAGCATA
This sequence comes from Lycocorax pyrrhopterus obiensis, assembly GCA_014706295.1. Lineage (NCBI taxonomy): Eukaryota > Metazoa > Chordata > Aves > Passeriformes > Paradisaeidae > Lycocorax > Lycocorax pyrrhopterus. The sequence continues at coordinate 22,759,111 of JACSVZ010000006.1, forward strand.
CAAAATAATATGCCTCGGGCAATGGGACTGGTTTTTTTGTCTATAGTTAATTATGAATCTATAGTTAATTATGTGAACAAAGAGCTAGGCTATAACTCTCTAAAACGATGCATACATGATTGCTTATTTTATATTGCTCATTACTAGAGTGTTCTAGTAGGCTACAGTAAATGTGGACTAACTAAATTAACGTGAAGTCCCATGTAATGGAAATAGGCATTCATAATATACATGTCTCCCGTAGCATATGGGGAATTGATAAAATTATAATTATGTTTTGGTTTTAACCAGTCAAATGAGAGGTGTCATGTTCTGTTCATAGGTTTTCCTCAATACTTTTTAGATATTTTTTACTCTATAACTTATCTATTATTGGAAGTAGAAGTGCTTAGTAGTTCGGGGTTTTTTTCCCACTGTGAGGTAGTGCTTCTTTACCAAGGAGATGAGACCTATCTTCAAATGAATTGTCTTTTTTCCTGTCTGACTTGAGTTAATCATACAAGATTTAAGATCAACAAACACTTTAAGTATAACTTTTAATTAATTGCTTTTTGCAAATGTTTCTTAAACTTTAAGAAGTTTTTTTTTTTCTCCTGAGACCTGTGAGTGCTTGTCACAAGGAAGCAGCAGGAAGCTGATGGTAAAGGGTGCGAAGTCCTTTCAGGGCCACGTATCTAGTGCCAGGGGACATTAATGGCAATTTGATTTTCGCATCTTTTGCATCCCAGTGCTGCATGATTTTTAAAATAAGCAAGTACTCTTGCATAAATCAGTATTTTATAGTTTATCCAGTTGTGTGTGTGTGTGCAGGTGTGTGTCATCCCTGTGGCATCTGCTGCTCTCTCCCCAGAGCCACCTCAGCATTCTGGAGAGCTCAGCTAAGTTATCCCTCAATTTGGTGACACTGAGAAGACCAAAAGTTACTGCCCTACAAGGAGGAAAAACAGGAGATTTCCGGCTGTTTTAGCTACAGTCAAGACTTAGCTGATGATCTCAAGGGCTTGACCTGTGTGTTTGTCATTGCACACTGGGAGCATCCCCATTTACTTTGAGCTCTGTGATTTGCTTCTGCAGTTTCCTAGTTTGCTCTGCCTGCTTTCTGCTTTTCCTGCTAGTTTCACAGCTTCCACAAAACCCTCATTACTAAACAGAATAAATGTGTGGAACCTCTGATGTCTCTTTGTGGCAATTCCCTGCTGTGCTCTGAGTTTTCCCTGTTGCTCGTTTGCCGTATCTTCCTTGTGGGTTTTTTGCATCCAACTATTCAGATCAAAGTGATCTCTTCACAAGAGATCTTCGTAAGTCTTGTTTGGACTTATCTGTAGATTCAGGCTGTGTTTTTTCACTCATTTATAGAGATCTGATAATTTGATTACAATTAGATCACTCAGCAGTGCACATTTCGTCTTGGTCAAAAGCAGACATATGATTATGCTTGAGTGGAATTAGTCAGAACCCATGGCAAAGTTCCTGACAGCTTTAAGCTTTATTTTCTGTCTGTGGGAAGACAAAAAATACGCAATCCAGCATAAATCTTGCCAATCCAAAATTTGCTCATCAATGTTTTTGGAAGTGTTTGAAGTGGCATGATGATTTCAGTCCAGATGAGCTTTTTGCATCAGATGACCCTAATGTTTATGAATGGGCAGTAATGGACCCTAAAGCTAGATTGTGTTACTGTTATGCTGATTATGTATAGCCTTGGTTACCTTTACAGGATGATGGGTTCCACATGCTGTGAGTAGTATTTTCTCCAGTCCCTTGTTTGACTAAGGATTTCACCAAAACCCTTCCACTCTGAACCTTCTGGAGCAAGTAAGAAATTATCCATTCCATTCAAGATAACTGACTGATCATCCCACCATCTGCTATTACCCACAATTGCCTTCTAACATGGCATAAGAAAAGCAAAACCATTTTCTCTAGATACAACTTCTCAAATGAAAAGAAGAACGCCTAAATACTTCTTTGTCCAAAACAGACCCATGGGGAAGAATCTGAAGATAATGGTAGCCAAGCAGGAAAGCTACTTCAACCTTATAAGGTATTTTATCATCTAATAACTCTCAGGACCTCTCTCCAGTTGATCTAACCCTGTCTCTGGGGTATTACTTGTCCAAGGAGGACTTCAATTCCACTGTCTGCTGAGTGAGCAGCGTGGCCCATGTGCTCTTACACAGGTGTAGAATCACCTTTCTCTTCCCATCTTGCTTTCCCTCAGTCCTCTTGCTGAGGTACAGGATCCCAAATGAGCCTCAGCACATGGTAACCTTTTCATGCTCTGACACTGTTGGCGAGAGAAGGGATAGTGATGGTAGGGAAGAGGGCAGATAGCCCATCACCAACATGACTTTTCATTCCTGAGTGAGAAATCCTAGTATCACTTAAATCAAAGCATTTTAGCAATTACAAATTTTGTGGTGGAAAAGACAATTATATGTAAGCAAAACCTACAGGAGAGGTTGGAAAGGACTCTGCTGCTGAATCAGTGCCCAGCACTCTGGTGAGGAACCGTTCTCTTCTGTCTGCCACGCAGGGAGTGAATTGCAAGTTATCTCTGGGCACTGGCCCAGTGTCAGCATTTTTCATATTTGCTACTTGTTAGCAAATAGCCAGAACATTTCACTCACAGTACTAAGGAGATTATACAAATCATTGTCATTTCTGTTTCCACTGAGTGACTAGAAACCACCAAGAAAGTCATCCCAGGTGCTTTGGTGAAAGCTGGATTTCGTCTTTAGCATGGCTCCTATGCACTTTGAATTAAAGAAACAGCCACTGCCAGTCTGTGGTTAGCTGTCAGGTCTTGCTGTTGTCTTTCATCGGGGGCTGGCACAGATCTGGTTTGGTGAAGTAATTGGGTTTTATGATTAATATTTTATTTTGTATTGAGAAAAAAGTTTGCTTATAATTTAGCCAAAAGAAGTAACAAAGCTTACTCTTTTCTTCACCACACTATCTATTCAGAAGCCACTGAGTTAGGCTTGATTGAGTCTTTGGATAGGATGAAATCCAGAGGATTCATTATTCTTTTCCTTTGCTGGATTCAGATGAATCATTTTTTGCATCTTGCATCATACGAAGGTGCCATAAAAGTCTAGTGCTTCCTTAGACATCCTTGTTTTGGTATATTTTATTACAACTTCATCTAAGAACCAAAACATTATTACATTTTGAATTCACATCACAAACAGTACTTTCACAGTAGTTACTTTCTTCCTCTCTTTTTTCTCTGATAAAGTAGAAACCATCACACCTGGAATGAGAAAGGATGAGACAATACTGAGGGAAACTCTAAAGAATGGTGAGAAATACGTGATAAAGGATAAAAATTGTAGGTGTTTTTAAACAAAGACCAAATATTGGAAAGTGATAACTAATGGCAGGCATATTTTTTTCTTGCATTTTTTCACCTGAATTTATCAAGACCTTCTTGTGCACAGGGAGGAAGGAGACAAGTGAAACTTGCAAGTGAATGTGGACAGAGGGGATAATTCATGAGAAGAATAACTGCCAAAACATGTTTAAGGACAATTCAGAAGAAAAAGCTTTACATGGGAATGGGGTCTGCTTTAAAACCGCCACTAGTGTTAACACAAAAGCAACAGGAGAGGCCAGTTCTCAGGTACCACAGTTGTGGCTATACCCTTAATGCAAGTTCTTGTGAGACATCATTCAGTGATGACACACTCCGCAGACTCACAAAAATATTTATGGCCATTAAACCTAGAGAAAGCTGAAATCAGACAACAATGAGTCAGAAATACTCCTGTTTTGAGTTGAAAGGTCAACTGCACCCTCCTTTCTTCTTAATATTTCCTTATGTCTCCCTTCTCTTTTCATATCTCTTTCATTCTCCAAATGGCTTCTTTTAATGGAGAAAACTGTTGGAGAAAATATGATGGGGGTATTTGTGTATGTGTAAATTTATGTAGGGCATCTGTAAAACAGAAAGATCACCTTTCTGATGATGTAAGCTTTAAGTTGTGGCTTTGAAGTATTTTAATTGTTGCTATTTTAAAAACACCCACAAATATTTTGCTAATACTTTCCATGATAACGTGGAACAGCTTATAGGATTGAGAGGTTTATTTTGATTTTAAGAGATCATACACTTGGATAAGATGGTGTCAAGTGCTACTTACTGTTTATGCAATACAGATGTTATTCCCTGGCCCTGAATTTTTCCATTTCTCCAAAATGGGTATGTAGTATTTTTGGAGAGACAGTTATCTACACAAGCCAAACTTCAAATACTAAAATACAGAGGTTATATTTTTAGAAATTTGAACATCCTGAAAAATGAATGCAGTTATTGTTCCCACTACATTACTAAATGCATCTTTTTCGGAAGGTAAGCAACACAGTGACCTTTTCATTTACACTGAAGACTTTCATGCATTACTAACTGTTTTTGTAGCTGAACACTTAAGCCTCACTTCTAGCTGTTTCCCAAATGCCAAAGTGTGCCCGCTCCTCCTTCCTTCATGGCTGGCATCTGTCATCTTTGTTTAACAGATGAACTAAAGCAGAGAGAGCAGTTATGTAGCATGCCTGAAAGTCATGTTAACAGCAGAAGCTGGAATTCATTCATTGTTACTCTCTCCTAATTCAGAGTCTTCACCAGAAGCCTACTCTTCTTCCCAATCCTATAGAAGCATGTAGAAGTTTTCAGAGTGCATTTAAAATCATACAAATGTCACTGTAACACCTACATGTAACATGTAGGGGAAGTTAAGTAGCGTGAAGTGACACACTGGAGATGGCTGTTTGAGCCAGTTGCAGACAGGGTGAGAAGCCAGATATCCTGACTGACATCAGTGTTTAATGTGGACTCGGGGGGAGAGTTGTTAGTTTAAAGTTGTGTAAAGATGCCAGTCAGGAAGGGGGAGCTGGAAAAACTCCCAAGCTGGCAGGAGCTCCTCAGAGAAAGGGGAAGAAATAATTATTTAGAAGTAATATTGCTCACACTCAGCATTAGAGAAATGAGACTCTGGATACTCTCAGGCTACCATCAAATATAGTGGTTATACTGTACAACTATGAGCAGCACATAATGAGGAGCATTCTGCCTTGCTCTTGCCCTCAGTTGCTTTATTAAATAAAAGCAGACCTGGTTCTGTACTTCAGATGGTAGTACTTCTAGTGTTCTTGTCAGGTTCTGAGTTTAAGGCCCTGAGAACAGATGCCATCTTTTCATGTATGTGCTCTGTACATCATGAACAGTAGCAGCAGTGAAAATTTCTCCCTCTATCATACCAGTAAGCCTTTAGAGACATTCTGCTACCAGAATGGGTGTCAGTCATATTTAGTCACTTATTGGGCTTATGGCTAAGAACATCTGTACAATCAAAATGTCCATGGCCACTATCATAATGACAGAGACAGCCATTGGCCATCCTTGTGAATTATCTCTAATCTATAGATCTATTAGCAAATTGAACTCTATTATCCTTTTACGAAGATCTGAAATGTATTTGTTAAGGTTTTAATTTCAGAAACCGTAGCTTAGGTACAGCCTGAGAACTGCTTTTGTGTTGCCCCCTCATCCCTCTGTGACCCATTACAGACATACAGCAGCACTAGGGCACTCACCAGCACAGCATTAGGAGGTGATAGAGCTCTCTGGCAGCTCGCTGCCTTGTTTGCTTTGCATGAACCAAACCCAGGGCTGCAGGATCATGCAGTCTGGGGCAGGGGCCAAAACTACCCCTTTTCTGCCTCGGTGACCTGTGAGATTGGGTTTGCTTCTCCCCAGCCCCTGTGCGTGGATGTCACTCTTTCTCTCCTGTTTTCATTTAATATCTCAAACAACTGGAGCAGTGTCAATTCTAACTCGGAGATCGTTCCATTGGCCATAAGTGTGCAAGTGCAATCACATGCAGGGCACTCTCCCAGTGGAGTAGGCTGTCTTGGTCAGAGTGTCTTTGGGCAAAATGAAGAGCTGAATTTGGCACTTCATCATCTAACTTTGACCAGTTGAATTTTATTGAGAAGTGCAGAACAGACCCCTATGCTTTCCTTTTACAATTGTGCAAATCTAGTTCTTCGTGTTGTTTCTGCGAGGTGGTGATAAATAAAGGGCTTTTTGTTTACGGCCCAGTGGATTATTTCCTGTGAACTTCAAGCCTTTTTTCCTTTCCTAGTAATGTGTCCTTCCTCCAAACTCAGGAAAATTAGTTGTTTCAGGTAGCCCTATGGCCACTGAGTAGAGGAGGCGGATGTTCAGAGCTGGCCCAGCCGGAGCAACGACAGGAATGAACAGCATTCCTGGTTGAGTGGCAAGTAACATCCCAGGACCTGCTGGAAACCTGTACACTACTGTCTGACCTTCTACGACAGTCTGATTTCTGGAAGTCGAGCTGCTAGCGTGTGATGTCAAATGCCATTAGCTAACACGAATGGCAAGACAGACTGGAAGTGTAACATTTCACAGTGGTTTCAAACAGATGATTTTCCCTCGATCCTTTAATGTGAGGAATGACTTCGATGCCGGGATGTTCCCAGAAAGTTTTCGTTACGAATCCCGTCGTCAGCGCTGAATTACGTGGCCGGGCAGCGCTTGGCGGCCGCCGGCGGTTGTCTGCGTTGCCGGGCGCGCTGCCGGCGGGCGAGCCCGCTCCCTTCCCGAGCCCGCTCCCTTCCCGCCCGCCAGGAACGGGGCCGCAGCCCGGGCGCGGGGAGCCCCGCCGGAGGCGGAGCGCGGCGGGGGCGGGACGCGGCCGCGGCCCTTCCTTTCCCTTCCCTTCCCTTCTCTTCCCTTCCCTTCGCCTCCCGCCCAGCAGCCCGCGGCTGCAGCCGGCGCCGCCACGGGCAGTGTCCCCGGCGCGGAGAGCTCGTGGAGCCGGCGCTCGGCGGCGGGGACACCTCGGGAGTCCGGGCGGGCCGGTCCCCTCCCGGCGCATGAGGCGGTGGCAGCGCCGGGCGGGAGAGGCGGAGAGGAGCGGCCGGAGCCAGGGATCGCCGCGCCGGAGCCCCTAGGATGTCACCATTGTTCAGCTGGGTGGCCAAGGTAGGCGGCGCGGCGCCCGCCGCCCTCCGCGCTCGGGCAGCAAAGTCCAGCCGTAGGGCTTGCAGATGTTCGCGTGTAATTTCAAGGCAAGTCTGTCGTCTCTGGGAAGGGAGCAGAGCCCTGCTGTATTGTTCAGCCAGGGAAAAGGAGGAGCACTCCAAGTGACCAGTAAAGTCAGCCTGCTGTCAGACGTGGTTTGGGTTTAGGGGCTAAAAGCGAAGCTAGAGGTCTGGCTGACTTGTTCAACGTTGCTGCGGATCTGCAAAAGGGGAGAGCTGTAATTAAAACTGCTCAGAAGGCCTGATCTTAGTGCCTGTTGGAGTCTAATGCTACTTGTGTACTCTGAGGAATGTGTAACAGCGCTCCCACTGTTTGTTTTGGACTCTTTTTTCCCCTGGTTTTTGTCATGCTCTGAATTTGTGAAGAACAGTAAGTTGAATTTTAGTGCGACACTTGCATGTTTTACTATGGCAATGCATGTGTCGTGCTGGCTTCTTCATCTGTGTGTCTAGGGCTTCAGTAGGATTTGCCACTGTAACTGAAATTACATATGGATGCAAGGCAGTAAAGATGGTTAAAGATCTCTAGAATATAGTTTTGAGCTGATGTTTAAAAGAATTCCAATGGAACAGTCATTCTGAATCTAAAATGAGCTGCAAATGATATTCTGTCTCGAGGCACAGTTTAACGTGTAGAAGAGGACAAGTGTGTGAAACAGCTGTATGACAGGCAAGAATTGTAGGTTTCTTGAATGAATTAGCTGAGAAAAAAGACTTTATCTTGAAATTTAACAGACAGCGTAGGCTGCTAGGCAGACCACATAAAACCTGGATCTCCGTTCTCTGTTTTAATGTGTAAATGGTCAGTTGCTTAATTACTTCTACTTCCCTGTTCCTGAGTATTTAACAGGTGAAATACCAAGCCTGGGAAGATAGTAAGAGGGAAGTGCTTGATATGTGACTATTGCCTTTGTTCAGATTCTCAGATAGAAGGATTTGCTCTGTCTTGAAAGGAGACTGCTGAATTTTAGACACACCCTGAAAAATCGAAATATATCCTTCTCTCTTTCCACTTGCCTTTTTTTTCTCTGGGTGAAGACCTGTTAGGTGGAGCACGTGTAGTTGCCTCTGCTGTCATGCCTCAGGCTCTGTCTCGTGCATAACATAAGGCCCGTTTTGCCGTGTTATCTGAGGGAATGGTACCGGCTGATGTCCGTGCCGACTCCTATAAATGTGCCGGTCTCCGACACAGGTGGCTGCTGTTAAGGATGAGCGATGCCACTGAATACATACTTCAAGGATGCCCCCAAGGGATGGCCCATTTCCTTCCCTCATTGTTCGCTTGTCAGCTGGGCAAGGCAGCTGGTCGGAGAGGAGTTGGTCTTGGAGGAGGTCAGAACTTGTAGCACACGGAGCTCACCGTGTTTTTAGAGAAACAAGCTCTTGCACAAACACACTTCTAACTGCTTTTAGGACTGCTTTCTGGGCTTTCAAAACTAATTATTTCAATGCTGGTTCCTCACAACTGCTTAGTTTTATTCTTTTGATGGCCATTAATTGTCAGCACTAATTTGGGAGGGAAAGCAAAGCAGTGTACTTAGAAATATAAAACGAGGCTTGTGAATAGAGAAAGCTTTCCTGCCTGCCAAAATCTGATCAGTAAAAATGTAGGAGCTGTTGCTGTGGGCTTTCAACACAAATGCAAGCCTTTCCAGTTTTTATAAGATGGTGGCCCATTCCAGAACAGGGAAGGACTGTGGGATGGGGGGAGGAGGAAGCTGTCCTCCTCGAAGCAAAGCTGTCCCCTTGCATCTATTACTTAAAAATGAGTGACCCCCACTTAAGCAACGTAAGTGTTTAGTCTCACCGTGCAAGTCTCCAGGCCTGCAGATAGTTACATGTGAAGCAATTTACTCCCATGTGCTATAAAATCGGTTTTTCTGGTGTTTGTTTAAACATTACCTTTTAATACATCTTCTTTACACATTTTCACATGCAGCTTTACCCAGCTTGTCTCTTCCCTGCACACAGGCTCCTCAGGGCTGAGTTTTGCAGTGCTGCCAGGCTCAGCCATGGGGCCCATTCTGCGCTGGAGGATAAAGCCCTACTTGAGTCTTACATGGGTTGATGTTGCCCCCATTGGCCATATGGATGCTGGCTAAACCCCTGAATGATGTCTCTGTGGATAATGAATTCTAAAGTACTGACTTGTTTTGGTCTCCTAAAATTATTTAAATAAAAAAGAATAGTTACACCTGTTTTTCCTGCATGGTTTGATAGAAAGTTAGGCAACTGACTTAAGGGAAACCTTTGACTGAGCACGTAAAAGCAGTCTCTTGAAAGTGTAAACTGTTTGCACTGTTCTGAGTAGAAAATACAGTTGCTTTTGTAGATACACAAAGACTATTCATATTCAGTTTAGATCACTGAAGTAACTGCTACTAAAAGTAATCATTGTGGGGTTGAAAAATGTCAAAGCTTTCAGTCTCAAAAAAAAAAGACATGCAGATTTTTAGTGGTAAACTTGCACATTATTAATTAATTATTAGGAGATAATAATACAGCGATAAGTGTTAAAAGTAATTTTATTTCTGTTCCTATGTTTAATACAGCTTTAGTTTAAAAAAAATATTAGTCTTAGTTCTTTACAAATTGCTTAATTTTGTAATGCAAGTTTCTATTCAGAAGCAGCTTGGCAGCAACCAGAATTAGAGAACTGATTGCTGAAGAAATAGAAATAGTTCTTGATGCAAGAAATTGTATAAATAGAGAATTTTGAGCAAATGTGTCCTCAGATTCTTAGCTAGGGAAAGGGATGTTCCCAGCTCCCTCCTGAGGGGAACTGAGAGCGACAGAGTGTGTTGCTGAAGCCTGAGGAACCTCCATTTACGTGCCACCAGCACTGGCAGAAAAGGGTGGGGTTACAGTGTAGCTGTCCCAAGCTGGGTTGGCTAATCTTGGACCTTGAGTTGAGAAGCTGATTGTTTGGATTCCTTCTCCTGTGAAAAACAGATTTTAGGGTGTATTTACAATAGATGCTCTTAAATTCACAATAGCAAAACAAGAAGTAAGTTTTAGTTTGGTTTGGGTTTTTTTTCAAGGATTTCTGAGTCAGAATGGCCTATGGGCTTTCCTCAGTTTGGGAAGCTCTCAAGCCATCAACAAAGTTTCTATCATATTCAGTGCAGCAAGCCAGGGCTGCTTGCCATGAAACATTACTGAAGAAGTAATCATAATAATATTGGAAATACCACTTATATTTCTTGTAATCCTAATTTAGCTTTATATGCTGTGTTAGAATTCATCTTGCTGGTGTTTTGCCATCATTCCTACTATTTTCTATACAGCAGAGTGCCTACTAGACCTCTGGAGGAGCACGCATGGGTATAAAAATATACTTCTTAGTTTAGGTCAGAAGCTACAAATGAAATTAACTTGCCTTCTGCAAAGGAATGAAGAGGAATGAGAGACTGAAAATCAGGATGGCCAAGAAATCCCCTCCTGCTTTTTTTTTTCCTTTTTAAGAGTGTTCTGAAAGGTTGATCTTGGCTTTTTTGCTGGTCTGTTCTAGGGTATATCGCACTCATTTATGAGGTTGTTTTGCTCCAGTTTAACTGACATGCCTCTTTCTTTTATTCCCAACAGCTTCCAGCAAAGTTGAGCACCTTTGGACATCTTTAATCCCTCAGTGAATGACTTACATTTTAGCCAAACAAATCAAGTTTTGGTCTCTTCAGGAGCCATCATAACCAGGCATTTTAACGCTGTCTAAAGCAAAAAAACTTACACATTTTTTAAACCTGTCTTGCTTTTAAGCCCATCTTACTTATGATAAATTATTTGGGTAGGTGAGTAAGTGGTGGTGGTATTCTATGGAGTACAACTCTTGTTTGTGCTAGTGCATTTACCCCTCGTAACTCTTTTGGTAAACAAATTTGAATACTTGCACACTGTATCAAGAATCAAGTAGTTAATAGAGAACTAGTGCCAGGCAAGAATTGGGAATCACTGAGGAGGGAAGGCTCAAAAGCCATAGTTTTGCTTGTGGAAGAATCTCCTTGAAGCCATTGATGCTGTGGGTAGGGCTGAAAGGACAGACCCTCGCTTGTCTCCCAGGCTGGATGCCAGCAATGTAGCAAAGAGAAAGTGCAGATTTCTGCCAGAGCTGTGTTTTGGTGCCCAAGTTTGCACAATGCCCTTGTCAGAGAACACTACGTTTCTGCTCAGTGTGATTCTCCAGGTCAGTTTATGTTGGGGTAAAATGTTGTTACCAATTGACAGCTTTCAGATAAATGCAGATTATCACAAAATACCAAGCAGTTAAAATGCACTGTTTTCTGTATGCCAGTCACTCTCCGCCTTTCCCTGCAGGGGCCTGGGTGATGACTGAGGAATATGCGCTCAGCATTTGAAATGAAGTCAGTCCTGTGGTGAAACCCCTCAGTTACTCAGCAGTTAAGTTCCCTTTGGAACGATTTGCTTTTATTCTTCGTCCTTCCATTTCTGTTTCTGCATGTCAGGCTCTTATTGCACCTGCTCTCCTTAAATGTTCCCCGTTTGATGGGAGAGGGCTGGAATATAGTCGCTCACATGGCTTTTTTGTGGCTGCGCAGGTGCAGTAGGGCAGTGTTCTCTGCATTTGTCAGGTACATTAGGGGTGCTTAGTAAGGAGTAGAGCTTTCCACAGAGAAATTCCTGGCCATGTAGATTGCAGTTTAGCAAGATTTTTCTCTTGAATCATTTATGCCTTTCTGAATTAATTTCTCATGAGTATCTTCTTTCAGGTTCATGTTGACCTTCAGATTTAACAAGCCAAGCCTGACAAGGTAGCTGAGCTTGCTCTTTTGTACAAGTTGTCCTCTGCAATTCAAAACAGAACTTTTAGCCTCTAGTCAAATGCTGTTTGCTTTTCTTTGCTGAAAAGCACTCTGGAAGTTGGTGCTTGCTGTCTTCATGTGGTTAACATGTTCTGAGCCAAGCACTAGCAAAACTACTAGTAAATCCTGCAGGATCAGGGAAAACCCCAGGTCCTATCAAAGATGGATAATACAACTAAGGGTTTGTTTGGATTTTTTGCCATGTATACATATGTCTGCAGCACTGCAGTTTAACCTTATTTGCCTTACATTTGATGATTTAAAATACTGTTTCACGTCATAGACTTTTTTGAAAGGCTACTGTAATGAAGCAGTCTTTTATGTGTACTAGAGGTGTTTCTGAGAACACCAAAGCAGCAGTTCCACCCTGGGTCCCATAAATAGAAATATCCTTAGGGAAAAGTCGGGTAAAGAACCTCTTTACAGTCTGTAATTTCCCTTCATCCTGAATGTAGAAGCGGCAGCATTTCTGAGAAAACCTCTGCTTTAACAGGTTGTTGGAACTTTTTTTACTAATAAAAGCTAATAAAATCTAATAAAAATCTAATAAAAGCTTTAAATACTTTAAGAAGTCTTTTGAACCATTTTATTTTGAATTTGAAGGAGCTGAGCTTGTGTATGGTGTACAGAGGTTGACTAATGACTTAACAAGTAAATCCTCAATGGAATTATTCAATTATTATTCAATTAAAGGAATTACATCTTGGCGCTTTTTTTCATTAGAAGCCTTTACAGCTCAACTGTTCAAGCTGAAATACTTATGGATGCCAATGACTGAGAGGAAAAAAATTCTCAGCCTCTGTTTTGGTAGTATTTTACGTATCAGTTAAGATATACGAAATATGTCAAGAGATGCTTACTAAGTTGTATGGGGAGGTGAGGCCGTAGAGCTGGGAAGAGCAGCCAGAACTCAAAGAGCAGAAGCTGAGGCAAGGGAATGACTTTAGCTACTGTGTATTTGTTTTGTCACTCAGTTAACTGTACTGAATTGTATCTGAATTGTTTTCAGTTATTCTTGCTTTTTAACCAAGTTACAATAATTAATCATGAGATGCATTAATGCATAAATATAGAATTTTAATAGTAGAGTTTTCACAGAACCACAGAATAAGCTGAATTGGAAGGGACCCACAAGGATGAAGTCCAACTCCTGGCCCTGTACGAGACACCCCCAGGAGTCACGTCATGTGCATTGTCCAAACACTTCTGACTGGAAGTCACATGCAGTGAAATTTATCACAAGATGAGGTTTAGTTTTGTTTAAATGGGTGAAAAATTCAGGGCTGAAGAGGTTATCTGGAATTTCTGTGCCTTAGTCTTCTGTCTGTTATTAACTGAAGCACTGTGAAGAGAGCGTAGAAGTGTTTGTTGTCTTCCGTTCTCAGGGCACTGTGTGTGTAAGCACAAGTGTTGATGGTCACATTTTAAAACCAAACCAAACCAAAAATTATTCATGGCTGGAGTATCTGGAAGCTTCTTCCCAACTCAAAATTTGCTAGCTTTGGACATGTGAATGTTTCCCTTTGTATCTTTGTAGCAGCGTCACTATAATCAAAAGCATGGGGTTTTTTTCCAGGGGAAACCTTTGATATGCAGCTACCAAACAGGATTTTCAGGTACAGATATTCTGTGAAATTGCAGGTTTGGGGAAAAGAGGCTGCTTGTGCATAATTGCATAGGCACATTCCCTGCTACTGGAAATGGCAAAGCTGAGCTAACTAAACAGCTCCTTTCTTTTTCTGTCAAACATTTTGGGGGGGTTATGTGATTATTTCAAGGAGCTCTGTAGCCAAATATCTTACTTTTACCAAAGCTTAACAGTTGCCTCTACATTTACTGAACTATTGGTCTGCTGCTGTAGTACCAATGAGGTGAGCTCACTGAAGTCGTTGTCATGGAAATTTGAATGGTTGGCACTAAATGTTTCATGCTGGTTTTGTTTCTGTGGTACTTTTTATAGCTTCCAATCTTCTCAAATGCAAATAATGGAAAATGAAATTTGTAGTAGTGCTTTGGAGTTTTAGACAATTATGTATGTACAAGGGACCTGTCTTTAAAACTGGTGCTACTTACCCAGGACCTGAACCGGTAATATGTGCTGGAATTTCAGATTTGGGTATGTCCTGTTGGAATATAAGCTACAGGATTTATCATTCTGTGAAAGCAACATTTCTGCTTGACATACAGTCATTGAAGGCTGGCCTTTTTAGACTAAAGCATATTCTTTTATATGTGGACACAGTACATGCAGCTGATGTGGTTTTGTTTATGAAGCATGGAGTCATATAAAATTTATTTATTGTAGGTTGTTATAATTCAGTCAGCGTTTTTTCTTCTGTTTTACAGCAGAGAAGGACGAAAACTGGTGAACTAACTGCTCTTGTAGGTGAAAGAGTAGTTTTCATGGGATGTTTAGTCATTACTTTCCCATCCTGTTCTCCTGTGAGTTGACCTGAGGCAGCTGAAATCTGTTACTGTATGACAAAGCAGCAAATGTGCTCATCCACAGCAAATTAGTTCACCGGGATTTTGTACCAGTGAGGCAGAATGGTGGAAAAAGCTGATCAGCTTCTTCACTCCGGTTCCCTTGGGGCCTTTATAAGTTTAATGTTCAAGTAATATTCTTCTGATTAAAAACATCATCTGTCCCTGTGCCTCCCACCAGCAGCCCTAGGAAGAAGGTCTGTGTGGCTGTCTGTTTCCTCTGGAAGTCTGTCAGCTCTGTTGTCAGAGTAAGAGGGATGGTGTTTCACTCTGCTGCAGACAAAACTTGCACGTCACATCAATCAAAAGCATCCATAGGCTGACTTCCCCCCTCTGCCTTCCTCCATGAGAATCTCAAAATAAATTTTGAGGGGAGGGGAATTTTGACATACGTTTGGGTCAGCTGTCAAGAAGGTTATATCAGAAATGACTGTAGTTGTAACAAGGAGGCACATCAGCAATGGAGTTTTCCTCCCTTCTTGTTTGGAGTTGGATATTGACAAAAAGGACAGAAGAATTCCAGGGGTTTTTTTTGATTATAAAGAAATTGTATTCACTTCTGTCTGTTTTGCTAACCCCTATTCTGCCAGTTGTACCATTTTGATAACTGCCAGAATCCTGAGAGCGCAGGAGACCTGGAGAGACCCTAATCTGATTAATAATTTTTTCCAAAAAAACCTTAGTACCTAATTTCCTGTTTAATCATGTTATTGCCTTTCAGTTTTAAAAGACAAATTCTCTCCCCTGCCTCAAAAAAAATCAAAACAGCACAGAACTCTTGTCCTGAAAGCTTTAAAATGCCATTGCCCTCTTTTTCCATTTATAGCTATCTAAGAATAGGCTCCCTTCTGTTTCCTACCCCATAGCCTCCAGCAAAGTCCCAGGCCTGTCTCAACTCTGTGAAGGAAGCTGCTTGCAATTCCATCTTGCACCTCTCCCCAAAAAAAAAGATTTAATCTCTGTTGATAATGAATGAGCACAGATATTTCTAGTTATTGCTTATAACAGGTATTGCCTCATTGTTCAGTACTCATCTTGTAAAATGTGAGCCTGGAGCCCTGTAGGTATGACCAGCGACTACTTTTATGTCTTAAAATGCTGTTTTCTTTTGTGAAATTGTGTGAAAAGAAACCTTTAAAACAAAATATGGAGGAGATAACCCTGTGAAGATGTTAATGCCTTATTTGAGATATCTTTTGACTTATTCCACAGTTGTTCCTTACAAGTTTATGGTACTGAATGGAGGAGCTGATAAAGCAGTACAGAATGAAAAGAAATGGTTTTTATTGTAAGGACAGAAAGGGCTGGGCAAATATGAATTAGTGAATACCATGTACTAAGCCCACCAGGTACGTAGCAGAGTATGCTTCTATTCTTCCAAAAGCAGATTTTGTAGGAATACCCCCTTCAGAGCCAGTCAGGTGCTGTTGCATTTGGAGATATTCTAAAAGCACATGGAGACTCTGCCAACTGAGTTTGCTTTTGGGTCATGCATTTTCATGGGGAAGGGTCCAAAAGTAAGAAGTAATCTAGGACATGGCAGTTTATTTAAGGAGAGTAGCCAGCTTTTGTTGTATTTCAGGCTTCAAATAGGGTATGTCTTGAACGCATGTGTAAGAAAAACCCTTAAAATGTATCAGCAACATGATGCATCTCTCTTGGGGAGGAAGCACCATCACAAAACAGAACAGCCCAACTTCACTAGAACACCGAGTGCAATTAAGTTCTATTTCTGAGCTTGATTACAGTACTCTATGAACAGATTCTGCAAATATTGGTTTGGGTTTTTTTTTTCAAAAGGAGAGAAAACCTTTTTGTGCCTCTTTAAATGACATGGAGTGCTCTCGAACTCGCATGATTTTGCAAGAAGTGTACTCTTTTCTGTCTGGCTGAGGAATCATGGGGAATGTTCTCGAGCTGAGATTTGTCTGTAGTATTAAAAGGAATGTGATACTGTGGAAGTGGCATACAGTACTCATGACATCAGTCTGCAGTACTTTAGCAATCTTCCGGAGGTAGCACTTGATGTGTGTGGGAAGTCTAGTCCCCTTTACAGCTTTCTATGATAATGTGTAAACTGTAAGAGCTACATGGAGCACTCTTGGTGCTTACTGTGTCAGAGTCGTCTCAGACGATGCTAGTGGCATTCATCCACTCATCCAGGTCAAACAGAACTAGATTTAAACAGATGACTCTCTTCTGCCCCACACACAATATCCTTTGAATTTTAGTGCAGATTCATCAGCTTCTTACATGCATGCCTTCAAAATTTGAGTCTTAGCCTTATCACCCTCACTTATTGCTTTCTCCGTATAATGCCCGTTCAAAGCTTACTAAGGAAACTATGCCCACAAGTAGGCATGTGTATGATTGTTCTTCCTTTCATGGGCCCGTGGTGATATTCAGCTGTTGAACTCTCCCTTATTAAGGCTGAAACAACACCTCTGTCTTGCTTTTTCAGGTTTCACAGCCCTTCCTAAGCAGCACACCTGCACTGTGGTTAGTCCTACTGGCTGCTACCCTGGCTACCCCTCCCAGCCTGCTGGTTGTGCTCCAACTTGTTCTCCTTTTCAAAAGACATTCATGAGTTCCCTGGTTAAGTGAGACACCCAGTGCATCTTATGTGCTATAGAGAGAAGTGTGCTAGACCAACATGTGTGGCTGGCAAAGCTGCTAAGAGTGGCACAGTTTATAGCTGTTTTATGAGCAGTGAGGATACAGCAGCAAAATTTTGGATCATACGCGTTGAGAAGTGAAGTCATGGAGTAAAAGTGTATTCTCTCTCTGTGCACATGCCAGTCTGTACTTAGGGAGCTGTTGGTAAGAATGTCCCTTTGGTTCTACCCCTGGTGCATTCCCTATGCACAGAAAAACTGACAGGACTGAACGAGCTATAAACCTTGTTGTTCTCTGAATTAAATCTGGGTTTGAAAGTGGCTTTGTGCGAGGAATAAAAATCAACAAATAACAAATGAAGAAAGGTAATAATTAAAGTATTCCATAGAACTGTTTATTAAGGGTCAATGGGTAAAAAGTTTTAAAACAAGAATTGAAATTAATGACTGGAAAAAGTCAGGGAGGTGTAGGAGACTGCAGACCAGTCTCTAAGCAAGATAACAGAAGAAAAAAAGCCCTGTGAAGACACTTTAGATAAGAGCTGAATATAAAAGGCCTGCCACTGAAATAGAAATTAACTGCAAAAGTTTATAATTCTTTTCTACCTTGAATTTCTGCTAATGCCAGAAAGTAAGGAAATTCTGTCTTGGTATTCCTACTTGGAACTTAGCTGGATGTGACCCCCAGCATCTCATCAAAGTTTGGAGTTGTATCTAACTTGGAAGTTTGCCTTGCTTTATGTGGGAGACTGTACCATCAGGGGT
Source organism: Lycocorax pyrrhopterus obiensis (assembly GCA_014706295.1). Classification (NCBI taxonomy): domain Eukaryota; kingdom Metazoa; phylum Chordata; class Aves; order Passeriformes; family Paradisaeidae; genus Lycocorax; species Lycocorax pyrrhopterus. Next base: position 22,776,863 of record JACSVZ010000006.1, read on the forward strand.
CGCTTCCAAATTAAATTATTCTGTGATTTTGAAAGGAGAAAGTGTGCAGTATCGCAATTTAAAAGAAAAAAGAGTTCCTGTAAAATATATTAATTAAAATGCTTTAGTTTTAAAAATGCCAAACTTTAAATCCTATGAGTGGAAAAAAGTGTTTGAGAAGTCAGTTGACCGCTACTGTGGGTTAAGGAGTGGTAAGGACAGGAAATGCTGATCTGCATTGATTTCTGCACAGCTTATTTGCTACCAGTGTGCTGAAAACAGACCAACTGCTTTTTATTACGTATCAAACTACTGAAATAAAATCTTTTATGCAGTCTTTTTTAAAAATGCAAATAAATACTGTGCTGTATTATCCTTTTTATGTGTTGTGTATGTTTAAAAAGTTATTTTAATGTCTTCTACTATTACAAAATATTCCATGATTGTAAGTACCTTATGGGTGACAAAAATACTGTTGTCTGTCCTGATATAACTGTATAGCCTCTCCCACCATTAAAAAGCTGTGTACCCTATCTTTTCTGTAGCAGTACTCTCTACTAAAATAAAGAAGGAAAGGTACTAACAGCAAACAGTATTAGACTTCTTGACATATTTTATTGAGCTTGCTCTATTGATCAGAAAAAAAAGCAAGTAAAAGCACTTAAAAATAATTCAGACATCCTCTCACACTTGAGTAAGCTAGCAAAATTCAATCAAAACATCTACTTGTTTCAAGAGCTTCGTGAAAGATTTTTAAGGCTTTTTTCTAGCTGGGGTGGTTTGAGGCCTTCTGAGGTTCAGCCTAAGAATCTGACCCTAATGTTTTTCAGTCTCCAGAAATTTCTGGAGTCTGTTGCATAAGACCAGTTCCTGTCAGCACAGGTCTGTCTTAGGTTAAACAGAACCACCTATGTCCTTGAAATCGTTAAGCCAGTGCTTGAGCCCTTCGCTGACCTGAATCCTTATGCAGAGACTGGTAGGTGTAAACTGGTAGATTTATGCTGCAGGTATAAACACTGCATAACGTCTAGAATAATAAATTATTCCACTTTTTTCACCTAGTCCTCCCAGCTGATGTGTTAGCAGTTCTTTTTCTGTGGCATGTTTTGCTTTCTTATCTACTATGTATAAAAAAAAAAGAGGAATCTTTTTTTAGTCTGGTCTTACTTACCAAAACTCAGCTGTTGCATTCAGCTGTTACTGGGCTCTTTTCATTAAAATAGTTTCTAACTCTTTCTTGAATCTACTGACAGGATAAAGACCTTGACCCCTTATGTGCTTGTATATAAACTTACAGGGTGACTGCTAGTTTCAAGGGGTAAAAATGCAACTGCAGTTTATGTGAGGGGAAAGAGCTGTTCTTTACCCTTCAGATGCAGCAAACCCATGCATGCTTAAAAATTACTGCCTTTTGTCATGATTTGGTGCATGGCATAGAAGCTGTAGCTATTTGTCTTGTAACTGAGTAACGTGCACTAGGAAGTCCTAGGTGTTGGTTTGTATTTTGCTTGAATACCCTTGAGTCAAGTCACAAGAATACTCAGCATTTCAGTTCCCTGCTTTGTCTCTGCAAAGTAAACATTCTCATGATAGCAGAAATAATGTGGTACACTTCAAAAAAACCCAAAAGTCCAGTGTTATTTTTAATGGTTATAGATACATGATCTTTTTCTGTATCTAATTCAGACACTCTAAACACAAAATCTTTTTCCTAGTACATTTCAGTTGTGTCTTCTGTTCAGCAGGCTTGTTTGGCCTCAAATAATAAGAAGGTAATGCTCTGTGTTTGGTAAAGTTTCATTGTTGCTTACACTGATGTTCTATATTTAGTTTTTTTGGGTTTAGGGAAATAATTTTAGGTCAGCAGCAGTGGTTATTCTGATTACAGAAATGATCTTTATCCACTAATTACATATTCATATTAAGAAACAAGTCAGAAAACACTTAAGAATAGAAGTATGCTAGAAAAGAGCATTTGCATGGCAGGAAGAAATCATACCTGTGTGCAACAGTCTTCCCCCACTGTCTTAGCAAGTTCAGATCAGTAGGCACAACTACCAATAGGTGTGTATAAGAGCAGTTGGTATCTATATCACCAGGGTGACATAGGGTGGCACCTCTGGAGGTCATCTTGTTCAGCTCCCTGCTCAAAGCAGGGTCACCTAGAGCAGGCTGCTCAGCCCGTGTCCAGTCAGAGTTTGCATATCTCCAAGGATGGAGACTCTGCAACCTCTCTGGGCAACCCATGCCAGCTTGTGGCCACCTTTGCAATAAAAAAAAAGATTTCTTTCTTGTGTTCGGAAAGAGCCCACAACCTTTAAAAGACTCCAAGCAACATTAACTTAATTCAGGAGCAGCTTCATCCTTGCTGCTTTTTGATACAAATTGAAGAGCCATAAAACCTGATTGTGTTTACATCTTAATTAATTTTTGGAGGCTTGCAAGAGATGTGGTTACTGATCACCCAGTGGCGTGCTGCTTAATCTGGAAATGTTCCAGTTGTGGTTAATAAACTTCTGCCTACATCTTTATTCTAATAACCTGAAATAATTGTAATGTATTTATTTTTAACTACTGTTTACTTCATTTTTATGTACTCAGCATCCAGGTCTGTTTACTCAGAGAGCCAGTGTCAGAGGATACAGAGGGCAAGTGGATTGTTCATTTTCAATACTTGCATAAAAAGTCTGGAGTGGTACAGGTAGATAAAAAGAGCACACATCTTGATCAGGCAAAGAGTAGTTCCAGGGAAATAAGTATTTTGGGGTTTTTTTTTTTCATTCATCATGGATCTTGTCTTTACTAATGAAAATAGATAAATGTTTAACATACATAAGCATCACAGGAAAGTGAGGTGGTGATTTGCTGCTTCTGCTACTGCATCGGTTGCCTAATCAGAAGTAATAAAAGTTTATTAGCAGGCTGCAAATTTTTTTAGGTCTGTAAGTGAGAACAGAAGAGTCAGTGTTTTTCAGTAAGTGTAGCACGGAAGCCAGCTGTTACTTATCAATGACATGATTCAAACCCCAGCATGTGTGAAAATAAATAAATAAATACTCCCCTTGATTTTTCATCAACAGGCCTGCTGGGTGTCTTCAGACACAAAGTTTATTAACTACTGCAGAGTCCTTCTGTATGATGTAGTGTCTTTAGCTAACCACTGTTTGTATATAAAGTATAGCTATTTTGTCAATGTCTGAGGTGTTTGATAACAAAAAACATTGAAGAAGTTAAATTCAGTAGCTGCACGTATGTGCTGGATCCCTAATGCCTTGTCAGGGCTTTAGCTCAGCTGTAACCCTTGCAGCACCTGCACTGCTGGAAACTGTCCTTACAGGCATTGACATGTGTGTTGCTGAGGGAGCTTAACTGTGTTGAGATAGTGGCCCTCTTTGCCTGGATGAGAGCTGATGTTCCTGGCTTTACCAAAGTAAGCAGAGTTCAGAAAATGTCTCAGTCCTTTGCTGTTGCCTCTGCAGCCTCAGCAAAAGCGGAGCTGGGACTGCTGGTCTCTGCGTGTGTCCTGGGCAACTCAGTAGTAAAATTGCCTGTGACTGGTGAGTCCAGACACTCCCACGAGAGTAAAACATGTTTATTAAAAATTGCTAAAGCAGTTGCAGCTTCAAATGTGGGTAGAATGAAGTTTTATGTTTTACTGTCATTCTGATACGTTATGCCACTAAAAATTGTTTCTTTGAAGGAGTATTGGGTAAATAAAACTGAGGTAGACCTTAAGCTCTCTGTAGAGCAAATGCATATTGTTTGAGGTACTGAAGATTTTTTGGATCCTTAATGTTCTTCCTGTGTACAATTAAGAAGTTAGGCACAAAGCTGCCTGAGCCCAAGGCTTCCCAACTGGTTTGTGACGTATCAGAGAGTGGACTTATGAATTCCTGACCCTGCTTTTCTTGCCTATTCTTTCTTATTGTCTTTGCTGAATGATTAGATGATGACTCATGCCTTGCACTGAAGGGTGAAGTAATGCTTCCTGAGTTCCTTATTTATTTTGTAGTGTGTTACTTACTGCTCTAAATCCACTAGTTATATGTGTGTGCATATCTAGCTATCTACTTATCCACCTGTCTGTCCATATCTTTATCTTTGTTTCCTTGCCTATAAAAGGAATACTACTGAGGTCTTTATGAGCACTCAGAATATTAATTCAGTTTTCACTGGTCAAATTTTTTTTCCCCTCACAGTCCTTTGTTGTTTCATCAGTTGGTTTATGACATTACTGCATTATGATTAAGCAACAGATAACCATAAAAATGTCTGAAAAAAGCCAGAGTCCAGGTCTCCAAAATATTGTCTAAGTTTAGGGATACCTTTTCTCATAGGGAGATGGTTCGTCTGGGCTGCTATTTTAGTCTGCTGCTCCTGGACTTCATCCTGTACTATCTACAACCAAATACTTGTAAGTAAAGCAAGTGCCAGTTGATGCTTGATGGGGGAAATTCTTTTTGTCAGGGAAGTAGCACACTTTGAATGGATTTTTCTCAAAGTAACCTGGGTAAATAAAAAAGCTGGCAGAATTAGCAGTTGTAATCATAGATGGTGGCCTCGCATTTTTCATTACAGCAGGAGCAGCCCAGACTGCAGAAGAACCTTAATCTCCTGGGTCAAGCAAAGCAGTGTGATGTAACCAAGCCTCAGCCTCGCAGCAGCTTAGCAGACAGCATATGCATATCACTACCTTCTAACCATATCAGCAACTGAGACCGTTTACTGTCACTAAAATTGTGTCACATGGCAGTTTGGGTCCTAATTACAACATCTGTGACCTGTAGCAGACTGCTGTCTCATGCAGATGCCCTGCAAGTCATACTGTATGTGAGGTAATATTACTTAAGAGCATCATGTAGGATGGTAGAATAAAAATGAACATCTAAAATAATGAATATAGTTATTAAAAAATACAGCTGTTTACATTTTTTTAAAAAATCCAAACTGCCATAACAATGTCATATGCTATTATGAAGGGGAAAGCAAATTTGCAAGAGACTCGTTAACCTACATGACATGAGTGTTTGAGTAAGAGAAGGAAGTGACAAACAAGAGAGATTAAATAACTGTACCAATTAATTAGTCCATGGCTTCTCATAGGCTTTCTGAAATACTTCTGTCTTTCATTTTGAGTTGGAATTTGTCACATTATACTGGTTGCTTCAGGGGCAAAAGTTTTACTGAAGAAGAAGAGCGTTGCAAGGGACAAAGCTCTTTTGACAAAGTGTTGATGATGGTGAACTCCTGGCAAGGAGACAAAGGAGAAATTCCGCTTCTCAGTGTTTAACTGCTATAATGTGTCTCTTGAATAAATACAAGATCACTTCAACTGGTCTTTTCTTTTTGAAACTGAATCAAAGTATCCATTCCAGGAAAATCACAACAGGGAGCCTCTTAATTTTGCAATTTGTTTGTCATAAAGCACCCGATGCTAATGTGCATTTTTTTCCCCTCCTGTAGGTGCCTGAGATTATAAGCTCTATTCGACAAGCTGGAAAAATTGCCCGTCAAGAAGAGTTTCAGAATAATCTCTCAGATGTTGAAGACCCTTTTGCCAAAAAGTTTGAGGTGCTGTTCTGTGGACGGGTAACAGTCGCACATAAAAATGCACCTCCAGCACTCATAGATGAATGCATTGAGAAATTTAATCGTGCAAGTTGTACAAAAAATTCAGATGTCAACTCATCATCCCAGCAACATGAAACTGCCAATAACTTTGGAGGCTTCTCTTTCAGCAGCAAATTTCGGTCTGTATTCCAGCCCTTGGTCAGTGAAGAGGAGGAAAAAAGGCCAATTAGGAAATCTTTTTCTCAGCCTGGACTTCGTTCCTTTGCTTTTAAGAAGGATTTCCAAGAGGGAAGCCTTAGGAGTAACAGCTTTGTCAGGTCTTTCGAAGAAGATGCAATTTCACTGAACCTAAAAAGTCAACTCATCTATGGGCACAGTGTTGTGCAGCCAACTGACATTGCAGAAAACCGGACTATGTTGTTTACGGTAAAGCAAGATTTGCAGCTTCTGGTGGCGTTTTCACATCTTGGAGTTTGGAATGGCAAACACCAAAGCAGATGTTCTGACAGATGGCAGTTACTTCTTTGATAACTTAATTGCAATTACCAAAGCTTAACTGAAACTCGCCTATTTCTCTGGAGAGCATTACTCGTTAGTGCAAATTGGTTTCCATGTTCAAAATAAGTTTATATTAAATAGTTTAAAACAGTACTACCTGAAACACTGGGCTTCTAAAGAAAGCTTTTAGAAAGTTACTGCAAGTTAGTTGGTAGTTGTGCAATTGCAGAATGGTATGTACACTTACACTAACTAGCAACAGCAGAAATAAATTTCCAGGTGAATGAATTACCTGTAACTAGAGCAGAAGGACCAAACCATGACAGAGAGCTAGTAGACTTTGCCCCATGATTAGCAGTGTAATTGATGAAGGTGCTGCTGCTGCCAACATGTCTATGTAATGATGGAGTAGTAGTGTAATAGCTTCCTGCACTACTCCACATGTGCCTCCACTCCTGCCCTGCTTTGGTGTGGCTGGCAATGCCCTTGCCTTGATAGGTGAGCAGCAAAACTATTTTCCAAGAACTGAGAAGCAAGTAAGGAATGTGGTATTTGCTTGTCTTGCAATCCTCACAATAGATAAGCTATGCAACACCTTTTACATAGCTTGTGTCTTCTGAGCATAATGCAAACCTGGAGCTGATACTGCAAAGTTTGACTCTTCTGAGGTCATCTTGGATATGTCAGCTGCTCTTAGGGCTGGGCGTGCTTAAGGGCAGTAATGGAGTGGAGTGTGTGCAATTACAGCAGGCTTTTTGGGAAAGAGAACCCTTCAGAAGGATTGCCACTATGTTATGTCTGTAAAAAATTGCGTGCAGAAAACGTTGTAGTTAGCTATACCTGAATCAAAGCTTCTGTTTGGTTGTGGCAGGCTGACATCAGACAGAGAGTGGAAGAAGATGGAGAGATGTTTCTTCCCTAGTGAAAAGAAAGCCATTTTCTTCCCCTGAGCGTGTATTTCACATAGAAAATATAGGTACCCTTTGGAATAATAATGCCTTATTTTAAATAAATCACGACTCCATTATTAATTCATGGCACATATTTTAGAAATGGAGAGATTATCTGGACCTGTGCTAGGTAGGTCCAGATCCTCTTACTCCAGTGAGTGCATTTTTAATTTGTATTAAATAGATGCAACAGTTCTCAAAGACACCTGCAGCTTCAGCCTGAATGTCAGTGACCTGCTGGCAGGCACATTTCCAAATTGTGGGCCTTTGCTGATCTGGCTTTGTGTTTTGGGTTGCTTTTTGCCTGGGAAAAATATTGTTTCATTTAGTTTGTACAGCTGTATTCTTTTCCTATTCAGCCAGTCTAAATTCAGCTGAATATAAGGAAGTGAAGTAACTCTAGTTTGTGCCTTCAGTGTCCACAAGCAGCAGCTCATGGCAGAGCTGAGTTTGTTGGTTACCTGTCCCCCGTGTTCAGGAGGTTCTGAGTGAGGGAATGCAGGCAGCATGCTCAGGTCTCATCAGTTTGTGTCTGGCTACATATGAAATGCTTACAAGTAACTTAATATCCAGAGGGAAAAAAAATGGTTGGTATGTTCTTAGTTACTTGGATTTTCCCTAGGACTGAAGCAAAGATTGGTTGATGAGCTGTGAAAAATATTCAGATTAGTTATCTGCCAGCTCTCCTCACCTGATTCAAACAGTCCTGATTTTCACATATCTTCCTGAAAAACTGCTTTCCTAGCCAGTTTCTTAGAATTTGGCAGGGAGGAGGGGTATTTTTAGGTTTTTCTCCTGGCTGTATGTTGGAGCAGAGGGGGAAGAGTTTCATTGGTTTGGGTTTTTTCCCCTTGTTCAGTTGACTTTGAATGATCACTACTGCCCAGGGACCAAGTGTGAAAGAATTATGTGGGACTGAGCTATAAAAAGGAGCCTCTTGCTGCAGGGAGGGGAAGGCAGCAGCAATCAGGAGGCAGCTGAGTAGGTGTTGGAAGGAATAGCCCCGTGAACACGTGCAAGGTCAGCCCCAGGGACAATACAAGGAAACCAGCAGGCACCTGGGGAAAACCATTGTGACTGGTTGAAGTGAAAGAAGAGGTGGAAGGTGAATGCACAGGACCATTTTTAGACTTAGAGAGGTGACACATCTGGCTTGATCTATTCACACACAATATTCATCCCTTCCCCCTTTCTTAAGAAAGTACAGTTATATTGATGCTGCTGATGTTTTTATATGCATCTTTTGGGAGTTGGTAGTGATTGAAGCAGGTTTCTCTCAGTCATGCTCATGAGTGGATCTGAATTTTACCTGCCTTCCTAAAATCTGATATGATACTTGTTTTTAGCAGTCTCTGATATGCTAGAAAATATGAGGAATTTAAATTTTTCTGTTACTATCTTACAAAGATGTTGCCAGAAGCTGAAAAAATGAAAACGATAGTTTCACCTTAAAAATGCCCTTTGCCCATCAATATTTAGCATCATCTTTTGACTGTACAAATGGCCTACAGATTAAATTACATTAGAAAATATACTCCAGTAAATTAATTTCTGTAGTTTTTGAGTTAAAGGCTTTAAATTAGATGTTATGTGTGCCATAAATAAAACTCTAAAAAATTATTAGGCGGAGTATGGGAGGAGGCACACACTTGGATTTAAATTTTAGAACAATCTCATTAAGTAGCTTCTGTGACTGTGGTACATTCCAAGACTGCAGAAAATAAAGAGAAGGGAGTGTGAGTTTATTTCTCTCAGTACAAAGTAGGTTATTTGTGATACAACATTGCTCTCATCTGTTTAAACATTGTTTTCAGTCTCTTGTCTCGTTAAACTTCAGTGCTATAATGTGCAGAGCTCTCAATGCCAAATCAATGTTGCTTCAGTATTCTTTCTGGTAGTAATATGCCAATTGGTATAGAGATACAGGTAGAAAAGAAATGTGAGGTCTATATTCAGGAAACATTTTTATAGTGGGACAAAAGGAAGTGTAATGTTACTTGTTAGCACCTTGCAATTTATTTTGCTCTTTTTAGATTGGCCAGTCTGAAGTTTACCTAATCAGTCCTGACACAAAAAAAGTCGCAATTGAGAAAAGCTTTAAAGAAATATCCTTTTGTTCTCAGGTAAGATTGTAGTGTATTCTTTTTCTCTTCTTTTACTGTTTAAATATTCTCTACTTGTGAATGCTCATGTAGTCCTCTCTTCTAGAACTCCACATGAATTCTCTCAACAGCAGTTTCAGTGATTGCTATTGAAAAGTTGCTAATTAATCAGTAATTTTATAAAACCATTGTTCTTCTTTCGTGCTTTGCTTTTGTGATTTCTGAGATAAAGACTCATTTCTCTATGCAGTGGATGAATACTATTAGCTAGAAGGAACACACTGGTCAGGAACACACTTGTTTGAGATTGCAGTGAGCATGATTCACAGTTATTCAAATCTTGGGATCTCTGAGCCATATTTTTCAAGAAGTGAGAATGAAAGGAGAAAAATTATATGTAAGAGCGATCTGAAAAATACTTTAAAAATACATTATTTTCAAGAATGTAAGTTGCATGCATTTAAACGAGGACAGTCTTCTGCCATGTAGAGGCAGTATATGTGACGCACTGAGGCCAAGCATGTTTCAGAGCCTCCTCATTCATTATTAAACCTTGTTCCTTGTCCCACAGAGTTTGCTTCTCTGTCCTTCTGCCTCTGGCTTTTTTTGGGTTGTTTTGTGGGTTTTGTTTTCCATAAATTACTTTGGTTTTGATGACAACAGTTTTCATCACTAAACATACAGGCACATATTCTGAAAATTTCAGAGTAAAATACATTTTTAATAGAATTTATTAGTCTCTGGGTCTATTATATGGGTCTTTTATACTTCATCCATTAAAAACAAAACAAAAAACCAAACAATGTCTGACTTAATTGAAATTCAGAAGATTCATAATATTCCATAATCAGAAGTAATAGGTTCTATAACAGGACAGAATTTTAATGTCCAGATGTCTTTAGTGTAGCTGTAAGAGAGACAAGTGACCTATATGTAATGCTATTTTGTTCTTTTCTTCCTGAAAGAAATACAGGTACAAAACATTGGAAGTAGATATGACTGTTTCATTGCTGTTGTTTCTTTGCCAGGGAATTAGACATGTGGATCACTTTGGGTTCATCTGCAGAGAGTCTTCAGAAAATGGAGGCTTCCACTTTGTTTGCTATGTGTTTCAGTGTACAGATGAAGCACTGGTAAGTGAAAGAAAAGAATAGCCAAATAGAATGTTAGGCACTAAAAGTCTTCTATTGCTTCATGCTCTGTATGTTGCTGAAAGTCTTCAAATCCTATTCCACTCAGAAGTACAAGTATTTCAAAAATGTAATTAACATAGCAGTCTGCAAAAGACCTTTTCATTTGTTTTGAGGTTAGAAGTTAAATCCCCTTTAAAATCCAATACATCTTCCTTTCATTTCACAAACTGTGTTAGACCTTATGCCTCTTTTTTGGGGAGAGTTTTCTCATAGGGCACCTGCCCTGAAAATCAGGACTACACTCCTGTGCTCTAAGTAAGACCAGTGCATAGAAACTGCAGTAAGCTTTTTTATCATAGACAAGAAAAGGGTTTGAGATAGAGGGTAGAATCTTTTATTAGACCACAGTAATAAAACTGGGTGGCCTGGAAGAGACATGAGTTCGTGATGAGTTTTATCTTGCTTGTGTACGGAAATGACATGGGAACAGCTTGTCTTTTTAATCATAAGCACGTTTCCAAGCAAGGGGCAGTATCATTCTAAAAGACTGTTGTGTTTGTGTTAAGGGAAACAGAAGCTCAGTGGAAGAGTGAATTTCTGTTCTTTTGCGTGCTGTTCTTTTCAGGTTGATGAAATCATGATGACATTGAAACAGGCTTTCACTGTGGCTGCTGTGCAACAAACTTCCAAGGCACAGCCCCAGCTCTGTGAAGGGTGTCCTATGCAAAGTTTGCATAAACTCTGTGAAAAGATAGAAGGTGAGATTTAAAGAACTTTCTGGTTGAATATTTTTTCTGACAGTTTCATTGGAGGACAGTCTTGTATGTAAAATCCTAAGGAAATTAATGCTTAAAAAGAGCTTGGGACTTTGGGTGGAAAGTTGAAAGCCAGTACTTTTATTTAGAGGACTGTAGTGTCAGGTTTTCTGTAAAGTAATAAGAATTTTCTAACAAGAGTTAAGCTCCCTTATTGTGTTTTAGTTGAACTTTTAGGAACTATTTACAAGTATAAACATTAGTGAATTGCAGCTTGTTTGGCTCTATTAGCCCTATAAATGCAGAACATCGTAGATGAGGAACCTCTGAAGGATAGATGCTGCAGTAGCTGTGACCTATTGAATCCACTCAGAAACTGGCATTGTGCTGTCACTAAGCAGGAACTAAACAGTATGCCTTTAATATGTGTGTTTGTGGTGTTGGTCTATGCTCCTTCATGAAAATGCAGAAATTAGAATGGTAACTGTCGCCCAGAACAGAAGTTCAAGACATAAAAAACCTCTTTACGTTTCAGCAAATTTTGCAGTTAGATTTTGTTCATTTAAGTGATGTTTGGGGTGAATAAAAGGCAACAGCAGCTTGTCAGATCATGTGACAGTGGCTTGTTGGACTAAAACCTGTCTAGTATTAATTTGATGAAACTGGAGAACTTCCAAAACTACTTTCACTCTATTTTGGTTTTCAGCTAGCTGTGATTTTTGGGAAGTTTCTTAAAGGCAAATGATCCTTAATGCCTTCAATCATGCCATCTGATTAATCGTATCATCTGCTTTTGAAGGAGATATTCCATGATCAGAAACTGAAGTGCACAATACTGTTGATGGTTTGCTGTTTTTCCAGAGAAAATAGAGGAAAGGAATTTAATCCAGGATGAGAACAGAAAAAATAATCTGAATGAAAGGGTAGTCTGCTTCAGACTGTTAAAAAATGTTTTCACCAAGAGGCAAAGTAAGAACTTCACTAACATGCAATAAATTTACTCATTTTCAGAAGGGACCACAGCATAGAAATTGGAGAAAGTGAAAGGGAATCATATTTGTACCATAAACAAAATCCAAGCTGCACTGCATAAAGCACCAACGAAACAGTCTGCTAAAATGCAGTAGATTGTGGGTTTATTTTATCTTGTGTGATAATGGAATCTTCAGCTAAGAGTATAATCCTGGTCTGTGCTCAGTAAATCTCCTCATTGCAGAGTTCATGTCCCTCTGTTTTAAAGACATGAGTTTAGTAGTAGTTTTAAATTAATGTAGAGTACTTTCTAATGCCCTGTTATGAAATCATGGGATGGGTCAGCTCAAATAATTGACAAGCTTTGGCTTAATTTGTGGGCATATTTATGTGATCGATTAATTCTGAAAAATTTGACCCTGTAATTTGTTCTTTTTTGTTCCTCTTGGTAGGGTTGCCCCCTTCTAAGACTAAACTAGAACTACAAAAGCATCTAACCACACTAAATAACCAGGAACAGGCCTCTGTTTTTGAAGAGGTTCAGGTAAGCTTTGTTTCCTACAAGATTTTAAAGCAATTGGTGTTTTTTGCTAACATCTATGTGAAGCACAGAAGTTATTTTCATTTTTTGTGAATCATTCATTATTTTTGTTTAATAGACTGTTAACCAGCTTGTGCTTTAATTTCAATAGCATTGTTTTTCTAGGGCTGTTAAAAACTTACCTTTTGGTGAAAATGACTTTTACTCATTTTTCTTCCCCTGATACTCCTTGCTTTCCATGAAGATGTTGCCTTCTGACTGAGTAAAACTGAACACATTTTTTGTGGGTGAAGGTAGTAACTTTTACTGTGAGGGCATTCAGGCTGTTACTTTGACCAAAACAAATTACTGTAACATTCCCAGATCAGAAAATTTCTTGCCTAAAATTTATCCTAGATCTTAATTCTTGTCAAACTAACTGAAGAAGTTAAACTTTCTATCTTCTTAATTAAATCTATTTTAGAACAGAGGAAAGCATAGCTGGATTTAAAACAGATGATGCACATTGTAGGAAATGTCACTGGGATTGACACACTGTTGAAGACTAAGAAATTTCAGACTTTTTAAAAAGTAATGTTTCCTTCCTCTCTTGAGTCATTTCAGTCTCTTTGTGCATTTCCACGTGGCAGTTTATCACGCAATACCAAATTTGGAAGTTACTGTGTGGCCCAATTCCATGAGCTAAGTAATTTCTTAGCATGCAGCAGCTGGCAGCACTGGTGCCTTTTAGTGTTCTGCACACAATCTAAAGCTTCTAAGTAGTCACAGGAGACTGTTAATTGCTTCTGGTAAGGGTCTGCAAACGATTAACTTGGTAAAACCAAGGGTAAAGTACAGATCTGCCCATCTTTCTCAGCTAACTTTCTCAGTTGGACAGCCTGGAATGTTGCATTCTTGCAGATCCACGTGTTGTTACCGTGATTTGCATTTTTAGGTAACTGTCTTCCTGTGGTACTTTTAGTAATCTAATGTGCCACCTTGGCATTAGCTAATTCATACTGTATCCTCTGCATTATATCAATGGGCTTAAAACAGCGTGTGTTTTTCAGAAGTTAGGTATTTGGGATTAAATTCTTAAATAAAATGTTTTAAAATCTTCTCTCACAATAATTCAGATCTAATTAAAATGCAGCACAGACATATTCAGATCTAATTAAAATGCAGCACAGACATATTAGTTCACCTTGTGCACTAATTTATAAAAGACCTATGCCATTTCCTAAAAACTAAATGTCCAGTATGAAGGATTTCTAGGAGAAGGGTTGTGAATCCTATCTCTGGGACAGTACTCCATGTGTGCTACAAACTCAGAACTACAGAGGTTCAGTTTTCTTTATCTCAAGAGAAAATTGGCAAAAATGTTTTTATTTGCTTGTGGCAGTTTGATAGCTGTACTGTTGTCCTTTGTCTTTCTTGTAAATTCTGTCATGTATGAAGTGAGGTCGAGTGTTTCTATGGCTGTATTGGTGCTTTGCCTGGGACACTGGTGTCCTCTGGTGGACTGGAGTAGTACCATTAACAAATTAAACTTGTTCCTACATTGATGATTTATTACAGTGACAAATGAAAAGAGTAAATATTTGCTAACTGTTACATGAATGTATAATTATTGTGCTTGTGGTGTTTTCAATGACAGAAATTAAGACCAAGAAATGAACAAAAAGAGAATGAGCTGGTTATCTCTGTTTTGAGAAACATGTATGAAGAAAAACAGAAGGACCATGTTCATGTTGGAGAAGCAAAACAGGTAAGTAATCATTCAGTTTTAGTTCATGTAAGGAGAAGCCAGGAAAAAAATTTGCCTTTCAATTTTTTTATCTGTCCAAAGGCAGATTTCCATCACTGGCAATTTGAAACTTCAATGTGTAAGCAATAGTGAATACTGGGTTTTCTTACGATTCATAGACTATTGTCATGCGCCAAAACAGATATGTCAGATTTTTAGGTCCCTGGCACAGTCTGATTTCAGGCCTAGGAGACAGAGGTGCAAACAAGGCAGACTACTAATTTGTTTATTTGTTCTCACTGCAATGAAAATTCAATACATGTGAGAGAATGTATAATGAATTTGTGATTGCTCTCAGCTGATCTGTGGCATTTGTCATCCCGCTGTCAGTGTTGAGTCAGTGTAATGACAATGCATTGGATTTGATCATTGATAAAGCCTGTTACATTTACTCAAGACTGAAAGTTACTCCTTGTGTGCAAACAACCATTTGAAGTGGCCTTAAGATGAGGAAGATTGCTGCAGAAACAGCAGCAGACTCTCATCCATGTCCAAAGAGATGAGCTACCTTTTATTCTCCATCAGATTCCATCAGTGCTGTTTAACTGGCTATTTATACAGCACAGTTAAGGTTTTTCCAAAGGGATTCATGACTTTGGATGCCTTGGTTTGTGAGTAGCTACCTTGAGACAATTCAAGGAGATTAGTATTTAAGAAAGGATTCTATCCATTCTCTGGAAACTTTCAGTTCCAATTATTTAGACCCTTTTAAAAGTCTTGACTGTCCCTCTACTCTTGGTTGGTGATTCCATTGTGATGACTGCTGTCAGCCATTTGTGCTATAAACTAGCAAATGAGTATGTGGAGTGTAAGTAGACCCATGAGGAAATAAGCAAAGTAGCAGCAAATCTTCATTTACTGTATTTTCACTTTGTTAATCCCTTCTCCTTTTATGGCTTAGTAACTAATTATTGACCTCCCTGAGTAAACAGAAAGAAAATTGCATATTTCATTCTCTGATTTATTGTCCTGGGCATCCCACCAGAAATATGCTTTTAAGAAAAAAGCATTTCAGTTCTGGCATAAGAGGAAGAAACATTGCCTGAGGTCATCTATCATTATACCTGAGATATTTTTATTTGGTGTAATGCTAGCTGATGATCAAATAGTTGTCAGTCACAAACAGCTTGGAAATAGGGATATACAAAGCAAGATAAGATCTTAGTATGTCTTCAGTGATTTGGAAATTTATAAGGCCTGCTGCAATCTGTTTGCACAGTTCCTGAAACCAAATTGGTTAATCTGACACTTGCAAAGATGCCAGTGTTCTAAGAAGAGAGCTGACTTCCCCTCAGTCTATCATTTGTCTCAGCATAGCATTTCATATTTACTCTGATAATTTATCTCCAGACCTGTGTAATAGCAGATACCTTTAAACACATACTCTGCTATTTGTCTCAGCAATCATTAACCAGTGACACCCTGATGTCCCTGTTAGCTTCTGTTCTGCATATTCACTTTCATGCTTTTCAATGCCTTTTTTTAAAATATATTTAAATCAGGGGAGAAAAAAGATGAGATGTGATACTAGTACATGGATCTTGTTTAACAAAAACACTTCAAAATAAAAGTCTTTTCATAAGAATGTAATAGCAAGCAGCATCTGATTTACACTTGGAGAATGAGGGAAGGTGTCGTGGTTTAGGAGCAGTACTCCCCATTCAGTGCCCCCTCCAAGACTCTCCAATCCAGGCACCTGCTGCGGTGGGATGGAGAGGACGATTGGAGGCCCAAAAGGCAAAGATCACAGGTTGAGATAAGAACAATTTTCTGGAAACAGCCATGAGGTAAGAAAATGACCAGTAATAGCGATAATACTAGTCACAGAGGGTACAAGCAAAGAAATTATCCACACAGAATCCACCTCCCCAATAATAGACAGTACTGGAAGGCTCCCTCCTGACACATTTTTTCAACTGGAAGGGGCCCCTTCTCCCTGGAAGAGAGACTTTTTCCCCCTACCTCCAGCAATGACAGATGCTATAAAATATCCTTCAGGTCCTGGCCATGCCCCCTCCCAGCTACTGCAAAAATTAACCTTGTACTGGCATAACCAGGACAGAAGGTAAAAAGCAAATACAAGAGCCTGTAACTTTGGCATACTGGAAATAGGATGCTTTAAAATTATACCTAGACAGGACAATTTGGTGATGGCTATAACATGCCATTCAGCTGCCCATGTACTAGTAATTGCAGAGATCAAGCATTCAGATCTCTGAATTTAGGGACAAGTAGAGAGGGCTATGGTGCCTGTCACCTACAAGATGAAACCCCTAAAGTAGCACTGAAAACTGAGCTCTGGTTTCTACTGCAGGTGTTGGGTTTGGATGGTAATATTTGCATCATAATATCATTTTTCTGTTTGCTACATTAGTCTTCACCAGCACTAAAAATGGACTGAAATATTTGTTTAAGAAGCAAAACTCTCAATTGACTGTTAGCTTTAAGGTGGAAATGTTTCTACTGGTAAAATATATAGAAGAGTTAGATTGTTGTACATCTTCCTGGCCCTTAGAAAGACCCATTTTACTGTAATGGAGAAAGTTGAGAGTTCCTGTTAATGATGAGATTTTTGATTGATTTCTTGGTTGAAGGAAAGCAAATCCATCAGAAATCTCTAATCTGCTACCCTTAAACATTTAGAATTTGTACAATTCTACAGTGGCATTAAAGAAAATTTGTCAATAGAGCCGTAAATCCCTATCAAAATGGCAATTCTTCTGAAGAATGCTAGTTCACTCAACACTTTTCCTTTAAGAGATTTTCTGTTCTTATTTTAGGATAGTTTGTTAAACTTCAGTACAAGTATCACTAGAGAAAAAGGCATGACAAGTGGAGGACGCCAGGAAAAAGTATTGATTCAGGTTACAGAAGTCTTCAGAGTGTTCACTGAGATTTTCTCCATGCTGTTGAGTATTTTGCATTTCTGTTTTTAAACACTTACAGGCTTCACATCCACCTGCTGAGAATGCTGTAAATGAAGTGTCCAGCAGTGCTCCGAGATTCAGATTAGACATGTTAAAGAACAAAGCAAAAAGATCTCTTACAGAATCTTTTGAAAGTATTTTATCACGTGTAAGTATCTTCTTGTTTATTGTCTTTGAGCATAATGTCATTGCTTTGTTTATTTGAGTGATAGAAAAGTCTTATTTGTTACCTGTCCAGGCAGTAGACCAAAGGTTATTAAAGTCACAGTGACAAAAATATTTGAGTGTACATTTTAGAAGACAAAAAAAGCAGGGCTTTGGTAGAGAGAATACCAAGGCCTGGATGAAGTGAACTAATTCCTAGATGAAAAAAGTGTGTATATAGGCATTTCAAAAAATTAATATGAAGTTGAACATGAGGACTTACGAAAAGCAACAACTGTTTTATTTCTTTTTTGGATTTAGAAAATTAAAACAGTAATTGTAATTGTTCACTTCTCTTAAGTAAGAGGAAACTATTGAGGAACTGACTAAGCATTTCTAATGAGATCTGTTTATTAGTGACACAGAATTGATGGATAGTAGGATATTTGAACTTTTAAATGCTGTAGATTATTTGAAGGTGAGGAACATAAAGAATGGCACTAAGAATATGAAGGCATTTATGCAATATTACATCTGGTAAAATTCTCTGTAGACAGTGTCTGGAAATACTGATTAGTGGAAAAAACTTGAGCTTCTATGGGATAGTGGTTCTTTTCCAATCTAGTTAATTCTGTGATTCTGTGAAAGTGTTTATCATGAACAGATCGCTGAAATTAGCTGCTGAAAGTAAACAGCAGCAGTTCGAAATTAAATCAGATGTCAAGTTTAATCACAATTTAAACCTACAGAGTGTCTTCTCGTTCAAATATACTTCATTTTGCACCTCATGAGAAAAGTCTGAGGAAAATAGTAGGAGGCTTGGAAAGACTTCTGCTTGACAAAGGATTAAAAATATCAGACCTTCTCCCTTAAAACAAAAGAGTTGTGACAGAATGCCAAATAAAAATATTTAGGAACAGAAATTGGACATTCTCATTTGTAGTCAGCAAAAAGTTACATTGAAGCAATACCTAGTACAATTTATCAGTTCACAGACAAGCAACTTGTAGTGACAAAACTAGGTTTTCAAAGCTTGTTTCAGACATCATATCTAACCCATTTTCTTAAGACAAATAATAGCAAAAACATGGTTTTCCTGTTACAATTGTACATATAGAGATGATTTTTAGTTTTATTTCTCCCCTTGTTACTTCCCAGACAGCATTTCTAGAATTCACCCCTATAAAATCCTGCTGCGACTGTGCTCGGGATATGAAACATGATGTTAGCATTGTTACATTAGCTGTAGGACTGTTCTGATTTGTTCCAATTTGTCCTGACTGGTATAAGCTGCCTTCACGTAAGCACAGCTGTATATTGGTTGCATTTTCACTGTCATTGCTGTTTTGATGGAAATTCTTGATTTTGATCAGATCTGAAGCCAGAAGTTTTGGCTGAACTTTAAAGAGAGATAGTCACTGTTGTGAATAATGACAACATTTTGTATTTTACCTGGAATAAAACTTCAAAGAGAACATGAGCTTTAACTTCAGAACATTAAAAAATGATACCATTTAAGGTTAGGAAGATACAAGTTCCATAATTGTGTTAGCACATAAGAATTCATCATTAGGTTTTGTGATATTTTTCTTGGTTACACAAAAACATTACTCAAACGATACAAAAATATTGTTGACAGATTATACAGAAATATTTATGTTTTCTGATTTGTAGGCACTAAAATGATAATACCAGAAATTATGTTTTGCTGTGTATTAAGTTTATGTGGGTTTAGTCCTTTGTAATAGACATCCTTTTAATTTCTCTGTATCTTTGTAAGTACCTAATACAGAAGGTACTTTAACAGTAGTTATAGTACATGTGAAATATGTGATTATGTACCTATCATGGAAAGCACATCATTGGCCATGAGAATTCCTTAATTCGACAGGATCCTTCAAGTTGTCAGAGACTATGCTGAATGAAGCTCCTGTTTCTCTTTGGGAAAAATGGTATTTTTAGTCATTTCAGGAAATTAAATTTGATACTGTCTGTGAAAATCACAGCTCCCAACTGTGCTACTCAAATCTCTTTGGTGTGCCCCATACATCATCATCTTAACTGCTGGTGTGCTTTATCTCTACAGGGCAGTAAAGCCAGAAGTCCACTGGACAGTTCTGGTTCTGTGGATTTGGACAGCTCTGTGTCCAGTACCTTAAGCAGCACAAATAAAGTAAGTAAAGCCTGGGATAATTGTACATGTAAAATGATAATTGCACTTCAAAAAATATTCCCTGAAACAACTAATCAAGTATGAAATACGGTCAGATGTGAAATGTTTCAAGTTGCTTTCAAGCTTTTCATTCTGTTCCCTGTGTTGTAAACCAGAGAAGTGCTATTGAATTAGAAATGCCTTGTACTGTATATAACATATATTTTGTATGAATGTGCAAATATATGCGAAATAAAATATTATATAACATCATCTGAATTTTACAACAGAGTGCAGCAAAACAAATGCTATAATGACCCTGCTGCCCATCCTAATCTGACTGATCTTAGCCCTGAAAGTTCATACCATGACTGTATTAATAAGAAACATAAAACTAAAACAAGAAGTAGAGTAACTTTCCTGTTGGTGTGGTTAGAAGGCTTTTAGTCTGTATAAAACACTACAAATAAACAGCATAGAGGAAGCCAGTCTTCTTCCCTGGAGGCAGCATAACACTCTGCAGGCTTGGATATACAGGTATTGATTCTGCTGTAATGCCTGCTCACCTGCAGACTCCTGACTTCATGTAAACAAGGGTCTGCTCTTTCTGCTTATGTTTTTGAAAGAATGGCTGATTCTGGAGGAAACACACTGAGGAATAAAGAAAATGCATGGCTTGGGATTGAAACAGGCATCTAGTCCTAGGCTTAAGTTCTTTGTGTGAATCTGAAGGTAGACAAGAGGAATATGATGTGGTTAGATGGGGTGCTAAAGATACAGTACTCTGCCATGCCACCTTTTTCACTGTTAGCCAAACCTCACCCTTTCGTTCAGACCCTATTTCTTCTGAGTTGTATTCAACATACTATCAAATACAATTACTCTCAAAATTACTCAAAATTTTCTCTGCAAAATAAAGACTCTGCTTTGTTGGCCTAAGTGAAGAATAACAAAGATGTAAAACATCAAACAGCTTTCTTTGAGCTAGCTTGATAAAAATGTGCGTGTTTGAAGCGGGTCTCTGTGGGATGTGAATAATGACGTGGTACTGCAATCTCAAAGATGGATTCTAAGCCCACATATTGATAAAACCTTATTTCTTGCACTGCTAGGAACCACCATTGTGTGAAAAGGAGAAAGACGGACTTCCTACGCATCCTGCAGAAAACGCTGTCAAGACCAGTGGATCAGTGGGTGATCTCTGCAGTGACTCAGAGGATTCCTCTCTTGAGCAGTCTGTTACGTTGCCTCAGCAGAGCTTTCGGAGGCGAGCAAACACACTCAGTCATTTACCGACGGAGAGCCAGGAATCGCTGGCACCTGCCGAAACATCACCGTCTGTCCCTCAGAGGAAACTTATGAGGTATCACTCAGTGAGCACAGAGACTCCTCACAAAAGAAAGTAAGCCTTATTAAAAGCAGGCTATGATTTTGTTTGTTGAGGGCATATTTGGGGATGATAATTGCATACCAGGTATGTCCTCTTAACAGATAAGAGATGTGTCACAGCAGTGTGTCACTCCTTGCAGGTTTGTAGGTATTCTCTTTAAAAACACCTTTAGCCCTGTGTGCTTCAGAGGGGAGAGAAGACATGAAATGTGTAGTTTCGCAGTGCACGGCACAAACCTACTTGATTCGGTTATATTTGTCCAAGCAGTCATTTTTGTTGTTTTGATCTGTGAGCAGTATAAATAAATGCTGCTTCTTGTTTTCTGTTTACAGAGAAAAATCCAATAGCCTCTGTGACTTGAAAACCTTACTGGTTGGTGAATTCATATGTAACTTTGGAATAGCACATGAAAGTGACATAAAGTGCCTAGTTATTGGTAGAGGTGGGGCTTCTGTCTAGCTTTTCAATGAGCCTATCTAGATTTTACTCACAAAAACAAAATACTACTTGCCTTAATGTGAATATTCTTCAAGCTGTCCTCCTTCAAAGGCCTGCCTCTGCATCTCTAGTCCCCTCTTAACTTTATGGCAGTTTTCTCCCATCCTTGTATCTGGCTTTTTCCAGTTACTGTTGAAACACTTCTGCTCATAGGCTTCTGTTTTACTGCCCAAACTGCTCGTTTACACAAATTAGTAGGAAATCTCTATGTGTTCCAGGTCACTTTTTCCTGCAGGAAGCAGGGCAGTAAACGAATATGCCTGAAATGGATGATGACAGTGAAAAAAAAGAGAATTATAATATTTGAAAGGAAACATAACCTGGATTGCCTTTTTGTCCCTTTTTTGAACCTTTTTAATTTTAACATATTAGAATGTTTTTGTAGTGCAATTTAGGACTTGTTGATGGTCTGTTATCGTCACAAGAGCTGCCCTGGAGCTTGTAGCTTCTTGTTCAATCAGTTGTTATCTTACTATAGGAATGCAGCTAGAAATTAAGTGTATTTTTTATTTCCTTGGTTATATCTGTTTGGATTTAGTTATGTAATTTTTGGTAAGGCCTGAATGTGCCTGTTCCCTCACATAACTCAAACCCAAAAGAAATCCCTGTTGCTTCCATTTCATAGGAAATGTACAGAAACAGAGGAAATTGAAAACTTGCAAGACAAGTATACTTAAAGTTCCCAAAAATCATGGGAATTATAGACTTTTAAGAAGTCCTGTTTTATGAGTGTTTTTGAGCAGTTTTCCTCAATTCAAAAATTGTTTTCGAAGTAGAACTAAATTCAGTTCATCCTGTAGCATTTCACTTGTCATTCATTGGAACTCTTGATCATATGCGTGACTTTATCATAGAAATCAACAGGAAGCACGTATAAGGAAAAAGAAATCAGAGTGATAGTGCCATTTTTTGGTGAGTTTTAATTTAGTCACATTCTGAAATGCCTTGCTGAAGCCTGTAAATGTGTATTTGGGACTTTGCTGATGGGGTTAAAAAAAAGTGCGCGTTCCTACAGTTACGGCATTAACTGTGAAAAACATAGGAAATGTCTCATTTACATATGCCAGCTCCCTTTCAAAGATTAGAGAAGGGATTTCATTTTTTTTTTTTCCCTCCTTTCCTTTCTTACTGTTTTGTTCTCTGTGCTACCTCAACTCCATCGCTCTGGTTGGAATCCCCACTATATGGTTTGAACGAATCTGTCGGCGAATCTAAAAGTTCTTCTGGTCAACTCGCTCGTTCTCCTACTCTAGCTCGTCTTAATCCCTCGGCCTCTTCACCCAACTTTTTTAAATATCTAAGGCATAATTCAAGTGGAGAACAAAGTGGGCATTTTGCACAAAAAAGGTGAGCTAGCACCTGCAAATGGTTTGGGGTAGGGTTTGTTTTACTATGTCATAAATATGAATCTCTATAGTGTAAATAATTAAAATAATTTAATATAGACCAAAGGTGGTAGATTTTTATGGGAGAGAGAACTCTTTAGTTGCTCCACTACTGAATATAGAGTTGGTACTTACATAATTTATTGTTTTAATCAATAAAATTCTTTCAGACACTGGCTCTTTCTTGAGCCAGTTGTTCCAAAGAAATTTGTTGTTATGCAGCAGACAGCAGCACTCCTTAAATTGTGTGAGGGATAAGTTGCCAAGAACCTGTGAGCTCACTCTGTCCTTCCTGAAGCATTTGGTTCTGTCCTTTGTTGATGGTAACACAAAAACATGTTACTATTCTTTTGTGCCTGACATTAAAAGCAAGATGACCAAGTTAACTAAATGGGGCAAGAAGTAACAGGAATATGGAGAGCCGATAGGAAAAAAACCCACCACATACAACCCCACCACCATCCCCACTCCTCATAAAACAAAAACCCAAGAACAACTAAACAAAAACTCCAACCCATCAACCCATCATTTGTCTTGGTAGCTTGCAGCGGTATCAAATTATACTTTTCCACGCTTGCTTTCTTAGAATTAAAATATATAGAGAGAGCATTGAGAAAGGACATTAACACTTTGTTTCCCTGAGAACCTGAAACTAAGTAGCTCCCTAAAAATCATGAACTGTGAAATGTTGTATAATGTATTTAAACCCTGTTGCTATGCACTAGCCAAACTCTTACTCAAGACCAGGATCCACACCAGGATCCAATTATTAATTAAGACCACCTCAACCTAAAGTACTCATTAACCTCCTACAAACAGCTGTGGCTGCAGGGCGGTCACAAGCCCTGTAAATCAAGCCCTGGGAGGAGCTAAAGGTGGAGGTGGTTGTTCCTGGTTGTTGAGTGCTGTGTGTTGCTGGAGCTCTGTGATGAGAAATTATAATCCAAGACTCAGATGACTGCGAGCTCCGGCACAGTGAAAGCCTTTCTTAATCCCTTGAGCTAAAAATGCTTATTTTAGCTCAAAAGGCTAATGAGACCAAATGTCCTCGGAAGCACTGTCAACAGTCACTGGCCATTTTTATTGCTGTTGCTGTTTGTTGTTCATTTTTGTTCTCTCATGTGAAAGTTTCCTGTTTCCCCAAGGTGCTGATTTTTCTAAACCTGAGAAAATACTCAACTAAGGATGCTGTTTCACCAGTTTCTTCAGTTGTATTTGCTGAGTACTAACTAGCATCTCTTAATTCAGCTTTACCTCAGAAGTATGACATAGCTCAGGGAAGGAAATGTGAGTCTGCAGTATCCTTTTCACTCTTCAATTTAATAAGACTTACTTGAATCCTGAAGGTTAAATTCTCAAATCAAAATTTTCCAAGTAGATTTGGTAATGATTCTGTACACAAAGTTGCAACTTCTCCCGTCCTTTCCCTGTCTCTTAAGGATATACCATATTGAACATCTAAGCAACAAGACTGAAAATGGAAATTGATAGGGATGTCAAACGGGTTAATGAGCTTAAATCAATACAGTCAAGTTTCCCAGTTCTGTAAGTGGAATTACCATGTAATTGTAATGGATTTACAATGTGATTGTAAATGAGCCCTGTTTGCAGGGCACACCATGCTACAGCCTTATCGTCTTTATCTCAATACCAGCAACTGAAGAACCTGCTTCACGTCATGGTAGTGGCTAGTGATTATCCCAGAGTATTCTGCCCCCCGCCCATTCTGTTCACATCTTCATGAAACAGTGCTAAATGTCATCCAGATATATCATTACGATTTATCAGAAGCAATTCTTTCTTAAACTTACCTTTTCAGGAGTTAATTCTCCTACTCGTGAGGTTTTGTATACTTGTCTGAGAAAAGGTATTCTAGTATCATCAGCCAAGTAGTCTTCTATATTTTCATTCCATGCAAAACCTTTTCATTATCTGAGTTGTTCTTACTTCCTTCTATTAACCTTCTTCTGAGTATGTTTCAGACTTGTTATTTTAAAAGACAAGCAGAATTATGTTGGCCAGAAGAATGTTGATGAAATTTGATGAGTGCTCCTGTCTGTTGCATAAATAGAGCCACAATCCTGGATGATCAGTCAAAAGGCTTAGCTTTTTACTTAGAAGTTCCAAGTTTGTCTGAATAAAACCCTGTTAACGCTTTGCAAAATGGTTTTTGCCAAAGTCTTATTTTTCATTTGCCAGCGCAATGATTATCAGTGTCAGCTGTTCCTAACCTTTTCCCCCAGACTTAGTCAGTCATTGAAACTGATACTTAAGAAAATGTGATAAAGTTGGCATTGGTTCTTACTAGATTAAAGGAATTTATTTGAAACATGCACTAAAAATCTTGGGATATAGCAAAGAATAATGACTTTACTGGAAGTACATTTATATACATTGGAACATTTTACTTCGCCCACACAAATAGGTATTTCACAGTAGGACTTTGTTAGCAGTTTTAGTTTTGACTTTGATTTCCTTGATATTCAGACCTTCAGGATTTAGCTGCCTTTTGTTTGAAGCTTAGGAATGTGTATTGTTTTTATTCTGTGGATTTATACTTCTTTTTTCTAAACTATACTTTTCCCAACTGCACTCTCAGCATCTCCTACCGTACTGCCTTAAGGAAAAAGCTTCATTCTTCCTCTTCTGTGCCAAATTTCTTAAAATTTCTGGCTCCTGTAGATGAAAATAACACCTCTGACTTTAGGAGCACAACAAGGTAGGGGTCTCTCTTAAAGCCTGGAGGTAAAACTGTGTTTTCAAAGATTTCTTTGTCTGAAGTATTTCAAATGCTTCTTGCACTTGCAAAACCTGATTTGTGCAATGGTTCACTTGCATGTGTTCTGCATGTAATTGCTGTCAAAAAGATGAAGCTATCCCAGACTACTCTCCCATTAAGATTGCAGATCTTAGCCATTTTTGATGTTGCAATGGTCATGCAACTTCCATCTATGTACTTCTGTGATTATTCCTGGCAAAGGAGAGTTTTCAGTTAAGAGAATATATGATTCATCCTAAGCAATGTCAGTGTCCTCAAATGAGAAGGAGAGGATGACCTGTAAAATGCTCCCCCCTCTTGCTGCCAGAGCTATCTGGATTTCATTTATCCCTTTCAGCTTCTGCAAAGACTCATGTAACCATTTAGACAATGGCTAGAATAAAGCAATGAATAGTTTAGAGTTCTAACAGATGGAAGTTATTAGTGGGATTTTTAATAGGAAAACAGCATTGTTTTTCACTATTTCATTTTGTATTTTGAATAAAAACTTCTGTATGGCCTATGTGGATGACATCAAAGGAGTAATATCTAAGGTTCTTGGATGCTGTTCCCAAGTTTGTTGCATATTTCAGAGGTAGACTTGCTAACACAAAAGTTAAAAGTTTTTCTCCCAGTCTGTGTTGGGAGGGAATGTATTGCATACTCAGTGCACAGAAGGTTGAAAGTTTAGTTGGTGTTTACAAAGCTCCTTATGTGTACTGATAAAAGGCATCAGCAAGTCTTTGTGGCTCCTATGAACAATTGCTAGATTTTGTGGATGGCGTGTAAATAGTGTAATGGTAAAACTACATTATTGTGTATGTATCTTTAATGTGTTCTGATTAATATACTGCTGCAAAGAAAACTGAAAACTAATTAAAACTGGAAAGAGTAGACTGTACAGAGCTGCCAGACCCTGTTTGTGAACCTCAGTGCTGTTTGCAGCCATGTATAAGCCTCTGCCCCAAAGCAGGTTTCACCTTCCTAACACTGAGAGCTTGCCCCAGCATGTGCACAGCACACTGCACTCCCAAGGCAGTGGCTCATGTGTTCACTGAAGGCTGTGTCACTGTTCCTGGCAGATCCAGGTGACCTACTCACAAACTGTTCTGTGTTCTGCCCTTTTAGCGACTACGAATCCAAGCACGGCCAGCAGGCCCTTGATGCGGACAGCCCCGTAAGGACTCGAAGGCATTCATGGAGGCAGCAGATATTCCTGCGAGTGGCCACCCCTCAGAAAGCGTGTGATTCTCCCAGCCGATACGATGGTAGAGTCTGGGTTTGTTTGCTTCCAGGAGCTTACTCATGCATGTTGTGTGTGAAGTGTGAATCATTGTGTTTGCCAAGAGGACATATTTGCCTGGTGTTCTGTTTGTACTGTCATTGCAGTTTACTACCTACTTTTTGGTAATACCCATCATTAGCTGTTGAGTTTTTACTTTTCAGCTTCATATGTAACATTGTTCCTCTGTCTCATGTTGACTAGACAGAGAAGAAATTATTTTTATGTGTACTGTTTTAAAGAGTTCTGGGGAAAAAAATGCATCACCACGTATTGCGCTGAAGAAAAGATGACGCTTCTGTTTCATCTTTCCTTGTTGGAGTATAGAAATATAGACTAGAAAACTCCAGGTGCACCAGCAGGAATTACATTTCTTTTATGATCTCAGTTGAGTTCTGTAGTGCATACTTTGTCCTCATGTATGCTGCTCATGTCTGTGACATTTGACACTTGAGTCATAATTATCCACTGTTGCCATAATTATTTTGTGAAATTCTGTAGAGGTGAAGAACCACAGACTAGAAGAAAATCACTGCATTTAAGCATGCAGGTGCATCATTTTGTGCATTCACTTTACGTAAGCCAGATTGTACAGCACATGCTGGGGCCAAGGATGCCTGAGAAAATCCTCTGGCTCACTAAAGTTTGAATTTCACAGCATGAGCTTTGTAAGCTAGAACTTCTGTCTTACCGCTAAGGCCATTGTATAAGAAATAAGAAAAAGTGTAAGGAAACAGAAAGGAACAGTACCTTGTAAATCTAGTAAAAAGTAACCATCCTAGTGTCACTGAGATGCTTTTCTTGCATTTTGAAGTGAGACCTTGGTTAACTGGTGTAGGCACGTAACAGAAGTGTTTCTGTCATTAATGCACTGCTTGCAATGTAATTTGACTGACAGTGAGGAAAGCTGCATATGGGCACAGATGCCTCTCAAATTTAGTGTACTTCAAAGTGAAGTGATCTCAGGAGCATGTTGTGTAAACATACATGTGAAATGCTCTGTTGTACTTAAAGGCATGTGAAGGGCTGTTCTATGAAACTACTGTTTTTACAGGTTTGATGCATCTCTCTGTGACTGGAAATGGTCTTACTTGTTTTTGAAAGCCACAAAACCTTCCCATACTAAATAGGAAAATAAAATCCACCTAAATTGCATACCCAAGCATTTCCTCTGCGACATAATAGCTGCAAGATACAATCTTAACAACCTACAGCTGGGTAAGCAGAATAGTTGGAGAAACAAGTGTGGCCAAAATGGAAAACAGGATGTGCTATTAATAGGAGCAGCAATTTAAAATATTTGGCCTTTTTTCTTCATTATTTTTCTTTTTTTTGTATTTGTTTCACTGTACATAATTTATGAACAGAAGAAAACTCAGAGTCAGCATGTTTTTTTAAAATATTTAAAGCAAATACTGGGTTTTTCTGTTTGGACTTTTATGCATCTCCTGGAACATTTCTAGCAGTGAAGGATACTCACTTGTTATCCAGTCTCTGTAGCCTTAAAGAGAGCTGCTGTACAGCTGGTCTTACACTGGGCTCACCACCACAGTTAACTAAGTAACCCCTGTAGTTCTAAAGTAAATGTGATTAAAGTAAATACCTATCATCCATAATCTTGTTTTTCTTTCATGTTCTGTCTTTTTTTAAGTCTTTCTCACTCTTTTTAGACTGATTTCCTTTAATTTGTACAAACAGCTGATGTATCACCAAAAGATCAATTTCAGCCAAATTGGACAGAGGGCAAAGAAGGTTTTAAAGATAACATGGTTTGTCATGTTCTGCAAAAGTAAGCATGAAGGGAGGGAAATAAGGGAACTTCTGTGATTTATGGGTTTCCCTTTATAGACTCAGACTCCACTGACCAATTTCTCCCTTCAGGTGTTGTGGCCAACGCCCTACTCCAGGGTACTCTGCAGGAGAGGAGTAAGGAAAAAAGCTGAGGAAGGGGTGTGTTTAAAAGCTAGTAAGTCAGTCAGCCAAGAGACCCAGATCTCTGTGACTCAGAGATGATACAGGTTTTCAAGTTCAGCCTAGGCTGCTTTACTAAACTTTGTATTAAAGGTAAAATCCACCAGGGTGCCTGGACTGTGCATTGCTTTGACCACGTGTGGGCAGGCATTGTCAACAAAATGAAACTGCTCTGTGGCTGTGATTTCTCTGGGTTGTAATGAATAAATTGCACAGAAGAAAGTACAAGCTGTCACAAGAACCAGAGACAACTGTAAGCTTTATACTCACAGAAAAACCTAGGCTCTGACATTTGTGATTACTTTTGCATAGGCATGTGGTGAGCTGAATCTCAAGGTGCATCATGTTCATTGCTGCTCTCTGTGTGGTTAACACAGCAGGATATGAAGTTTGGATATGGATTTACTAAAAGTTTTTAAAAAATAAAGAAACCCCAGACAACTGGTACATAGCTTTTGCAGAAATTTTGATCTTACTCTTTTGAGGTACTGAACTTGATAAAAGTCTAATGTCCTGAGTTTCCACATGATGCTTGAATGGCTTAAACAGCACTGAGTCCCACTGTCTTGCACTTCTGAATCCTTTAATTCTTTAGGAAGTGCTCATAAATAGTTTGAGTTAAACTTCATTTTCTGTAGCTCAGGTGGAGCAAAATGATTGCTGGCTGTGCTTTGGGGGATTGCATAATGAATTACCAGCTGAGAGCAGTGTTTTGCAGGCACCATTATTTAAAAGCAATGATTTATTATACGTGAAGGAGGATGTTCAGCCCTAAATCAGTAGAAGAAAAATACTGCAAATAGATACACTGGAAAGCCATTTTTTCTTGCCAGTTGAGATTCCTGCCTTGCCTGATGATTGGACTAATGTAGCCATGCTCAGGAAGGCAAGTACGCTGAGACAATACGAAGCCTTGTAGAGAAACCATTACTTTTGGTTGTTGTGGAAGCAACGTCCCACATACATGCCCTTTTCCAGCCACCTCCTGCTTGTTGGTGCTGCCACTTTCCCACACTGTTTTCCCCTGCTTCTGTACATAACTTTACCGTGAAGCACATCAGAGAACTATTACGCAATTTGCTGCCTGGCAGGAGAGCCAGGTGATCCCTGGTGAGCCTGAAGATGAGGCTGATCTCCAGTTTGAAGTTCTAGAAAGGATTTTCTGCATACCCATGCAGAAATGATCTGTAGAGACTTTTAATACTTTACAGCTGGTAGCTGGAGGATGGAGTGTTGAATTATGCTAGTTCCACTGTAGCAAGCTACGGTTCAAATCATCCAGCCCCAGCTCCTGCTGTTAGCAGCTTCCCCGGAATGGTTGTGATGCTGCAAGTGGTGTGGAGCACCAGGGGGCAGCGTTTCTCTCACTGGCACCTTCAGGCACAGTGCCTCATCCTCGGATATTTTTTTTTATTTGTGGGAGTGTAATGAGTGTTGAATCCTGCAAAGTGGAGAGTTGAAAGAGGGAAGCAGAGTCTCCTTACAAAATGGATCACACTTTGATCTGTTACAATACTATATTTATTTTGAAAGAAGGTTTTCATTATTCTTTTTCTAAAGCTCTCTCTTCTACTCCCTGTCTTAAACATTCTAAGTAATAAATGTGTTTCCTCAGTTATTTGATTTTTATCTTTATACCTCCCCACCCTACTTGCAGGCAGATGTTCCTACTTCTGTAGCATCACTCAAGAGCCACTTTTTTTCTGCTATGTAAATGGTCTGGGACTCTTTAATTCTCTCTTCACTGGTAAAAAGGTGAAGAGAACAACAACTCAGTGATAATTCTAAACCAGATGAAGTATGAACACAGTCAAAGGCCTTAATTTTCAGTTGGGTCAGTTTTCTAGTCCCACTCACAGTATTACACAAGCAATAGAGCAGGCAGGGACAGGTGTCTGGAAGGTGAGGGTGGGTGCCCTTAACCTGCTCAGGAGCAGAACATCTTTGACTCAGTGTAGACTGATCGTGAAACTTCACCTTGCACTGCAGTGCAACAAGATATTCACATACACGTATTCAGCATCTACAAATCTCTGTGCGGTGGACAATTTTCATACAGTTTTCACATATTGACTGTTCAGAATTGGTCATAATAGGAGAGCTGTTTTGCAGATTGTCAGAAACTCCCAGCACAGTCAAGTCAATTGCTGCATTTAAGGGGGATGTGGATAGTTTTTGAAGGAAGTAATGGGAAAATAGCGGTGCTTTTTGGAGCTTTCATGCTGAGGGAGGTGTGTTGGAAGTACACAACAAGATTGTTGTAACAGCTGTGTCAGTTTTAGGTTGGAGAATGGGTGATGTGTTTTAAGGTGGGCCATGTGTGATGAAGTTGCCTGTTGAACAGTGAAAGAAATTGACATTCAGAGGAGTGAGATGCTTGGTATCACTTAGAAGTACTCAGCAAATAAATTCAGATTAAAAAATCAACTACAATTTATTTTATAGCTTGACTTGCAGGAAAAAAATGGTTTAGAAAGTACAAGTATCTGTACAGGAAAATGAACTTGATTCATTAACTAAAATTATTTGGGTTTCAGTCTCTGTCAGATAGAGGCAAACTGTTCAATCCTAAGTGCTGAAGAAAAGTTTGAATTTGAAGAACTGTTATTCTTGAAACCAGCTGTAGTTAACACCTACCCATCTCTTTATGTGCTTTGTGGTGTGGACTATATCTGTTGATTATTTAAGCAAATTTGTTAAAAATCATTTTGTAGTAGCACTGCAAATACTATAAACTGTTGCTTTAGCATTCTGTGCTTAGAATGTTTATGGGGTGTAAATTATTTGTAATGTGTTTGCCAATACTGTGTTAGTGACACAATTATTATTAATTAAAGCCAGTTGGTTATAATGGATTACTCAGTTCTGCCCCTTTCAGAGCAAATATGTGCTCTCAATCTTGATTTCCGGCACAGGAGTTTGGCTAGTAAGTAACCAGTAAGTACACGATTAATGTTTGATGGCTTCTCTGCCCACTGAAATATCAGGGCATTCCTTTCTCAGGGATTGATAATATTAGCAAATGAGATTATTTTGGAAGTAGTGAGTACTTTTTAAGAAGTTCTTGGCTTTAAAAGAAGAAGAAAGTCCAAAGCATCTTTCAGAGCTGATTGTAATCAACAGTGTTGAAATACACAATTTTTCAAGAATTCCTTATTCAGCCATTGCTTTAAGTTGTATGTCAGATTAGAACTTGTTGCTTCTTGTGATTCTGTATCTGAAGCTTTCTGATTACAGAAGGCTCCTGGTCGTTTTACCACATCTGGTTATGAAGTTACATATTCCAGGCAGCTATGTAAAATAATAGGAATATTATATCCTTGGTTATAGAAGTTTGCATTCCTCTTTATTTCTGTGTGAAAGAAGGTGTTGCACTACCTGAATGGAAAATCTGAAGAGAACTAAGGATGTTGTTGATGTCTTTTCTTTTGGCAATTGAGTCTTAAGTGACTGTGAAATTCTCTTGTTTGTTTGCCAAGCTGAATTTTGTAAAGTTTAAAATACAACAGAGAAAAATAACATAATGCAGTAAATAAAAGTTTTAATGGATTCTTCTTACCATATCTTGTCCACATTCTTACCATATCTTGTCTGACTTTTTGACCCCATAGCGCAGATGTGACTGGTAAACACTGCATGTAGAGAGCCATGTGTAAACAATTCCTTAGTGCAAATGGTGGTAATGCATTATTATTGAGCCTCCTCCCTATCAGCCCTTCCTTTCTACTTGAAGTGTTGGAGTTTCTTGGTTTTGGTAGTTGAGGTTGGTTAGACTAAGCACTTCTGAAAGAATGTTTTTTAAATTTATGCTTTTAGGTTGGTTTGTCATTTAAACCTTGTTTAATACTAAGGTGGATTGATTAGGAAAATATTTCATAAACTGATTTTTTCTTAGTCATTTACAAATGAAATATCCCTGTTCATGTAACTTCTGGTCAGATATCATCTGTTTTAATTACTACTGCGGTCATTCACCAGCTTTCCATGTACAGACTTTCTTTAGTGTGGTCCCTGGTAGTAAGGTATCATGATACTTCCTTCTTAATCTTTTGTACTTTGGTTTTTGTGTCATCTTTCCACATAAGAGTTTTGTGTAATTCATTTGTTGATCCTTTTGGAGTGTAGGGATACTCTGCACCTTAGGGTTGAAGCACTGCTATGTGAAGCCAACAGTGAGTATAAGTGAATGGATCAGCTGTACAAATTCCATCTCAGTCCACTGTTCCTACTGGCCTTGTCCTTTGTTGGGTATTATAAGTGGTGGCAGCATAAGAGGAGTGCTTTTGAGGTACAATGGATGCGCTAGAATATTTGAGGAACATTTCCATCTGTTTCATGAGCAGTGTCATCTACAATTCAGTACCTTGCAGAAGTTCTCACAAGCCCAGGAAAGACGGTGGTTTTCCCGGTGAAGTGCAGTTTCTCAGGGAATGCTTGGGTTTGACTCACAGACTTGTAAAATTTCATTGTGCAGAAGAATAGTTCTGAAGTGTAGTCCAAGTATGAACCTCAAATGGAAAATTACCATGAAATTACCATTGATCAAATATACTAATAGTTATCAAGTCAACTTGCCAAATCCTGAACCTTAGAGAACAGAAGTGCTGTAGGCTTGTATGAGTAGCATGTATGGAGGTAGAATTTTATATGGAAGCTGCAGGAAAGGAAGCAATATATTTGAAAGGAGTTAGGGTCAGGTCAAACGTGGAATAGGAGTCAACAAAAGCTGACTAAGTTGGCAGATGAACAGGGAAGCAGTCTTTCAGTGTGTGCTGAAGCATTCAGATCCTGTTTAAGTGCACTTACTAATCTCATTAAAGTTCTGAAGGCTGCACATTGCTTGTATTTTAACACATGGCAGTTTGGTTCAGTGGAATGTGAGCTCCCAGTTAGATGCAGTTGAATTGCTCTACTGTTTATTTTTGCTTTCTCTGCTATCCTCCAGATCCCTTGTGCATAACAATGGAATACTCAGTTCCTTGTTACAGTATTTCTGCTCTTGTCTGTTCTGGATCTGGAAGCTGGGTGGCATGTCTCTCCATCACCTTGTACGTTCATGGACAGGGGTTAGTGCTGACTTACCAAATGTCTGAGTTTTTTATTTTGCTTTGAGGGATTACCTTCACGTTCCACCTTCCTCCCTCCCTTACCAGCCAAGCAGCTGATGCAACTCTGCAGACTTCCGACAGGCCACCTGAGCAGTTAAACAGGTTCATTTTGCATTCTGCAAATCCTGCCTCATGCCAGCATGCAGACAGGAAGGAAGGCAGCTTTTCAATGTGTTGCACTTTATCAGAGTAGACTTTAGACTTTCTGTTAAATGTCCACAAATGATAAGGAGAAAAAGAAAAAATAGAAAAGGAGCTGCCGTTTGGAAGGCAAAATCAATCCTAGGACTCTTCACAGAAGCATTAGAGGTAGGGTTGATAATCATGATTGTTCAGCTTATATAATTTTGTAACCTTTCAGTTTTCTTTTATAGCCTTAAGCATGATTTCTTTTAATGAATACTGATTTTATCAGATTAGTCAGCAACAGATGGGAAATTTTCAACCTAAATGGAAGCAGGACCATGGTCTTCAGTAGTTAATGCTTTGCAGCAGTTCAGGTGTTGCCACAGTTTGATCACTGGAGGACGACAAGTGAGTAATGTTTCTGATAAACTTGTGAATTTGGTACTTGAAGACCAATCCCTAAAATTTGTCCTGAGGAAGCGGGATGTGTACATTAAAGACAGGAAGATTCTAGATGTTGAATGTGTTCATTCTTGCTTTAGGAATGCAAAGTGTTTAATCCATTTCCTTGCATGTGTTTTGCTAGCCTGGGTTTTTTTGGGTTTAGGGCTTTTTTTGCAAGTAGGTAGCCATAAACTATATCTGGACATAATCTATTATTTTCTAACATACTAGTGCACACATACATACATAAAATCAGAATACACATCTGACTCTAAAAGAGATACATAAACCCCTGGGAGGATGTATAGAAGAGACTTGTTTGCCCCAAGATGCGCCTGCATTCTATAGTGGGTGCTGTGAGAATGGAACGTGAATGTGAGATGTGAATAGACCACAGACAGCGTACAGTAGATAAGGGGTTTCCTATGTGGATCACTTTTACTTTTTTTGCATTGGTGTATGGTGACCACTTCTGTTGATTCCTCTTTCTTATGGTGTCAGTATCGTGTGCAGCCTTAGAGGAAATTAACAACCTCCCTTGAAGATTTTTATTTCTTTTTTATTTCTTTATTATTTTATTCAATCAAATCAAGTGAATTCTACCAGCATTATCCTTAAGAGCATTTGCCTTTAAATATTTCTTAATAGGCACTAGGGAAAATTGGGATCAAAGCTACTATATTTAGAAATTCTACATAAAATTGTACAGAACATTGCTGACAGTATATCATGTACATCCAAACCAACAATTGCATCAAAACCAGCAATCAAATAAAGATAATTTTCCTTTCATGGTCAATACAAGTTGAGAATTATTGACTGTGTGTACCTTCTCTACCTGCTGACATTTGCCTGTATCGCTTTTATAATTGCAGATCATAGCCCATTGAAGTCTTTCAGTTTACCTGTAAAGGGAAAAAAAAAGATGTTTCCCAGTTTCTTTTAATGAATCTAATACAGTCTCTTTGTTGTACTGATACTTTTCATAACCAGCTGTATTTCTGAGTGTGCCTGCTGGTTGTTTTACTTTCTTTGCAACAAATGGTGATTGCCATTAAAGTGTCAAATATTTGACCTTTGCTAAATTCTCATTCCCATGATGTTCATTGTTCTTTCAAATGCCGTAGATACCAGAACTGTGGGTATCCACACCTATATCCAGAGTGCAAGGCTGTAAAGGTTTAAATTGTTCTGCTAGCTGAATATGTTACACTTATTTTTATATGTATATTTTAGCCCTAGACTTTAACTGTGGTGGCAAGCAAATAAATGTATAAGGAAACGGGTGGTATTTGGACCCACTCTACTTCTCTCTGACTCTTTGAGAGGAGAAGATTGACAGTGGCAAGACGTAGAAAAGCAGAAGTGAACAGCTGTGAACATTACCATTCTTAGTCATCTGAGCTCAGTTGTGCGAGTGCCTTCAAACAAACAAGAAAAGAATAGCTGCATATGAACCGTGTGAGTCAAAGTATAGTGACAGCCTGAGCAGAACTTGAAGGGGTGAAAACCTTCCTATTTTGTTAGTTTTGAAGAGATGACATGATATCTGTGTGTTTAATTAAAAATCTTTACCACCATGCTAGGCAATGATAAAGAAGTGGACCCCTGAGCTGCCATCAGAATAATTGCTTCAAGAATGCTCCTTCTCCAGGAGCTGTTTGAAATAGCACACACAGATGTACTTGTCCTTGGCTGGCAAGGCTGTGAATGGATTTTGTTGCACTAACTTTAAAGCATTATCTTGCATGTATAGGTCAGGGAGCCATTTCATAGCCATTCTGGCTGGGTGAAGAAGTGCTGTTGCGATGGCCTTCCGTGTGGGATTTGGTAGGAAGAGATCGGTTGTTTTGACCATTTTTTAAAGTTGGTGAATTGAGTAACTTTTCTTCCAGATACAGGTTATGTCAAAGACTACTGAGCCTCCAGAGAAGCTGTATAAAACAATAAAATTAAGTGATATTACAGCAGGTATTAAGAAAACAAAGTATAACAGCTTGTGCTTCTTACATTGATTTCTTGATTTAAAACGATGTCATATACCCTTTCCCTAAAAATAAATGATTTTTCAATTTGCCTGAGATTTATTTAATGTTCACTTTCTTTTGTAATGTTTTCAGTCTTAGAATTACCTTGCATGCTTGACAATATGATATATTTTGTGGTAGACCAGCTGAAGCCAAAAGAAAAAGTTCAGAAGGTTATGATATGGTTAAAAACGAGAAGTGAAAACAAACATGTCTTAAGTGCCTGCCTATCTCTGTTTCCGCCTATTTACTTTAAGAACTGGTAATCATCCCACTGTATGGCCTTAGGTGGTGGTGTGTTTGTGCAGCTAAGGGCGTGTATTTTCTTTGTTAAACACGCTTTAGAGATTACTCTTCAAATTATGTGGGTGCCATATTTGATTTTATCTGCTATTTGAGTCGTGCCACATTTCAGCTGTAGGTTATGTTTTTGTAATTTCTCAGACTTGCCTTTTCCTTTCAGTTCTCTGCGTGTCAAGTTGTAGTTAGCAAGATGTGGTCTTGGTGTGTGGTACAATGTTTTTACCAGAAAAAAAAAATTATTAGAAAAAATTTATTAGTTATAGGAAAAATTATTCTAGGCTTTAGCATGTATGATTCTTATTGTGAAGCAGCTTGTAAGTCTGCTTGAAACTGTCACTTGGGAAACCTTGCTTGGTATTGCTACCTCTTATCTATCTATCTATATGTGTATCTGGATATAGATAGATATATGAGTTAGTGTATATATGTAGATGTGTGTGTGCCTGTGTTTGTATATATGTGCAGTCTTTCAAATTGTGTCCCTTCATTCACCTGTTCATGATATCCAAGTAGTTAACAACAGCTTCTCTTTTTTAAAGATTACTGTGAGTTGGGAGATCTTCCACCCAGATCCCCATTGGAACCAGTGTGTGAAGATGGCCCCTTTGGGCCAGTGAAAGAAGAAAGGAAACGGACACCCCATGAGCTTCGTGAGCTGTGGAGGAAAGCCATTATTCAGCAGATACTGCTCCTCAGAATGGAGAAAGAAAACCAGAAGTTACAAGGTTGGTGAAGTTCTTGAGTACTACACCCTACTGCAATACAAGTTCACCTTTTGGTTTTCTCTGTGGCCTTGGCAGTGGACTGCACCAAGCCTTAATGAAACGTTTTAGGAACATACAGGTAAATCAGATTAGCGACATCTCCCTCAGCACTCATTAGTGTAGGTGACAATGGATGATAATTTTTTTATTACTTCACCTTATTATTTGTTTACTTGATCTGAAGTGACACTCTTAGGTTTACCATGGCTGAGGTTTATTAGGCTTGTGTCTAGAAGCTCTCACAAGGAATTCAGCATGATCAGTATCATGAACTGAATTCTTTTCTACATTCACATCCACAGGTCCTTGTCTAAGTATTGGTCATTGCAACATTGTGTTTAGCCAGTCTTGAGGCTCAAAGGAAGTTCTTAAAGAGGTGGTTGTGGACTTGGAACTATGGATGCCTGCAGTAGTAGCCTCACTGTGCAGGCAAGGTTTCTGTAGAGAAGTAATGACTTAGATCAGTCAAAGGGTGATGAGAAGGGACTCGAGAAACTGTAATTTGCAATTGTTCTTAACCACAATTTTTCTGTGAATGACTGAGCTTCAACAAATCCATTTTGGTGGCAATTTTTACACATAAAGAACAGCTGCGTGCAGAATCACAAGTGATTGCCTTTGAGAGCTGCTCCTTTGAAGATATGAATGATGAGGACAGAAATGTTTATCTGGGTGATTTTAGGTGTCCAGGAAGGGAGTAGGCACCTGAACCCTCAAAAGGGGAGGTACCTGGCATGAAAAAGGCAATTCTTCTTTTTCTTGTGTAAACTTGAGGAAGGATTGTCTTCCAAGAAGTGTGTAGAGAGAGGGCCCAGCTGTGTGAAAAGGTCAGTACACCAAACTTGAAATCCTTCTTTAAACTCAGGCCAAGACACGTGGCTGGAAAGACAAAACACCTCTTGAACATTGGACATGGCCTGCCAAAGCACTAGCCCACCTGTAGGCTGTTTGCACCCGGCAGTATAGCTCTCCTATTTCAACCCTATCTGAAGAACACCTGACACCCGAGTTTCCTAAGAACTCCACAGGTGACAAGCATGTTCCCAGCTAATCCAGTAAAATAAAATATGGCAATGGATACCAAATATACGGAGTCCTTGGCCAGAGGCTGAGACCATCTGGAGAAGAGGTACTGAGAGAAATTATTTATACAATCTCTTCAAGCTTAGAACAGTGCTGTTGTAAATGAGCTTCTGTAACTTTTTAATGGCATTTAGAAATAAATTTTCTCTGTTTTGTGTATTTATACTCCTGATATTTTTAAAATTTCTCTTGTATTCAAATTATCTGAATCTACAGCCTGCAGTCAAATTTTTGGCAAGTGCAGGTCATTAATATCCATACACATTTTAGCAAGTTTAACTAGGTGCTCCAATTTTGTCTGCCCAAAAGAAAAAATAGCAAAACCATCACAGATACATTAAGATGAGCATGTCTAAAAAGCCAGTTAGTGAATGAATGAGGTGGGTGTTGGCAGAACTGAAGGCCCAGCTGTGCTGTATGCCCTGAAGGGTGAGGAAGTTGTCCTAGGTAGCTGCTGCATGAAGAGCTCAGATGGTGAGACAATACTTGAAAACAACAGATGACTGTGCTGCAGTGAGCACAGCATCTTTACTAGTTGTGCTTATGTGTGATATTGGGAATTGGGTAGTGTCAGTATCTAAATAAGCTTGTTGATAAAGGCATATTCTCACCACAGTCCTCACATGTCACGTTTTTGCACGTAGCATATGAAGACTGAATATAAAGCAGAAAAGTCTGAAAAGCTGCCAAGCACCAGAAAACATTTGTTTGCAGAAGATGAAACATTAAAAGATTTCTCTGAGTTCATTTTCGTATCGGCTGAAATTTAAATACCCTTTTTTTTTAGTTATATTCATACAATACCATCTGTGTTTTGCGGTTTTTTAATATTCTGATTTATAAATGTGTTGGTTTTGACCTGACAAAAATGTGAAGAAGTTGAAAAATAGTTTAGATAGACTGAATCACTTTCAGTGTGGACAGGCAGCTATAATGGTATTTCATGGATCTGTAGTTAATCACTGAATTAAAAATTAAATACTCTGAGATCTGAATCTTGCAAACATTTAGGTGATCTCATGACTCACATTAATAACCTCATTGAATAAAGTCATTCACATATGAAAGCAACTACAGGATGAGGAGGCATACTTCCCAGATATAAACAGTTCTTTTCTTTCTCAGTATTTAAAATCTAGAAGCTTGTGTGGTCAGTGGGAGTACAGGACAAGATAACCCTTTTTGACTTCAGAATTCAATAATCTAAAGAACCTTAATTGCAGATACAGCTCTCAGAACAAGTTGAGTTTAGTGTCTTGACAGTGTCATTATGCAGTGTAAATTTCAGGCAATCTTTAACTGTTTAGTAAATTTATATAAAGGAGTTGAAAATACAAATAATAGAGAGTTAAATTATCAAAACATAATATAATAACATTTTAACATAGATTTTCTCTAGACTGAAATGGATAGGAGTGATTCTGTGAGTTCATACTGTGAAATCCTCAGAAGTAGCAGCAGGCTTATGATATATGGCAGAATGTCCTCAAAATGAGAGTATCTTGTTACCATTACAGTAATGCATCATCACAACAAAGGAGTACTGTAAATACATTGTGGCAAATTAATTAAAAAACATGATCACTTCATGATACACTATTTCATAAACATAGTTTCAAATTGTGTTATTTGTAGGAGAATTACTTTTTAATTTTTGTTTAATACTGTAGAACCTTTCCAGACTTCTACATATTTTGAACTTTTGCTCTGCTCATTTTTTGCAAGTAGAGAGCTGCTCTTGTCCTGGAACTAGGTGCATTGAGTACTCAGCCACATTACAGCCTAGTTAAAAAATTGAAACCTATTTTGTTAATTTCTCCATAAATTTCCCACTGTTTATGTCTCTCCTTAGTGCTCTCTTTTTAGCTTAGTCTTGGATTCCTTATAGCATTTTCTTTCATAATTTCATCCTTTTAGGAATAAATGACTGACATATTTGTATCTCATCTGAACTACACCTCTTTTTATTCTCTTCTATTTTTTCAGTCTTGTTACCTGCACAAATCCATCCACTGGCACAAAACATGCTTTATTATTTAGTTTACATGATTACCATTAATAAATCCTGTTTTCCAGGCATATTATAATACTAAAATGCCCCACAGAAAAAAAAAACTTAAAAGCTTTGCCAAGACTCCCTTTGAAATTCTCACTCCACTTCTAAACTTTGGAATTACAGTCAGCTACAGAATCATTTTCATTTCTGCCATGGTTTTTTGATGCTTTCCCAGCTATTGCTTAATTTTTTTAAATCCCTTCTAGATAACACATGAAGATACAGTGCAATATTCTCATATATTGTAATGTGGGAAAACCACCAGTACAACAGTGAATCTCTGCTCCAGGAGCTGTGATGATCTAAACTGTCATATTTAAGACTGAGTTATGCATTGACCTTTGTTCCAATTTATTCACTGGGGACTTCAGGAGAGTCGCACGTATATATAGTGCTTATAGCCCTATTTGTGTTCAGGGCTCTGTAATTTCTATACTTGAACTTTCCTTTTTATGTAATCTGTAAATCTGTGAATGATCACCTTCAAAGTAATTTTTTTGCTTTGTCATTACTATTATGGAGCTGTATGCATAACAAATAGATGACTAAATTGGGTTTGTGTTTATATTTGCTGAAGGTCTTCTGCACAGAAGCGCTGGGAAAATGAAAATTCCTGTTATGAGAATCTTATGTTTATTTCATTGGTCATCATCTCTCGTGTTTCTTCGTATTTAGGAGTTGATTAGCAGTAGGGAATTTAATTTAACTGGCCGAACATAATTAATATTGCATGTAATATCTTTAAAAAACCAAAGAAACCAATCCAACCCCACAATCACGAATGTTTAAATATGTAATGTTTCAGGTGGATTGCATGATGAAGTTGTAAGTTAAATTAATCCATTTTACAAATAGTAAACAATATTAACTGCTACATTCATTATATTCCTTTTTAGCATCTGAAAACAATTTGCAGAACAGACGTCTGAAACTTGACTACGAAGAAATCACACCATGCTTAAAAGATGTAACTTTGATTTGGGAAAAAATGTTGAGTACACCTGGAAGGTCAAAGATTAAATTTGATGTGGAAAAAATACACTCTGCTGTTGGGCAAGGTAAACAAGTTGTAAAAAACAAGTGGTAAGAAAGTTTGATTTTTTGAGTTGTTGAAATGCATGTAAATAATATCAGAAAAGGAATAGTGCGGCCACTTAGCCACTCCTTATAACCAGATTCTCTCTAGTGCTGTTTCTCAGGCTGCTGACTAAACAAGTAACAACTTTTGGTACCATCATGGTCATGCAAATGCAAGTACCAGTCCCTTTCGGTGGTAGCTGCAGTTGTATACTGGAGCTATAGCATACATTTTTGAATAATATCTGCCCTTACAGGACAGTTGTACAATACCTCCGTGTATTACAATAGTTGCAATCTAATTTTATAAATTAAAAGTTACAATTAAAGAAAAAAAGCCTGGATAACACCAATAAATGACTGTATGAATAACTGAAGAAGCCCTGCACTGTTTTCTGGAAATTCTCTGTTCCAGCCTGGGTACTGTGTCTGTACACAAACAGTAGACATGGGTATCTCTGCAGAACTGCCTTTTCTCTGAGTTCAAGAACACTTTGTCCCTGCAAACACCACTTACAGTCTTCCTCACAACTGCAGGGCTGAGCAACCACCCCTATCTCCACTACACCAAAAGTAAGGATGTTTATTAAATGTTCTAAGAAATTGGGCTGTTACTCAATGTTACATTTGCCATGGTTGGAATCAAAGGCCTTAGGCTGAGCGCTGTATGGAGCTGATGGTGAAGATGGCTACTCCAAGGAGATTTTTATAGTTCTATACAAAGCTTTTCAACATGTAAAGAAAGTGTCAAGATTTAACCACTGTCAGAAGTTCAATATTTTAAATATTGCACCAGACTGTGCAATTATACAAGCAAGTTAAACCAAATTGCCCATTTAAAATGACTGGATAAGTCTAGATTTCTAACACTATCAAATCCTAATGTGTTTCGTTATCTTTCCTTGTAAGTTGTATGCTTGAGCAAGTCTTGATTTCTCCTGTTGTTATTGTCCTCCATATGTTACATGTATACCAAAAGAAAAAGAACAGTCCTAAAAGCTTCAAGCCGTAAGTTACTTCAAACTGTAATATCTGGTTCCAGTGCATTATGGATTAGACAGAATACTTTCCCAAGTGAGAGTGCATTGATTTCTTGTGGAGATGATTTAATAGTGAGTGAGAGTCTTGTGCTGAATTAATTATACTCTCAGAGCTTTACATACAGTTTAAAAATGAAGGCTATCATTACTTATGTGAAATAGTTAAGTAGCATCTCCTTTTTAAAGAGAAGTAGATTCAAGCTTTAAAACATTTTTATGTGTACCAGTCATTAAGCAAGCTGATGGCAAAACTAGAAACACAATACTTGCCAGCTGATTATCTGCCTCGTGTTGTAGTCTCTATATCACATCTCATTTGTACCTATTTATATTTTTGGCACATGTGCATCCCACCTTCCTAAAACATAACAACAGAGTCCATGCTATATTAGTGAAAACTGTCAATTAGTTCTATTGCAGTGCTTTATTGTGTATGTTACATGGAAAAATGGGAGATAAACATATAACTTTTCAGAGACAAGTATTGCAATTCTTGATGCCTGTTCTAGTGCTTCTCAGACTGGATGCAAGCATTAACCTTAGGCAGCTCATGGTGTTTCTTTCTGCTTTAAATCTCTCCTGTTATGGTGCTGATGTCTTTTATTGGTTGAGGAAGTAAAAGCATTGTAGTTTAATCTACTTCTATGGTCCACTGGAGGTAGGAATAGGGATCTGCCTGCCTGTGTAGCAGATAGGGATCTTCAGTTCCTCAGT
This sequence comes from Lycocorax pyrrhopterus obiensis, assembly GCA_014706295.1. Taxonomy (NCBI): domain Eukaryota; kingdom Metazoa; phylum Chordata; class Aves; order Passeriformes; family Paradisaeidae; genus Lycocorax; species Lycocorax pyrrhopterus. Next base: position 22,820,399 of record JACSVZ010000006.1, read on the forward strand.
CCTGTTAGCTCAACTACAGCAGAACCCTCAGTAGGAGTACAAATTTCTGGTTTAATTGCTTTCTCTACTCAGGAGTGCCACGTCACCACCGTGGGGAGATATGGAAGTTTCTAGCAGAGCAATACCATCTGAAACATCAGTTTCCAAGTAAACAACAACCAAAAGACACACCTTATAAAGAACTCCTAAAGCAACTAACTTCCCAACAGCATGCAATTCTTATTGACCTAGGTAAGTACAGTAGTGGTCTGAAATTAAAACAAGGGGTTTATGATCTCTGTAAGATGCTTAAAGAAGGTAACACACAAAAAACCTTTCACTGTTTAATAATAGGTTGTTGGTAACAACTGCTTTTAATCTGGTGTGAGAAATCAGGAGCTGATGTTTTTCCAAGAGGATCACAGCTCTTGTGTGTGGGATAATCCCACACTGAACTCAGTATTCATTATGCTGTTCCCTAATAAAGGCAAAAAAATCAATGTCTTCCAGAGCACAGCACTGGCAGTTTGGTTCTGAGGAGCTGTGTGGGGCAATTTAAGAAGTCCATTATCACTACATTTGATTAAATGAATTTGCAATGAAAAACTCCATCAAAGGAAATTATGCACTGCAAGTAACCAAATGTCATGTGAAAGAATGATAAAAATTTATGGGAAAAGTTGTACTTGGTCTGATCTGAATGACTAATACCCATTGCATTATTTTCTCTTATATCTTTTCTGTAAAGCAGTAGTACAGAATTATCCCATCATAATTCTGCTCTTTATAACTACTCAAAGAGTATTTAAGCATTTTTCACTGCAAATGAATCTACCCCCTTTCTTGCCTGATGAGGAAGGATTACCTATACCCAGGGCTGTCTGGGAGCACCCATTTATTATTTTATTAAAGACTCAACGTGCTGACTGTCTTCAGTGGGTACTAAACTGTGAGAAGATTTGTCGAGTTTAGATGGTGACCTAAGCTTTAGATGATAAAGAGGGTATTTTCTCTGTTTTTGCAACACTTAGTAAAGTGGGTCAAAATACCAAAGCAGTGCATAGAAAATACATAGGAATGAGAAGGAACAGGTGTGTTTCTGCAGAAAGTGGCGCGACCGGAGGTGGGAAAGGGTGGCGGTGGGTGGCACCTTCACTTTCCCCTACTTGGCAGACCTGCCTGCTTTCAGCTTGGCACTGGGAAAGTAACAGGCCAAGGAGCCTTAATGCCAGCTGGGAATAGGCAGTGGCAATGTGTGCAAATTGTCTCCCTTCAGACTTTTCACACCAGATCTAGGAATTCCCCTGGACTGAGCAGTGCCGGACAACAATCTTTTGTGTTTGAGAGAGACATTTACATGCAGCCAGAGATCATTTGCTAGCAAATACCTGTTGGTCTAGCATAGCTGGTATTGGTAGCCCTGGCAGTGAATGGTGGGACACTGAAGTGGTTCAGTAAGAGGTGAACAGTTTTGTGCTGGGTCAATTAATTGAACACCTTCAGCAGAGGGATGGTGCTGGGATGACTCCTGGACAGTAGGGAGCACAATCTGTCTGAGCTTGGTTGTCTCACGTAGCAGACTGGGGCTTACTTAGCCATGTGCTCTTCTTGTAGAAACAAATGACTGCATGTGTTGGCAAATCGGTAACTTTGTGGTGGTTTTCATTGCAAGGTGTTGTTTTTGCCAGGGTGCTCCTTGCCAGCCCATTAGCTGAGGGAGGGATTGGGCCCTGTCATAACCGTAAGATGAATTAGGAAGCTGAAGACTTCCTGGTGATTCACATTGAAATAGAGCTGTGCTGCATGGTAACAGCATAACTGGGTAGGCAGCTAGAAGGAATTTGTATGTTCTGCCTTGTGTTCCTTCAGGCTATCAGAAGCCTTTTCTCTTAAATCTTTAAGAATCCTTCTGAAAGCATGCACTTATACCTTGAAAGAAAAAAACTATGTTCTCGCAACATGTGGTTGTAATACTTAAAAACCTTTCCCAAATTAGGCTAAATAGGTCTTGTTGACACAGTATGAGCCAAAGCTGTAATAGCATTGCTTGCACTTAGTTGAATTGATGCATCCTCAGATGTAAATAGTGCTTCCTGAGAATGAGGCTAGCAGTGTGCATGTGGATGCAGAGCTAAGGTATAGCAGCTGCTTTGCTGGCCCAGTTTACATGTCACAGTGCTATCAGTGTATCCATCACTGGGTGTTTGCCGAACACAGTAGAAAATTATGTTTTGTTTTATTACATTTAAAAAAATAAAGTAGTAGGTACTTACTCTCACATTCTGGGGCTCTAGAGGTATCACAGTTCATTTAGAGTCTCTTTGCAGCAGGGCCAGAGGCCTTTGCTCCAAAATAAAGGCTAAAATTCTTCGTTAACTCAGAGCACCCAGAAGCACATCAGCTTGTGAGTTCAGCAGTTCTTCTCCTCCTCCATTTACTGGTTTTTAGAACTTCTTTGCATTTTTATTCTTGCTGAGTTTGTAACTCTTTTTCATGACTTACATGAAATGAGCTTTGCTGCCTGAGTGAGGCAGTGCAGGTCTGCCTTTAGACTGTGCTGTAGTAACTTGTCCTTCAAGCAAAGGAATACAAGCTCCTTCTCATTTGAAAGCTAGAAATACTTCTTCTGTAACATTCAACTCTGACACCCTGGCCAGGGAGACCTACTCAGGACTGAATGCCATGTCCCATGTGACCGGCTAGAGCAGCTACCAGATGGCAGAAGGACTCTGCCCCGGGCTTTGTCTTGAAACAGGAGTTCTGATATTATCTGGCAGCACAGCAGCATTCCAGGAGCTAAAGGGTGGGGTGGTATTTAACAAGCAGGCAACCAGAAAACAAGCTCCACTTAATACTAGAACAAAAGAGGTATTGAAATTTCAAAATACTTCTGTTGAGGTATTTCAAAGAGGAAGTTTGATAGGGGGACGGTTTTTTCCTAAAAGTGAAAAATTTGCCTTTGGAAGATTTTTTTAAAAAATCTGTAAAGGTTAAAGGTTAAGTCTTTAATGTCTTTATTCACAGAATCAGAGTGGTTGAGATTGGAAAGGAGCTCTTGAGAACATCTAGGTCCAAATACCCCTTGCTCAAAGCAAGATCTGCCCAGGCTGCCTAGGATCATGTTTGCTCAGATTTTGAGTATGTCCATAGCTGGAGACTTCACAACCTCTTTGGGCAGCCTGTGCCAGTGTCTATCCACCCTTGCAATTAAAAAAGATGGAATTTACTGTTTTTCAATTTGTGCCCATTGCCTCTTGTTCTGTTAGTGAGCACTACTGGGAAAAGCCTGGTTCCTTCTTCTCCATTCCCTTCCACTGGATATTTGTGCACACTGGTAACATCCCCCTGAGCCTTTCCTTCTCCAGGCTGAAGAGCCCCAGTTCTCTCAACCTCTCTTCATAGAAGGGATGCTCCAGTCCCTCCACTATCCTAGTGGCCCTTTGCTGGACTCTCTCCAGTATGGGCATATCGCTTTTGTAGTGGGAACAGAGAACGGGACACAGCGCTCCAGATGTGGCCTCACCAGTGCCGAGTAAAGGGGAAGGATCACCTGCCTCCAACTGCTGGCAGCACTCCTAATGCAGCCCAGGATACCATCACCCTTCTTTGCTGCAAGGGCAAATTGCTGGCCCATGCTCGACCTGCTGACCACCAGGACCCTCGAGTCCTTTTCTGCAAAGCTGCTTTCCAGATAGGTGGCAAATGCTGGTGCATGGGGTTGTTCCCCCCAGGTGCCGGATCTTTGCGGTTAACTCTGTTGAACTTTATAAAAAGTTCCTGGCAGCTTATTTGGCCCACCTGTTGAAGTCCCTCTGAATGGTAGCAAGTGTATCTCTCACTCCTCCCAGTTTTATATCATCTTCAAACTTGCTGAGGATGTGCTCTGCCCCATTGCCCAGGTCATTAGTGACCCTCTCTATAAGGGATCAGCTGGAACAAAGGCTCCAGGCACCCTGTCATCAAGGGCAACTGACAAGGGTTGGTTAGCATCAGCCTTACTAGCACCAGCCTCACCAGCCAGCAGCAGTACCCTCACATTTGCAGGAGTCTCCTGCTGGTCCTGGACAAAGTCTCCATATGCTCCTAGCTCAAGGAAACAAAGCCCAGAAATGGCTGCACAGAGGGCTGTGTCTGTTGGCTCCCTCCATTAGCTGTGCTCTCACATAATATGTATATAGCATATATCATAGCTTATATATAGCTGCACAATTCTTGGTATGGTACAGGCTGCAGGGGAAAAAAAAAAGGCAAATTTGAGTTTTTACTCACTGAGTAAATATTGTGGGTCAAACTGATTGTGTAAGTTACCTGGTTGGATTGGTTTGTTTTTAGGACACCAAGTGCTGTATGAAAGTTTACAGATAAGCCAGTCTGGGGTGGAAGCCATCATCTTGTTCTAGAACTGAAGGACTAGAAATGGCTCAGTTGTGCTCTTACAACTCTACAATTAGTATCGTTTACCTTAGGCTGGGATTTATAGAGACATGAGGAATAGAGACAAAGCCCATTGATAGCAAGAGAAAATTTTGCTCTGACATCTGAGTCCCACTCTCCAAGCACTTGTCATTTGTGTTGGTGTTCATGGGCAGAACAACCAATCCCATGAAAAGGGGGATTTTTCTGTCATGTTGGTGAAATGGATCAGCACATGCAAAAGTCTGAGCTTCATGGTGCAGGAAAGGAGGAAGGACCCATAAGACTGCGAGGGACCAAGGCAAGGAGGGATGTAACAAGAGACACATTTACATGAAAAAGGCAAAAAGAAAAAAGTAAAGGGAAGGGGCCTCAACCCAAGTAGATCAGATGTTTTAAGTCTGTGCCTGGACCGTAATAGTTGTTTGAAAGCTAACACTTTTTAATCAAGAAAGAACTGGGTGACTCATCAAGCCACTGAATCAAGCCATCAGTTTATTAAATAAATAATAAGAACCAGGTATTCAGCTGTTCCAAACAACAGGTCTTCCCCACCCCCTGACAGTTTCTAAATTAACTTTGCAATGACTGTAACAACACAGTGGTAGAGTATAAGAGTCACTTGCTTTGTATCGTTAACTTTCTTATGGTCTTCCTGTGGGTTGGCTCAAAATCTACTTCTCAAAAGAATCTACATTCTTGAAAGACTGTTTAATTTGACAATGTGACATGGTTTTGGGAGTGGTTTATTTTTTAGTTTAGGTCACTAACTTCAGCTATTTTCACAGGGCGCACATTTCCAACACATCCGTACTTCTCAGCACAGCTGGGAGCTGGGCAGCTGTCACTCTACAATATTTTGAAGGCCTATTCACTTCTGGACCAGGAAGTAGGATATTGCCAGGGCCTTAGTTTTGTAGCAGGAGTTTTACTACTTCATATGAGTGAAGAAGATGCTTTTGAAATGCTGAAGTTTCTTATGTTTGACATGGGCCTGAGAAAACAATATCGTCCTGACATGACAATTTTACAGGTATGATTTCATTTTTTTTAAGTAAAGGATGCTGCTGCTAAATAATAATAATACAATACAGCTAGCATTGTCAAAACCTGAACTTAAATTGAGTTCTCAAAAATAGGGAAGGATAATCTAGGAAAAGAATACATCATCTTATATGCACAATTTTCAAATCAAAATACTTCTGGGGAAACTACGGAAACCATAAATCAGAAGACTTCTGTTGTGTTCAAATGAGGTTCAAATCCTGCAAATGACCCTGTTGTAGGCTCACAGGTGACCCATCCTGTGTCTTTTGGGTGGCTTCCGAGTATTTCTTGTTCTCACACAATTTTATCCAAACATCAATTGACAAATATCTTTCTCTGTTTCTGATAAGTATGAAGCACGCACTTTGCTGTTATGAATGTCAAAACATGTTGATCTTTAGTCTCTTGTTCTTATTCCATGCAGATCCAGATGTACCAATTGTCTCGACTTCTTCATGACTACCATCGAGATCTCTATAACCACCTAGAGGAACATGAGATTGGCCCCAGCCTCTATGCTGCTCCCTGGTTTCTCACCATGTTTGCCTCCCAGTTTCCCCTTGGATTTGTATCCAGAGTGTTTGGTAATTCTTCATAAAACTTCTCTCTGTTCTTTCTGAAGTCTTATATTTGGAATCTTGTTATTAGGAACAGCATTACTATCCAATCTGTTTCAGACACTCAGGAGAAATATTTTGCTTACTGTGAACAGAAGAAAAACAGCAGAGGTCATCCTATGGAGTGTGCAGTATTTCAGTAAAACTGGAAGAGAGAGGAGAAAAGTAAATGACAGTCCCTAATGTCTTTTCGTCCTTATTGTTACCCCACCTTGTAACCACTTTTAGAGAGGATGTAAAATTTGATGCTGTGAAGGCAGGCATTGTGTTATAACAATGACACTTCAACACCAACGATGAGTTATTTTCAAGATGAAAAGAGATGTAACAAAGGCATCATCTGAGAAATATATCCATTTACTCCATTATCGTCATTTCCAGCACTCATTACCATCATTTCTAGCAGCGTCAGCAGAAAATTAGCTTGAGGGTTATGTTTTAAAACACACACAGAGATGGCCCTTGCAGTGTAATCATGGATTTACTCTGCAGAAATATAGAAGACGTTTAAACTAGTGTTTCTTATCCTGACAATTTTAGTTCCAAAAATATTTGGAATCATCTGGGGTTTAGTTTCTAAAGTCACTTCTGTTGCCCATTTTTAGAATCTACAGAAGCATTCTTTTTAAATTAAATTCCAATTAAGAATTTACCTTGATGCTATCTTCTGGATGTATATTTCATGGATTGTTTGGTGTTTGAGAAGATGCTTTGTTTCCTTTACAGTTGTTTGTTTTTCAACTTCATTATGTGGTACTGGATTATCCATAATGAGCACGGTGTATTGGAGCTTTCTCCCCAGTTCTTCTCTTCTAATGAGAAGCCAGTTTCATTTTCCTTAGTCAGTCTCATTTAAGAGATGCAATGAAGAATTTATTTATTAGCCCATTAATATTGACACTTTCCTGACTTAAAAACAATATGGTCCTGTCAACCACAAATAGGAATATAGAGCTCAAGAAGAACCAACAAGAATCCTGGATGGTTTCTATTTAAGGGCATGCTAAAAGTAATGTTAGAAAAATTCACAGTGAAAAGGGTGGTGTGTAGAGTAAAACCGTATGTCCCATGATTAGCATCCAAACTCCAGGGAAAACAGCATGCTTTTTTCCTGGAAGAGTTCAAAGCAGGTTAATTTACATCAACAAATATGTAGCTGACAGTAATAATCTGTAAGAATCAGGTGAAGTGCTGTATGCAAGTGTCATATACTGAGTTTATAATCAGTTCATCTTTTTTTTATTCTTAATCTTTCATAGTATTGTACATGGTAAGAAGAGTCTTTGAATGGGACAATTGACTGCAGTGAGGTTATAAAAGTGCCTTGTGTATCCAGTATGTTTGGATTTCTGCCTTAATACACAGATTAGTACTGTATCTGTCATTGGAGGATTGTAGGGCTTTAGAAAACAAAGACTTCGCATTAGAATAGAAGGCACAGATACGTGGTCTTCACATGTCTGATTTTATGTCAAGAAGAGAAAAGCATGTGTGACAGAAACTGTTGCCTCTTAAAAACCTCTGATGTGTTTTAGAGAGAGAGTTCAACGTGTCCAACACTTGCAGTTTTTAATGTTTCAAAGTATTTAGTAATTTCCTTAAAACAGTATTTACTGGAGCTATGTAGGATGAGAACACTGGACATTCTCTTACATTAGAAAGTAAAATCTCATCCTCACCCATACTAAAGTCTCTGAAACACAACTTCTAACAAAAAAGATTTGAGCTGTCACTCTGCCAGCAGCTGTCATTAGCAGCATGGCAAGTTAGGATCCAGTTATTTTTGACCTATGTCTTCACACACTTTTGCAGAACATACGTATATAGATTTTCATTGCTCACTTATAAGAACCCTTGGGAGGAAAGAATGTTGATGCTGAAGTAAGTGATTTATAGGTTAGTAACCGTCTGAGCTTGCACTGCCATTTTCTAACGTTATCTCTCAACCCTTGGTGTTTGAAACTAGCCCGCTCCTATTTAATTATACAATTGTTACAGACCATTCCTTTGGATTTCCATAGAGTGTGCTTTTTGCAGGCATCTAACAGGCAATATGTAAAAGAAGTGGGTTAGACTGTTTTATGAATCACATAGCAAAACTCCTTTTAAGTTTTCATTTATCTGTCCAAACGTTCAACACTTCTCCTGAGCAGGAACTGATGAAAGTACAGTGTTAAGAAAGATGTGTTCTTTAGTACCCCCGCTTACTTATTAATAGAGGAGAATTGATGGAATAGTGTTTATTTTGTTTCAAGATTGTAGATAAAATTTAATTTTTTTTTAATCCTATAGGCTGCCAGTCATGCTGACATTAATTTGGGTATCTTCACTGTATTGTTGTTGGCTGGGATCCCACTTAACATGAAGCATGGGGAGTGGATAACAAACAGGTCTTTGTTAAGTACTTGCTGTTTTAAATGAGAGAGGGATTTCAGCCATGTTTTACCAGCTCAGTCATACAGACATTCATTAACAACTTTTAGGTCACCTTGAGTTAACCTGCATGTCATTATGGGGCAGGTGCTGAATCATAAAAACCCATTCTTTTTAGCTCTACTTTTTTCACTTTGTGTTTCCTAGCTGATCTTCAGTATTTCCTGTCCTAATATAGAGCTTTCCCTATGAATCATTTTCCCATAGTTTTGAGTTTCAATAGAGAATTGAGGCAGATGCCTGCTCTGTTACCACTTTTTAATCATTTGTGCCATTGGAGTTCATGTTCAGCTCAATACAGAGCTGAAAAATGTTACACCCCTTTTGGAACAAATGGTGACAGTGTGAGATTTATGGTTAGTTTTTACTTGTGCTTTTCTTTCCTGGAGAGAGTGAAATGAGTTATGGCTTCAACATTGCAAGCTAAAGAGTGCAAGAGGGGAATTTCATTATGATACAAATTTGGAAATAGAGTTTGGTTTTACTAAGAAAGGCTGTTAGCAACTGTTTTCATAGGTTCTTCACTTTATCAGAGATACCTGTAGTTTTCCTAGTAGTTGTTTTCCTTACAGCATGGTGGGGTTTTTCTGTATCTTTTCTTTACTCTTCCTTTTTTTTTTTTCTTTTTTTTTTAGTATCAAGACATACTTTTTATTTTGATGTCACTGTGCTACTTTGTATGTGATTGATTTTTTTTGTGGCTGCATTCGCAATCCAAAGCAGGGAAAGAACAAGAGAGAAGCCCTTTTAAAGTAAATTTATATTTAGGAAATATGATAAAACCCCACAGTATCTTCTGTTCCTTTTTCACCTCCATCAGTATTGTTTCATTTGATAGATGTTTCTGTCTGTAGCAACGCGAGTCTCCCAACGAAACCAGGAGCAGATTCTGAGTTTCAGTAGAAGAAAAGTCAGGTGCAGGGCAATGCTGTTTATACAGATTGAGTTTCATGTCTGATGCCTTTATTGCAGACTTATATTTCTTTATAAATACATAGACACTTTGTAAAGGAAAAGAAAGAAAGGCCATTACATTGAAAGGTCACTATATACTGTGGTTTCAGTGTGCTTGACATGCCAGGTGCTGTCATTGCAGGGCCACCTGCAATATTTACACTTAAGCCATGTGACTAAGATTTCAGGGCACTTATTAATATAGTTATTAGCATATTAACAGAAGTGGTTGAGACACATACTAAAAATAAACACATGCACCTGAAACTTGAGGCTACTGGAAAGTGTGCATTTAGCCTCATGTGCTCAATGTTGTATTGTGGTTTTGTGGCTTTCTCCACCAGATGAGACAAGAACAGAATTTCAGATCTTCAGTTGTGTCTTCAGGTGTAGGTTTTTTCCCTGTAGTATTATTATTTTTATAGGGCATTGGGGTTAGATTTCTATTCAAATTTATATTCCTATGAACATCAAAACACTAAACTATTACATGCTCAAAAAGTGGCAACACTGATAAACTTGACCACTTAGTTCATTGTAGACTTAGCTTAAACTTGGATTGCTTTTTTTTTGTGAAAACTCACTAAACAAATTAGTAAGTGATTGTGTTAGTCAAGTGTGCTATTCACAGTAATAATCTTGATCCTATAAAATTTCTAAAGCCATAGCCAAAAGCACATGTCCGGCACATCTAACCTCTGGGTCACTCCTATGAGAAGTTGTTGTCCTTGGACAAGTTATTGTTTTAATATTTTTGTCAAAAGATGTGTTTGCCTGATATAATCTGCTTGTTCCTTGTTTTCACAGATATGCTCTTTCTTCAAGGATCGGAAGCTATATTTAAAGTGGCTTTAAGCCTTTTGGGAAGCCACAAGCCCTTGATTCTGCAGCATGAGAATCTAGAAACTATTGTTGATTTTATTAAAAGCACTCTCCCCAACTTAGGTTTGGTACAGATGGAAAAGACCATTAGTCAGGTATGAAATAAACTGAACACATGAGAGGTATGCAAAGGAATGCTCTTGTTAGCAAGTTCTCGACAGAAAAACCAGAACAGCTGCTTCAAGCTGAGAACTCTCTTGTAGTTTGGAAGATGTTGAAAACTTTTGGAAGCAGATGACTTGTAAGATAAGATGACTTAGTAGCTTTGTATGGTATTGTAACCATTGGTTATTGTCACTTTATGAAGCCTTTAGTGAAAATTACTTTAATTTTTTTTTCACCAAAGAATCTTGCCCTCCAAATCTCATTTCAGAAGCAAAAATTGACTTACAAGAGCCTCACAAATGTTAACCTTACTTAATGAAATTAGAAGCCTCCCTACATTGACTCTGTCTCTACTGGCTTTTATGGTGCTGGCCCAGTATGCACCAACAGCACCTTACATTCTGTTAGGAGTACGTGGGGCAGTGCAGACTCTTGCAGTGAGTGGTGAGTCTAGACAGCAAAACCTGGAATCCTTGATACAATTTTTTTAAACAGCAGACAAGGAAAATGATGCGATGTTGCTAAGTTAGTAGAATAGTCCAGATGATACCTATGGAATTTGAAAAAATCACAAATTATTTCAATTAAGGCTTGCCTGTTTAAAAACCGTAAATGTTGTTACACGTGACATCTAAACTACAGCAGGCAAAGAGAAGATGGGCTTTAGCCAGTTTTTCTGAAGGCCTTTTGTGGTCCAGAACGCAGGGGCTGTGCTGTGCAGAACTGCAGATGCTGACAACCCCCCAAGGGCTGCCGGAGATCCAAGCCCATGGCTTGATGAAGAAAGCAGCAGCAGCAGCAGATGCTCTGCAGAGGGCTGGCGAGGGGCTCCCTCTGAGCCCTGGCAGCAAAGCTTCCGGGGACACACGCTCGCATTAGGCCAGAAAAATTGCTGTTAGTGCTTACTGTCAAAGGAAGGGGATGAGAACCAGAAAGTCTGTGCAAGGGGAAGGAAAGCAAGGAATTTCCAAGTGAAGTGGGTTGTATGTTACCTGCCAGGCTGAAAGACTTGCAGTGCTTAGGTGACCTGCAGAAAACCATGTGCTTTGAGTGGAGGAAGAGAGGGATGCTCTGTTTAGGCAGCTCTGACTGCTCTAAATTTAAAGAGGGTAGGTAGAACTGAGTTGAGGGAAGAGCAGTTCCCGCACTTTGCTCAGGTCTGACTTTGAAGAGAGCAGCTGTTTGACCAGCCCGCAGTCCATACAGAGCTCCTGGGTTAATCCCCATGCTCCTCATCCTTCTGCAGCATGGCCTTTGGTTGCCTTAAAGTGCCTTCAGTTGGCTAGGTTTCTAGTCAAACTTTCTGTTTGCCTCATGTTTCCCTCCTTTTAGATTTGATAGTCTGGTTATGACAGCAGGGATTTCCCTCCCTCCTCGGGAGTACAGAGCCTAGAAGTGGTAGAAGTCATGAGAGGAACTAACATTCTGCCCTGCTGAATTGCACTGCTTGTTTTATGAAATTTCAACTGGGTGTCTTCTCCAGAGATGCTCAGATTCACAGAAAATGAAAATTCCCTATGTGTAATCAAACTCAAATTAAAATTGTCTTTTGGCCTTCTGTGCTTAGATGCTCAGTATATATGTTTCTGCTGCTATTTAACTATGAGATAATTTTTTATTGCACGTGACAGGAACATTTCATAAACTGATGTTTTCTTTAACCAACAGTTAAAGTTTTGTAGACAGAGCAGATAAATAAAATAGGCAATCGTTCCTGTTAGTTTTAACAGATATTTAAAATGGGATTTGGCATTTGACTAATTTTCAAAATTAATGAAGTACAAGAGGTTTAAAAATTAAGAATAACCCTGGAACTTTCTTGTTGGGCTATTTTTCAAATACATTTTAAAATCAACTTTTATTTGTTCTATGTTCTGTGATTGGCACACTTATCCTTTTAATTTACTACCTTCTTCACTGCTTTTAGAGGAGATTGGAGTCATAGTTATGAATAATTTGAAGGCAGATACTTGCCAAAACTTAGAAAAAGGAAAAGAAAATAGTAGGTTTTTTCCTTTGGGTCACTCTGCACATCAATTTATTTCTCTGCCTTTAAAATAAAAGGTTGTCTTAATGTTTGTGTATAAGACTGAGCGTTCATTTCAGTGATTTGTAGTTAACTATAATAGAAATCTAGTTTGATTTTACATAATGTTTTTGTTAAGCATGTTAGTGTAAGGATAGATAATTTCATTTTCTTTCAGTCTGTAAAAATACTATAGAATCATAAATAAAGATAGCAAAGTCTACTGTTTTTCATTTAAAGCTTTTATTTTACTTAGCCTTACACTTGTACATGTGGCAGGTGGGTTTGGACCACACTTTTTCTGAAGAGACAGCTAATTCTGGGAATGTCTAGAAGGGTTTATGCTAAACTGAGATGTATTAAATTTGAAAAGGGGAATACCGTACAAAGTCCATGCCCTTGAAACCTTTCGTGTAAGTAGTTTTTGCTGAAGTCAGGCAGCAAATCGGTAACAAAGTTCTTAAGTAGATCCAATGCCAATTTATTTCACTTTACTGCCTCAATCTTGCCATTTCCACAATAGGAAATGTGAATGCCAAAAAGTAAGTCCTTTTTTTGTATGCATTGATTAAATATCTAAGTCTAGATCTAGATCAATAGGTTTTAAAGCATTGAAAGAGCAATGTTTTTGATCTGCACAGCACCTAATAATATTTTTTATATACAACAGGTGTTTGAAATGGATATTGCCAAACAATTGCAAGCTTATGAAGTTGAATATCATGTGCTTCAGGATGAGCTTATAGATTCATCTTTAAATGACAATCAGAGACTGGATAAATTAGAAAAGGCAAACAGTAGCTTGCGCAAACAAAACTTTGATCTCCTGGAAGAATTGCAGGTACAATTTATATTTCATATATGATTAACATTCTAATTTTCTAATTTATACACCTTTTCAAAGGAGACTGTCCTACACCACATCACAGGAAGGATTGGTGTTTGGTCTGGTGATTTTAAAATGTAGCCACTTAAAAGTTTTATTTAGTTTAGCCCTCAAAGTTTACATGCAGAAGGAATTCTGAGAGGGGGATGGTTAGAGCCAAAAATATCTCCCAACTGACCTATACAGAAGCTTATCTTAACCTGCAGTTCTTTGGTATAAAATTTGCAGATTTGGTAGCCTTCTAATTTCATTACTTTGCATTATATTCTGAGTTTAATTTTCCACAATTTCTGAAGTATTTTATATGTATTCGTGTATCTCAAAAAATAATTTAAAGATGGTGTCAGTCATTAATGAATTTACCTTTTTTTCCCTTCCCATCCTTTCCCCCCTCCTTTTTACTTTGATAGGTGGCTAATGGAAAAATCCAAAACCTTGAAGCTACAGTAGAGCTTTTATTGACTAATGAAGGCAAACTGAAGCAGTCCATTCTCACCCTCGAGCAGGAGCGAGCAACTCTGCTGAAAGCTGTGGAAGAGATGCGAAAAAAGATGGGTGATACAGATGAGAAGCCTCTACTTTCTAGACAAGAACACATGGATGGTGACTGACATGCACAGTTGTAACGGAGCAGAGAAGCTGAGCAAGAAACAAAGGGAAGAACTGAGTCATTTTGTCATGATCCATGGGGATCTGACATTGTCATGTTCATTGTACATGCCGTACGGTAGCAGAGCAAGATACAGGCATGGTGGCTTTCCGTATCAGAGAAGCTGGTTCCTTGGGGAAAAGACTCTTCTCTTCTTAGTGTGTAGAAATACTATGAAGAGTAAGAGGCCATGTAAGAAATAGTAAACAGGAGAAACTTACTAGTGCGTGCAGTCAAACACAATACACTGTAAATATGGTATGGCTTCCTCAATAAGTGCTTCTAAACCTAAGTGCTTTGGGTTTGTCACATTTTTTGTTTGTGTCTGGATCACCACCATGTTAAATAGCACATCCTTTAGAAGGTCTTTTGAAGAAATATGTCAGTGTAAAACCTTTGAATGGATGACTGCCCCACTGCAGCTATGCAGTGGTAACATTTACAGGGCGATTTGTGATTGGACTTGAGATTTTTGATAGTGTAATTCCCCTACAACTTGGCTGGGTTCTGTTGATTATGTTGTTTACGCTTCAGAAAACTGCTTCCTGATGCTTGAAGTTGTCAATCCATTGGACTCCAGGGAGTTGGATGTTATCATATGTAACTATGCATAACTGGGGGATTGTCTTCCTTTTTTTTAAGTATGTTGGTTTAGTATATTTCTTGTTTGACGACCATTAATCTAGTGTATTGTTAGTTGGCATTATCTGATAAACACACTGTATATAGTAACTGCATTATTCTTAACAAAATATACTGACATTAATTTGGTGAAGCCTATGACTCTTGCAACATCATTCAAGTATTTATATTCAGACTCCTCAAATTTCATCTTATTTATTTCTCATCTGCTGTGTGATGTAAGACATCTTTTTCCTGGGAAACTAATGTCCACTGTCTTTTTTTTTCCCTTTATTGGCTACTCTGTGCCCAACCATCCTCTGAGAAATGTTAAGACTTTTTCTGAAGAAGTAGAGTAATTTCAAGAGCTTCATGGTGTGCCAGATATGCTTAGACTGTTTCATAAATGGTACAGAAGTTCTAATTAGGACACCATTCTTTTTGCAATGCATATTTCAAATAAGATTACATAAATAAAAAAGTAAGTCTCACTTTCCTTAATGCAAAAGTAGTTTGCAAGCCAGTCAAAGCAACACTGTGCGATAATACCCGTGGATATGCTGTTGTTTGGGTTTGCTTCAGAATTAGGAATATTGTCATATTTTTGTTCAGTCCCCAAGTACAGAGTTAATAGGCACTGGTGTTTTGTTATAGTGGAGATTCACCCAGGATATGATTTTTATATCTTTGGTTCTTGCAAGTCCACTTTGTATTCACTTAGTATTGAAATTCCACCTACATCGGTTATTATTAATCCATTTACCTTTTAGGCTTGTTTTTTTTAATTTGGAAATCCATAGTGGAGCTTACGCTTCGTGTTTAAAATCTTGTCATAATGGACCTCATACTGTTAGAGCACTCAGTAATGTTGCATTTTTACAGCATAGTGCCATAGTTCATACACTGACTTTTTAACAAGAGCAATAAAAATAATAATAATCTTTGCCTACATCTATGTTGTTACATTTTTTGACATTGAAAAACAAAACCACAGTTGGCGGGGTGCCATTTCAGAACCGTGTGAGATGAGACTTCCCCTAAAAGTACAGTACCATCTACAGTGGTTGTTAATTTCCATCCAACTCTCTGGTACAATAAAACAGTTGCTTCTATATAGTTAGAAAAGCGTAAAGTTGCTTGTTTCCTATTTACCAGTCATGCTTTCTGAGAACAGTGACTCTAGTTCTCATCTAAGTACACTTAGTAATGGACTTACACAAATTCTCGGTAAAAGGCTTTGGACCAGAAGCTGGAGGGAAGTAATACCACTTAACAAATTCCCAACTTTGTAAAAGCCCAGGGCTTTTCCTTCCAGAAGTATGAGAAAGAAGTAATAGAGCCCAGAGCTAGTCCTAGATACTTGATACTCCAACTATGCTGTAGCTGAGCATCCTTAAGAATGTGTAAAATTAGATCTGCTGTTTTCTGAGTACCAGAAATTGTTATCACATACTGTCTTCCATATGAATAGTCATTTCTCATTCAGAGAATATTTTTTAAAAAGCCACCTGCAAATCCATACATTGAATCCCTCAGCAGAAATAGCAAATGACCCACTCCTGTAAAATCAAAGTTGAAATAATCAACATTTTCTCCATATCACTTCTACAGATAAAAATCCCCAGCAGTGATGCTTAATCTTTGAAGAAAAGAAAAAACAGTGAAGAAGGAAGGAAGGAGTTCATTGGTATGTGCAACTTAGGCTTCCAAAGGTGCATGACAAAGGCAGCAAGGGGTGCAGAGTAAGCGTGCTAGTGAATTACATGGATGCAGTAGTCCAGAGAGAGATTAGCCTGAAATGTGGAAAAAACTAATGTTGGCATGTGCAACAAGAAAAAGGCAGGATCTCTGAAACCTTTGCACTGAACAGCGCTGCATGGGTGGAGGACCAGCTGTGGTGTGTTGTGGTCACCCAGTTCTGGTCTGGTGTTCCTCCAACTAATGCAAGTGATAGTTTGTGGTGGGTACCTGGGACTCCCTGTGCTTATGGCTGTTTGATGTACTTCTATATTTTGCCCTGTTGTCTATTTCCTGAGATCATTATTTAATGCAGAATCTGAGAAATGATACAGTGCCTATCATGGGGAGATCAAAGCACTTTCATAAAGGCACAAATTGCCTTATTCAGAGTGAGAATTGAGTCACAAAAAGGTGCAATGACTTGCACCAGATATTTCAATTTCTCACTGGTTGCTGGCATCCAGTGCAATCCAGATCTTCTAAGTTGTGCCAAACTGTCTTACAGGTTTTCTGAAAGATTGTTCCAGAAGGTCTGTAACATGTACTTGGCAATGCTCTGCAGAAACAATGGAAAATGGGAAACACAGCCACTGGAACCTTGTCTTTTACTGGCAGCTATTCCTCCCTCCCCACAGTAACTCTCTCAGTCCCACTGAAACATGTTGTGTCCTTACCAGGTACCTCCTCTGTGAGTACCCAGCACCTGCCAGCTCTTGCTTGACACGTGCTGGAGTGGAGGCACTGCCAGCAATCCTGAGCAGCAAGGACTGTAGTATAGCAGTCAATCACTATTCTTGGGATTTTTTCCAAACATCTGATAAGAATTGCATTATTTAGGACTAAGTCACAAAACTGCAGCTAGTACGACTCTGAGTGAAGGACAGTAGTCTACGCATGGCAAAGAAGACAACATAGCTGGTGCTTTTTCTCCTATGGGATCTTACTCCACAATTCAGTGGAGCAAGGAGATGAATCCAATTTTTATTACTTCAAGCCCACTACAATAGGTGCTGCAATTCCACTGTAATAAAACAGCCTGGTATGTCAAAAGGGCAGAGCATACCACTTCTTAGCCAAGTCAGATGGGATACTGTCAGTGCCCTCAATACATTCCCCTCTCTCCTGAAGATTTGGCTGCTTAATAATATAATGCAGACATCTGGTTTAGAGGCACTTCAGGCCTCCAGCAGCTCTGGGCCTCAATGCCTGCTGGCCTTGCAACCATTCCACAGAAAGCTGGAAGAAGCCAAGTGCTTCCCACCCTGCCACCATATTTTGGGAGATGCATTTAAACTGAGTCTCTTGTGCTTGGTCCCCGCCTGAGCTATGTCGCAGCCACACCTGCATCTGGCTACATACCCTTGTTGATCCTGACCTACGGGCTTGGCTTTCCTGCTTGAGCTAAGCCTTGTCTGGTGACCTGAACTGTTGACCTGCCTTACTTTCGTTTTTGGGGTATTGTGGGACACGCCTCTTGTCAGTAAGTTGTCCCCTTTGCCCACCTGTCACCCCCAGCTCCTGGCTCACTGTCCCCTTCAGAGCTGCCCTGCCCTGGCTGCTCCCCAACACACAGATCAGGTTTCATGTCTACGCTGCTGCTGGTTCCGGGGAGGGGCTGGTCAGGGCTTGTTTAGGTGTCTGTGCATGCCACTGCTCTTCCCTGAACAAGCCAGCCTGTTCTCTTAGAGCCTGCTTAGGCACCTCCAGCACAATGGTTGCTCTGTGTAACGCGGCCCTTACTAGTCTTCCATCTGTTTCAAAATTCTATGTTCACATTCTTTTCCACATCCAACAGTGCACGATATTTGCAAACACGGTTCGATGACACCAAAAAAAGTGTCTGAAATGAAAAGAATACATTTTGACTACAGCTGGATGAATGCCATGGTTGCTCGAGGCACCTTAGATCATTGCACACAATTTATATGGTGTCACACCCCATGACGTGAAGTAATTTTTCTTCAACAGAACTTTACTAGAACAGGTGTGTGGGCAGGAGAAGAGCGCTGGCAGCCAGACCATCACTGAGAGTGCAATCCAGGCATTGCCTTCAGAAGGCACATGTGTGGCTTACACCCACTAAGTTTTACATAACCTAAATTAGGGTGGATCACTAGGTACTCATTTGCTCATACAGCTGCCAGAAATGTTCCTTTCATCTAGACAAACCTGAGGCTGCAAGAATTCTGTGCCTCAAAGTAGACTTGTTCAGCATAACCCAAAGCAAATCAGTAAGGACTTCATTAGGTACAAGACTCTAGTTATTCTTTTGTATAAATGCAGTTTTCCTTCTGTCTAGTTGTATCATATATTTATTTGCATGGTGCTAGAAAAGCACTGGGGCTATGGATGCTGAAAGATTATGAAACTCCTCCTGCAGAGAGAACAGAATTGATTGAAACAGGGGTTCTGGAGAAGCTTGTACTAGCGCCCCATCCCTGACTTTTCTCACACATCATTTCAGAATCAAAGAGATTTTAGGAAAATTTCATTGCATTTCTTTTTTGATTAGGAACAACTGACAAAAATGTTCTGACAACAGCCATTGATCCTAGGTTCAACCAGATGCCTTTTTCTTTCTGTTGCTCTCTAGCACTCTTCTGTAATACCTTTCCTTTTGTTAACATTTCACACTAGACTGTTTGTCTGCAAAGGAGATAGAAATACATTTTTCATTTTCTAGCTAAAAGCAGAATATGATAATTATCTTTTGTATGGGTCTGCTCCTCTCTTACTAGTGAGGCAGCGAGCTTCCATTTCTCAGTAGTTACTTGCAAGTCATTCTAATCAAGATGGTCCTCAGGAAGAAAAGTCTTCCTACAATTTGGTTCATCCTATTGTCCTATTTCTTATGGAAGCGGGGGAGGGAGAAGGAGGGGCAGGGGTTGACTGTTCAACCAGCATTAAGAAGTTTCAAGTTCAGTTTTCTTAGTGGTTTTTTTTTTTTTATAAGCTTTTACAGGATGATTGAATACTAATAACACTCCTATATACAGTCTCTTTTTTCCATCTTTCCAGAATTTGATGCATAGGATATTGTTGGCTCTGTAGATATGACATTTCTTGTAATGTTGAAGATTTGATATTGCCAGGGCAATGGATGACTTAACGAACATTTGTTCCATGTACTAGTTAAGATGAGCTGAGTAGCTTCAAGAGTCAGCTGCTGGCTGGGACTTTGAGCTCATGAAGCCATGGATTCTTGGTGGAGAACAGTGGTACATGTATGTCTTCACAGCTCATTATTTGCAGTTTTCTCTTAGGGCATATCACAAAAAATCTGATAGCAAAACAAACAAAACCTGAAATGCGGTTGTTGTTTAGTGTTTAATGGCCTGATACATCAATTGTCTCTGGTATTTTTTGGTAAGGGATCTTAAGTGGTGGTTTCAGTGGTTAGAGACTGAGGTAACAGGCAGATACAGAGGAGCAGTGAACCTTGCAAATGGCAAAACAGCAGTGTAATTAGTATGTAAGTACAGAATAATTCTACAGCCTTTGAAGCGCATTCTATACAGTAAACCTGTCCAGCAAGTTGTTAATATACATTATGCTCATTTTGAGAGAAGGAAAAACCAAGGTGCTTATTAAAAATGGAAAGAGATGGACTGTTAAGAAGGCATGTAGGGCCAGACGGGATACAGCCATGACATTTTCAAGACCTGCAGTAGGATGTCTGACATATCATAAGGAGGTGTGAGTGCAAATATCTATTGAACTGAGAGGCAGTACAAATCTGAGCACAGTGAAATAATTGGGGTAAGCCTCAGAAAACCTTCAGGTTTTTAGAAGTTCCTGATGGAGCTCATAAAGGCAGGCTTCAGTGTCAGCAGGGCTTCTCTGATGAAGAAAATGTGCTATTCTTTTCAAACAGTGGAGAAAGTCAAGTAAGACCTGATTATATAACATAGTCACCTGGTCAGAAAAGTTTGCTTCCTGCTAGAATGGAAAAGAAAGGAAAACTTATTGAAACAAAAATATCTTCCAAGAGTTTCTGGCATATCTCTGGGATGCACTGACATCTTCATCATGCTGAGAACAAGCTTCCATAGTACCTAGAAACATCAATCAAATAACAATTTAAGTACCAAGTTCAGCCACAGACACTTAGAATATGTCATTTTGCTGGAGCTTACACAAAGGCAGTCCATGATGCTGGTCTATGATTATATGGCCCCTGCTGGAACTGGTTTTTGGTGATACCTGCCACCTTACCTTACGTATAACGAGAAAGTTACTGCTGACAAATTTGGGGTTTATTTTTTGACTGTTGTGTTTCTGACCTTAACTTCATTGTTTGGCATTGAACTGCTAAACTACATCAACTGAGTAGAAAGATTGCTTTAATGCACTGACTTTGCAGAAAAACAAGAAAAAGGATGGTGAGACAGAACCTGTGTAGGTGTTTTACTGTGCCTGAACAGAAACTGTAGCTGCAGAAACTCCAGGTGGCTCAGTCAGCTCCTGCAGCATTTAATGGGACAGAGTGATGGAGTCATATATAACTGCTGACTTCAGTGTTCCTGCATGCCGATTTAGATATGCTGGCTGGCATGAAAGGTGCCAGAGCAAGCCATTACCCATACTCTGGTAGCTGCCAAGTTCCATATAGGGTAGGAAAAATAAGTTAGTTTTAGCCTAAATCAAGTAGGCATAAACAACATCTTCTATCCTCAGAACATCTAAAGGCATCCAAAATTATAAGCATTTGATTACAAGAAAAAAAAAAAAAGCCAGCATTTCAGATTCGCTCATAATTTGTTCCAGCATCTCAATTCCAGAAAACAATACCATTTTAACTGGGGCCAATGTTTAAAAGACTTGAATAAATAGGTACAAATTAAGGCAAGAGTTGCTTAAAATTGTGGACAAATTAAGGAATATATATTTGGACATTTGAGTGGATGGATCTGTGCTAATTATTATTTGCTGAGTTTGTGTTGCAAGTACAGTGAATTCTTGTTTCCCCTTTTAAAAAACTGCATGCTTCAACAAAAGATAAAAACTTCCATTGTCAGCTTTTGCTTAAAAAAGAAGTAGGAAGTTCTATGATTAAAGGAACATAAGTGTATGTGAGAGAAGAAGGAAATGAGAGTTTCAGAAGCAAAGAGCTGACAGCAGGGATTTACCCAAACCCTTTGTATGACCTCCAGAGAGATCCCAGCAAAAAACGTGCAACATCTCACTGCTGTGGGCTATAAATTTCAGGAATTTTTAGTTACTGCAGTGACTAAAAATTCTCTCAGAGAGAAGGTTATGGTATACTTTCCCTCTTCTGTATTCCCCTCCCACCAGATACTCTATCTTGCAACATAAAGGTGGGACATGCACACAACGCAGACGTAAGCCAAACATCTGCAAGCTCTGTTGTCTGTCACTTGAACACCCTGTCCTCATGAGCCAAACAGTCAAGAGGAAAAACATCACTGGGGACTAAGGTACTTTCTTCTGTGAGCTGTGACATCCATGAGAATCACCTGCTCTGTACTGACTCGAATCCTGTGCATTTTGGTGAAGCATCTCTTCTGGAAAACCAGCAGCATTTGAGCCATCAAGTGTCAAGAGATGATGACTCTTCCACTTTCCATGACAGTTTGATCTAGAAGAGGTCAAACAAGAACAAAGCATTGAAGACCCTGCAGAGCCAAAAAAGATTTTGTTTTCTCCCAGATTTCCTTCATTACCAAGCATGGCTTCTGCCCAGAAGTTGTTGGCACTGCCAACACTCTTCACTAAGGAAACTAAGGGCATGGGCAGTCTGCAAGCTTTTATGCATAATAAGATCTTGTTTTTTCAGTCAGGAAAGAAGGATGTAAGTTAGGCCATGTACCATTCCCAATTAATAGTTCCAAATTCAGCTCCTCTGTTCCTGATGCTTGGCTATTTCTCAAGGCATGTCTCCACAATTCCCAAGAAGCAGGTTTACAAAAAGCTGTCTGTGATCTGAGATATACTAAGCCTTCCAAAAGAGGTAGGTAATTCTACCCAGAACCCACACCTTATTGCTCCGCTTCGTAGCCAAGTTTGTTAGTTTGAGCTCAGTGCAGTCCCAAACTCAGGCAGTTACATGTTTCCCAGTTGGGAGTTAGCCTGTGCCCAGCAAGCTTGGAGTATAGAAAGAGCTGACTCATGTCAGCCTACACCATTCCATGTTGACATACTTTGAGTGTTTTCAGGTCAGCTTCAACACTTCTCTTCACTAAAGTACAATGAGTATGCAGGCAGTATGAAGCGTTTTATCAGTCCCTAACAATTTATGTGGTGGGTTTCTGTACCACCTTCCATTTCTCATAATTATTGGAAGACAGGCACAGAAATTGTATGTGGTGGTCCATTGGTGATCTTCTGCATGCCCCTGGTTAGTCCTTCATTTCCATGTTTGTAGATAACATTCTTGTTCCAGCACCCCCTGGGAACTCATGTTAAATTTGCTGGCAATGGTCATGGCTCCTAAGGCCTTTTCAGTCATTTTTCATCATCCCAAGATTTATTCTGTAGCTATGGCGTAGATTATTCATTCCCAATTATGTAACTTCCACTGCATTAAGGCATTTTGTTTCCATAGGACACAACACCATTATAAGAATCAAGACCAGTCAGAAACCTTCCTAAGCTTGTATCTTCTGAAACACCATCTATGCAGAAAATCTTCTATACCTGCATTTCTTTTTCCCCTATGGAGGTTTGCAAGATTCACTGAAGTTTCCAGTCTGGAATTATGTACACCATGACCACCCAGCTTCCCCTGTTTCCAATCCCCACTGTTACATAGGTGGGCAAGGCACTGGTCTGAGACCAGATCGTGGTTGCATTTTTTAAAGATAGGAGCAACATTTAAAAGCAAGCAACTCACAAGTTGTCAGCTATGTTAGTTTACCAAGCCCCTGGACATTCAGTCTAATGTTCTCACTGGATACAAAATGGGTCTAATTTGGGAGCCAAAAAAACCAGTTATGAGTCTCACTGGAGGTTAGATGGAATTGTGAAAAGATGTACTGCATATTCCACAAAGAAAAGAC
Organism: Lycocorax pyrrhopterus obiensis; assembly: GCA_014706295.1. Lineage (NCBI taxonomy): Eukaryota > Metazoa > Chordata > Aves > Passeriformes > Paradisaeidae > Lycocorax > Lycocorax pyrrhopterus. The sequence continues at coordinate 22,843,770 of JACSVZ010000006.1, forward strand.
CAAGCTCATTTCCTTGCTTTAATTCATTTGGCCATTTTTCCTATTTTCTGACTGTAATGAAAGAGCTTTTCCCAGCACTCTCCAGCCATGTTTTGTAAAAGGATTGTAAAGCTTCAGGCAATTAGCCTGGCTATGTAGCCATTGCTGTTACTGGAGGAGGTTAAAAAATCAAACAGGTCTCATACCCAGGTACATCACAAAAATCAGGCTGATTACAATATAGTCTTACTCTGGGCAGATTGTAATGATCTTCTTAATTACAAGTTTTAAGGACTTTCTGTCTCTCAGATCTAGCATGTTCTATCTGTGTAAGTGAAGTATTGTGAAGTATTACCCTGCTGCATCTTATCAGGAAGGGAAGAAATTTGATTTTAAAAAGAGAACTCACAAAACTTTTGGCAGGTATTTCATTGTCTCATTTTACTTTCCTTTTAATGCCTGATATTACAGTACCCAAATTTATCCCCAGGGAGGAATTTGATCATCGATCCCAACAGGAACAGGATGACACCCTGATTATTCCTACCTCAGATAACAAACTGCTTCTGGGGGAGGTGCTCTGTTGTTGTTGCTGGGTTATTTTTTAATGTGTTCATTACCCTTGGAGTTTAAGACCTAAGCCTGTAATCTCCAAAGCAAAGCAGCTCCTGCGACCCCGATCGAAGGAGGTGCTGTAACACTGTTATTCGGTATTGTGCAACCACCGCGGCTGTGCTGAGCAGAGTGCTTCCATCTCCTCCAGACACCAACTCCCATGAGATGCAGCTTTTCTAAGTCACACTGGGGGCTGTACCGAGCAGCAGGGAGAGTAGAGGAGCTGAACCAAGTTCTTAGTATGACGTTTCACACGTGTGCATGTTGCTCTAGGCAACCTTCTACAAGAGAAAATGTGGCCCTCACCATGGGTGGATTTAAAAGTACTCATTGGCCTTGATTTTTCTGTCAAACTTTCTGCTTTGGCATTTGAGCACTGTATAAAGTCAGTGTCCCCAGAGGATGGTGTGTTTTCCTAGCAGTTAACTTTTGCCTGAATCAGAGAGGTTTATGCTGCAGGGGATTGACAAGCTAGCCGAGTCCAGAACTGCAAACTGGTTTCAGCTACAATGCTGAAGTAAATGTGGTGATGAGGGAAGAAGCATGGTAGGTCAGGAATGACACAGACGAGAGCAGACATATTTAAGAGGGTTGTTACATGTCCTGCACGCTCCTAGAGCTGTGCTTCACTGTGGAGGCCCCACTGAACGCTGGCTGTTTTACCAAAGTCTGTGCAGGGGGAGCAACTAGTGGGACACAGTAGAGAAACCCAATAAACAAACTGAGCATCAAAGAGAATGTGTAGGAAGGGCAGGGTGGAGGTGCAGGAAGTGAAAGCCCTGTGACCAGCAGTCCTGTCCTCTGCCACTGGCCAACTGATCACCAGCTCCTGTGCTGCACACTGGAAGTGCTGCACAGCATTCAGCACCAGAGATGCTGAACTGCCTGCACACCAGGGGATGGACAGGGGAAGGACAGCTTGTGAGGCCTGATGAAGTTTCCAGAACAAGCCACGTGGCTGAGTCTGCCTCGAGATTTCCATTTACACCAACCTGAAAGATGAGAGTTTGGGTCTGATTTGTATAGACTAAATTCAGGCTCTAATTTTTACATAATTTATAGATAGAGAAAAATTGCATTTTGTTATCACTTTTCCAGATATAGACATAGCTGCTTTGTCAGAATTAATATCAAAGTTTCCTTCTGAAAATCTTACAGAACTAAAGCTAATCTAGAGATTCTTATACTGATTTTCTGCATTTTTTGTATTACTGATCTACAGTATGATTCAAAGACTCTTTTATTCCTCTGTTAAACCAGTCAGCTAACTACAAGCATTGATTTTCAAAATGAATATTTAATTGACTTCCTAATTCAGCATTTGTGCAACAAAGTGTATATACTTCTGCATTAAGGAATTGGCATCAGTGCTGGATCATATTCTCCACTAGATGGTAATGTTGTTTTGAATAGTTTGTGTTTAAAGGCGCTTCCTTGCCAACAACTCCAAAAGAAAGCGGAAGCCATGAGATTTGTCCAAGAAATTATCTTTGGATGATTTGGAGAAGCAAAAAGTCTCCATTTATTATAAATAATTTTTGGTTTGAAAAGGTTTTGATGAAAACTTTGTATGTACTGTAGTTACTAGGACCATGGAAGTCTTAGTTCATGAAACAAGTTCGAGAAAGTCTGAAAGCAATGAATCAGTTGACAGAGAATGCAGAAGACAAGCGGAGTGATCTCTGCTTTATGCTATCTGATACCCATCGTTGTTACTGAGTGACTCAAAATCCTTCATTTGTTTTCAGCCACAATTTTTCTGGGGAGTAGAAAAGTGCTCTTCTCCTCCTTTTATGGCAATGGAGACAGAGGAGCAAAAAACCACTTCTGCAATGCTACTAGAAAACCTCCCTGGCTCCATCGGGATGCGGGGCGAAACAGCAGCTGTGCTGCTCTTCACCTGCTCCCTGGGGCTGGGTTTGGCCAGGCTGGCACATCCAGCTACGGGACCGTGGTGTACCTGCAGTGGAGGCTGTGGGCAGGCCCTGCAGCTCAGCACAGCCCCGCTCTCTGCAGCAGAGAGGTGCTGCTGCTGTGGCAGGAGAGCGCAGGGCAGCACTACCGGGCAGCCTCCAGCAGTGCTGCTCCGCTGCCGTGAACAGCCGATCAGGAGACAGGTTCCTGACTGCTCGCAGAGAACGTGGGCTGCACTCGGGACCGAAGGGCCGCCCTTGTCACACAAACATGATTTATTTATTTGCATTCAGCAAAACACAACCACTATGAAACAAAAAGGCGCCAACTTGCCCCACAAGAAGAAACACAGTTCCTGTGTGTGCTGCAAGCAAACAGCTGCAGGCTCACTCCCAGGCAATATCTCAGGCCAGTGCAGCTCTGGAAAAATGTTTTAGTAAATCTTTAAATAGCATTTATTTTTAAAGCTAAACAGTTTCCACCTTAGAAACCCAAGGTTTCCAGCTTCTCTGTTAGGATTTGTCATGAAATTCAGTGGAATCCTTAACATTAAATTTTACTGTAATGTAAAATTACTGGCAGATCTAAACTGATGTATTACAAATCCTAACCTAAAATTAGCTCAGTCTGTTTCTTAGAGGTGATCCACCAATGTTACAAATCAAAAGCAGATTTATGCTGTTTGCAAACAATAACATGCTCTCCACTAGCACTGCCTGAGAACATCATCACTGAACTTACGTAAAGTAAGAGAGTCTCTGTCAACACTGGATCCTCTGATCACATGAGACTCAATTACATGTACTTCAAAGTTCATCCGTGCTAGTTTTATTTTTAGTAATAAAGCGAAGTTTAAAAAAAGACTTTTCACCTTTCACTTGTAACAAGAGATTAAGAAAGGGACCACCCAGGAAAATTCAACAGCAGTTCAATTTAAAGTAGTAATGCCTGATTTTGGTAGTTCTGCAATGTGACAATGTTAATTGATGCTAACTCATTAATCCAGCCTTGGCTACAGAGATTGTTATGGCTGTTGATACAGTTATGGAAAGGCACTGTTTGGTTTGGAAGAGAAAAATGTAATGCCTCTGCTTCAAGTTTGGGTTCATATTCCTTATTCTTTGCTAGATGGAATAATGGATAACTGTCAGTTTTGCTTTAAATCAGAGAAACAGGTTTATCCCACTCTGAAGAGACATGAGATGAATCTCACACTCACTCCCATTGCCAATTGCTGTGCCCCTGCCTTATCTAGAGAGGCAACATTTACAATGAGAGGTAATAGTTTTAATCAGAGCTCACACTAACACATCTGATATCCTTCTGGGCTCAGATTGTATTCATTTGTCCAGGCAGGAAGCTGCAACATCAGAACTGAAGGAAGGTTAGGCATCTCATGCATTCCACACTGGTTACCCTGGTTGCTTTTGCTGACCTACCCACCAAAGACACCTTCTTGTGGCTGTGTCTATTTCAGTCCCCAAATGAGTAGCAATCACACAAGTCAGAAAGACCTTAGTTTAAAAAGGCAGACGTGGTGTTATTTCTAAAGATGCTAAAAGGTGCTATCTCTGCCAAAACTGCCACTGAAGGCTAAAGACCAAGAAGAAGGATGACTACATCCTGCTTACCCAGTCTGCACCACACCACAGCATATATGCTGACTTTATCACAATATTCTGTCACAAACAGCTACTAGGAAACTTAGCAAGATAATTTAAGATTCACATTATATTGTTATGTCCTTTACAACCCTCTTGACCCTCTAGCTGGGCTGAGCAGTAGTTTCTTCATGTTGCAGTCATGTGGATACAGAGAGAGAGCAGCCTTTCTGACATGCTTTGCAGAACAAGCCCTTAAGAAAATCTCTGGGCAGCCCATCTTCTATACACAATACAAATTTCTGTCCATACTTGGTGACAGCTCAGTAACCCACAAGGCCCACTCAACCTTACACAATGCACATGCCTGACTGTTGGCAGAGCAACCTAAATGTGCTTTTTCCAGAGAAAACACACAAGAGAACTGGAAAATCTTTTTTTTCTTGCTTTTTTTTCCTAATTTGAACCTGCTGTCCAATCTAATTCTGGGGCATCAGAAAGTCTTGGATGTCAGACTCCCAGAGGTGAGGCAATACTTGACCTCACAACTTTCTTCTGAGTCAGGTGTGAGGGGCAGGACCTGTTTCACATCACTGACACATGGCACAGCTGCTGGGTCACTGCTCAGTTTGTAGACACATGCAGAGAAAAAAATCAAAAATGCAAAATTTTTGTTTAAGTTGACATGAGTAAGATGTTTGTGTCATATTGCATCTTATTATGCTCATAATCTTTCAATGTTATGAAATTTAATACTGGGTGTTGTAATTTGACAATCTAAAAAAATCTTACCTAGAAAAAAATTCGTGTTTTCAACTTATCATTTCAAATTAGAATTCAGCAATTTTACATCTCTCAGTTAGCAAAGCGCTAGTTAGAAAGCATTATTCCATTTCTCTGCTCTTCTATAGAACTTTCCATCTGCAGATTTTTCAAGTGCTTTGAAGAGGATGTCCCAATTTTTCTGTCTTTATAAGCACAGTGGTGGAAACATAACGAGATTAAATTATTCTGTTTGGGTGCACCATGCTCTGCAAAAGCAGAGGCAGAAGGGAGATGGGTGCTGGAGAGTCCTTAGCCCCACTCAGACACTCTAACCCTGAAATAGCCCTGCCTTTCCTGGGTATAAACTAGTCCAAGTGCAGAGCATGGTGGCACTGAGCCAGGACAAAGAAGCTGACCTGTAGTAGCAGAAAATGTTGAAAGTTCTTGCTGGGCTGGGGTGGCTGTGGGTAGTGCTAGGACACAGGGATAGGCAGTAGTCCTTGCCACCCAAGACTTTAAGAAGTACCTTTCACTTTTGGCTATGTATTAGATGTCTGAACTATATTCTCTAAACGGATCACGATTAGACATGGATCTTAACCTTTAGAAAGCTGGAATATTGAGCTGTTCTTCCAAGACTGGGCCCTAACATTTAATCACCACAGACCTGTATCACTGCTAGACCTGCACTGCAGTCATCCCTATTTTTAGTGAAAGGTGATTAACTTCCTTTGTCCAAATTAATGTATTTCTATAAAACAAATCACCCAAGGACACTAATGCTTTTTCCCATGCAACAAGAGAAATACATGCAGCACCAGCGAGCAGTGAGAGGCTGGGCAGGGCACCCCTGGACAGGAAACACCCCTTGCCTGGTGTGGGCACACCGTGACTGGCCAGGGATATGTGAGCAGGGCAGGGCTGGAGCAAGGCATGGCAGGAGCCCAGCTTTGTTGAGCAGTGCCATCCAAAATTCCCTTGCTTTGTCTTTGGTGTGAGCAGAGGTGGCAGATCCAGAGGAGAGTAATTCTTAAGAACAGAGGGGGCCTTGAGAAAAGCATCAACATGTGAGAGCCACTGGGCACCACTGGGACATGACTGACACTGATGGAAACAGGCTGGTCCCCTGGATTATTCTCCCGTGTCACTGCCTGTTCATCCTGAGGGACACCACCTTGGAGCACAGCATGACAGACTGAGTGGGTGATAGGATGCATCCTGCCACAGTCTGTGCAGAGCAAAACACGTGGTGAGGTGAACCAGGAAACACCTCTGGAAAAGGCAAACTGATAGAGCTGACATCACTTTGCCTGAGAACAAGTGTGGTGAGAGCCTGTGCTGCCTCTCTACAAGCAGCTATGCTGAGTCCAGGGAGAGGGTGACATGAACAAAATTTCTTGGGCCGTTCATGGAATTGGAAAAGGAACCATGGCCTAACATAACCTCATGTCTTGGCTTCCCATAGGATAAACAGCTGTTTCTGGATGACTCTGCAGGTGGAGCAGAGCTCTCCGTTCCTGCTCTGCATTGCTGCCCATACATAAACCAGCACAGGGGAGTCTGCTTGCACTCCCGTCACTGGTGTGGGAGATAGGTAGGTACATTCCAAGTCTCCATGGGTCACTGAAGCAGCACAGCTGGCCAGCTGCAAGCTGCACCCCAACACAACACGTTTCTACAAAAGATGCTGAGAAACTGCTCCCTCACTTCCCAGTGCATCCTTGCTTCACCTATTTTAAGCCTCTTCAGCAAGGTGAACCTGGTAAAGGAGATGAAGCTGAGCTGAATACCTCACCTGTAGCATCTGTGTGCTTTGAAACGTGAGCAGGACTGGAAAAAGGTGGGCTAAGGAAGCAGGACAGCACTACTGAAATTGGTATAGGCCATTGGGACAAACCTCCTGCAGAAGAACTGGAAAGGGCTAGACCGTGTATGTCATGTGCCATAAGTTGACTTGTTGATGTCATTAGATGCCAGTCAGTAAGAAAATGAGTTAATACCTGTGCTGGTTAGGAAAAAAAATGCATACATCTGACGTCCAGAGATTTTAAGGAAAAACACACTGATGATGGAACAGGTACTTTCCCTCTGATCTTTTTGAGCCTAATATCCAGAACAGGCAGGAAGCATTAGAGCAAAACCAGGATTTCCTGGTAAATTCAATTTCCCTTGTTTAGGCTAATTACATTCTACTAAGTGATGTCATCCTTTTTTTAAGTTACAGACTGAGAATTTAGGGAAAAGAAAGAAGAGACAGAAAACCAAAAAAGATATGAGGAACAGCAAGAGCACATGTAATTGCATTGCCTTTGCGGTGTGATGAAGTGCAGCCAGAAGTGACTCGTGGATAGACTGTGCCCTAGGGCTGTGTACAACTTGTACCAGTGCCTGGGCTGTCCTCGCTGCACTCGCTCAGAGCAGCTGGTGCACAATGAGTCTGGATTACTTTCCATGCATACTTGCTTGTATCTACTAACTAAAATCAAGCCTAAAATATTGTGTTTCTTCAGCTATGTCTTCTTAATTTAGCCACTGCCAACCACTTGATCCCACTGTGGATTTCATCTCACTCTAGTCATCTGATTTTACCCCACTCTAATTTTGTCCTTTTTTTTTCCTGCAGAGTTTCCTGTTCATCCAGAAAAACCTCATTTATTGATGGTCTTTCCCTAATATTTTAGTTGTGGACTCAACAAAGTTTTTGTTATCAAGAATCTGAAAATTAAGTAGAATATTTTTTTTCCTTTGCTGTCCCCCTTACATTTAGAACAGCAAATAGCACAGACTTTAGAGTTATTTTTCTGGAGTTTTTATAGACGTGCTGGCTTGGGCAATGTGCCATTGGGAGAGGAGCAAAGGGAACAGGGGCTTATCCTGGGAGAGATCACGACACGGGATGCCTCAAGGCAGATGCAGAAGGTGCGGTAGGGGAGGCTGAAGTTTCGGAAGGTTTGCGCTGTGAATTGGGCCACTGTGACCCACCAGCAGGTGTGGCTGGCGCTGGTGGGAGCAGTGCCTTTTCTGTTGGGAGCACCAGCAGAATGCAAATGCGCAGAAATTGGCAGGAAGGCTGTGCTGGGGGCAAAGCCAAGAAATCATATCCGCCCAGAGCTGCGTGCTGCGGGCCAAGTGACAGAAACTGTCCCGGAGGGTCAAGCAGCCCCAGCAGCTCGGCATTGCTTCATGAGATTGGCAGTCACTTGGCAACATCCCGCATCCCGCTCCCGGCGGCGCGTCCCGGCCCCGCTCCTCCGGCCGGGGCTGCGGCAGCGAGGCCGCTCCGAGGGCAGGGGCTGGGGCGGGGACCGAAATCGGACTGCAAAGGTCACCCTGGAGCTTCCTGCACACGTCACAGAAACAAGGCTGGCAAAGGGTGCACGCACGGCTGCAGACCTTGAACCCTTGTGCAAATTTACCAGGGGCTATGGAAAAGCAAACACTGAGGAGCCCAGAGAGAGCGGTGGTAGTGGTTAAAGCTACCTCTGAATAGCAGTTTTCAAATAGAGTTGGTCATGAATTCTGCAGCCAAATGCTTTTCATTAGATATTGCCTGCTCTGGTCAGGCTTGAGAATCTTTCACTAGGACATGTATGTATCAAACAAGTCCTTTCAACATTTTCCTTTTTCTCTTCTCTCTTCTCTTCTCTTCTCTTCTCTTCTCTTCTCTTCTCTTCTCTTCTCTTCTCTTCTCTTCTCTTCTCTTCTCTTCTCTTCTCTTCTCTTCTCTTCTCTTCTCTTCTCTTCTCTCTTCTCTCTTCTCTTCTCTTCTCTTCTCTTCTCTTCTCTTCTCTTCTCTTCTCTTCTCTTCTCTTCTCTTCTCTTCTCTTCTCTTCTCTCCCTTTCTCTTTCTTCCCTTTTATTTTAAGGGAGAGAAAGAGAAGTGTTTGTAAAGACAAAACAGGCTATCTGGTCATAACATCCCGTTTGGTTGGGATTAGAGCCCTCCTCTGGGATGAGAAAAAAGCCCAAGGCTGGATACATACCCTGTCAGCTCCAGGCCAAGGGAACAGCGCTCACTGTTTTCCTTCCCAAGTGTTTTCTCTGTTGGGAAGTGATAAGGAATGTGTTTTGGGTGGTTTCTGTGAAAGCTCCTATGCTTGTTATAGAAAATTGCTCATTTTGCAGACATAATTGTTTCCTTTTTTTATTAATGGCTCCTTTCACCTTGGGGCAGGTGGAAGAAATGGATTGCTAGCCCAGGGAGAAGGACACTCAGTGCTGAGCACCTCAGACCAGGCTCTTGGCTGGTGAGGCATCTCTTGGTTTCTGCAAACTGCTTCATAAAGTCTTGGGTTTGGTCCAACTCAGGATAGGAAAAATTTTGAAGTCTTGTAGTTTTGTGGGAGGAAGAAACTATTTTCCACCAGATGCTATTCCTCAGAAATTATGTTAGGAAGCAGCCAAGGAAACTGACAGAACAGCTAAGTCTTCATGTGGCAGGCTTACTTTCAGTGGGGTCAAAGAATGGTTGGGTCTACTTCACCTCAGGGCTTTTCATATTTTGCGTGCATCACTGTGTGAGTTTGTAATAGAGTGAGAGTTCCCTAAAGCATTTTCAGCCAAAAGCCATGATTCCAAAACCTGAGCTGAAGGATATTTCTCTTTGAGGCTGGGTTGGGAATCATTTGGACATGATTTTAGCAGACAAGGAGATAGAGATCTTAACTCTCTGTAAGCAGCTCTGAGGTAAGAAAACTGTACACCTTATAGTACCTCGTTCTAATAACAGTGTGTTTAAAGGAAAAAAGCTTTGCATGAACAAATGTTTGTGCCACTGCTACTCTTTGCCAATTTACTGGCAAAGCTTCTCGAGGCAGGAACTGCTGATAAGTCATGAGTGAAGTCACCGGCAATTAAAGATGAGTGAATATTAGGATAAGTAGATTGAAATGACATTGAGGAATTTGTGTTCTTAACAGTGTATGTTAAGAACTTTTTGAAGTATCTTGATAAATCACTACACTAGAGACACCGTCGTTTTCATTGGTATTTTGGTAGTTCCAGTCTCTGTGAACCCAAAGGTAGGAAGTTTAGCAAAAATATTCTTTAAGATTTTTTACTTCACTGCTTTCAATATCCAGAATAATTTTCCCTTCCTTTTAGCTTGAGTTGGATTTTACTTAGATGAGTTTACACTTTTTGATAAGCTAGACAGTAAAAGTTTGTTTATGACACCATTAATTAATTAATAAATAATTCAGTGTGTGCATTATTTATTTTGCACATTACAATAGTCTCTTTGGCTTAGATATTTCCCATTTGTTGGCTGATGCCTGTCTCTGAAAATGAGTTTCTAAATGTCAATAATTCCACATCTGTCTAGTTCCAGTAGCCTGCCTAATTGTATTTTGGTTAGATGGATAGTTTCCTGGACTCATAAGCACTAGGCAAGGTGCAATCACTCTGAAAGGTTCTTGACATGAAAGCTATGTGTGTGCTCTATATAGTTTCTTCTGGTGTTTTGGTTAGCTCACCCCAACTAATTACTAGCTAACTTTGTGCCAATATGGAATACAAAACATTTCTCTCTTTTCTCCTCTGAGAGCAATTTCTGCTGTAGATTCCTAGGAGGGAAGTTTGGTCCTTCCATGAAGGAAAGTGACTTGTATTTTCCACAAAACACGTGTGAAGATACCGATCCTTGTGTCTGGTCCCCACTTGTGTCTGTTCCTCCCCTCCATATAACTTGAAGTCCATTTTGTGGTCCCTGCTTTTTGGTCACAACAAAATATATATAAAGGCAGTGAGGGAAATCAGTGGCTAGGGTAAAGGGGAAACAAGTGACTGAGAAAAAATTTTGGCTGGTGTGGAACAAAGTGAGAAACAGGAGAGTCACTGAGAGGAGAGAAGGGAGGAAAGCTGAGTGAGGTCACTGCTGTGACAGGGTAAGAAAAAGTTGAAATGTGTCTGTGTCACAACGATTGCTTTGGACATCAGCAGCCACCAGCAGTGTAGTAGCACAGAGCAAAAGATAAAAATTGTCCTTTTTTAATGTCCTATATTACAGTTGCCATATATTTCAACCAGATATCAATTAAGTGGGCAATGTATCCTCAATGCACAGTCAAGTGTCACCCTCATGAGAACACATGTAAACCACCTGTTTAACAGAGCTCCATTTTCCAATGCAATTCACAGAGACTTGTCTGAAGGCATACTGGACAAGTCTCCTCCTAATATTACTTATCTAGGAGATGCTTAGGGCCTCTGAGATGATCCATAACTCATCTTTTTCTCAGAGTGCTGTTTGATGTCTTTCCAAGCCAGACAAATCTTCTTTAGCACAAACCTTTATGGTCTTCCTTTTTCCTCTGTTCCCTGTAGACTCTACTCCATGGCTTGACTGCTAGCTCTGATATCTGATTTCCTCAGACAGTAGCTAATCCATTTCCACTTTCTTTAATAGTAGCTTTGATGTGTCTCCCTTGTACTATACTGTGCTCTCATTTGTCATCCATCCAGCCATCCATTATTGTCTACGATGTGGAGGGATAGCAATGTTTAGAAGTATTCTCATCAGTTCCTTTGTGGTCCCAGTGTCTCTGACCTGTTCAATAAAATTTCCCTTACATTTCTGTTTAGAATTGAAGTTTATTTCTCCATTAATCTTAATTTAGACATCACTTTGAAACAGTAAAAGCAACTGGTTCCCCTCCAGTCCCAGTACTATTATCTCCTTTCACGTCGTAGGACCAAACTCACAAAGTTTTCAGCCTGAATGACTCTACTTCTGCAGTCTGTGTGTTTTGCTACATTATTCAATATCCTTTTTATCTTCCCAGCTCTATCAGCTTCCTGCTTTGTAAGTTTGTGTGTTTCAGTTTCCCCCTGTTGTCAGTCTCTGCAGTCACACGCCATCATGTCTAGTCAATGATTCAGATATCACCTGTGAAATCTAGGTCTTCCGGGATTTTGACTGATGTTCACCATATCCCTGCCAATGATATTACTCAGTCAATGAATAGAAGAAGTAGCAAGAGTGCTCGAAAACCTACTTATCTCAAAGTAGTCTCTGCTTTGAATTACTTTAAAACTGCTTTCTCAATTGCAGCATAAAAAACATTCTGGGCTATTAACAGAACCTTAAACTATCCAACTCTCCGCAGATCAAATGTATTCTTAGGCATTATAAAATGTTTGTATTTATTTGAATACCACTGGATGCTCTGTACAGTAGATGACTGTAACATGATCTTACCATCTTATTACTATTTCTATATTCTGAATTCGACATAATTTCAAAATTAGGAATCCATTGGTTGTCTCAGATTCTCCAGACTGTTCTTGACAAGAACATGCATGATATAAAGATAAGCTTTCTCCTTCAGGTATTTAATCAAGATACGTCCTTCTACTCATGTATAACATTCTTTGTTTTCACCAAATTTTGCCGAGAACTTTGTTTGTGGCAGCAGTAAAAGCTGGATGTCCTGTATTTAACAGCTAAGCTGCAATGCATCAGTTCCACAAACTGCATTTTCATTATGCAGGGCGAGAACAGCTTCCCACAATTCAGCATGTTTTTAAAACCCAGATCAGGAGAAAGGCAAGAAAATTAGGTTTATGTATTGGTAGACAGAGCTGTTGATTTTTTATTTTAGTTCCAGGTTTTACTTTTTTTAACATGTAAATGTTTAATGTGATCTTATTGAGGAAATTTTGGCCCTCAAAGCCTGTCATCCTGCCAAAGCTTCTTGTCACGCGGATATGACTGTCCTTACCTTCAGCTGAAAGTGACAGAAGATGGGCATGCTTGGCAGCTGGCAGGAGCAAGCTCTTGATTATTAGAGAAACTGAGTGTCTCACAGCGCTCCTTGCCAGGCTGCCAGTACCAGCTGCTGCAATGACAGCTTCTGGGGCAATGCTGGTTGGCATGCATCACATACCTGTTGAAATTTCTTTGTAATATTGCATATAAAGGTGCTTTCTCATGCTTCAGTGTCATACAGTTATGGTAACTTCCTTACATCCCACCCATCTGCCAATGCACCTCCCACTGTCCTTATTTTTCCTCTTTAGTCTTAGGGTGATTTCAGGTGAAATTGCTTTGAGTATTTCCCATTGACAAGATGGACATGCAGGCATTTCCAGGGACCATCAGCAGAGTTAATCTATGCCAGTAACTTAAGTGACTGCTCTTATTTTTGTGAAGTCTGAAAGGTTTTTAAGTGTATGATTTTTGTCATTAAGTGCCCTTCTCAGAACCGGGTTTCACACCTTGTCACAGTCTGAAGCTGCAGGAGAAGCCCTGGCTGGGAGAGCCACCACTTCCCTGAGCTATCTCTCAGTGTGGGTAAGACCAGCCACATCTTCTTCACACAAATACCCGGGTGGGTGCTCCTCAGAAGCACGGGGCTGCCTTTCCAGAGGTGACCACAAGGGACCATCGCATCTGAAGAGCAGATTTCACCTGAGGTATTGCTACAGCATTCATGTCAAGCTAAGCTTGCTTTGCAGAGACACTTCCAGCCTGGGATGTCTGCAGCCAGACCACAGCTCCTCCCTCACCGTTGTGCAAGGGGAAGGAAGGACATGTGCACTGGGTGTGGGATATGGCATCGTGTCAAGGAAGGAGGGTGAGGATTTGGGTCAGGTGTGGGAGCAGAGGAGGCTGGCAAAGAGGCTTCCCCAGGGCATGAGAAAGGTGAGGGGAGGAGGGACAGGAGAGCACGGCCTGCCTGGAGACTAAAGCAAGGTAGAGCTGTAGTATATACTTATCCCAACAACTATTTCCATCCTTAATAGCCCGAACAAGCTCTAGCAAAGAGGTTTTTATCTGTGCACTGTGAGAAAACACATGTAAAGGCACTGCTGGTTGCAACTACCCTATCAATGTTTTTATTTAAAGGATGCAGATTGACCAGCTGCAGAGGAAATGTAAGGGGATGTTCAAAGGAAAAGGCTCTGCTCACTGTGTATGTTTATTTAGAAAATATATGAAAATGGATTTCAATTATTGGTAAAAATGAACTTCCATCATATGAAGTAAGACAAATGGCTCTTCACCTAATTTTTCTAAGTGGTCAGGTCCTGAGCTTCTCCTGAGGCATTTCTCCCTCGGCAATCTCCCAGGAAGTGTCTCCTCCCATCAGGGCAGGGCGGTCAGGCTGTTAGCACCTTGTAGGAGGTCACCTTCCCCCAGTACCAAGCTGGGCAGGTTCCTGACTGGTTTGTTCCACACCTTTGTTTTGGGGCTGAAGAGAGACCTGCTAAAGCTGAGGGCTGGCACTGATCTCTGTCACCGTCTCACGCCAGTGTCACACCGATGAACGTGTACGTGCCGGGGTGTCCTGCTCTGCCACGCACAAGGACGGGTGAATGAGTGCAAAAGCCCTGAGCAGCGACCTGTGCCTGTGTCTGCTGACGTCAGCGGGGATTTTCATGTTGACTTAGGGAGCAGATTTTCTGAAAATGCCACGTGTGTGCGTACTTTGCTGCCTTGCGTGAAATGGAGCGTGTGCCTGTAAGAGAGCTGCCCAGCAGCCTTCTGCCAGCTTACCTCAGCCCCATGCCACCAGGAGCGTGCAGGAATTGCTTATGGATGAGCCAGGTGGGACACAGGGTGGGGTGGGAAGCTGGGATCATTTTGGCCTGGTGAACCAGATCATCTGGATGCATTTCAGCAGGGCATATCTGTGCAGGTTGCTGCTCAATCCCAAGGCGAGTGCCTGGAGCCATGCTCCAGTTTATCATGCAGTCTCTGACCTGGGTCAGATGTCTTCAGTGAACTAATGCCTCTCAGGCACACCCTTGCCTGATTTATGTGAACGTTGGACTGGGCGAGATCAGTGAAGGAAGGTAGTGTTACAGCATCATCACGTTTTCATTTGGTGGATCCAGTTTGCTTTATTCACCTGCCTTCTTCTGCCATTGTAATTACATTGTTTGTTTTGGAGGGGGTTGCTTTCTCAATCTTTGTGCTATCCCAGAAAATGGTACAGCTTTTACTTCTACTATGATTTTTTTCACAGGTGTTAAGGTCAAAAGGGACCATGTTGACACCTTTGACAAAATACAGAACATAGAATTTCTCGCAGTGATTCCTGTATAAGGTCCAGTAACCTCAAGAGCAAATAACAAAATGGTTTCTGAGACATTCAGTCTTGATACAAATACTTCAGGTGATGAAGAATCCGTCACAACCCACAATGAGGTCCTCCAGTTTTTAATCAATTTCGCAATTAAAATTTTGTTCCTCATTTCCGATAGCAATTTTTCCAGCTTCAGTCTCACATCACTAGATCTTACTGGTGGTTCAGTAGTGTCTACTGTGAAAAACGTTCTCTCCCCATAGAGATGGGGTTGCCCATACTATCTCTGATAATCTGAAATTATTTATCTCCTTATATTTATTAGACTTCAAAAGGATGTTTTGTTATTTTTTGGAGTCCTTTCCAATACCCTTTAAATAGCAAACTACTGGCTTTTATCACTTGGCAAACATAAATAAGATTATCTGGGGCCTCTCCAGTTATCCTCTCTAGAGAATTTTCATACCAAAGATCTTCCTTAAAGCAGCTAATTCCTATATGTTGAAGTTTAAATAATAGCTCTGCCTATTTATAGCTATGTTAAGTTTTCCATTTATTTCCATCTTGGTCTTGTGTGTAGGCCTCTGCCATGCCTGCCATTTCTGAGCAGTGAGCACCCTGGGAATTCCTGTGACTGTGCCCTAAGAGAGGAATGCTAGCACTCTCCCACTACCTTGGGTATAAAACTGACAGCACATATGAAAAAACAAAGCTGCAGAGAGAGAGTCACTGAAGAGCAGGTGGGGCCTCTGTGCAAGTATGAATTAGACAGGATTTTCTTCATTTCCGTGTCTCTGGTCATGGTAAAGTAATGTGCAATAGAGAGGATGAATTGATTGATAAATGTTAATTTATAAAATCATATGCCTGAAAAAGTTATGTGGCACTGGACAAGGCATGAAGTGAGAAGCTCTTTGACATGGAGAGTGGATTCAAGTGGCTTTAGGACTTCTGTGTAATGCATGAGCATTTTTTGACAAAAGAAAAGGGAGAAAAGTCAGAGATTCTTGACCCACTAATCATGTCTGTTCTTGGTATTGCAACTACAGTCACATTTTGTTGAATAATCTCCTACAGCGATTTTATGGCTT
Organism: Lycocorax pyrrhopterus obiensis; assembly: GCA_014706295.1. Taxonomy (NCBI): domain Eukaryota; kingdom Metazoa; phylum Chordata; class Aves; order Passeriformes; family Paradisaeidae; genus Lycocorax; species Lycocorax pyrrhopterus. The sequence continues at coordinate 22,859,766 of JACSVZ010000006.1, forward strand.
AGCCAAGGACAAGGTGACCCTCCAGAAAATGTTCCTGGTCACTCAGCTGCTGCCTGTGGTGTTCAGGCAAGCCTGCTCTAGCACAGGAGTTATGCTCTGGTCCCTGCCCCAAGAGGTGTCCAGGAAGGCAGAGCTTCAGAGTTCTGAGTCTGGCTCTAACATCAACCGAATTTCCAAAGGCCTTGAATTTCAATCAGGAATAGCAATAACAGAGCTCATAAGGGCTGAGGAAACAAACAGGGCTGGTTTGCCAAGGGCTTCAAGCCTACTTGTAGAAATGACATCATTGGTTTAGACAGAGTGCTGAAACCTGCCAATGTCTTGATAACTGATTAACATCAAAGAAAGACAGGAGGAGGTATCTTCAGTTTCTGCTGTGTCTGAAACAGCCACCCCTATGCCAGAGGCTTTGAATTTTTAATTTGCTGCCCTATCAACACCCAGAAGGGTGGGACTGGGTAAGGTTTTCCTCAAAGAAATCATCAGCAGATATGGCTGAGCTTGTTCTTGGAGAAGCCCTGCAAGGCAGGCATAAAGAAGGGGATGATTACTTTGCAAGTCAAATGTGTGATATATATCACCACTTCCAGTGATAAAGGAAAGGCTTTCAGAAATATGTGTAGAATAAATGGTGGGGATGAAACAAAACAGTCTTTACAAATCTGGACCCAAGCCTGGAAGGGACAAGGCCCATAGCTCCCTCCCTCTGAGCTAACATTGCCCTGTTGCATATTTCTATACTCCGACAATTCCCCTCCATCAACATCCATCAATTGACCCCTCTCTATCTTGGGCCCAACCCAGTCAAATGAACTCATAGTTTTTCTGGTTTGAATCTCATTACATACTCTGGCTACCCTTCAATTCAGTCCACACTTGTTCAGCCCATATCCACACAGTCCAGCGGTACAATCACAAGTAACTCTCATCACTTAGTCATATTCTGGTCCAGTCAAAAGTGAGTAAAAGTATTTAGAAGATGCATCAGTGTATTTGCCTCAGCAAAAAATGTATTGGAATGATAAGGCTTTGGGGGGAAATATTAGAATATCCACATAATTTTCAACAAAAATCTCAGATTTTTAAAGGCAGCACATGACTGCAAGGTGCAACATTAGGACCAGTTGTCTGGTCTATTATCAACATTTTGGTCAGTCATCTCTAGTGTGGGGTACTGGACAACTGAGAACAAACTGGCTAAGGACCAAAGCTGAGAAACATGTCTATGGCTAATACCTTACTTACTAAGAACTTGGTTATACATACAATTATTTACCAGCAGGTCATTTAACGATACAACAACAATTATGTTAAGAAGAAAAATTAGATTTATTTGGAGTTATGAAAAATTTCTCCATTACCATAAATCAATCAGGACTTAGTCTACACACTTACTTGATTTAGGCTGAGATTCATACAGCTGATAGCTAACATTTATTCGTTACTGTTTTTCTTACAGGAAGTCTGAAATAGGAAAATTTAAGACCGTCATTAGGGACAAGAAGTGAACAAGGTTGATGTTTTACATTAAAAAAAAAAAAAGGAATGAGAAATGGAGTAATTTCACTTCCTAGAATATTACAAATAGTAATCCAGAACATGGTAATATCAATTATGGGGATACATTACAAGAAAAACTGCCACAAGTCAAAACAACATCAGATTAATTACTAACTTGAGATCAAATAGTGACTACGTACATCACTTTGCCACTAGAGGGAAATGTGTAGGTCAATTCATAGATCTTATCAGGAAAGTTTTCATTTTACATTGTAAACAATATGGGTCAAAGCCTTGCCTGAATGACTTTTTCTCCAAATGGTTATATGTTTTTTAGCAGGGAACTTTATTTAGAAATGAGAGACAGAGAGCTCACGGCATCTAAATCCTTTCCATGATTAATTGCTATTGCTGCTTGGAAATTAATTTCACAGAACCACAGAATGGGTCAGGTTGGAAGGGACCACAGTGGGTCATCTGGTCCAACCTCCCTGTTCAAGCAGGGTCATCCCAGAGCACAAGGCGCAGGATTGTGTCCAGATGATTCTTGAATATCTCCAGTGAGGGAGACCCCACACCTTCTCTGGGCAATCTGTTCCAGTGTTCAGTCACCTGCACAGCAAAGAAGTTCCTCCTCGTATTCAGGCAGAACTTCCTGTGCATCAGTTCCTGCCCATTGCCTCTTGTCCTATTGCTGGGCACCACTGAGAAAAGCCTGGCTCCATCCTCTTGGCACCCTCCCTTTACATATTTCTAGACTGTATTTGTGTTGGGGTGCACTATGTGCTGGAAGAGAGATGGGCCCTGAGGGCCAGAGAGAGAGCCTCTTTCCTGGACCCAGAGGTGACCCTGGGAGTGCATCCAGGTCACCGGGGATGGGCTGAGAGAGGATTGTGGGTTTCTGGACAGTGCTGGACCTATGAGATGTGATAATTGTAGTTTGTGACCTTATAGGGTACTGTTTGCCTGTTACCATAACAGGCAATGTCTGTGCACTCTCCCAGGTGATTGGGGGACACTGAGGTGAACATCTTTCCTGTTTATATGATGTGATATCCTGTTGGGTGCTGGTATTTAGGGGAATTCCAGGTGCGCAATAAAGGCTTTGCACTTTTCCATCTTGCGTGCAGAGTCCATGCCCTTGCGTGATTACTGCATATTTGCTCCACTACAACTCACAGCCTTTGACCTTTATCTTACTTTTGCCACACTGAACTCGCTTTCCTTTTTGAAATACAGAGTACTCTCCTTGGGACAGTGAGAAGGGCACACTGACCTAGTGTCAGCTCAATATGCAGGGTTGCAGGATGCCTCTGCTCTTTCTCAGCTCTGCCATCAAGCCACTGGCTGGTTAACTCAAATAACCCCTCTATGACTTATTTAAGCATATAAATCCCCATGAAATATAACCAAGAAGAGTGTTTAAATAAAACATCACTACCCCTGCTGATTATTTCCATCTGAGTAGATCGACACATTGAGTAAATTCCTTCAAAACATGTACTTCTAAGATAAGCATATAAATACAGCTGCTCTTGGTGATCCTGGACATACAGCACCTTTCACCGGCAGATTTTTTCCCAGCTCACCAAGGGCCCCAGGGAGCAAAATGCCAGTATCCTCTTCCTTTTTCACTTCCCCCACCCTGCTCTCCCCTAGACTGCTGGGCTCCACACTCCACCCAAGCAGACACATGGGGGGTTCCCAGAGGTTTCCAGCCTCTGGGAACCCCCCATGTCACAAGGAATTCCTGCTCTGCACAGGAATAGGTGCAGTGTCATCAGAGATAAGGCCTCTTAATTGATTGGCAAGCTTGCTGGATGAACTTGAGTTAGAAAGGTGTGCCAGCAATACCTTGCCCAGGCTCCTATTTATCCATCTTGCTCAACTAAAATAATGTTAGACGAACAATATAGCATAAAGAAAGTTGATTTAAAAAGTTGAAATTTTTTCAGCTCCTGAAAATTCAGATTATTTTAAAGTCATGACTATTCAGTAGGACCTGTTTTTGAGAGTGCTAGTTTGGGGATGCTTGAGGGGTTTATTTTATTTCATACAGAAAATTAAGCCCATTGACTCTGGTTTCTTTACCTTAAGGCACCTGTGCCGGTTTTGGCTGGGATAGAATTAATTTTCTTCACAGTAGCTAGTATGGGGCTGTATTTTGGATTTGTGCTGAGAAGTGCTGATAACAGGGATATTTTAGATCCTGCTGAGCAGTGCTTACACAGAGCCAAGGCCTTTTCTGGTCTCACACCACCCCACCAGTGAGTAGGCTGGGAGTGCACAAGAAGTTGGGAGGGCACACAGCTGACCAGAGGGATATTCCATATCGTACGGCATCGTGCTCAACAATAAAGTAGGTGGGGGGACTGCCCTTTGAGGACTGGCTGGGCATCATTTGATTGGTGGTGAGGAATCGTTTCAATTTTTATCTCTTGTCTTTCTTGGGCTTTATTTTTCTATCTCTTTGTTATCCTTCCACTTTGCCCTGCTGCCCCCTCCCCCCCCCATTTATTAATATTATTGTTGTTATTATTAATTTTTTTTTATTATTATTAGACTGTTTTTGTATCAACCCACAAGTCCTCTCACTTTCACCCTTCCTATTTCTTCCCCCATCTGGCCAGGGAAGGGGAGATGGATGCGAGTGACTGTGTGGTGCTTAGCTGCTAGCTGGGGTTAAACAACAACAGTATCACACCTTGGATTTTAGTTGGTGAGAAAAGCCACTGTTAAGAATAACCCTGAAGAACAGAGCCACTGTTGTCCTTTGAAGGCCACTGAAGCTGGCCCTGCTTTGAGCTGGGCATTGGACCAGACGATGTCCAGAGGTGCCTTCTGACCTAAACAACTGCATAAGAAGCACTGCTTGCTGCAGTGAGATGGACAGCGTTACCACCTGTGAGCAGAAGACTTTAGGGCTTTGGCAACCAGGTAACTCCATAATGTGGCCACGTCATTGCTGCAGACAGGCCATCGCTTTTGCAGTGAGTTTGCACAGCCTTGGGACTGAGCCTTGTCAGGTTGCTCTCTCCTTTGTCTGCCTGCAGCTTTGTTTTACTCAGTTTGGCTGTAGCAGCAATTTTTCTAACAAACCCAGTATCTACAGATAATTTATTTGTTTATCATTGCATGGTATGATCTCAGTTTTGCATTGGTAGTACTAATAAGCAGTTGTCCCCTGTAGAATAAAATATTTACAACCCTAATACAACGATGGAGAGAAACACAGGTCTGATACAACAGCACAGGCCCTGAGAAGCAGAGACACAGGGAAAGACTGATGTGGGATGATAAAGTATAGAGCTGCACTAAACTGATTTAGGGAAAGCAGAACAAAGAAACAGTAACTCATCTATGTAGAAGGCATCTTATATATTAAATTCTGATGTAATGTGACAGTATAGACCAAAGAAGAAAAAGAAAAGTGTGCAAGTAGGTTAGCAAACTAACAAAAGTACCTCAGGTGTATCCTAGAGGGAGGAAGAAGAAACCAACTGCATCAACACAATCTTCCTCCCAAAGAGGGACTTCAGAGGCTGATGACTTACTGTGTCACCCTCTCCAGTAGCCCAAAGCTGCTGACTGCAGGACTCAAAGGTGCAGTGCAAGGGTGACCATTACCCTGAGAAAAAGGATATCTACTAAGAACTCTGTGTGTTATGATTTCAGTTGTATTACAGAATCACAGAACTGATTAGGTTGGACAAGATCTTTGAGATCATCAAATCCAACCTATGACCCAACACCACCTTGTCAACCAGACCATGGCACTAAGAGCAACATCCAGTCTTTTCCTAAACACCTCCAGGGATGGTGTCTCCACCACCTCCCTGGGCAGCCCATTCCTATGCCCAATCACCTTTTCTGTGAAGAAATTCCTAATGTCCAACCTAAACCTCCCCTGGCGCAGCTTTAGACTGTGTCCTCTTGTCCTATTGCTGGTTGCCTGAGAAAAGGGACTGACCATATTACTATAACTGAGATTTTGTCTAAAAGAATTATTATTCTATTTCCGTAACAATTAGATCTAGACTAATAACAATTCTATAATTAGATTGATATATTTCCCATTATACCAACAAATTTTGGATTTACTTATATAAGGTATGCTTCCTCTGTGTCCATGAACAATATTATGAGTGTAACAGACTCACCAGTTCACCTCAACTTATTAATTGCTTAAGACCTTCAAAGGAATTCCTGAATCAGTGAAGATTTCCTTACCACATAGTGTCAGCAAAATTACTTAAAAGCTTCAAAATCTTAAAAAAAAATTAAATTAAATACATCTATTAGTTATTGTGCTCGCTTCTCTGATGGCTGTGAATTCCACCATGAGCAAAAAATCCAGAAAATTAATTCTTTTTTCTGTTTTTCTGTCAGTCTATTTATTTGATAAACCTTTCTATTCCTGCAAGAAATTGATTGAAGACAGCAAAAAAAGGCATTGCAAATGTCCACATTCCCCACAGGTGAATTCAAACCTTCAGAAGGGCATGAATCACCCTTGTTTGCTGTGGAAGCATAGGTGGGGGTCAGGACTGCTCTGGAGCCAGTGCATCGGGAGAGCCTTAAGAGCCAGATCAGATTGTCAGACTTTGGGACGGGAAACAGAAGAGTGAGGGATGACCCAAGGAAATACACAGCAGGACAGCAGCAGCACTTGGCAGCAACAAAGAGGATGTGTAATCCAGACCTCCTGACAATGTCTAATGCCCTTTTCACTGGATAACAGTACCCCCTCCCAAATCAAAGCTAATCTTTGTCTGGGCCTGCTGCATCTCCCTGGGTTGTGTAGGATATCCTTCCTAGTCACCTTCTCCATATCCCTGGACCCCAGCACCTGAGACTTCCTCTCCTCATGGCTTTCTCTTGTCAGAGCTGAACGTGACTCGGCAACACAGCACCAGGGAGATTATTTCTTCCCTCATGGAGTCGCTTAACAGCAGAAAACAAGCTCTGAAGGAATACAGAATCCTTCTGCAGGAACTATATAAAATCCCTGTTTGTAGTTACCTCAGGAACTGTCACGTGTATCTCAGCAGACCTCAACTCAGGGTGCCATCAGAAGGATGCTCATCTGGCAGTTTTGGACCGAGGCTCTCATCCTCCATTAAATTTTATGTTATTCTGCAACACTTCTACATATCTAGAACTGTGATCATGGCATTCACAGTGATGGTGCTGACCAGACTCCTGCACTGAGGAGTCTGGGATATTAGAAGGATGTGACAACCAGACCTGTGACACCTGCCCACATATAGGAATATGTGTGTAATTAAAAGAGTGCTTTCACTTTTTGATGATCAGTGTGTGCGGACTCTGGTTGGCTCCAGTGAAGTTTGATATAATTATATTAAACAATGATAAAAGGCCACTAAGGCTGGAAGATCAAAGCCCAAAGCCTTGCTTAGGAGGTGCCTAATAAGTTAGCAAAAGGCCTAAATGTCTTTGATTCAGCTCTTTGGTGTACATCATGTAGCAACACTTTCACTACCTGACCACACACTACTTTTTCAAGAGGCTTTCTGCTCCATTCAAAGCAAAGCTGATTCTTTTCAAGATAGGGATTGCACAATATTAGTGGGGAGAGGGTGTGAAGGGCAAGATGTGAGGGAGGACATCATCTGACAGGCAAAGGGTGCTTATTTCAGCTGTAAAAGCAAGAGGTGAGATTTTGAAACCCAAATACCTCCAGAAACAGAAAGAATGATGGTTCTTCTGTTATAATACATGTTCATAAATAAAATAAGATTATTGACAAATGAGTTTTAAGCCTGTAAGATTTAAGAGAGGTGAATTTTTTAATTTGCAGACAGCCATTCATTTTGCTAGATTCAAATTCATGAATACATGTAGCTGTTGCTGGAATTCAGCATTCATTCTCCCTCTTGACTATAAACAAATAAATCAATCCAAATCTTGTTCTGGGCTTCATCTATGCCTTTTGGTCTGTGTTTGGTTTAGTAAATGAAGGGATCTGGAAAAAAAACAACCCTTTTTGTACCAAAATCATAAGAAAAGGTAAATAGCTGAAAGGAGCATCGAAGTGCAGACAAACCTAGATACCTTATCTCCAGTTGCGAAATCCCTGAATAACCAGCCCAGCTTTTTATGATTATTATGAAGTTCTTTATGTAATGATAGAGAAGCATTAGGTGCAGCAATCAATTGTTATGGTTCTTTGCTTTCTGGAATTTTGTTTTGGGGGGAGGTTGACCCAGTTGGAAGCAAAGCAAGGTAAACTATTGCATTTGATTTATGACCCCTCACATTGCAGGTGTGGGAGAGCTGGGAGCAGTCACATGATCACTTCATTATCCAGCACTGTAAAGCAGCTAGACTTTGTGAATTAAAAGAAAAAGCCTAGTTTTCAAAACAGTCTTCTCCATTTTTTTTTTTTTTTGCTGAAATGTAAGAAGTTGAGAAGGCCTGTAGGCAGCTTCATAAGGACTGCATGAGTACCACTGATTATGTGTCCCTGGAGAGGCCAAGAAAACAGGAAAGGGAGCCAGCCGAGAGGCATATTTAAGAGAAGGTTCTCAAACTTCCCTATTACCTTTGGGATTGTTTTCAAATTCTAAAGCTAAGAAGGAAAAACCTGGACTTGGCAAAATAAATAATCTGCACTGCACAATACATGGTGTCCCAGGATGATTTGTGACATTTAGTAATACCGTATGTCATGAACAACACTGAGGGAATAATCCACAGAAATACAGCTGCTTGAAAATGGCTTCCAAGACCACTTCTAAATGAACAATTAAATCAAAATTTTGTCCATTTTATAAGCACTGTAACACAAAAAACAGTGTTTTCTGTTCACAAAAGAGCTGTTACAAAAGGGATATCTCAAAAATATTCTTACTGGATATTACTTGGAAGGGATCATTTTGATATTTTTCATAATTTGTTGTTTTAATTTTAGGATGGTTGTAATTAGGATAAATTAATCCCATGATATCATTCTTTATCATTAATTAGACTTAGCGTGGTCTTACTGTCACAAATATGCAAGAAAAGCAAGTTTAGTATTTTACTTCCTCCAAATGGCCATATACAGATGGTTCTTATAATTATTTTCTCACAGATAACCTGATTATACCCAGTTTAAACCTGACCTACAAGGAAAGAAAAGACATTTACATTATTCAAGAGAGTCCAGGTGTATTTACATCTTTCTGCCCAGCAGTAGTCATGTGTGTGGGGCACTATCCATAAACAGTAATAGGGAAAAATGGCCTTTATCACATATTCTCCACTGTTCATAATTTTTTTGAGAGACCTAGTGGAGATAAAATTTTTCTTTGTATTGGAAATTTCCTTCAACAAATACTTTTAAATTTTTTTAACTGTCTCAATCTGTTTATAATGTCTAGCAAAAGTAAAATTAGTATTTATTTGCCATAAGTCTGTAGCTCTATCATGTATGCTTTTATTGATAACACTTCAGGAGAAACTGTTCTCTGTGATACTGTGATACCTGAGCCATGTACAGCATTTTAAGTAATTGTAATTAATGTCATACCATGAAAGGTGATGTAATTAAAAGCATTTATAGACTATGGTTAAAGGAGTAATGGACTTCTACAACGCTATTTTTTTCAGTAGAATAAAAGAGGAAACAGAAATTTGCTTCCAATTAAGATTTTATATCTTCATAATAAGCTTGAGCTACACTTCAGCCAAGTTTGAGGGACTGTGTGGGAAGGACAATGTCCATGGTGAACTGTGGAACTACCTGCTGGTTTCTGGCTCTTTCCATGCCATCATTTACTTTCTAGCACAGGTTACATGCTTGCTGGTACTATGAACTATTTACACCATCATGTAAGCAATATGATTAACATGCCAGCAGTGCAATTGTGGATAATAACTATATACACTCCAGCATGTTCTCAGATCTAAATTTTCATGAATTTTCATCATACTTCTCATCAATTCTATCCCTCTTACAGACCAAATAGTGTCTTTTACATGTGTATACTTCCTGGAGGCTGTACTAGAAAATATGCAGGAGACAAAAATGGCCCAGACCCCAAGCAGGGAATTTTGTGAGTTTGTGTTTGCATAGAAGAGACGCCTGGTCTGTTACGGGAGATCTTAAACACTACCTAAATAAAACACAGTGCAGCAAGTAAAAGGTACAGTGCATTAAGTCAGAATAAGATTTATTTGAAAATTATAATCTGATTATCTATTACATGTTTTCCCATTCTAATGCAGTTTACATCTTTATTAACATAGATATTTAAGGGAAAAACACATAATCCCATGTTCAGCCGTATCCTTACTAGATCACTATTGCACACATTTGCAGTGACTGATACCTGGATTCTGCTCTCCTGAGAGCACTTTATTTCTAGTGTGCCCCAGGGCCAGCACTGGTACTTCCCTGCTGGTGCATGGGTGCTTTCCATGGCACACATCCAAATGGAGTAAAGGTATTCTCCTCTGCTCTATCAGCCCCACCACCCTTTGTCTGCTGATCAAGGACTTTTCAAGGACAGTATGAACACCAAGCAGTCAGCCTTTCAAGAAACTATATTCACTTGCACTGCTGCCATTTAAGAAATTAATGCTTCATATGGTGTTAGAACAATGGTAAACTATGGTCCACATGCTCTCCTGGCTCAATGGAATAATGAATGGAACTAGGTTGGAGATGTGTCTGTGCATATGTGTACGTGGCAGAATAATATTTCGCACACAAAAGAAGGATTTTCCCAACCTTACTTTAAGCAGCCTGCCCTACTCTGACTGTAAAATTTGTCAGTGTATGTGAAGAAATCAAAATCTCCTCTCCAGGTTGAAGACTACAAAATCTCTGACAGAGAAATCCTGCTATGGTGTGTGCAGAGAAGCAGCACCTCAGGGGGACTCTGAGGAGGTGAGCTTTGTTCCGTCCACCTTGTGAAAAATGGTTTAGAGCCCACTTCTGATGATAAGCCTGCAAATTTTGTTTTGTAATTAAAGGCTCTGAAAAGGCTTTACACTTCCATTTTGAAGTAAAATATTGCCCAGAGAGTCTGTGGTCTCCCCATCCCTGGAGATGTTCAACACTAGACTGGATGGGACTCTGAGTAACTAGTGGAAGGTTCCCTGCCCATAGCAGGAGGGCTGATGATCTTTAAGGCCCCTTGCAATCCAAACCATTCTGTGATTCTATGAAATACCAGTTCCCCTTGTCTTATCTGGCAAGATCTGAACTCCTGCAAACACAGGAGGTCCAGGAAAGTGGAGCATTTCTTCTTAGCACATTGCAGGCCAGGCACTATGTCAAAAGGCTATTCTGGCTGTATCACTAGGGTCGATAAAGAAAGACTTGTGCCTCCCTCTGTGTACCTGCTCAGGGGAGACCCAGCCACCACCATCAGTATGATAGAGGTCCCATGAAAAACAGGAGGAAGTATTCTTTGTTAAAGATTAATTTGGCTTACGGTGGCTCTTTAACATTGAAATAAGAAAAGAGGCACAGAAGAGCCTTTGCTCTTTGCTCTTGAGCTAATAAATAGTAATAATAACCTCTGGGAGAACCATGCCCAAGTCTTTTCCACATGTGTCCCCACACCTTCTCAACATAACTTTTACCCTCTGGAATTTTCCTGCCTCTCCCATTTTGTGGCCCCTCCTACCAGCACTGGCTGCTGCCTCCCTCTCAGGCAGCGCCGGGCTCAGGTATGGGTGCCTTTGCAAAGCACTGCTCCCACTCCACTCCTGCCTAAGGCAGGAACTTACCTGAGGACAGAGATTCCTGACTTGTGAGGCACATGCATGCTTGGGTGCCAGGAGGGTGGGGAAGCCACTCTCAGCACCTTAAGGGGTGTAGCACCATGTGTCTGCCCTTCACCCTCAACCTGCTTACAGAGAGAACCTCTTCTCCAGAGCCACTGAAGTGGCTCCTGGCCCCTTCCTAAAGGAACTTCACGCTGACCCCCGAAGATGATGGTGGCACTTCCTCAACAATCAGTCCCTCTCCAGGTCACTTTTGAGAAGTTTCCCTTTTCTACATGGGGAAGGGCTGATGTATGGATGTAGAGTCAGAACTGCACAAGTTTATGTATTTGCAAATTTTTTTATTCCTTCTTAAACCATCTAAAGGAAGTTAGAAGCTTATCACTGAGGTTTAAAAAGGAGAGGAGAAATTCATATAAAAATGCTCATAGAAGTGTTTTATCAGAGATTTATACATAAGGATGTTTTTAAAAATCCTAATATTTATGAAATGAATGAGCATTTTCCCCCTCAGTATCTTGATTCATACCTGAAAGTCTATGTTAGAAGGTATTCTACAAACAGTATCTCATAATTGTTTCAGTTTTAGTCTAGAGTTTAAGTTGCAGTAGAATAAACACCTGAGCAATGTAAACATGCATGACCTGAGTCTAAGAAAAAGGGGAAAAAAGTGCCGTTCTTCTTTCTTGTGATGTTTTTCCTCCAGGGTATATTTTTTTCCCCTAGTACCTAACCAAAAAGGCTTCTTAGTACTTTGGTGCTAAGTTATAGCTCCCCCATCAGAGGATTGTTAGGCAGAAGACAACAATTGTTTTGCTTTTTTTTTTCAGGTAAACCATAACTTGGCTGTCTACATGATTTGAGCGTCAAAAGGAGGCATTTGCAAGGCCCACAGTGGCCAAGGCTTAGTGGGATGGTGGGTGGCATGTTGTGGTGGCCTCACTTCTGCAACCTAAAGAGCACTGTGAAACCTGGGGGAACCACGCCCCAGCCTTGCCATCAGCCAGTCAGAGGAGTGTGGCAGTCCACATCACCCACCCGCTAGCTAACCTAGAGATAGTCTGTCCAGTCTTGCCTTATGCAAACCCACAATACACCCAGCACTGCAACTTGCTGCAGCACTCAGAGGAAGTATTAATTTAGCACTCAGAAGTGAGGAATACTTGTGCTCTCAAGCCAGTGATATTCAGGCATGTCTCCAGAAATATATTATTCTTCGTAAGAAGGATATTCTCTAATACCAGGCTTTGAGATTTGCAAAGTGATAGTAGTATAGCCCAAATGAACAATTAAAATTTGGCAGCTACTTTTCACTTCCCATTTAGAATCACAAGAACAATGTCAGAGTTTTATTTGATTAACACTCACTATCTGTAGTGATCAAAGGACTATGCCTAAAAAATTAGCATTTTAGAAGGTCTTTGATAGTCAGCAATAAAATTCTCATACTTAGTCTGAAATCATTCCCATCTGCGTTCTTTATTTGCATATAATTTATGAAGTATCATTAATGAAATCAAACAGATAGTAAGCACACCTAAAGCATCCATCCAACACAAAATAGAGACTACAGATGATTAGGGTAACTGCTATTATTTTACTTCTCTGCCCCTCTTGTAATTAGTATTGTTTGTAGTTGAAAAGTCAAAGACTTTTCAGAAGATATTTAGTCTCACCTTGTTTCACAATATATTGTTTTAATCTCACCTTATGTTTTGTAGGTGGCTTCTGAGCAAACTAGGTTTGACTTCCTTCAATGGCAGTCTACAATTAATGACTTCATTATGTAGTTCGTGCCCAGGAAATGAGACCTTTACTTGAGCCAGTTTTGCCTGCTAAAGGACTTATTCCTATGTTATCAAGAGAAATGAAGGAACATGACTTTTACAGCAGATACTTTTCTACTTAAGGGAATATGATTATTTATTGACCATCAGTATCCAGCAGAAGTCAGGGAGCACAAAGCGTAAGGAAAGATTAGTGTAGCAAGAGTTGGCTTGGGCTAATTTCCAACACCAAGACTATGCAGCATACAACATCCTTTCATAAATATGACCTTTACAGCATATTGCATTAGCCTACTAATACCACAAGGAATGTTTTATTTGGGTTTATGCAGTTTTAAAGAAGACTGTTAAGGACATATCCATCATTTATTACTTCTGATGGAAAATTGTTTTTTAACAAATCAAACTTTTAATAGAAATTGTAGGTATTTCACACATACACACAAAAAAAAGGTGTATGAAAAAAGTGCAAAGTTCATAGCTTTCAGATAGGGACTGAGTGTTTTCCATTCGGAGTTACAGACCAGTTTTCATCTGGGAGTGATAACGTTTGTCCCTGTTCCCACTTCATCTCTGATCCTGGCTGCCTGGGCATAAACACACCTCAATGCACCTGCAGGGATTGTGCTGAAGCAGCCACCTCTCTGAGCAGCCAGCTTGGCCAACGTCTGCTGCAGCAGAAAGCCTGCTTTCCATCATCCATGGAAAATCCACAGGAACTGAGCACTGAACTCATGAGACACCATGCCAGGAGGAGGTGACTGGCTATCTTTTGCTTTATATGTCCTTCCAGCTGCAGCAAAGTTTCCTCTGGGACCACAAGAAGAGTGTGTGCTGCCTGGTGCACACGTGGCTCACCAAAACCTTGGGCTGCTCCTTCACCAGGGTCCATGAGACCACAGCTACAGTCCAGGGGAAGTGATGGCCCCTTCAACAGTGCTTGAAGATGCTCACTGGAAGAGAGGAGTCTTCATGTTCCCAGGATCAAGGTAGTGCCCATCCTCATGCATTTTTCTCAGACATTTCAAAACAGAAAAGGCCAACATTTCATCATAGTTAATGATGTCTTGTCCTTCTCAGTGCTCAAAGTCTCTGGTTTACAAAGAAGAGGAGAACTAAAGACGGTGACAACAGAGCACACACACTGAGCAGCATTTGCCTGGGATGCGATAAGAGGTGATCACCTTCATGTGTCTAATAGGGACTACTTTCCTATCTAATCAGTAATTAGCTGGCCAATATAATTAGAGTGTTTGGAGTTAGAAATTAATGGCACTCTTTCCTCTTGCTGAACTTTGGAGCAGGCAGATGAAAAGCAGAACAACGGTGAATGCCTCATTGTTTTGAACAGTGTAAACTGCATAGGTGTATCAGAAATGTATTCTTTCATTCACTGCACAACTGAAAGACTGTGCAACAGTACCTCTTGCAGACTCCAGTGTCCCACAGCAATAGTCATAGGGAAAGAAATCTGCCCACAGCCTCAGTCATCTATGAGAGACAGATAGACAAAATTTAAAAATTGACATTGAAATCAAGATTCAAAAACATTGTGGCAACCTAAGCAAAACAGGTTTGCAGAAGTCAATTTTTCAAAGCAGCATACAGAAAGCATGAAAGCTGGCAATCACTCAGTGATTTGCAGGAACTTGATAGCATCAGAATAGACTGTCTTACAGCCTGCCCATTCTTGTATTGGCAGAAGTGCTTGTATTTCTTTTCCGATCTTAATAAATAATAATGTGGAAAGCAATACTTAAAAAACTTTAAGCAATATTTAAATAAATCTAATGTTTGACAAAGTGCTCATGCGCAAAAATAAAGCAAAATAGTCCCACAATAGCCTGATGCAACAGTGGTTTGCAGGACAGGAGCTGAAACTGAAATTGCAACAGTAGTGGTTTTAAATTTAGATCATCTGCAAAGGACTTCAGCAAGCACTCTTCAGGTTCTGTGCAACACATTGAGACCCTGAAGTTTCAAGACAAGTTAATGACAACTGACCTGCATGTCAGCTACCTACAGTAGTACATAGAATATGGAAAGACAGCAAAATGTGACAAGGAAAACACATCCAAATCTGTCTCTGTGGGATTACACCTGTCTCAGGCACATTTTGTCCGTTAGTGATACCACACATGAGATGACAGTGGTTTGTCTTATGAACTGAAATGTTTACAAGTTAGATATCTGCCCTGTGAAAAATTGACTCCTGCAAAGTGTGTCCCACTAATCCTCAGAAACCTGTTTCAAAGAAGAATTCAAGTTTAATGACAATAATTTTTGAATAGTCACAACATTCCCACACAGAATTCCCAAAATTGGTTAGGCAGGTGAATCATACAGGGCAGAGTGTACCATTTTAACTCAAACCTTTAAAGCCTCTTGTCAAAACTATCAATATCTCAGCATCTGAGTGTGCTGTGGGTGATAATGTCACACCAAGTAGACAGTTGCCATTGCTTAGAAGCTTATTGATTCACTTCTCCAAGTATATCAAATCTGTTGACGATGCAGTGCTAACAGAACTATCCACACATCATAAGGAAGGAGTACTGTAATTCTAGTGGTCTCCAGTGCAAATACCAAATTTCATTAATTTTGTAGTCATGAGAGATCATTTGGTCCATGTATTTGCTAGCCTAACACTGCAAACCCTTCTCTTTTCCTGGCTGAAGGCGTGCACCCTGAGCAGTACTCTCTGTGCCGCTGTGAGCTGCCAGCCCTGGACAGCATCTTGTCCCTTTGGCAGCAGCTTCTAAGGCAAGTCTGAATGAAG
Source organism: Lycocorax pyrrhopterus obiensis (assembly GCA_014706295.1). Classification (NCBI taxonomy): domain Eukaryota; kingdom Metazoa; phylum Chordata; class Aves; order Passeriformes; family Paradisaeidae; genus Lycocorax; species Lycocorax pyrrhopterus. Next base: position 22,875,573 of record JACSVZ010000006.1, read on the forward strand.
AGCAGCGTGTACAGTGACTGACAAGAAACTGTGAGAGTGCACCATCACCTGCTGGTTAAGCCTGCTGCAGTCAGTAGCTATACGGGGATGACATGCATTAACCGGGTATGTATTAACTGAAGCACAGGATCTCTCCCAGGCTTTGTAGAAAATCCTTCTGATGAAAAAGAAAAGCCTTTTATGTCTCCAGCTCAGCAAATAGCCATATCATTCAAAGCATCAGCACAGCTCTCCTAGAAACTCCTGCATTATTTTCCATGCTTAAAGAGCACATGTTGACTGTCAGCAGCTGAGACATGCTAAAAGCTGTCCAAGAAGCATGAAAAGTGGCATCAGACTGTGTGAGCCTTCAATAATCCACTAATCTTTTTGAACACATTCTTTTGTTTAGGCAGACTTTAGTTACTAGATTTGACACATATTTCACATATTACAAAACTGATCATTATTGTGTAGCTGGCTAATCCTCAGTTTGAGGAAGGATTGATTTTAAACTCACATAGGAAGGCTGTCAAGCAAGGAGGCTCTATGTTTCTAAGCACATGATATATTTTGCTTTAACAGCATTATCAGAGACAATGCAAATGATAGGTAGATTTACATAAAGGGGAAAATGTATATACTTTGAGCACAAAACTGCTTCACAGCCAATAATCAAAGTAGAAATGGGTTTGTTTCTCTGTGAAACATTAACTTGTGATCAGAGTTAGATGAGAGGTCTGTTTTAGCAGGCATTTCTGTAAAGGCAAATGTAGAATCATAGAATCATTTAGGTTGGAAAAGACCCTAAAGATCATCAAATCCAACTGTTAACCCATCACTGCCAAGTTCACAATTAAGCCATGTTCCTAAGTACCATGTCTACATAACCTAATCAAGTCAGGAATAAAACTGCAGAAGTATCAATTAATATCTATTTAGATGCATTTATGCCTTAACAATAAAATGAAAAAAATGTTAAAATCGGAAATAAGGATGCATTTTTAATGTAAGTATTCACAGAACAGCCTATTTTTGCACAATTATGCAGTATTTTCCATAAAAATATTTTTCACTAAACTAAATATACAATGCCCACTAGATCTTGCAGAATTAATCAACTTTTTTACAGGTTTCCAGACTATTAGAAAGTAGGTTATAGTGACATCACTGCAAATTAGTTATTAACATTGGATTTTTTGGTGAGTATCTCTTAACAGGTCCTTTAACTATACTTTATAAGTTCTCAGAATATAGTTTCATTATTTCTTCCGGATGTCTGAGTTATAATCACTGTTCAAGTCACTGAAAGTCTTTCAATTTCCATTAACAGAACTGAACTCATTACCAGGGCACAAAGATGCTTCAGGCCAGACCACACAGTAAGATCCCATTCCTTTTCTGATCCTCCTTTTTCACCTATGAATGAAGGCTGAAAATCCAGAAGGCAACTGTTTCCTGCCTGAAGAGGGGTCTGGGAGAGATTTTGAGGGACCCATTCCACATCAGTTGTTTCAGAAGTAGGTTTCTTCATCTGAAGATCAGGCCTTTTAAATCTGCTTATTTAAATATTAATTTATATATTTAATTCTAAGTTGCCCACGTTCATTCTTGCCAACTGGATGCACAGTAGTGACTGATACATTCAAATGAAGGTAGTTCAACTTTACATTTTGTGAGGAGCTTCTACTGGCCATGGCTGCAGGCCTTATACAAAACTGAAATAAGTCTAAATAAGTTATTATCTAGGTAATGAACTTGAATAACATTTTTAATCCTTCATTGATGTTACCATTTTGTAACCAGATTTGCTTTGCTCTTCCACGCTATATATTAAAATAGGCAGCTTCTCAGCTTTTGAAAGAATATGATCATGAATGCAGTCCAACTCCTAGGATATATGATAACACTTTTTCTCAGTAAGCCAGGCCGAGATAAGAACTGCAGCAAACCCTGAGGCTTGCTGCACTGTCCAGATGTTGAGATTTCAGTAGAAGATGGGTGCTTTATCCTTAGAGTGATGTGAATTTTCCAGCTAAAATGCAACTCTCATGATGATAACGGTACACAAAAACCTCTCTGTGGTTGATCAGCACAAAGTTTATTCCACACTTAGACCATATTTTAAAACTTAGGGAAGGACTTATGTGCAGATGTGGGGTTCTGCTGTGCACTATAATGAATTCACCCAGTGGGATTTAAATTTGCATACATTATCCTATTATCATGCCTCTACCAAAGCTTTATTAGCTTGAGTGCAATACTGCCTGAATGTAGCCAGACTGCTTTCAGAAATTAGTTGGTTCATGAAAAGCCAGTGCAAAAATAATTTATTTTTGGAGCTTTTTTGGTTGTTCCCAAGCATATTTTTTCCATATTGGCACTTTTATGTTTTTTATTACAGTCCATGCTCACTAATACTATATTTAGCCTTTTACTCCAGGAGATTCTCATCAGTGTATTATATATTAATCAGAATTATTAATCAGTAACTTGTCCTGCATCAGTACACACCAGAATTTGGACATGGAAAAATGCAAATCATTTTATTCACTCCAGATGGGAGATGGATTGTAAGGGTAAAAACTGAGCAAGTACCAGAAATGAAAGCCTTGGCTAGTGTTTTCCCTTTTATTTAAGCAAAATTTGTCAGTGTCTTATACTGACTGCAGTGGAGAGGTGAGAGAATGTGAAAGTTGCTCGATGACAAAAAGTAGAAATCTCTTCATCCAAATCCTGCTTGAGTGAGGGCTAGCACAGCTTTCTTGTGAATTGGCTATCTTCAGAGGTATTGGACTAACTCAATCTCAGCCCTTTAGTCCCAGGCCTGACTGAGATTTAAGATGCCCATAACATCAAATACAGCCCCAGCCCTATGGGGGCTTGGTCCCTGGAAGCCATATTGATCCGTCTTTAGTATCCCCTGCGACGTGGGCTCCTGAACTGAGCCCAGGGACAGAGCCACAGTGTGAAGGATGCCAGGCCCTGGCCAGGCAGTCCAACAGGAGCTGCTGTGCAGGGGCAGCAATGCGCTTGTGGTGCTTCAGGCAGGAGGGAAACAGTCTCTTACCAACATTTCTGTGACTCTGACACAGAGTGCCTGAAGACCTAGAATCGCTGATTCTAGTTGCAAGAGGATGTTGTCCATAAGAATAATTCGTTTGTTATTTGTTGTTTTATTGCATTCTAGTAGTGCTATGCAGAGCACCCTACAGGCACAAATTACAGACCTCACTCTGGTCATAAAGCATTGCAATCAAAATTTCAAAATATATTGGGCAGAAATCCAGCGTTAGATCCATCTTTCTTTAGAAAGAGTCTCTCTCTACCAAAGTGCCCTACCCCAATTCACTGTGAGCTAAGCTCTCCCCACCCTGAATAACAGCACTAATTAAGAGAAGTTTTTGGCTAATTGCACTTCATACTGCCACTTAGGTTGACCTAATTTGTGCTTGGCAGTCTCTGCAAGGAAAGTCAGTGAAGAATAGGACACTGTGTTGCAGTAAACAACTCAATGCAGGCAATATCTGGGCAGTCTAAAACAGACATTTGTAGTTCTTCGACGTTAAAACAAAAAAATGGTGTTTCTTTGTTGGCTAATTTTACAAGCACTTTGTAGGGCAAAATTAAATGGTGTATTTGTTGCAGCACAAATATTCCCTGAGATGTGCGCAGAAAACTGGTGAATCATTTCCTGTTTGCTGCATTGTTGCTTCACAGCTGTCCCCCAGCAAGGCAATGGTGTTGCCCAAACAACCTACGAAGCACATCTGGTGTCACTCAGTGTCCCGGTCCCCTCTTGGCTGCGGGGGGCTGTGCAGTGGCACGCACAGTGCGCTGTGCTCTGTGCGCTGGGGCAGGCACAGGGATGGAACTGCAAGGAGCTGGGCAGGATCAGTGCCCCACCCAGCCTTGCCCTTCCCTGCAAACCTGCACAAGGGTGATGGCAGTGACTCAATGATGCAGATGGCTTGAGGAACCCCACCGTCTCTTTGATGCTGCAGATAATAAATGGTTAGAGGGAACAAGGAGCCTTAAGTTCCTTTCTCGGCTTACCTGGTGTGTGGATTTCCATTGCAGTACAATACAGGGAACTTCAGCAATCCTTACACCCACACAAAAGGCTGTTGAAGTTGAGCCAGGAATGTCACAATTGCAATAGCAAAAGCCTAAGTCTGAAGGAGGGTCCTGACGTGTGTCTGCACTAAGCTACATGAAGTAATAAAAGTGTCATGCTCAGAGCAGCTCACTGCTGGCTTTGCTGAAGTGCTGCTTGAAGATCACTGGCAAGTACGCGGTCACAGAAACATTGGTTAAAAGAGGCCTGTGAAGGTCATCACTTCTAGCCTCTTTCTGGAAGCAGGACTACCACCAGTGCAGGTTGATAGGTCAGCTGTGACTTTGGTCAAGTCCTGTAAGCATCCAAGGACTTCCCAGACAACCTCTTCCAGTGCTGCACTGCCCTCCTAGTGGAAATGTTTTTTGTAGTGTCCAGTCTGAATCTCCAGTATGTGGCCATAGCTACATGTTATATCATCTGCCAGCTCAGAGAGATTCAATTTTCTCATGCTTCTGACATGCCAAAATCTTCACTAAAGTCAATACATACTCCATCTAGCCTGTTCCTCCCATTAGTATACACAGTCATTTCCTCACAGACTGCAGTCAGGTTTGATTTACCCTTGGTTTATCTTTCCGTCTTTATGTAATTGGAAATGATCCCCAAGATTCATGCTCCCTGATCTTTCCAGGGCTGAGGTGAGCCTTACTCGTCTACAGTTCCTCTTCCCAGGTCTTCCTTCTTGCCTTGACTAGAGACAGATGTAACATTAGCCTTTTTCTAGTAAGAATAACAGCTTCCACTCCCCCAGTTTCACTAGTGTTTTCATCTCAGCAGTTGTTTAGTAACTTTTCTAAAAGCCTCTCACATGAATTGTGTTTTATACATGTTCTGCAGACTCCTGCCACTTCAAAATCATTCCTGACTGTTCAAGATACCAGTTTCCCCTTGGAGAACATACCATCCATGTCCTTTACTTCCTTCATTTTGAAGGAAGCTGCCTGGTTGGAAGACGAGAGCCATTGAAAGGAGGGATAGTTATGCAGACAGAAAATTAACACAGACTGATGATAAACACTGGCTATCTTCTTTTCACTGACTAGAGGTTAAAATTTTCAGCCTGTAAGAAATGTTCCAAAACTTGATTATTTGTTCCTGTTACTTTACTGTAAGTGTCCTGTACTTTTTCTTCTTTTGGGAGGAATATAGACTGCTAATTGCTTTTGCAACCAGCTTGCCATAACATAATTTACACTTCTCTTTTGGGTATTAGTGACAGAGTTTCACGAAAGAAGCATTTTCTAAATTACAGAAATTAACTTAATGGCTATTAGGCTTTACTCAAGTTAAATTCTCTCTCCCAAAATATAGACTTTACTTAACATAATATAATTAATGTTTTGGGCATGCCAAATGTGTATATACACATTATATAGCTGAGTTTAAAAATCCAGGAAACACTCCTTATATGACTTCACCATGCCATTCATATATCACACAATAATAAGGATGATAAATAACTGGAATATACGAATTTACATCACAGAAGGGTTTTTTAATATAACAAGTGTTTCTTTAGTCTCTTAAGTCACAAATGTGGCTCTTAAATTTTCTGCTTACTGTACATCTGATGTAAAACTTAGTCAAGTGGTTGTTTCATTCCTACACTCCCTCTGATACCTGAAATCCATACCTGAAATGACAATATTTTTTTAAAAATTGCAGAAGTCAACAAGGGCAATCAATTATACTTACCTAGGTTGTTTTAGCAAATAGACTTCCCTCTGACAACCATTAAATCAGTTAATGGAATTAAATTAATCGTTAGGGAAAGTCTGCCCTGTGCTTTGTATATTACCTCAACTTTTAGTGTGTGCTTTGTATATTACCTCAACTTTTAGTGTGTGCTATGCAAGTTACCAAAAATTAACTGCCAGCTTTCACTGTTCATCCTTCAGAGCTAGTTTAGTCAAATTTGTAGTGCTCTCCTCTCTGGGTTCCCAGTCAGTTGCCCTGCCCTACACACGCTCTTTTTCCAAGGCACAAAACAGGAGATCATGCCAGAAGGAAAGCTGCCTGTGCAACATAATATGAGGAGAGCCAAATATTTCTGCAGTGCTGTAGAAGTTGCACATGCAGTATATGTTGCATGGACATGGGTGGATTAGGTATGAGGTACTTATTGTAATGTAAATGTTCTGTTTTATGCCTGTTCAGCATCTCTACTGCATATACACCCAACAGCCTGTGCTCTGATCCAATAGTTGCAGCTCACTAGAAGTAAAAAAAGCAATTGTACAAGAAAAAAGATGAAGCCAGAGAGACTGAACAGTGAAGAGGAATTTCTGACAATCAGTACTGGATGTGTGTGAGAGGGAAAGAGAGCATGAGCAAGTCAGAGCTTCTCAGAGTCTGAATGTACTAGCCCAGTTTTTCAGAGGCATAGCTCATTGACTGCACTCATGCATCAACCCTACTCTTCCTGTAATTCTGTCAGCTGTAATAAAAGGAGAAATTAAACATTTTGCTGTCTCCAATCACTGTGTTCAGATAGTTCTTGTTAGGTTTCTACCCTGATGGCTTCTTGCAAGGTTCACCATGTTCCTTTTCCTTTTCCCTAAAGGAATGATGTCCTACTGTTATCCTGCTCCCTTTCAAGATGATGTCAGGTGAGTGTGCAGCATTCCCCATGCCAGAAGTCTTCCTTCCCTGCATTATGCAGGGTTCACTGTCAAGTCACAGACAATTACTCTATCTGATACTTGTCAACATGCAGGCACACAAGAATTTTTTACCTCCAAAACTATCTACTCAGCACCATCCACTGCAGACTTTGCCCTCCTTTCAGCCTGTCTGGAAGGAATGAATGGGGTGGAAAGGAGACAAGCTCAGTTTCAAGCTGTTGCTTTCAGAGTTGAGCTGGGAAGCTCTCCAGAAGGATATCTAGCACAGCTGGAGCCCTGGACTCCAGAAAGGCAGCTCTGAGACCCCAGCACCAAGGAAGACAGGTGGCCAGAGAACAGGTACTTCAGAGCCTTTGTGTTTCTTTCGCAGTGAAAGGAGTAGAGCCCCTGTGAAACCCACAAAGCAGTAGCCAGGGTACAGCTAACAGCTTGCAGGACATAATCCATAGCCTGTATTAGGTGGCCACTCTGACAGCACTGAAACAGATCCACCACTCATGTCACCACTTGGCCCCAGGCAACAGCAGAAAGGCAAAAGTCCAGAATTTACAATCTCAAAAACAGTGAATATCCATTATTTTCCTATCACCTAAAACAGAACTAGCTGATTTGTGTTAATTACAGCTTAGATAAAATAAATTTACAGGTAATTCACATGCTGCCTTTTTTATAGCAGCATATGAATTAGCTTGGCATCCAGTGCTGACCTGACACACCCATGGTGGTATGAAGTCAGTGGATCTATTTCCAGAGTGGTATATTGCTTGAATTAAGGGCACAAGGGCAGGGAAAGAGGCCATGTAAAATCTGACTCATTTACTTATGAATCAGCTTATGGTTGGGAAGATATTTATTTACTGATATTGGGACACAATCAGTAAGAGAAGCAACAAGAGCAAGTGATTACAAGACTTCTGTATTCCCAGGAAAGGTTAAGGTTTGGTGTTGATACTCTGACACACAGGAATGAGCAAATTTGTTTTCAACAGCTTTTACGCCAGGTGAGACAGGTTTGTTACTAGCAAAGCATTTATCTCTCTTTTCAAAAACAGTACACAACATCTATGAGATGTAACTGATCAGACACACCCTCTAGGAGATACATCCTTCCTACTCTTGTAAACCAGCAAAATCTACATTTTCATCTTAGACTAATCACATGAACCACGCCGGATGCTCAGAGCCAGCGTCTCACCACATGTAAACCAAAGTAGCTCCTCTCAAGGCAGTGGAGTAGCGCCAGCTGTGCTGTTTCAGATGAGATCTACAAACCTCCATGCATGTGTTGGTCTGCTTATAGGAGCAACATGAAGTTACCTGTTTACAGAAGTAGGTCTTCAAAACGTGTAGAAAACATATTGTGCAAAAAGTTTGCCCTTGTCAGGAATCATGAATCCAGGGGTCTTTGCATCAAGAGCACTTCCTTGATTAAGTGCAATGCATTGCACTTGAACATGGGCTTCCTTACTTAGATCTCAGATACCTACACTAACATCTGCAATTACTCTTTTATGTATTAGAAGGACCTTCAAGCAGTTACAAATAGAAGAACCGTGAAACATAGACTATGCTGTCTGTAAAACAGCTTTCCCTCCAAAAAAATTGCCTTATAGACAATACAAGCATTTTAAAATAGGAAATAATATTATATTATTGAAATTTAAATTGTTTTACCATATTGACCTGGTCTTCCAATCAAATGTAACCAACAGACACATAGATCAAAAGAACTGTCCTTTTTATATGTTAATAATTGTAGGGTTCCCAGAACAGTGGCAAAATTTATTGGAAACTCCCCAGCTCTGCTCTCCTTGAGTTCAGATCCAGAAAAAGGCAGAAATAAGTCACAAGTAAAATCCTTTTTTCAGAGATTGGCACTGTACCTCTCAGGAAAGACACAGCCCATGGGATAGCACATCAGGGAAGAGTTCAGGCCTACCTCCATACCTAGTTTAATGCTGAAGTTGCATCCACTAGCCCATAATAATTCCTCAGAGGATGAGAAGCTCATCTGCTGTACACCACAAGGGTTTGCTGATCTAGGATCACAAAACAACATTCTTTGACTAAGAATCATGATGGCACTGAGCTTATTATGTAAAAACTTTGAAAAGAGAAAAGCATGTGTGCCACCACATGTGCTAATACACAGACACTTTTAAAATAGTATCCTCCCAAAACAAGCAAAGTAAACCAAGGCTGAAATTCTCAGATTTAGTTATTATACTCTCTGATCTGTCTTTAATTTGTTTTCTGTTATCATTGATCTCTAACAACTTAGGTAATCAGCACAGGTAAGCTACACAGTATTGTTATGGTTTGGTAAATGCAGATGGCTTTATATGAGGAATATTGTTCATGTATCTTTTTCAGAGGCTGGCCTTGATTTCTTTGCTGCCTCTAGTCTACTGCAGACTGTCAAGAACTGGCACTTCCCAAAGAGCTGCCATTACAAGAAAATGTAGCTGCCTCTTTCCCCAAGTTCAATTATGTGTCTGAATTTTGGAAAGGCCTATGATGGAAGGAAGAAGTGATGGAAATTGGATTATTTTGTTTTCACTACTCTGATATATCTAGTAATCAGGCATTTTATCAATCCTCCTTGCCAAAACCTAACTAGTACTTAAAGTTTGAAAGTATGTATTATATAACAAACCACTACGATTTATTGGGCCATATATCATTTGCCTGGGAGACTGTAAGGACTGGAACATTAATCCTGCTAGGCAGTTGACGCAATTTGTGAGCTGTGCATGGGCACAAAACCTCAGTTCTCCCACTTGAGCAGTGTGCAGGAAATCTCCTCTTGCTCAAGCTCCTGCCCTGAGATGTAGAGTCCAGGCAGCAAGGGCCTTCCAGGCTGTGCTTCCCCACTGAGAATTTGTCCCCACAGGGCAGTGATGAAATGCAGTGCAGTGCAGCCTGCCACTTCTCATAAATCTCAGAGACTTATACTCACAAGGGACACAAATACAAGTTTTAGTCATAAAGGGACATAATTCTGGTAGCTTTGCACAGAGTACTGAACTTTCTTCTAAACAGTAGCAACTAAAAGGCAGTAAAATAATGACTGATAGAAGTGTTGCCTTTTTACAGCCAAAAGGCTGATAACAGTCATTAAAATAGTTCTCGAGATGTGAACTTCAGCCAGTAAGGGAAAACATTCAATAAGATCTTATAAAATCAATTATTTTGTTGGTTTAAAGGTTTAGTATCATGGGAAACAAATAGTTTCACTAAATCAGAGGCAGATTTATAGTTAGAATATTATCATAGAGTGGTTTGCATTGGAAGGGACCTTAACAATCATCTAGTTCCAACACCCGTGACATGGGCAGGGACACCTTCCACTAGACCAGGTTGCTCAGAGCCCCCCATCAACCTGGCCTTGAACATCCACAGCTTCTCTGGCCAACCTGTTTAAGTACCTCACCACCCCCATAGTGAAGAATTTCTTCCTACTATCTAATCTAAACCTACTCTCTTTCAGTTTAAAGGCCTTCCCCCTTGTCCTACCACTGCATGCCCTTGTAAAAAGCCCCTCTCCAGCCTTCATGTAGGCCCCCTCTAAGTACCCAGAGGCTGCTATAAAGTCTCCCTGGAGCCTTCTCTTCTCCAGACTGAATAACCCCAACTCTCAGCCTTTCCTCTTAGGAGAACTGGCCTATCTTTCTCATCATCTTCATGGCTCTCCTCCAGAGGTCCATTTTTTCCTATGTTGGGGTCCCCAGGCCTGAACGCAGTACTTTGGGTGGGTTCTCATGAAAGTAGTGTAGAGGGGCAGAACCATCTTCCTCAACCTGCTGGTCACACTTCTTTTGATGCAGCCCGGAATACAGTTAGAAGGTACTCTGCATAAATACTGTGACCTTTCTTTGTACTAAATATATATCACACAGACATTTTAATGAGGACTGTGATGACAAAGCAAGAAGACAGCTTAGCTTCTCACAGAAAATCTTAGAAGCGCGCAGCTCTTAACAAAAGCACATTTGTGAGATGAAGGCATTTTGAATATTTCCATAACCCATACATGAGAGAGGGGATACACAAGAATGTCATGCCAGGGCTGCTCAGGCCATGAATCTTGTTTCAGTGCTTCCCTTTGGGACCAGCCCAATACTGGTATGCCTCACCCTGCAGCACCCAAAAGCAGGAGAAGCAGTTCCTGGGCTGGGGCTTGGAGAGCTGGTAAAGGACAAAATGCACATCATCTGTGCAAGCAACTTTACAAAAAAGCTAGAATATGGCCAGAGACAAGTAGGGTAAATGAACACCATCAGACCTGGTTAGAGCATATGATCCTTAATTACTACTTCCAGAACACTTTGATGTCCTTACAGAGAGATTATATGAAGTTCAAAATGACTTGTTAATAAGTAAGATTTTCAAAAGCATTTATATAGTGAATGAGTTCCAGAGACCGCTAAGTTACATAAGTAGCTTTGAAAATTTCCCCTCAAGATAATGAATTTATGTCCCACCACTTGCTAAAAAGCCTTTCTTCTGCAGTGGCACAGTATTACTTGCACACATTTTGTAGTCATGTTTTTGTTCTCTGACTAACTGAAAGCATAGCCTCAGTGTATCACTGTGTATGTTGTGCAAGAGCACATTTGGAATTTGCATTTTTTAGATTACCAGACAATAAAAAAAACCCTGAGATTGCACAGATATGCACCACCCTTCATTAGAGGCAGTGATATTCTCTCCCACCCAGTCCTGCCCAACCAAGACAATATTGCACATACGCCTCCAGACAATGAGACTACCACACCTTTTGCCTCTAATTAAAATTATTAAGTTGAGAAGGGAAGAAATGCATTTCAGTCTGTGCTTGTTAGCCAAATGTCTTGATAAAACTGAACATGTTCTGCTGCTGCCCACCATCTGTCCTTATAAATACTTTTTGAAAACACTGAACAGGAAAATAGATTTGTCATTACTGATTTCCACAATTATACCATGTCCTCAGATTTTTCTTTATACAGACCAATAGAATCCACAGAATAGGATAAATTTTTCTCCTATAAAAACAATTTTGCATTCGACACATTTAGGTAGAAACTATTCAAACCTATTGCATGTAGAAAGCTATGCAGAGCAATGAGGATGTCCTTATTGAGAACAGTATTTTGGGGCAATCTTGCTTCTCTTGTCTCAATCCATTCCTCACAGATTCTCAGTTCTTTCAATGTTACATAAGCTCTCATGGAAGCACTGTGACTCCCTGTCTTTGACAAAGAGGTTACTTTTCATTGCTCTGCAGCCTTTGAGGCATCAAAACTATGTACATCTTCTCAGTTTTCCTTTGTTGCTGAGAATTCAGACACCTGCAAGAAAATATGCCTTTTCCATTATTGAGGTAAAGGAACCCTCCTAGACAACCATAGCATCTAGTCCTGCCATGATTCCCAGCATTTTGCCCCTGATACAAAGACTAAACCCCAGCTGATGCAATACAGCAGCCCAGCCACTGATGAATATGGGTTGCCAGGAAGGTCAACACTGTTTCTTATGCAGACTCCCCACTGAATTTTAAGTCCAGTCACCATCCCCAGGCTTCCAATGATCTGTTTTAACTATTGTGCCATAGGTGCCTTTCTTAAAAGCTTCACCTCAGGTACAATGTCATAGTCAACTGGTAAGACAAAGGAAAATGGACTTTGCCTGAGGCTGGTGCTAATCTCTAGAGAAAAACAGGAATATCTCCTACTGCTGCAGGATCAATTGTGAGCTCTCTTTCCATAGATTATTGCAATTAGTTCTTATTTTTTTCGAACTACTCTTCTTTCTTATCACAGAAGCTCTTCCCAACAGACAAGTGGGAAGTAGGTGTTTATAAAATTCAACTTCACAATAGCTGTGAACAAACAGTACCAGATACAAACATTATCCCATCACAAGATGAGAACTGGCTCACTCAGGGCTTGAGTTCAGGCAATACAGAGGCCACTCTTTCTTTGGCAAATTTTGGTGAGATAAAGGCTGAGTGTGAAGATTTCTGGAATACCAGGACTGTTTCAGGAAAAGCTGCTCAGCTGATATTAAACCAGTTGAGGAGTGTTGGCTAATCCCATGGCATTCCTGGTCATATGAGGGCAGGGCTGCTTGGGAAGGAGCAGCAGGACCTCCTCCTCCTCCTCCAACCAGTGCAAAGCTCTGCTTGCTGCCAGAAGGGACTAGAACAAGAATAGGACAGAAAAGTCTCTAATACTAAATGCAAGAATAGTGTGATTGTTTTGAAGTAGAGAAATACAAGGAGGTCACAAGGAATGGCAGCAGCAAGATTTAAAATTATAACAGATATATCTAAAAGGCTTCTAGACAAAGCATGCACAAGAAAAGGGCTTTTTTCAGTCTTCTATGAGTTAAACTCCATTTGCAAATTCTCTCTAGAAATTCCTTAGGAGTAGGCTTTCCTCTGCAATTTCTGGTCCCATCCATTTCAGGTTAGACTGGAAATATTGAGAAAGAGGTTCCTGACTCACTTACAGCCCAGGTTTTCTCAGGCTATTGACTCCCTCATATTCAAATCCACAAACTTCTCAGGAAGTATAGATATGTGAGTCTGAAGATGTTACCGTGTAAGGCAGAACATTAGAATGGCTTCAAAAGTCAGAAACAAAATTTTGCATCATTGTCAAGGCTGTGTCTATGACAGCCAAGGTGAGAACAATGAGGAAAGGTGAGGATGAAAATAGTCATTTGGTTGTAACTGGGATTTGTTTCTGTTTTCTCTCCTTATGTTGAAGTTTTGGAGGTCCCCCCCCCACCTTGTTTTCAGTTACATTTAAATTAGTTAAGTGACTATTTTGAGCTATCCAAAGCTTTCTGGAGGCAATGGGAAGGAATTACACTGATTGCTAATACGTACTGAGTTAATCTGTGGGTTAATATGACATTTTTGGGAATGTAAGTGCATGCGATATTCCAAATACTACTTCATACCCTGCAATTACTTCACACTATACCTTGTTATTGCAGCATATGGCTGTCTCAGATGTTGTTGAAAGTTCACAGTTTACTCCCAAAAATCTCAGAAAACTTTATTTCAAAATTCAGGTGCAGGGAGGGGAAACAAAAACAAAAAACCTAACCCTTACCTTCTCAAATCACTGAAGTTCTGGAGTACAGAATGAGAGAAAAATGTATGTATTTGCTTGGTGTGAGAGGGAAGAAAATCATAACATGCCTGCAATTACCATCTTACTGGAAACAGAAGAAATTAATAGAGAAGAACTAATATTTTGAGTGTGCAAAAGTTTTCACAAGTTGAGAAAAGAAAATAAGTACCCTAAATGGTTCCTTTTGGGTCTTACAAAACAATTTAAAAACCGTCTTTCATCCATTTCTAACTAGAGCCGTGGTTCCAGCGTTCACATTAGCAGTAATGCAACTGTTTCCTGAACTCCTGCATAATTTCTTTAAACTTTTCCTCCTTATTGCCTCTGAACACTCCACATTTTACTTTTTTTTTTCAAATGAGCATTATTAAATACATGTGACTCATTAGTAATTTGGGACAACACTGTTGGTTTCCACTCCCAGCTGTCTGCCCTTGCTTTTTCTTGGTAGTTAGTTATTCCTTTTGCTTCAGGGGTAGCTCAGCAGCACATAAAGCGCCTTCACAACTCAAGTTTGGAGGAAACCAGGATCCATCTCAATTTCCCCCAGTACACCTACCTCTAATTTATGGCAGCTCAGCAACTGCTCCTGAGCAGCCACAGCACCTCTGCAGTGGAGGCAAAAGCTGCTGAGAGAAGAGCAGGGCAGATTTCCTGGCTGAATTCAAAGGAGCAGGTGAGGTACATTAGCAAATGCCATGTGTAGCATTAAGGAAATTTGAGGAGTAATGCACTCAGTGAAAACAAAACAGAGCCTGGCAGCAATCTAAATATTTAGAGGGTGGGGGAGGGAGGAAGAGAAGGTGCTACAGGGCCGTTAAGAGTTGGTCAATCATCATTCAGATCTGGAAAAAAATGCTTAAGGAGGAGTCCTCAGGGAGATACAAAATTAACCCTTGATAATATGTTTATAATTTCCCACTGTTTTTAAGAAAGTCCAGGTAAAAAAAAAGATATTACTGCTTTAACAGGTACCCCAGCCCTTTGGGTCAAGGTCTACTGGTTTTGAAATAGCAGGGGTCAGTACACAAAGAAAGCATCTGGGGATGTTTCACCACAATCTTCAACACATATTACTTGAAATTGATTCTCTCAAAGATGATGTCCACAAAAGTTCTCCTTGTCCTACAGCAAAGTATAAAACAAAGCCATGGTCCTCTGGCTTTGTAAGTTAAAAAATGAAGTGAAAGAAGTAAGATTGCTCAACTGGTCTTCTGGACTTAAAGAATTAAATCCTGTCTTTACATGTAGGCCCAAAAGTATTATACAAATGCAGAAGAAGGGAACATTCCTTGGAGATGTGGCTGATTTATTTTCCTAACCTGATGTATCAGCAGCAGCCTAGATGTTACCCTTCAAAAGAATGTGGCCTTACAACATTTTACTTTGTATATCCAGTTCCTTTTTAAGAGCCTTTGTTTTCTTAAACTGATATTTGAATTGTATTCAGCACTTATTTCCTGAGAAAACAACTGTATATTGGTACAGGAAGCCTCACAGGTGACAGTTTAATTTAGAAAAGAATAGCAGAATAACTTCTGCAAATACCACATTAAAAATTGATTCTCTAAAACAAAGCAGGCACAGCTTTGCTCTTACTGACAAAAAGGTATTTGTCTATCCTATGTTTCATTCTCATTTTCCTGAGATAGTTTTCCTAGGAAGTTCTCGAGGTCAGCAAGTGAATGTGTATAGCCAGTCTTGGGGAGTTGCTAAGAATACTTGGCAGTAGGCTTTAGGCTTCTGGTTCACCAGCACAAGTTTATGTAGTCAGAGACAAGGAGGGGTGACAGTAGGTTCTGTTGTCAGATCTTGTGCTGGAGTAGCACTGTCTCTAACACAGGGCTGGTGTCTCCAGGGAACCACACAGGCCCAAACAACAGCTTTAAGCACCACAAAGGCTAATTTAACATTACACACACATTCAGCATGGTACAGCAGGTAAGAGCATTTGTAATTGTGTGTTATATTAATATAGGGCTGGGTTTCTTTAAGGAGTTATAAAATTCTGGCTCAAGAAGAAAAAGGCAGTATTAGAGACTGCATCTTTTAGTGCTGAATCATCTCAGACAGAGAGTCTGAAGAAAAGATTGCTGTCGAGTTCTTGTATATATTGTAAGTTAGACCTGGTCTTCTTGTAAGTATAGAGCAGCCACTGGATACCACAAAAAGCGAGTCAATGCTGCATGCCCTATAATCTGGTTTTTAATCCACTGCTGATAAATCCTGCAGAAAACTGTTAAAGCAAATACTAGCAAATTGGCTCATGTAAGAGAGAGGAAGAAAGAGACAGACTAGAAAGAAACAGACAGTGTTGAAGCACTGCATGTTATTGTCTTGCTTTCACCACCAGTTTCTAACTCTCAGCCATGTGTATATAAGGTATGGGAGTTTTGGTCTGGTAATTTTTATATTCCTCGTAATCTCTGTTCCTTTGTGATTTTCACTTTGTTTTTGATATCATACCAATAACATCTTGTTCTTCAAAGTATCAGAAACTGGTGATAAAAATCATTTGGGAGTGAGCATTGGCAGACTCACCTGGCAGAGAAACTAGCTTTTAACCATGCAGTGAAGGGGAGGAGAGGATCTGGCTGAGTACTCTGCAGTAGGTGAAGCTCTGCTGAGCCGTGGGACAGCTGGAAAACTCCATGGCAGCAGAGATATGAGATATGCCAGCTTCTGTCTGGATCTCCACAGTGTGTGTCTGGTAGGACAAGGTCCACTATAATGTTAGGCTCCCATTCTCAAATTCTTCCTCTCATGAGCAGCTCCACTATTTTTAAGTTAACTATTTGCTGCTACTTCCACCAAGCCCTAGCTCCCCATTTAACAGAGGCACATTCCCTGACATTTTCTTCTGGTTTCCAGCTTATTTTATGGGATAAACCTTAGGAGGCAAGAAGAAAAAGCCCATACAGTCAACTTTCCCCTATTCATGTCACAGAGATGTATAATCATGAATTACTTTAAATGGGAAGTTTAATGGAAAAGGACTAAAGTATTCTAATGGAAATGGATTTTTAGCTCAGACATAACAGTATGCAAATGCATAAGCTGACAGGTTCAAAGGCAGCCAAACCCACTGCAGATGTCTCCAGCCCAGAAGCAGGGAGCTGAGGAACTCTTACATTGGCTGGTCCCAAGTGGTGCAGTCAGCCCTCAACAGCTGCTCTTGTATAACACCACTTCTGTGGCAACAAAGAGCAGACATGAGTTTACTGGGGTTTGTTAGCTCAGGCTCAGTCAAGACCTTTCTGGACCAGTTGCAGCCCTACACCAGCTAGCTGGGGCACTCCTGAAACCACAATTCATTTACTAAATGACCAAGTAACCCATTCAGAAGCACTGGAGCTGACTGATCACATTTACAGCATATTCGATGAGGAATCTCTGCATGGATCACAGACAGACAATGTCCGGCACATCTTTTGTATCTTTACTTTATAGGAGAAACTCCTTTTCCGCATTGCAGCCTATGTGTTCCTTCTATAATCTTTATAGAGGGAACTACACACACAGCTGGTGTACAATTTCTACCTACAAAGGACCCATATCTCAGTGCAAACAAAGCACAAAGAAATGGTTTAGCTGTATAAAGTGACAGCATAATAAACAGATTCTCTTTTCTTGTACATTCATTCCTGAGTATCTGCTTATATTTGGAAACATTTATAGTGTTGAGAATGATTTTTAATTGTTCCACAGCATCTGCTTCTTTCAATAAAAAATAATAGCTGGCCACACTCCATATGATTCTTTACTCAGGCAATGTTGCAAATTTAAACAGGAATTGGGGAAACTGCAAGGGAACAGAGAGCATAGATGAAAATTCAATGGCATATGAGAGAAAATTCAATGGCATATGATATAATTAGGCCACAGCAGCACCAAATCCAACACAGACTTGGAGGGTTGTTCCCCCAGACCAACAGCAGGATCCTGTACTAGCTAGCAAACCACAGTGTGCAGGGAAGATGAGGCACCTCGGAACGGCAATGCTGAGCAGGGAGTTATGTCAGTGCAAAACCCTGGCAAGGAGGCACCTAATTCCTGCCATCAGCTACCTAAGGTAGGGCAGTGCCAGACTTTCCTCAGAGGTGCACAGTGGAAGGACAATGGCAATCATCATAAGTTGCAGCAAAGGAAATTCTGCCTAGATATGAGGACAAAAATGTTCACAGTGAGACTAATCCAACACTGGAAGAGGTTTCCCAATGAGGTTGTGGAGTCTCAATTCCTGCAGATATTCAAAGCTCAGCTTCACGTGACCCTGAGAAACTTGCTGTACTTGACAATAGTTTGAAGAAGAGGTTGGATTGGATGACACCCAGCAGTCTCTTCTGACCTACATTGTCCCGTGTTTCTGTGGACCCGTGTCCAGAGTCTGGGATGCTCATGGAGAAATGCAGTTAGAAATATTTATTTGGAACCACCTCCAAGAACTCTCTCCCAAAGAAAAGTCCTGTAACCATCTCCTCGAAAAGGAAAAAGCAAGAATAGCAGTTTCCTTTAAAATTCATGACAGTGGTGATGCCAGTACCAAGTACTATATGATATTCTGCTGCCTAAAGCACTTGCCCAAGAAATGGCTATCCTTAGTGACCTGAATGGGTCCAAACATGTACAGGGTAGCCATTGAGAAATAAGGATTCTGAAGAAGGGCTCAGGGACATGAAGAAGCCTAGGCCTATGGTGAAAGGTTAATGTCTCCTTCCAAGAAATAATGTCTCCAATCTTCACATCTGGTTCTGGACTGTCTTTTGCACGGGCTCAGATGGACAAACAGCCATGGAGATGGGGATATGCCAGGCTTTATTTCCTTCCCAGCTCTGCTGTAGCCCCCAGGCTGCAGTCACACTGCCCCTGGTTGCTCCCTTCTTGGCCCTTTGACTTATGTATAATTTATTCTGCCAAGATCCAGCTTCTACAACAAGCTCCAAGTTTCTTCCCCTCCCACAGCTGGGCTGCTTATTAGGCTGCTCTCTTGGGAAATGTACACTTGAGCTTCTCCAGACTGAGCAAGACCTAATACTAAGGCTCCCCTGGGCACCCTTAACCACCGTGTGGCACTAACTCAAAAAACCCCACACAGTTGTGCCATCCCCATTACCTCCTCTATCATAACTGGGGCCTGTTTTCAAAGAGTTTGGCCCTTGCTGAGCTCTGCAGGCAGCCAAACGCCATCCGTGGGCGTTAGGTGTGCTCTGGGAACAGGGAATGGGATGGGCCCCGAGGGAGTGGGGCTGAGAGCTGCCAGCTTCCTGTATCCCGCCCTTCCCGGCACCCGGACACAGAGCCATGTGGACTGTGGTGCTTCTGGCCAAGCAGTGAAGCAGAGCTGGAGGTGCCCCGGCCATGTCAGGACCTCCCTGTGAGCACAGGCAGCCCCAGCCTTTGGGAGCAGATGCACGAAGTCTCCTTGGATTTCTGCTTTGGAGACAGGTGGCTGCCCGCCATGCCCTGTGACACAGTCAGTTTACACACCTACAGCTTCTTTGGACTTCGATGCTCACATCCAGTGCTCTGCTTGAATCACGTTTTGGGCATCATGCCACCATCTCAAATGCTCTGTAATCCATTTCTTCTCTCTCCTACTAAACACTCTTGCCTACTATCCTTTCTGTCCTGCCATGGTGCCCTCTGCCCGGGCTGTCCATACACTTTTTCAGTGGCCACTTTCACTCCAATACAGCTCCCCAGCAGACTGACCTGCCTGGGAATGGCAGGACACACTCTGGTTATGTGGCCAGAGGTTGTCCTGGCACTCCAATTGCTAAAGTAGCCCAGAATACCCACAGACTGCTTCAGAAGGACCCTCAGGGACTGACAGATCCCTGTAACTAATAGAAATAACTACAGCTCTAGACTGAGAAAAAAACCCAGCCTCTACCAGCTTCTGAGCCCTTTCTCTACAGCTCAGCCTTTACCCTCTGCCATACTCACCATGTGCTATCATTCTTCTTTACTATTTTCCACTTATTCCAATATAGCATTACTACAATCCCATGACAAAAGTAACATGGACCAAATGTGCCACCTAAGTTCTTTGTGACTACATTTAAGTATTAAAATGATTTTTAGTTTGTTTCTTCAGAGATTAAAATAATGTCTTTCAAACTACTCTTCTGTCAGAAATGTGCTAAGACATCTATTTGCAGACTAAACCTTTTGGTTTTCCACTTTGGAAGGGACATGTAGCGTTGGTCTTCCAGCATCCCCATCCAAGTGTCTTTCGTGGGACTCACAAATCCTTCCATCCTTGACACTTGCATTACAGCAAAGCAGGGAATGAGTCAGAATCTAAGTCTAGGAAATTACCTAATTCCCTTGTCACAGAACATGATGTGTGCCTACTTCTTCAATTACTTTGTCTGCCACTCTTCTTGACAAAACTGATATTGCTTTGGAAACATTTTGACTTTAAAAAAAAATCAGAAAACAAATTCATTTAAATGAAAATCACACCCAGACTCCTACTTCACAGTTTCCTATTTTGGGGTCTCATTTAAAGAAACATCCTTAATCCCCATGTGTTTTTCCTGTTCTTTCTCAGTGAAGAGCTCTTAATGGTACAAAATGTACCTTGAATAGTACTCTTTTACTATTGAAGGCCCGGAGATGACATTCTTCTGTACTCTACCCTATGAAACTCCAACTAGAAATTACAAGAACAGAGTAAAAACTGAGTTTTCCTCTTCTGAAATGGCACAGTATCCATTAATAGCAAGTGGCACAATTCAAAGAAACTTCAGGATGAAACAGAAGGGCTGGAATACTCCAGACAATGGCAGGAACCCTATCATACATGTACTGGAGGGGGTGACACAGGGACATGCAGATAGGGTTACCCAGAGACAACACAGCACTAACAACACTGGCACATGGCCAGAGATAACAAGCCTACTTATCCCACTACAGAGCAAGTTATGTTTTTCTCTCCAGCACTCAGCGATCTGGCTGGATTTACCACCTTGGGCTTAATGCCGGTGATGCCAGACATGAGTGTACCCACTCTGCAGTCCTGGTACTGGGAAAGCAACAGGGACCTGAGGGGGCTCTGCAGGTAGCCAGCTGGAGTCCAGCATGGATCCTTAAGATAAAGGCTTTATTATTAGCAGGGTGAAAAAGAAGAGGGTGGGAAAGACTGGGACAGTGGGGGAAATAGGAAGGAGGGAGGAACAGGATCGCCTCATTTAATGCTGGTAAGCTCACTTTAGGTGTGCTGCTTAATTTTGTCATCAGACTCTGCAACACAACTGCAGAGAACCCTCTGCCAGAGTGGAGCTGGCTCTGCAAACAGTGGATCTGTGCCTGTGTGACATTCCTCCTAAACCTGTAAGCGCTGCTGATCCCCAGCTGGCTCTGCTGTCCAGTAAAATAATGCCCCGAAACACCAGCAGGTACTGAATGTTAACTGGCCTGGCAATTTATGCTGCACAGATGATGGGATAACCATCTAGTAGAGAAGCATCAGGGTCAACGACCAATGGGATACTTTTAAAAGCCTCAAAAAACCCCAAGTCTCAAGGGCTTTCATACTAACGCGGAAAGCTACATTATGTTTTCTGTGTGTTTATGATTGGCACTATTTTCCACTCATTGGACTTCCTATGTCTGTCATACACAGACACATTGGTTTAACCTGTGTGTTGGTACTCACACCTGGCCTTGATCATTAGTAGATCAATGGGAGACCTCCCTCTAGGCTTTAAAAGAGATCTGGCCCTCTCTTTCCCTTGTGAACAAACAGTGTGGTGTCCCCATCCCTCCAGTGCCAGGCCTTGGGGCTTAGCCTTGAGAAGTGCCCCTGAGGCTGCAGATGTGTGCTCAACCCATCCCACAGGCAAAATCTGAGAAAACCCTTGCGCAAGCTTGGTCTCAGCCTTAACTGTGCTATGTGGTAAAGCATTTTCCTGCCTCAAAACAATTTCACTCGAGTGGTCTGAACAACACAGGTATCTGGAGAAATTACAATGCCCTTCTCAAAGTACAATTGTCCGGTCCATCTTCTCATATAAATCCTTAAACTGCACACAAAGCAGGAGGGTGGCCAAGCCAGGACAGAATCTCATAGCAGAGACACCACTAAGATCTACCTCGTGCACTACTAACACTCATAACTTCTTACAACAAATGTCAAATGGCAGACTAAGATGGAAGAATACATTGAATATATTGTTTTTACTGTACCATGCTTAGCAAATTCCATTGGAGAATGTACACTATGAATTAGTTATATATTACTACTATATCTATCTATATATCTATATATCTATACTACTATTACTGCCTACCACCAGTTGTCAAAATACACTAATATTCTCCTTTTAATTCTGAAACATTTTCCATTGAAGCAAATGGAAATTTTTCCATTGCTTTGACTCTGTAAAATGCCTTCTGAATTAAAACCATATAACTGTTCCAGCTATTTAATAAGTAACAATCATATACAATTTTATAACTGTATGTTTATAGCTATACAGTAATAACTAGATACTTATGTAATGTAGTTAACTACAAAGATAAATAGCAGTTATAGCTCACTTTAGCATGAAAAGGAGTATTAAAATTTTACTGCATTGATTTAACATTTGCTAGTGGATTTGCTGGAATGATTTACACGCACTGCCTGTCTCTTCTCTTAGCTGTGCTCAGAAATTAAGTGCAGGATGAATAACACAGGGATTAACACATGGGATTGAATCAGTGAGTGTTGTGCCCTGTCTTGAACAGGAAGCAAGGAGCCAAAGGTGTTTTGCTAATCCAAAACTGTTTCAATGCTGAGGTCCATTTCTTCATGCTGTGCAAGCACTGAAGAGATCTCCAGAGCACACGCAATTCAGCCTCTCCACTGGAGCAGAATCCAGAATCCATGTATGACAGATATTGGTCTAATCAATTCTTACAAACCCCCAGTGAAGGTGATTAGCAACACAGCCTGCCTGGTGCTTAACCACTAGATAGTATTTTTTTTCATATATAATTTAAATCTTCTTCTCTGCAAATTAAACTCTTGTTTTATACACATCCCAGTGGGCATGTTAAACATTTAATTACTCACTGATCTCTTTAAAACAACCTTTAAGAAGTACCAATGTTTTTCCTCTTCACATCTTATGCTGATTTACACTAGCTGAGCAGCTGGCCTACAGTTTTAAAAGACCTGTTCTGCCAGCATCAGGCACTTCAGAGGACTGATGACAGCAAATCAAGATTTATGGTTTTTTTGTTCTAGTGTTTTGTGATTTTAATGCGCTCATTTTGATAGTGACAGTAAGTCATTGTGAGCTTACAGCTCTGATGGTAGCCTGTACAAACCAAATAAGGATGAATTGTCTCCTCCAAGGATAGACAGCGAGATGGGTTTTGCACTCTCAGAAAATATACCAGGTCATTTTTGTATTATGTTCTCAGTTTTGCTCCCTCTAACAGAGTTAAATTCACCTTAAAAACAAGGGAGGGGGAAAGAGAATTAGAACGTTGTTTTCTCCTAAATAACTTTCAGCAGAAGGTGGTTGAAGTTTTTAGCATCATACAACAGGATTTTTAAGCCAAGATGTCAAGTGAGATGTTTTGCTTTCAAGAACGGTCTACTCTCTTTCTTAGAGAGGCTTGACGAATTTATTTTATGTCATTGGTTAATCTGTACGAAATTCCTGCAACCATTCTTGGTTTGGCATGGAAAGGGCCTGCTCTAGTCTACGAGAATGAAAAAAACGCCAAACCCACTAATATCAGCTTGGAAATCAACACTCCTAGGAATTCTGTTCACAGAGAAAACAAAACATCACCTAGTTATTTTGTCTTCTCAATGGCTCAGCGATTTATCTTGAACTCATTACCTCAAATGACTCAAGACTGGACGGCCTAGATAATTGAGTGAAAGCTGTGTGACCCAGATCAGTATCCACCCCACCTCCTGACTCTTGGCATAATTTGGCCCATTTGGGATGCAATGACGTTTCTGGACCTCACAGGGAAGGGGAAGATGAGAAAAACTATAGGGAGAGTGGAAATGCAAAAAAAATCTGAAAATAGCAGAAAATTGCATCAGAATAAGATCCTTTTGATATACTAAGAATTTCAAAGGACAAAACAATGTGCTGCTCCCTTCTGGCCTGGCATGGCTTGTCCTGAAAAGAACAACCCTCACTGCCTTTCTAGGCACTGGTACATGGAAGTGCTTTTGAGGCAAGCACAAGGAGTAATTTGTAAGAAAACAGTGTTATAAATTTTAACAGGGAGCTTGCCACTGGTTGCTGTGTGGGTGATGATAGCATGAAGCTGACTGACAAAGAAGCTGACAAGGGAAGAGTGCAAAGAAGCGAAGTCTAAGAAGCTGGTCCCTGAGCTGGTGCTAACCTAGGAGGGTTAAATGGAGCAGATTTTTCTTGGACTGCCTGGGCAGATCATTCACCTAGTAATCACAGAGTGAGCAGAATAACCCAATAAAACAGGTTTATTTTCTAAGTATTGTAATGAAAAAGGCAGGAATGTTTTGCTTAGGGACAAAACAAAATAGTGCATAGAAGACAAATCTGAAAGTAGACAACCGGTACTTGATGTGCCAGCCTGAGACTGGAAATTGTCTCTAAAATCAGGGTGAATGTCTATGAACATTCAGTGCTCCTTGTGGACACATTGTTCCTCAGACTATGGTCAGGGTTACAGCCAGCACTCAGGGTGTCAGTGCAACACAGAAGCTCGAAGACAACAGCTGAAGACATCGATCAAATGCTAAGAAAGCTTTGAGGGAATTCACCTGAGAGTAATGGAAGAACCAAACAGTGAAGCAAAGGATAAGGCTTGTATTAGAGGAGACTTAAACAAGGGGAAGGGGAAAGTGCTTGATGAATATCAGGCTGATAACGAGGGATTTTGTTGAAAGTGTTGACCTGGAATTGAAGGCCACACCAGGATGAAGGAGGGGCAGAGGGAAGCCTAATTAGTGAGATGAAGTCTCTGGTTGAAAATAAAAGTCACTGAGAGGAAGAGGGGGAGGAGAGCCAGAAGGTAAGGCAGAGGATTGCTAAGGCTGGGTAGTATCAGGTGTGATGTACATCACAGCAACATACAGTAGGAAGAAAAGTCAGAGGGAAGATATGAAACAAAGTGACAAAAGGGAGGAGAAGGGTGCAGCTATAGGGGGAGAAACCATCAGTTTTCAGCTTTTTTCTTCTACACAGTTCAGTTTCCCTCCTGTGTAGAAGAATTTATCACTGAAAATTATCCTCAGTCTTTCATGTCACTGTGGCTCAATTTGTGATATTTTTTCACAAACAACTTTGGTAAATGCTCCCTTAACACTGTTCTGTCCTGTGATTACTGAAGTCCTTCACAACATGAAGTAGAGTGGTAAAAGCCAGCTAACTGCTGTGCAAGCAGGGTGGAGTCACCAAGCAATGTTGTTATTGAGTGGCAACTCACAATGGGGAGCTCTTGAAAATTATCCATGGTTTAGTAGTGTAACTGTGCTACTTTTCCTGATACTAAATGCCCTCTGACATGATAAATTTACTGGGGATGATAAACAAAAGTGTGTGGCCAATTTTTGAACTGGCACAGAAAAGAATTTAATAATGCAAGTTTATAATTTTTGTCATTGTAACTGTGTAAATTACATTCCTGATCCCATCAGATGCCTCCCCTCCTGGTTCCAGGCTCCCAGTTTCCAAGTCTCCTGCCACAGAGCCCCATGACTCTCCCAGGCTCCACTTCCTGGTGGTCAGATGTAATTGTATCACAGTCCTGACTAAACTTCAGTTCTTCTGCCTCCACCAGCATAGGGGTCCATCAGCAAACAGCCTTGCTAAAGCAGAGTCTAATCTCAGAAAAAGGCAAGGCAGTGAAAAAGGCCCCACTACAAAAGAGTTATCTATACAAGTTTGTCTGTCTGCCTTCCACTAAGGCTGACTGCGATGGCTGCTTCTCTGGACTCCAGAACCTCTCCCCACATTGTCCCGTGCCCAGTGGCAGCTCCTGACCGCTGACTGCACCCTCTTGGGAACAACTTCTTAACTGTTTGCTGATCTCTGGATTTGCAACTATCAAAACCAGCAAAGAAAAGCCTGGAGCTTTTCACTGAGCAGAATACAGGACGCTCAAATAGAGCAGCTTTTCAGTGCCTGCTGAGATAGTGTCGTCTGCAAAGTCATTGTACAGACTGACAAGTTTTGATCTTCCAATAGTCTCATTTAATTAGACCAATGCTGGCTAGTCAGGAAGCATTCTCCCCTCTAGAAGTCAAACAGATTAGCTTCATTTTCAAGGCTACATTTAAATTAAAGAAAACAAGATGCAGAGATCCCCAAGCTAACCCTGTGCTGATTTGGCAAGTCCACATAGCACAGCAAAGTACTGTGCAGATACGCCAAGTGGAACTGCAAGGCAGAATAATCATGTTCAGCTGGCACAGCACTCAGGGCTACATCGTGTCTGGTTCGGTGCTGGCCTGCATGGAGCCTTTGCACTGTGTTTTCCAGCTCTTCAAGCTGTGGGAGTAAATTGTACTGCACCAGCATGGACACCTTTGTGCACACACTAAGTTGCTCATCAGAATCTTAGATTTTTACATGGCAACTCCACTCCATCCCAACCTCTCTCTTATAATCACTAAGAAGTTGTCATGCAGTATGATCTATTTGACCTCCATTTGGTTACACTTCTCATGTGAGACACTGGCAATCTCTTAACCTCTACTTTTGTGCATTAATTTTTCTAAGCCTAAAGAGCCAGTCTTATAACACTAGCCCACCAACGTCTGCATTTAACCTGGCCCCTTCCCTCCTTCCTTCCTTCCAACATATCCCAAAACCTTTTTAAGAAACAGTTACCAAAAAAGAAATATTTTATTCAGATAAAATTAAAAGCTGGTACTAGACATGAATGAGTAACAGCTTTGGCATCAACCTAGATTAGTAACCCTAAATTCAAGAAACCATTCTTTCTAGCAGGTCCTAGCAGAGCAAGGAACAGGAAACATGAGAAAATTTGCCATCTTGCAAAGTTTTTGTAGCACTGACTGTGTTCTTGAAAAGCAGCCAGCAATCCATCCTATGCACTTGTAAATGTTCTGCAGCTACTCTCTTAATAACTCAAGGATGATGGATGAGTGTAAGGTTGGGCAGCTTTGTTTGATAGCCTAGGGGAGAGAGAGGGAGGGAGAGAAGCAAGTATCAGCAAATAGATTGTGCAACAGACAAATAAAAAGAATTACACAATACACTGTATTTTAAATAAGCCTTCTGGAATATTGTCATTTTCAGCAATTGATGTTGCTTAGAATAATTCATCAGCTAATGCTACCAATAATTTCATTTCAAGAGAGACAAATGGGTCCAAAGCATTGTCCCCAATAGTGCTTAAAAGATTGTGTCAACAATGCAGAGCACTATTTACAACATGTTACATTTTCTAAAAAGAGATAGTCCCTTCATTTCAGCCTCCTATTCCCTTTGGAGCTTTAGCAGCAATTCAGGAAAATGGGCTCAAACATGAGGCGGAGAGGAGTCTTGAGGTCTTCCCACACCTCAGAGGCAGTCTGGAGTCATTTTTGTTAATTGTTTAATTCTGTGATTTTTCAAACCCCTACGAGACACAGAGCAAAAAGTTGTGTGCCCCAAATTTTCACAACAAGTAAGTGAGAAACACAGCCACTACTGTCAGTAGGCTTAAACTCAATAGAAATGGGGACTGGCCCTCTGCTTGGTAAATGCTGATATTGTTAAGATTGTGAAAGTTCATTTAAATCTGTTATGAATCCTTCTAGTAAATATTAATAAATTACTTTCTGCTTGAAGACAAGGACTTAAAAGTTCTTTCTTTTCCTTCAACTCTTGCAACTTCTGATCTGTCCTTCCTTCCACTCCCTCTCCTTGAACTGAAACATATTCCTCATTTTATGATCACCAGAGCACAACATGCAAATAATGAAAACAACTCTAGTATTAATTGAGGTTATGGAAGCATGCATTTTGGAATTAGGAATGTGTGGAAGAAGTATGGGAATCGTAATGATCTCAGATCTACTACATATATGCAAACCAGCAGAAGTTTGCACAAAGAATATGGTCATGTACGGTAAAGCACAGACCACAGATTTTGTCAAACAAACCTCCAGTGGGAAGGTGAGCACCTACAAGTGCTTTTGATGTTTGGGCTGGGCTCAGTGTTTCACATAATTAACACACTTTTTTTAAAACCAGCAAACATTGTATTCATGTCTTGATGAAGAAGCAACACAATAGCATATGCAAAGGGTCCTAAAACACACACTTAATAAAATCAACATCAAAATGCCTCTTGACCTCAGCTGTGACATCAGCAGCCTCTGTGTATATGAGAACAGATGTCTGAAGTTGATTTGCAGTGGAAGAGAAGTTTCAGATAAATGGAGGAAAACATTTTTGAAGGGCTTGGAGCCACTGTGCAGCTTATGGTAGAAGCACACTATTGGCTAAGTCAGTCTTTAATCTGGTAGCAGCTCTGAACTCCTGACTGACATTATTCACACAGAGCAGCTTCTGCAGGGAATGTTTGCCAGACTCTCCCTACAAGAAAACTCCACCTGATATAGGTGGCTATGAATGAATCTGACCTGTCCCCTACTCTCTGCCTTGGTCATCCATGGCATTTCAAGCATGGTTGAGGCTCTTTACCTTTGAGACCCTTCATGGCCACTACAAAAGATCACAGCGAGTTGCAGAGTGAAGACTACAATCAGCTTCAGCACTCCCAGACACAGTCCTCTGAGGTACAGAAATCACTGTGGTAAGAAAAAGCTATTTGGGGCAGAAGCAGAACTTTTTTTTAGAGCTCTGAATCTGAAGAATGAACTTCCAATAAGCTGAAGACCACCATAAATCACTGAACTTCCTGTTCCAACCATATTTGACCTTGTCTTTCTAGCAATAATGGAAAGAGTCACTTTTGTTAATCATTTAATTCTGTGACTTTTTGACCTTGTCTTTCTAACAGTAATAAAGAGAAAAGTAGTGGTATCCCACCAAGAGAGACTGCTGCAGAAGACGCGCCACCACTGCAAAGCATGCTGCCGAGGCTCAGTGGAAGATCAGGCTGTATGTGTGAACAGCAAATACCCTGAAGGGGCCAATAAGAATATGCACATATCCTTTAAATCTACAAATTTTGAAAGAGAAAAGTACAGTGCTGTCCCTCCTAGAGACTTCCAGCTAGTGTGCTATTTCTGCTGTTCACCATCTTCAGCTACCCATTAGAGAAATCAATGTTGGTTGAGGAAAGACTGAAAAAGTTATCACCACATTTGTCCTACTTGAAGCACAGATTTTATAACACTGACAGTGTTATAAAAAGTTATAAACAGTTTTTATAACTGTTTTATTGTTATAAAACAATTTACATTATAGTGCATTGGTCACACCTAAATGACACCTATTTTTACTCTTATTTTTTTCCACCTGTGCAGCTCAGGAGTAGAGGACAAGACTCACATCTACTTTTTGGTGTATGGAAGCTGAAAGGATTAGACAAAATGTTGTCAGACAAGTAAGCGCCTTAATACATATCCATATGCCTTTTGCTAAATACCCAATTAAAGGCTCTGTGAATTTGAGTCTAGAAGGCGGGGATTCCTCAGTCCAATAGCATGTTTAATTAATTCCTCATTAGCATAATATTGAATATTATAGCATCAAGTAATCCAGTAATTACCATTTTCCTTTTCAAATCTGGAGTTCATTGATGCAGTTGACAGCAAAACAACCCTGAGATTTCTCAAAAGCAAAATAACTTGCATTTATGTATTTATTTGTAAATGCATTTCTGAAAAACATAATGTGAATTGTATTTAGTAAGATCTTTACAGAGGTTTTACTACCTCAGCATTAAATACAGAGAATCCTACTTGGGCAGTAATATGTCATCTCTTTCTTTCTAAGGAAGCCTGTTTGACTTGACAAAACATGTATTTTCAAATGCATGGCAGGCACAGATGACTTGGGAGATAACACAGTACAAGCAGTGATAAGGTCTGAAACTCAGAGAACTACTAGAAATTCCCATAGAACTTTTATTTTTATGCTATATTTCTTGTGAATTTGTTCTTTCAATATATTAATATTTATGGAAATGCCAAAATCATGAGAATAACCTTACATTTGCAAACTCTCTTTTTTTTGGCTTGTACATCATTATCTTTCCACTCAATTTTCTTTGACAAGTGTAGCTAGTCTAAGATAGTTGTAGTGTATATGACTACGTAGTGACTTTTGTTATTCTTCTTGGGGACTTGTAACATAATTGAAAATAAGTAATAATAATTAATATCTACCTGTCAGATATGGCTTCTTCAGTGAAGAACTAAAATCAAAATTATAACTTCCGAGGGAGTTTGCCAAAAGTAAAATAAAATCTAGAAATATGCTCATCTGTAACCAGGTCAACTTATCTCAGAGCATTTGATGTAAAAGCAGGAATCACATAATGTTCCCTGGGTAATTCTGTGATGGCCAACTTGTTATATGCAAAGGTTGCGAAAAGCCTTGCAAACAATTAGGATTAATTCATAGGTCCCAGTAATACTGACTATACTTCATGGGGCAGGTCTGGCAAACCCCTTCATGTCAGTCCTGAAGGGACACCTTGCTGCATCCTGAGAGTGCATTAGGGCAAGCCCTGGCGATCACCATCTCCCTCAGTGCCTGATTTACTGGAGGAAACCCACAAAACAGTCAGAAAGGGAGATGCAGCAGGTCACTGTGGAGCACAGCCAGTCTGTAGTGAGCTACACATGGCTACACAGTAGTTAATCCCACAGGAGCAGCATGAACCAAATCAGCAGTTCTCAGGACAATGCTATGATTTGGGTTTAGCGAGGAAAGTGCTGAGGACAGAGACATAACAGAATCATCCATCATAGTCCAAATAAAGAACTACATGGGGTTTTTTCTTTAGAGTTTGGGGGTTTTTTCAATATATCAGTATGCATACAGAAAGGATGGATTGTTTGGAAATGGTTTAATTTCTCTAAAGGGATGGAGAACCCACAAGTTTTTATTCCTTCAGCTGATGCTGATAGACAATCCTGGATGCTCAGTACCTTTCAAAATAAGGTCACAGACATGAGATAGATTAGGGCCTAATTTTCAGTTATCTTTTAAAAAAACTATCTGGGTTACAGTCTTGAGAAGTAGAATACTTGTAAGAAGTTTGTATTGTCTTTTTGCTCTGTATAATAGAGTGGCACGTGGTATTTTCTGTAGGTGCACACATTCACTTTACAGCCAATCTGAAATCAGCATGTTCAGATCATATAATACTCAGCCATGTTGCTGCCCTCTTTGAAAGAGTTTAGGCAATTATGCCCAGGTCCATGGATGTATTTAGGTGCCTGATGACCAATGCAATCAGTAGGAGCTGGGTGTTTAATTATCTTCACATACCCGGGACAGAATGGTGGAAAACAGCCTGTTTCTACAACTTTCTAACACTATCAAGGGCAATGCCAGAACCAGTGACTGCTGTGAACAGCAAGGCTGGGACTCTGCTCAGTAGTGCTGCAAGGCACACTGTGAATACAGCTAGGACAAAAGGGCACTCCTCACCTGCTAGGATCCCCTCCTAGAAGCCAACACAGCCACGGCTCTCAGTCTCCACAGGACATTCACAAAAGCAAACCTGCACCAGCATGTACCCAGAGGAGCCCCACCACACCCAAACACGCAAGGGCAGCTGCACACACCACCCAGCTGTATCACAGAGCCCGTTCTTCTCCATTACCACATGGGATCAGGCCCTGCTTCTGCTTGAAGCTGCCCATGTGCTTGTATGGACCTGTACTTCACCAATGTTCAGATGCAAACCTGTGCAAGAATTATTCAAAGGTATCTGTAAAATTAGTTTTGAAAACTGTAAAATACTGATCTGATGACAGGCTAGTCATATCTCCCATGGTTTCACTACCTCAAATGAACGTGAATAATCAGGAAATGTTTTGGTTTAGTTTCTCATGGAACCACTGAAAAAGAAATGTATTCTTCCTGATGCTTCACCTGTCAGCAATCAGGTCTGCAGGCAGCACTTCTGCCATCTCCCTGAGCCACGGAAAGGCAGATACCGGCCAAAGGGGGGCAACACTTGGGCACTGCCCCTGATATGGTCAACAGAGCTGCCCTCTGGCATTGGTACTTGGATCAGCCTGGGTGCATTTCTCATTTGAGTCCCAGTTCTGCCACTGCCAAGTTAACGAGAGTTTGTGATGGAGCATGTTCAGGCTTCCAACACATTAGGAATAATGCTAATGATATTATATGTTTTGTCTGCATTATGGTCTGGTGCTTAGAAAATAAACATCTTGGCTTTGTCTCAATGTTTATCTTCAATAAATACCTCAGCTTTGTCTCAACAATTATCTCTCCACAGCAGACCATTATCCAGTAGCAACATATAATTAATTTAACAGTACTGTTTAAAATATATCGTCTCTGTGCTGCAGAGAAAGGAGTTGTATGTGGGAAATGTCAGGGGCCTCATGTATTCTTGGAATTAAAACAGAAATTAAGTCATTCGAGCTATTTTTTATCCTCTCAGCTTTTGTTTTCCCATTTCTTGTTTTTCACAATACAAGTTCTCTGGCTCGTGAGGAGATTGCAATTGGAGACATCTGGAAGGCTTCCAGGCAAAGTATATTTTAGGGCAGTCCTATGCCAGGGGCTATTGCAGGTGATAATAATTGATAAAGGCCCAGCATATCACCTGAATCTGCTTCAAACTGATGGGAGGGCTTTAGGAACAGGTGGGCGTTGGGCTTCTTTGTATCTTCTAAGGAAAAGGTGTGAGAAGCTCCTGGTGATAATTGTTAAATATTAACATCGTGTTGACGTTTAAATCTGATTGCATGCAAGTCAGCAAGACACTTAGAAGTTAGCAGGGTATTTAAAGGAAAAAAATTTCTCAGTAATTTTGGGAGTGTAGGAGCACTGTGGGAGGAGATCCTGCCATGACAAGTGCTCTGTGCAAGCAGCCCAGGCAGCAGCATCTGGGAGAAAACAGCTCTCTATTATGCATCAGTCTTTTTGTTGTCTGCATTCTGTACTGAGCCAAATATGCTGTTAACACTTAGCAAATAGGGTGGAGGATCTATTCTCCTGTGCATCTACAAGTCCAGAGAAACTCTGTTAAGGTTGCAGAAGTAAATGAGATCACAACCTGACTTGTGTTCACAACCAGTTAAACTTTGCTAAAGATCTGAAATAGTAGGACCACTCTGAGGTAAAAGGTTGCAGTGATGAAAAGTGGCTGAAGAGGAATGGATGGTGAAAAAACTGAACAAGTAGAGCCCTAGTGTGGATGGAAACGGTACTTGAGGTCTGCAGTCAAAATCACTATGGCTAGATCCAATAAAGGATACAGGTGTCTGGAGGGGAAAAAAGAAGGAGGAATGCTCAAACTGTTTGAGGCACTTGCAACCAAGCCTGGTTTTTCCCAAACTCATTTGGTACCTCACTATCAAACCTCAGCATTCCTGGGCTTCTGTGCAGCCCACACTCACCACCATCTCACACATGCTGACCTCTCAGTACCTATTTCATGCTCACAGCTGAGTGGCAACTCCAGACTAGGAATCCTAGCATGAAGGTCTCAGTCTAGTCAATGCACTCTGAATACACCTCAGCATTGAATTTCATGCAGAACACACACACAGGGTCCTGTGCCTTGTAGGGGAGTCCAATATCTTCTGCACTAACCAGAAGTTCACTTTTATCAGCTTTGGGACTTGATGCTGGTAGCACAACCCACATGAGCAGACAACATCCCCTAAAGCAAAAAGCTGTCTCCACCCTTATCCATCATCAGGCACCAGTGCTGCACCCAGAGCTGGGGAGATGGGGATGGAGGTTGCTCTCTAGTCTGCATTACAGCAGCATGAGGACGTTTCATGTGGTAATTTAGAAAGGCTCCCTACAGGAACAGTTCTAGTGACACTCTCCATCTCTTCCAGGAACAATCAGATGACAATGCCACCTAGGCTGACATTAACCTACAAGCCACTGGTGTAGCTAGTCAGGCCCAGCAAATTTGGCACTTGCTCATTCATTAGGAGAGATAAGCTAGAGGTTCTCCTACAGAGCTCTGTTATCTCTGCTAGGTAGACAAAATTAAAGTAAGTTTAAGATATGTGATTCAGCCTTGTGCTTCAAGAGCACTGGTGGGACAGGGGGGTCTTTGTTTCTATTCCTCTTAAGTATTTTATCTGATGTGAAGTGCTTGGACAGTTCAGTGAGCAAGGACACACCCACATGAAATGATGAAGCAGTCAATAAAGAAGAAATCAGGTCCCTGAGCAGGAGCAATGTGACATGCTTGGAAAACTGCACACAGGCAACAAATTTTTCATACGAACTTCAGTACAGCCAAAAGTAAAATAGTTCATTAGAGGACAAATCTTTCAGGTCATACTCACAGGTTAATGGAGCTCTTAGAAGCAGTGAATCTGCAGGGACGCCTGAGCAGATAACCCAAAAGGAGGAAATGTTTGCTTCAACAAAAGTAATCCTTGTGCGTATGAACTTGGGAACTCTGGATGCTACGGACAAAGTCTGTGACTGGTCTCAGTTTAAAAGTGTCCTGGCCTCACATGTACAAGTCAAGAGGTTTCAGATGAGAGTTCACTGAATGACTGAGGACTGGAAAATGTGTCTTACAGCAAGAGTTTCCAAAAGTTGAAGTTCTTCAGTAGAGCAAAGGGAAAGGCTCATATAGGTGTAACTTAGGAGTACCTGTATTTGAAGCAAAACTTTGGAGTGAGTTCTCACACACATCTGTCTAGGCAATCTGCCTTAGAAATAAGGCATGTGGTTTCAGCAGAGAAATTAACTGCTGGAACAATTTACATGGAGCAGAGGGTAGATTCTTCATCACTGTGCACAATTTAATTAAACTTGGTTGGTTTATGCAAAGAAAATCAATAGTTCAAACAGGAACAAATGCAGAGAAACCCTTTGATCCATGTTATGCAGAAGGACATGTGAGATGATTAATCCTGGATATCAGTCAATGAAAAGTGGGTCATGTCACGCTCTGCTGCCCCTTCACTCTCCATCCCTCAGCACCAGGTCTGTGAGCAGTGGCAGCCAAGTGAAGCATCTCCAGCACTGCCTTCCTCCACCCTGAGACAGGGAATCCAGGACCAGCAGGAGTGGGAGAGAGAGATAGGCAAGAAGATTTCAGTGCAGGAACAGAGCTTGGAAATTCAGGAATTAATACCCTGTTTTCCTTGGGTTGCATAACTAATTGTTGAGCAAGAGAAGAGTGCAGATGTGGGCTGGTAGGATCTAGAATAAATTAATTAGAAATTAAGAGTCTGAGGGCCAGCTGGAAACTTCCTACTCTCAGGAGGCCAGAGAGAGTTCTTACAGAAGAGGGTATCACTCTCTGTCCATCTAAATGAACTGGCAACACACACAGTCTGCCTATTTCTCTTACACACCCAAGGAAAAAAAAAAAAGAAGCATAGACTTTTTTTAAAATACATCATGACATTAAAATAATTCCCATGATTAGTGCAGAGTTTTCTTCACTTCTGGGGTTTAGAGTCCTGTGTGAGATCCAAATCCTACAAGGCAGGCAGTGATCCCCTCTGACCAACTTTGAGTGTGTTTTCTCATGACTTTGTGAATGCATCCATCGAGGATGTTGCAGTGACCTCTCTTGGTAAGCTCTGAGTGTGTGTCTATGTGTGTGTTTCTTCTCAAGCTACTCTTTGCATGATATCTTCCAGGAGATGCAAAAGCAAAATGAGCTCCAAACCAGTGCTAATTGCCTAGAAGGTAGTCAGAATATTACCTACTCCTTACAAATAATAAAAAAAAATCCTCTGCCCATTTTCACAGCGTTAACACCGCACTAGCATAACAGTTCAGCCAACAAAATCTGTCAAAAAGCCAGTCCAGATTAAACAAAATATTTGATCCCTGAGTACTCAAATCTCCTGTTTCTTTAAAGAATAGCACTTCATTAGAGTCATCTTCAGTGCATTAGTCTCCTTTGACAATGATATTACAAATCCCAGCACAAAATTAAGATACATGAAAGCTCATGCCTGCATTTGCTCACTTCTCTGACCTCCCTGTTGTTCATCCTGGGCACAAGATGTATTTCAGACATTTGAATTTGCACTCCAGGCTTTATCAAACTATTCTTCTCAACATCCCCACCCTGACCTGGAGGAAGTACTGTCTTTAGGACATTCTGCAAGTCACCACTAGTGTTGCAACATGCTGCTCCACCTTCACGATGCTGGACAGGTAGATAAAGAACCTAGCCCATGCTCCCATCTGGATAAAGAGACGCTTTAGAAAGGACAAGGAAGCACTGGCACATGTTGCCTGCAGCACTGGTGGAGTCTTTAAGAACTGGTTTGACTGGCGTCTGTCAGGATACAGGCTCAGTTTATTCTGCCTTCCAACACTGTTTTTCTGAATCTAGGCTGAAATTCTGCTCCCGACGCACTGTCAAGAATATCTGCCTGTTCCCTGCAACCTGGGAAGCTGAGGAAACACACTTTGGCAACAGGCATTGAGGAAGGGGATTGCAAGACATGTTAATCACTGTAGGAGAACATTTGACCCTTATCTACTACTGTCCAGATACTACAGTCATTGGTATTAACTGACATTTGAATCTTCAAACCCCAAAATGAGCAACAGCTTCCAGACTTTTATGACTTGCTTTATTTTTAGCCGCTTACACAGTCCTCATGATTGATCTGCCTGGAGTGGCTCTACTGCAAGCCCCGAGGGAGGGGAGAGGAAGGGGTTCATGGAGACACATATTTCCATGGGTGATAAGCTCGCATCTGTTGTGAACCGTAAAATGGATGCTCGTTGTGAAATCCTGTCGGAGCATACCTTTTAAATGCCAAACAAGCACAGCATCAGCAGCACATAAAGAAATATTTGAAGGGCCCTGGCGGGAAGCCAGGAGAACGTGGCTAATGTTTCACCTAACCTCACCCCCTTCGCTGGCTGGCTGTGCCCCGGGAGCCTTGCCTATGTGACGTGAGCCTCCGAGCTCCGGCAGGCAGCTGCTCCTTGACTGCCTGCACTGTCTGCCCTGCTGGCAGCAGGACAAGGGAAACAAGGAGGCTGCAGCGGAAAGCAGCAGAGCCCAGGAGCGGCGCGGCCGGGAAGGCAGCGGGGCCTCCCTCGCGGCAGGGCCGCAGTGCGGCCTGTCCCGGGCACCACCCGCGCAGCCACCCGCGCTCCGGCCCGGCCGCGCCGCGCCCTCCAGGAGGGGCCCAGCGCCGGGCACACACAAAATGCGGCTCTTTCACATCAGGCTGGCCTCAGTGGGGGAGCGGTGTGGGAAAAACTGGTCAGGCTGTGCCTTTCGTTCGGAAAAATCCACTTTCATTCCCCAGCTTCCAGTCCCCTGTCCTTTACATGCACCTAGTAATTTGCCTCCTCTTTCACACCCCTAAATACCTTCCCTTTAGCACAGAACAGTTTATTTTTCAATAATCTGTATTAAAAGTAATTATCCAGAGGCTGTCCCAGCAGTCCAGCTCTGGAATTCTTGTTTTCTCTGAGTTATTCCTGTGTCCTTATTTTGTAAAATTAGTACCCACCCAAAAGCCTGCAGAATGCCTGCTATAGTTCTGTTGCTATCACTGGCTGGCAGCTCAAGTTGAAAATGGAGCTGACAAGCATGAAATGCCAAGAGAAACATTCTGTATGCAGGAATTTGGACTTATTGGATGTGAACAGTGTTAATTGTTGATTGATCGTATTCACCTCAGTTCAAGTGAGATTTTTAGAATTGTCCTTTTACCTGCCTTAAAGTGTAAACCGTGGTTAATGGGGTAGTAGAGGCACAAAGCTTTTCAGAGGATTTAGAGAAAACCCTCTTTGTGTAGCATCAACCCAAGTGACAAAACTATTTCAGATCCTAAATAAAAAGAAGCAAGATTTTTTTTTACTAGGTGCTGACCAAAAGCTTGGAGTTTAAGCCATAAATCACCAGCGATATGGTCTCATGACATTAGCAGGAACATAGTGGCAAAGCAGTTGCTGAATGGCAAAAGAGAAATACAGATCAGAGACTGGTAGGAGACTAAAACCAAATGTGATTCTTCTTGCAAAGAACATATGAACTGACAGGAAGAAAAGGATCTAAAAATTAATACACGGTTTGGCCAAAACCAGACACAGAATTAAAATCAACTTAATTTTTGAAGGTTTGGATTTGTTTGCTCATTTGCTTAATAGATTTCTTTTTGATCCATCTGTTTTTCATTTTGGTTAGTTTCATTTTGAGGCAAAAGTGACGAAACCCCACAAGAAGGGAAGTTCTTGTGGTTTTTCAGGGGCATCCAGAAGCATAGTAATGGAAAACCCACAATAGACAGGAAGGACTGGAAAGTGTGTGAGACTTTTCCCAAACTCTGCCTAGTTCTGCGTACTGATGGTTTACCTAACATACAGACTTTTCTTTGGGTTGTAGAGGCTGCATACAGACCTTGTGTAGGCACAGGGAGATGTTGTGATAAACTCCTAAAGAGTGCTAAAGCTGAATTGCCTTTAGAGGCACAGTCATCCATCTCTTTCGAACTCCCCTCCTTGTGCTCCTTCCAAGGTCTCCAGTCTCTGTGCTCCATCAGCCATAGGACTTTCCTTGTGTTCAACCAGAAGGGCTGGAGACAAGTGTCTGTGCTCTCTTCCCTGCTTGAGCACCCATATCATGCCAGGAACTGCCTGGCTTTAACATTCATCAGAGGTTGTATTAGCACTGTGTAAGTTTGGGCCCATCTCCCAAACACTGTATAACTACAATTTTTTAAAATTCCTCTTCTCAATAAAAAATCATGAGTGCCAGAGAAAGTGCATTGCTCTAGATGGTGTTTTACTTAAACTGCTTCTCTTTGCGTTACCACAGGTACTTTCTGTAGCAAAAATATGCATATGTAAGTCTGTCAATCTGTCTAGTGAAAATATGTTACATTTGTTTTACAGGCTAATCAACACAGACTTTTGAACACAGTCTAAACTCTTCTCATCCACCTGCTCTGCACATGCAAAAAGAAAACAGAATGAGCTCTGAACCTTGGACTGGCTATGCCCAGTCAGGACTACTCAGTGCACCAGTCATCAGCATCAGAAAAGGAGAAAAAATGTTCAGGAACTCACCCCTGTCCTATCTGCAGGCAGGTACAGAATAAGCAGGACATGAACAAAAGGCAGTGTGTAGAGACTAGCTTATACTCTGAGAATAAAATTCCACGGTTTTTCTCATGCAGATTATGGAAGTGTTGTGAGTAATGGATGAAAATTACTTTTCTCCCCTGCCCCCACCCACCCGAGTGCAGCTGAACCCTCAGTTTCATTGAGCATGCATATTCCTTCTGCCTGTGATGCACATAACCTGCCACCACTCAGGTATGGCACTGCCTCGTGATCAGTAATGCATAAGCAGAGATGCAGGAACAGCTCTTGCCTTTGGTTCACAGAAAGAGGACTGATTTGCCTGCAGTTGTAAATTTCAGACAGAACTCAGCCTGTAAAGCAATGACTAAAAGTTTAACCACATTTCTTCTATCATTAATATTCATCAAGTAGCTACTGACCAGATCTTCAGCTTGCTAAAGTCACCTACCTTTAAATCTTTGAGGAGATGTTAGCCACTTGCTCTGTGTCTGGGCTGAACCCTGTAAGTGTGAAATGGATTCGTTTCTGGAGTTGTCCAGAGTCTTTAATGTCATCCAACCTTGCTTGTTTCCCCACCCAGCAGCAGAGGACATGGGAGTGTGTGTGCACCACAGGAAGGATGTGCATGGGATATGTGCTAGCTGGGGTGCATGCAGGAGCCCAAGGGTTGCCACGGGGGGCTCAGCACATCCCTTGAGGACACCTCTCTTGTCCCACCACCCACACAACACTACTAAATACAGTGGGGACATGTTTCTGGGTCACACTGAAACTCCCTGGAATTCTCTTTCCAGCTGTCATATGCAAGAAAGCCTCTTTCTTATACCACTCTTACAAAAATTAAACAATAGCACAGGATAAATCCTACTTTCCTTTATGCTGAAATCTGAGATGACAATGGTGGTTTCAGGAGGGGACCTTACATTTCCACATCTTTCCACTTCCAGAAGAAAACTATTTTGTCTACTTAAGTAGGGAGCAGAGAATCCCAGATGTCTGGAGCTATGTGATTAATCAGTAGCTGATGTGCAATACCATGAGAGGAAAATCTGTGGAGGGGTTAAAAAGTAAAAAATCACTTGGGAAGGGGGGGTAGGAGGGTGGATGGGCATAAAAAATGATATTTTATTTCATTCCATTAATAGTTTGAAAAAAAAGTGTGACTTAATGCAACCTTCAATGACTTCGTTTTAAAAGGCCCAAAATATATAATTTTGAAAGGAGTTATTTTAACAATTTTAAAAAAATTTCTTAAGGCTGTTCACTGAATTCAGTAAAACATTCTCAATATTTTCAGTCAAATCAGGACTGCGTTTGGGTCTTACTACATAAATCTGAATAAAATCACATTAAGCTGTAAAAAGAAATCCAATTTTGGTTTGGGATTAAAAAGCAGAAGTGTTTTATTTTTGTGGATATCATCAAGTTTTATACTCCTTTATTGTTCTTACATCAAAGGACTAAGAGATTTATTTTATTACGTTTTGGTAGACCTTTCATGTCCTACTTTACTTTTTACTTTACAAATTGAACCCCCAATCATCTCTGAGTTATTTCAGAATATTTCTGGAAGTTGTGACAATGAAATTACTGGGAATTTTTTAATCAATGCAATTGAATATATTTTGCCTTTTAATCAGTCATTCGTTTCCTAGATTACTTGCTCAGTTTAAGTATTCAGAAAGCATTTTTAAGAAAAACAATTGTTTCTAAAAGTTTCAATACCCTGTTCCATCTGCTATGGATGGAAAAACTCAAGAACATTATTTCTGAGACCACCCAAAAAGTCATGGAGAAAAAGGAAAGGAAGACTAGAATTGTGAACCTTCTTGTTGTTTTTGTATTGTGAGCTTCATTTGTACAGCTCAGAATCCAGCCCTCTGAGGAGTTTACTGTGCTCTCATGAAAAAAATATTTGTACTACAGAGCAATATGTTTCCAGCTTCCTAAGCAATGTTTAAGGCTGTATTTCTTCCTCTGTGGATTTAATGGTCTGCCAGAAGTGTAAGGATACAACTTCAAAAAAAAAAAAAGTTTATTTATTTAGTTGACTCTAAGATGAGCTCAGTTGGTTTGAGCAGGGTGCTGATAACACCCAGGTTGTGGGCCCAATCCCAGTATGAGCCATTCACTTAAGAGTTGGGCTTGATGATCCTTGTGGGTCCCTTTCAACTCAGAATATTTTATGATCTTAGTCCCATATTTTAGCTTTCGGTACACATTTGTTTCAACTCTCTTTTGTTTCAAGTCAATGTACTAAACATTTTTTCTGCACAGGCTACAAATGGACAGCTGGTTAAAAGACGTATTTAATTACCTTCAGTAGAATTGTCCTCTTTCCTATCATCTGGTACCAAGCGACACTGGACATTTTACTCTACTGAAGAATTTCCTGTCTTTATCAAGCCAGACTCCAGGCATGCTTTTCAGCAGAGAATAATTAAAAAGGGAGGACCCCATGCAAAGG
The DNA here is from genome assembly GCA_014706295.1 of Lycocorax pyrrhopterus obiensis. Lineage (NCBI taxonomy): Eukaryota > Metazoa > Chordata > Aves > Passeriformes > Paradisaeidae > Lycocorax > Lycocorax pyrrhopterus. The sequence goes on from JACSVZ010000006.1 coordinate 22,917,074, forward strand.
AACCACAATTTATCAGTGTAAAACCTACAATAAATTAAAACAGTTTTCTCTGAGTCATTTTAGCTATCAGAGGAGCTTCCACACCATTTTGTCATGCTAAGATACGTTCCTAATTAATCATTGCATGCACATGCACATGCCCCTGCACTTGATCAAATAAATAGTTCTTGACAGCTACATCCTCATGCACCCTTTGCTCCCCAAACTTAGAAGCCTTTCACAGGATGTTTAGACAGGAGGAAGGAGTGCAAGACACCAGCATGAAAGTGCTTATGACAGTCTGGGGGCTACATGATTCTGTGTCTCAAAAGGGGCTATTTCTCATGTCCACTGCTTTGTACTACAGTTGTGACAGAAAAGGAGAAAGCCCAGGCAAAGAGAAGGAAACAAGACAGGGGTGACTGCAATTAGAGGCAGTCAAATAACCCAGGTGATAGTTGCATCCCATTCTTCTCCAGGGAAAGGAGGCAGTATGAAGAGTGACCCTACGCTTTTGGAGACTTTGACCTTTCTGTAACTTTACAGGTGTTAGAGGAAATCTAGATTAGTAGAAACCCTTCCAGCCTCAGTCCCAGTCAGCTATCAAGTTGTTTGGTCAGTGGAGATTTTATTTAGAAGAGGAAGAGATACATTGAACATAGATATGAATAGGACAAGAGCTGTATGTTACACCAATTTTGGATTATATTCTTTTGCAATGAATCCACAGGAAATTGTTTGAGGCCTTGAACCACAAAGTACACTCTTTGTACTCAAAGTACACTCTAAAGAGCTCTGCTCTTTAGTTGGGAAGTGCCTCTTCACTGGTGCAGAATCAAACACTGGGTGTCTGGGCAGTCACCTCCCCCCACCCCCCACCACCACCAAAAACGCTGCTTTTCCTGCAATGTGCAGCCTGAAATTGAGCCCTATGTGTGCCTGAATTTCTCCCTTACATCTGCAGATTGCAGTTGCACTGCAAAATGCATTCAGATCCACAATGGCTTCTTCTAAGGATAAGCTTCTTCTCAAGGGCCATAAACTCTATGCCTGTTGAAATATTTCTGTGGCCTGATCTGGATCATTTAGCATATGAAAGATCAGCTATATAACCCAATGGCATTACTGGTATGGTGAGCCACTGTACCTTTTCTATCGATTTTGTCTTATTCTGTATCTGCAGATACAAAATTAATCTGCTATGCGCTGTATGTGTCCTGATGACTGCAGTGCTGGCTGATATCTCGAGCGGGGACTTGGAGGCCAGGGAGAACAGGCACATGAGAAACATCCTGGGCAAGGGATACAGATGTGGAAAGTGTAGCCAGTAGTTACGGAATAAGAATAAAATCATGTTTAATTCAGTTTCTACACGTAGCAGTGTGCAGGGACAATGGCTCCCTTTTTGGGACGTACATATCACCTGCAGAAATGAGCTACAGGGGACGGGGAGCACAGGTTGGGCAAGAGACAGGAGCATTGCCAGAGTTGCAGTTCTGGTCCCTGCCGTCTGGGATGCCTCCACCTGGTCTCAGTGCAAGAGTGCATCCCTGCCCTTCCACCAGCATTGGTACCCTTACAGCAACTGGGTCCAAAGAGGTGCTTCCCCAAACTTCAGGAACTTAAGCAAGACCAAGAACCAGCTTGAGCAGTAAATTTCCAAAGCTAATCAGGAGCCTATCAGTTCACACAACTTTTAATATAAACATCCCTCTGTAGAACTGAATCAAGCAAAGACATAATTTTCTCTCATTTGTGACTTCTAAAATATCATGTAAGTTTGAAAAAGCTATTTTAAGTTCTGGCAAATTAAGAACACAATCAATCACATAAAGTCAGTCTGGAGGCTTTGTTATGACAAAATGCTTTTGGCTAATGAAAATATTTCAGCTAGAGTCTGACTCCCTCAAACATTTTGAATACTTTAGATTAAAGGAAATTCTGAGTAAAATAATGGTGAATCAAAGGTACTGAAAAACAAATCAAAGTGATAATTTAGTTTTTAACAAAGTACTTTATTAAACATTTCTATATTACACAAATGTTCTGCAAAATTCCCATGGGTTTGTGAACTGATTCATGGTCGCTACAGCAGCTCTCTCCATTTAAACAGAGCTTTTTTCTTCATTTTCATTCATTCAGTCACTGAGAGTTAAAACTACAGAGAATGAAGCAGGAAAGTCTGAGAACATGATTATTGAAAGATTGAAAAAATAGTTTTGGATAACCTTGTGTTTTCTTTCCTTTCTTCTACTTTGCTCCACAGGAAAAAGCTTTTGTGAGAGCAACTCTCAGCTGTTCTGGTTCAGGGGAGTTTGGTGATTTTTTTTGGTTTCAGTTTGCTGAGCATTAGGACTCATATTATTCTATTCTGAAATAAATTGAACAAGTCAAAGTGATTCTCATAACACTGAATTTGGGACTGAAATTATGTGACTTGTAATAATGTCAACTTTTTCTTAAACTGAAGGTGTCTTTCACAACCATAATGGAAACAAGCAGTATCTCAAAAGGACGGATCAATGGATCCCTATGGGGATGATTCTGATTTCTCAGATAACAATGGAAATCAGAGGCAGGAAAAACATTGGTGACATTAGTGTTAAATGACTGTAAGTAAAAGCAAGACTAATTTCTACATTTTCAGATAAACAAATATGCACATTAAGAATTCTCTTCAGTTAGGAGTATTATACTGGCAGTAGTCATCTTACTTTAAATGTAGCAAGACTGATTACAGAGGAAGGTCAGGAGCTGGAATTTTACAGTTATTTTTGTATCTTATGCAAATTTCCTTTCTAGCAGTTGCTGTTTGGTATCTACTTGCTTTGTTAAAAGCGAATAGAGAAAAATAATTAAATACCTAATAATGATTCAGAAGTTGAATAAAAATAAAATCCGAATTTGCTAAAGCCAAACAGGAGGGGAAAATAGCATATTAATGTGTGCACACAACATCAAGATGGAAAGAGCCATTCTAAGCTATTACATTGCCCTCATAAAGAATCACAGAACAGGCACACTTTACTCTTCATCTGGAGGGAAAAACCCCTGAGCAGAGAAATTACAACTAAAAGTGTACCATCTTAAATACAGCAGGTGCATGCTTTTGAACAAAGTATGCAAAAATATTCTATCTGCTGGGCCTGATGCCATTATTTCTTGTCTTCTAGGAACCAGTCCTTTCACTGAATCAGGATGGCTGTGGGTTTTGTACACCTTCATCAAATAAATTGAATAGAAACCACAACTCTAGAAGAAGGTAAACATCATTTGAGTTAAGGGGTGTGCTAGCAAAAAGTAGAAGAAATCATCCCCACAACACAGTTCCAATTTTCTATCGTTTCCAGCAATGTTTCCCCAAATCAATATCATTAGCACATATTAATGAAGTGATTTTTAAAACAGTTTTATATCACATGACTTTTTTCAAAAATTGTTTAATATGACCTTGGCTTGGCTTGATTTGGTTTGTTTCAGTTTCTGTGGGATTTTGGGGGGGTTTGTTTGTTTTGGTTGGGGTGTTTTATTGTTCTTTTGTTTTCTGCTTTGGTTTTGGTTGGTTGGTTGGCTTTTTGCAAGTGAACATTTTGTGATGAAAAGAATAAATCTGATCTTGATTTTCTGTTGTCCCACTGGGCTTGATTCCCTACCGTATTCTGTGTAACTGGAGATTTATGCAACTGAGCAGTTTGCATTTAGAAGTGGTAGGTAGGTTTTGAGCATACAGCCATGAAAAATGAGTCCAGGAAAGTGTGGTTATTTTATGCATACACTGAGAGGATGATTTGAAAATGTTTTAGAAAATCTGATATACCGAGAACAACTACTGCTTTCTCCCAGTTGCCTTACATTAGTGCATCTGAAAAGTAGATTCCAAGAATGTAGCAAAATTACTTAAATCAGTGACCAGGGGTATGTGTGGCTCTCGAGGACGTGGGTACAGGTGTAGATGGGTCAAAATATCACTTGGTAAGAGTCAAGGAGGAAAACTTTTGGCAGTGTTTCAGCACATTATTATGGCATAGTGACTTTGGAAGGTGTCAGAGTTGCTGCTTGCAGTATTTTCACAAATATCCCTCACTGCTTTTGTCCTTGCTGTTGCTTACATATGTGTCAGCTGGATAGTAAAAGCACACTTTCAAATTTCATACTAGAAACATATTCCTCATTTTTCATTATTCTGTTTTTGGGCTGGGGTTTTTTTGTGAATGTGATTCATGCCTGAAAATTTTCATTCTCAGTAGAAAGCACAGCAACTTATCAAGGATCAAACATCCTAGCCCTTAGATAAACAAACATACTTTTGATGAAGAAGCAGCACTGTGAAGCCCATTTCTTATGTCTCTCTCTCTACTCACATCAAAAATAACAAATGGGAGCACTGGGTCAGAAATTAAGGTTTTACTGAAGTACTACTTCAACAAGCTCTAGCCATGCCAACATACATATAGGGATAAGAGAAAGATAAGGGTTTCCTCAAATATTATTTGGCTCTTAGAAGTGTGAAAAAAGAGATAAAAAATATTTTGCCAGCATCAGGGAGGGAGAGGCAATAAGCACACAATTCCAGGTATTCAATGCTTGTAGGGAGGAATAGGTGAGACCCCCTTCCTGCCAGCCTGGGAGAGCAGGGACGTGTTTCTGCCATTTTATCTGAAAGGACAGGATATGCTTGGTATAAAGGTTTGGGAGGTAGAGCTGGCATGGTTTATCTGGACACCAAGGGGACAATCACTGGATGAAGAAAAATGACATAACTGGAAGTAAATTAATGCCTGTAATGCAGAGCGGTTGTAAAGAAAGAGCCCGGTTATCGGGAGGTAGGAGCATGTTAGCAAACAAAACCAGGAAGGTATTGGAGATGGTGACAGAGAAGAGCAGTCCTGGGAAGTGTATCTTGGAGGCTGGAATCTGGAGTTTATGACTTTTTAGAACAACAGAGTGAATAGGTGAAATAATGGAAATGGGAGTACGGAAAGAGCCTGTCAATCATATTCTGTTTCAAAGCCTGGTTAAATAGGCATTTACTTATACCAAATAGCGGTAGATGGCTGCAGCAACATTCCAATAACCCCCAAAGCATTTTCTATCTATAGAAGTGCACAATGAAGGCTATTTAATATGGCCTTCAATTCAAATTGAGCAGATTAATTTAATAGACTGCAGCCTTTTGTCGAAGGACAAAGACAGGGAGCTGTGTAAAGCTGAATATGAAATACTCAGGAGTCTGCTTCTGGCTGGTACTTAAGGCTCTGTTTTACAGTCATGGACTTTGGAGGAAATGCTGTACATAAAAAAAAAAAATAAAGAGCAGAAGGTGCTTTTCCCATATAGTCTATTACTTCCTGCAATTCATGAGAACTCTTTCCTTGTGCATAAAGGTCACCTTTCATTTATGTACATATCTGTTTGGTTTGCTGAAAAGGGTATCCTGAAAACATGTTAAAAATATGAAAGGAAATGTAAAATTAGGGGTAAAAGAGTGTGTCTCATGGCAGGACATCTATAAATAATGACTATTAAAGAGAGTTGGCCATTGAAACTGCTCCATACAGAAATATCCTCATGGCACTACCGATCACATATTCCTGCTACCACACAGAGACTTTAAAACCACAGGCCAACACTGCTCACTGCTGTTTGAATGGCCAAAAAAAAAAAAAGTGAGGATTTTAAGAGAGATTTGAAATTTTGCAGAATAATGCTGTAACAGAGGGACAACCAAAAGGAGAACCAACAACCTACAAACAAGGGAGAAAACAAGGGAGCAAAGAGAGACTCATTTGAATTATTGGATGCATTCAGGAGCAAGTGTTATAGTATGTTTGTTCATGTCCCCATAACTTTTCTGTGCATAACTACTTCTATCTTAGGCAGACACAAGATCCCAGACGACCCCAGCAGGACCCAGCAGATGACTGGGTAGGATGATGGTGGTGTCCCTGTAACCTAAACGTATGAGATGCAAGCAGACAGGGAGAGGGCATGAGTTGGGATCAACATATTCTCACCTCATGCTCAGCATGTGTACCCCACCTCTAGCAGCAGCAGCCAGCTGCAGAACCACTGCCTGCCCTGGAGGGGCCATGAGCAGCACTGTTTTTCTTTTGACTGGAAATGAATGATGGTGTTCTCACTTTGATGCCACCTCTTTAGCAAACTTTCCCCCCATCCTTGCTCTGTGAGGGAAATATGTGATTGAAAGCATGGTTAGTGGAATTCATAAGCCCTTTCACAACTATTAGCAAAAGATTATATTTGCAACCACTCCTTGCAAATATTTTAAAAAAACTTGAACAAAATATGGCTTAAAACTAAATCCTCATCAGCTCATTTCCATCACTGTTGCTAAATGCTCCCATGACTTGTGAACAAAAATTCTGCATCAGGTTGATCAGCACTGAGATGCTGCCACTGGAGCTGCAGAGCCCTGGTCCTGGCTGTCTTCTCATGCACAGTGCACTCACAGGTGTGAGGATTCTCTCCTTGACTTGAAGTGTACACAAAACTAAAGTGTCATTCAAATCCTCCCCAGCTTGCAACCACTGTCCAGAAGATCTTGAACACTAAGAAATATTTTATGTAGTAGTGAACATCATGGTGACCATCAGGAACTGGAGTAGGGCTGGGGTGATGCCAGTGAGGGACCTGGCAGAGCAGGAAGAGCTGTGAAGGGGAGCAGATGCTGCAGTTGGTCAGAACTGTGCAGAGCAGGACTCCTGGGGATGGAGGGAGGGACAAAGCACAAGTGGGTGAGCAGCTCTCTAGCACCTGTAGCACCTCAGGAGGCTGTGGCAGCATGGATGTGCAAAGGTGAGATTGCCCAAGTAAAACAAGTTAGGAAAGTAGTGTAAACCAGCAAGACCTTTAAAATCAAGATTAATATCAAGCCTATATATTTTAGAAAGTGCTGTTAGCATGAGATTTCTTCAGTTGCAGTGGTAGGGAGTGGTCGTGGGAAAGCATTCAGCTATTCCTATAGACAGAGGTGCTAAGAGCAGGCAGCTGAAAGGGATCTGCACAGCAGAAGGATATCGGGGTGTGTCAGCAACGGGAGCAGAAGGACAATGCAGAGCTGCAACTCCCTTCCGCCCCTGCCCCCTCTGCCAGACATCCGGATTCCAGGCGCAAAAGGGCAAAGCCATTTTTTTTCCCCTTGAATAGCTTTTTGGGACTCTGGGACGCTGCCCCGGAGACTGCCAAAGCCCTGCCACCGCCCAAACAAGCTGCTGGCTCCAGGTTCAATTAATTATACACTTGGCGGTAACTGTAGCAGAACTGGAATCAGACGTCGTAGTAAAATATCTTGAGCCTGTTTCCACTTCCCCCTCCACCGCCTCTTATTTCCCTAGAGCAGCTGATTTGTCACTTGCAGGTAAAACAGCCGTGGCTCTGCTGTCAGGGGGATGTATTTCTAGTGTAATGATGCATGACAGACATGTAAGGATGCATGATGTGTGTCCTAGCTGCATTTTTTTCCTCCTCTTGCTTTTTCTTAATGCATTTTCAAGTAAAGTTTTGTTTCCATTTAAAAAAAAAAATCCAGTGGAATTTAAACAAACAAACAACAACAAAAAAAACCCCCTTAACACTCAGAGTTTCCTGTTCAGGAGATTCTCCAAACAAGCAAACATGCAGCACTTCTCTATGGCATATGTGTGTGCTTGGATTTCCACCCTCATGGAGCCTAGACAACTGTATGGTATGCAAAATCTTTGCCTGGAAACCATAATATTATTTTATTATTAAATATTATTAATATATTATTAATTAGTACCACTCAAAGTCTTGCAGAGAACATCAGGTCCTGACCTAATAGCAGGGGAATAAAACCACAAAGCAGTACCGTGTAATTTTTTTTTCTTTACTTCATGAAGCATTTGGATAATAAAAACTATGCATGCCTTTCTATTTGCTACATTTTAAATAACCATTCAGCATTGCTTTTATTTGTCAGTTCATTTAAATAAGTTTTATGAGTTGCTGTTGCAGTGTGAATATTTATTGCTGTTATCACATATGTCATTGTCTTCGGGGTGCAGAATTCCATAAGGAAAACGTCTTTTGAAAGTGGGTTTTGGCTGGCTGGTTGACAGGTGCTTGGTAGACAGGTACTTAGACTGCCACAGTCCAGTGTTTTCCCTGGCTTTGTGTAAGGTCTACACACCCAGTCCATGACCAGTCCACCTTCTCCTTGGCTGCACAGCCCTGGCTGGGGGAAGCTGCAGCATCCTCAGGAGGTGACTGTATGCCTGTGGACACCTTGGCAAAGGGGGCACCTTGCAGAGATGCCAAGAAGCCCATTTTGTCCCCTGCTGTGAGAAAAGACAGTTTTCACACAGTTTTCCAACATGGTAAAAAAAAAGTCACATGTTTGATTGACCATGACTTCATAGTTACTAGCAACAGAGAACTCTAAGATAACTGGAGGAGGTATAGAAGGAAAGCTAGAGAATAATAAATTCAAAAAACTTTTAAAAAAACCTCCTGTGAGCTGGGACTAAATGGCAAGTCTCAAATTCCACTAAAGTTATCAAGTGTGGGGTGCAGGGGGAGTTAAGAAGCCTGTCTGTCCTGCTGGAAGGAATCATTTACTTAAGAGAAATCTATTATTTTTCATTCCCATTTGTACTGGGCTGTGGCCTGAATCCAAGTCAGGGACCAGCTCTCAGAAGGGAATTAGAAGGCAGAGCCAATGACTAAGTGCCAGATTAATTCTGCCAGCTCTATAAGCATGCCACCAGCTATGGCTGGGTGAAAACTGCCAGCACACCAGGAGGACCTTGCAGCATCCAAGCCAGTGGAGATACCAGGCCCATGGCAATCAAATACAATAAAATAGGGTGTGTTATTAAACAGGACTTAGAATTAGCTTGAGCTCAATCAGACTGTGGGGACCAGAGTTGCAGGGAGAGGACAGTGGTCAAGACAGCTGTGTGCCCTCTGAAAGGGCTTCAGTTTGACCTCACTATTTTCACAGGATGCTTGAAGATCAGTAAGACCAACAAATCCAGTAGAGATAAAGAGAAAAATAAGTCTCCCTAGCTCAGGATCAGGACAGTCTCTGCAATTGTCCAATTATGGTTTTTTTGTTTGTGGACCCCCATCGGACAAAACTTCAAGGTCCCTAATTCTGATTTTAGGCTCTTAATTCAGGACTATTTGCTGAAAATTACAGGTCTAAACATTCTGATAATTTTGACTTGAGGTATGCAAAGTTGCTTAAAAAAACCTTGGTTTATTTTGTTTTCTCCAATGGAAAATTAACTTCAGATAATAATCCTATTATTAGGGTGGGGGGGTTTTTTTGTTTGTTTTGGTGCTTGGGTTTTTTTTTCCCTAGAACCTGGTTGCCTCTGATAGAAGATTTTGTTCCTCCAGAATTTTTTCTCACTCAGAACCAAAATATCCCACATTCTGTAACCACAAACAGAACAGCAAAGCTGAGCACTGCAATTTCCAACCTCTTGGTCCCACATTACCCACAGACACGAGGGAAGCCTGGAGAAAAAGAGATCGCCAATTTGGCTGCTCCCCTAAAGCACTTCAACTTGCATTTCCTATCTTCACATATGGCCAATTCCCAAATGGTCAAAGGGATCACACAAAGGAAACTGAGTACTGAAATAAGTTTCCCGTCTAACATAGCTCTGCACCTTGTGAAAACACATTCCACAGACAGACTAGTCACAGCAGAGGGAACAATGTCTTGTTAAATGTTTTAAAAGCATATCAACTTCCAAGGTTCCCAGTGGGAAAACTGTGCTTAAACCTTTAATATTATTCCATGTATTGGCATAATTCACTGCTGATTTTGTCTGCAAAATTTTTCAGAAAATCTCATGGGCATGAAAATCTGTAAATTATTTTTAAATACAAGATGTGCCTGGGTTGATCCTAGCTGAGGGATTCCTCAGCAATGGCCTAGACACACAGAGCCAAGAGCTGCTGGAAGAGGGCAGCAAGTGGGCAGGTAACCTCAAAACACAGTTCACATCTGGGAATTTCAAAGAAAGATGGAGGCTTCTCCTCAGGGAGATGGACTTTCACTCTGTTTTCATGTGCAACTGCTGGTGAGCAAAGAAATAAATAATGCACCCAGTAGAAGATGCTCATCTTCTGGGCTACCCTGATCAGCTGTGGCCACATATTCTAAGTGTCCTGGGAGCTGCTGAGACCTGTGGAGCCCTGCAGACTGCAGGACATGCCTTGGAAAGAGCAGAGATGAGCTATAGGGCAGGTCCCCAAGGACCAATCCACACACCCCTGTAGTCCAGCCCCTGTACTCTGTCACACATATTCTACCTCTGCCAATGCTCTCCATCTGCATTTTTAACTCCACTCAACTTTCTTACTGAAATTCCCTTTCTAAATCAAAAAAATCTGTGTCCCTTGATGCCCATATGAATACCTGTCTTCACAGGCTTGGAAAAGTTCTGCTGCCACTATCACACTGCAGCAAACTGCCTCGCTCTTCAATCCAGGATCCCATTCAAAAAGGGCTTCTTGTTCACCTCACTCTGCAAGTTTTCTTGTTACCGTTCCTTGCAGGCTTTCTGCTGCCTCAGCCAGGACCTCTTTTCTCCTGGCCATCTCTGAGTGCAAGATAGGAGAAAAAGACACATTTTTTTTCTTCATCTAAGCAACAAACACAAGAAAAAAATTATGATGTCTGCTTGCCACAGGGCTATTCAGTGTTGTAACTGTCAAGCTTAAATTTAATCTTATTTTCAATTGTAACTTGATATTCTGCCTAGTTCTCATATTTAGAAACCAACTAGCAACCATTGGACCAAAAAAAACTATAAGCTTTATGGCTCTGGCATAAATGGCTAACGTTTGGGGAGTATAAGACCTGCTGTAGTTACTAAAATTAATTTCCTTTTTGTTCTTTTCTCTCTTAGTTTCTATCTCCACATTGTCTCTATATATTTCCTTCTAGATGTTCCTCTTAATTCCCTTTCTAATCTTTTTAATTTTTGTTCTGGATTAATTTTTCTGAAGTTAAAAAAAAAATCAGGGACTTGCAAGTATTTTCCTTTATAAAGGTCACACAATTGTTTGCACTGGACAACAGCTGTAAAATGAGACAAGTTGTGTTCATCTGACACCAGCAGCAGAAAGTAACAGATAAGAACGTGCACAAGTGGAGCCTGGGCACCCTCCCAGGTGGGCTGTGCACACCCATCCTTGGCCACCAGCTGCCATCTGTTCCACCTAGGATACCTGCACCATTTAATGTAGGGTTTTGTGATAACTTGAAGTCCCCCAAAACACCAGGCTATGGAGCCTAATCCACAGTTTAGTTTTATTTTACCTGTCTTTTTAGGCAGTCTTTTCTTGTTCCAGACCAGTTCAGTGCCATCACCTGCATCCTCTTAAGGTTGTTATTTCAGCTGCTCTGTTTTCCATGTGATTTTTCACTTTAATACTCTGCTCCTGACCTTCAAGACTTCCATAAAATTCCACGAGAAACTGGTCAGTGACCCAAGCTCTCACAGAAATTACTTTCTTAAATAAATTTAGCAGGCTGCGATGCCTGTAAACTCTCCAAAGATTCAAAGGAAGGAAGAACTTCATTTTTACAAAAATAAGGCGTACTGGGTATATCAAGGAATCTGTTCATCAGTCCCATTCCTGAGTAATGAGGTGAATATTAACAGCAGAGGCTTCAGGGACATTTTGTGTTTGAATGCTGGTGGAAGAGTAACTCCTCTCTCTTTCTGGAGTAATGAATTTTTAATTCAAAATGTAACTGCTCATACTAGGGAGACTTAATAGCTTGGTACATTGAATATTCACCTGGGATCATATTTCATGGGGTTTAGTTCCTTCCATAAACAAGGAAAAATATTTTAATGTGGTAAAGCCAGAAGTTCAGTCTGGGCCTTTACTGTCCCGAAAGAGGACTCCAAACACTAGCATTGCATTTGCAAGGCTTCCCAACCTCTGCAAAACAAGCAAAACAAAAATTCACAGACCGTTCTGTACTCGATTAGTCTTTGGTGGTTAGAAGATGAGCGGAATTGCAGAAAAAGAATATAAAGTTATATAAAACAATTGTTTTACAAAGTCAGGATTTTACTGTTACAGCTACAAACATTTTAATTAAAAATGCTGGCAATTCCTGCCAATTCCCAGCTACAACTGCAGTCAGGCATTAGCAACAGCTGGAGCCAGTAAGCATTTCACAGGCCATTTTCAGATGTGCCTCACCACCTGCATGGAGCATCACCAGCCTACCTAGCCAGCAGAGACTGCTGTCCTTGTGCATTTCTCCAAAAGCATTTGAAAGGTGCAAGTCTCATTCTGCATCAAACCAAAACCAAACGTCCAAAAGAAAAAAAAAATGCAGACAAGAAGAAAGGTTCTCTGCTGTACAACTGCAGCTGAAACACCCTCTCCTATGTAGCAATGCTGAATTCCATTCCAGGAGGTCTAAAAAAATTGATAAATGAAAACGTAAAATGGACAGAGAAAGCTATAAAAGAGATGACTAAACAAAGCAGAGCCATAAGGGCTCAATCGCTATTACTCTTTCTACAACTGTGATCACAAAAATAAACAACAATGAAGTACTGAACCATTAAATGAATCAGCAAAATTTGTGAAGTCCAGTTTTATTGACACACCTAATTTCCTTGTAACTTTTCTACATTAATGTCAAGGATGAAAAAATAAAATTTTAGTAATTCTGAACATAGAGCTGAAGTTTCTTCCCTCCAGCTGGAGAGAGAAACAATGGGATAGGCTGATCTCTGCCCAGCTCAGCTGTGCAATGTTAATGGTTAGGTACATGTATGCAAATGCCTGTGCTGTCAAAACTGCCACCCCTGCTATGTCAAACCTACCAAGAGCTCCACTTCCTGCAAATAATGACTGCACACAGTCTGGAAGAGCACGAGCACTTGTGCTTCACCACACACTCTACACTGTTTCTGTGCATTTGAGGTATTCCTGGTTTAAAGAGCTTTAGTCAACAGGTTCAGACCAGTAGAACAACTTTTTACTGCCCAGTTTCACGTGACAAATAATCAATAGTGAATTCTCACTGTGAAAAGTCTGTGATCAGTTTTTGAGTTAAAACTCTTTCTTCTGAGATGCCTCAAAATACTGCTAATTTAAACAATGGTAGAAATCCAGAGAATTTTACAAATTATCTGGAAGCAGAGAAAAAAAATCCTAGAGTAAGTAACTAGTGTGCTAAATGCAACTTCAGACACATTTTAGAAAATAATTTTAAAATCTCACTGTAGCATAAAACCTAAAATCTGCAGCAGGGGGACATAGAGAAAAGACATAAACCCCCTCTGCAAAAACAATATCCAGCAGGAATCCACATTTACAAACTGACTTACAGGCAGTCCCACAAGGGCGCTGGGGTTCACATCTCCCAGTACATTTCTGTTTAGCTGAGGCTTTCTCACAGACATCAGCTCCACTGCAATTGGCTTTGAAGTCCTGTGCACACCTGCATAGATTACAAAGAAGGGAAGGCAGGTCCCTCCACACCCAAACTGTAAATTAACAATGCAACACGTCAAGTTAAGATATACCCTCCGGCACCTTGTTTTAAAGTCAGACCAATGGCTGACAATCTCCTGATACACTTAACCCTTTCCCTGGAATTCGCACCCAGTTTTCAGTCTCCTGAAAGAAGAAACAAATATATAGGAGTAACCGTGATGGTGTTTTTTAAATGTATCAGTTCAAACCTGGGCCATCTGTTTTAATCCTAAACAGGAACTGAATTTTTTCTGCACGAAACAGAAGAAAGCTACCACTGTACTGATTTGACTTTTGCAGAGTGCTTTGTACAGCTAGCTTTGGCTTGTGAATATGTCACAGGCTGAAGAGAGCCAGGCTTTGCCTTTCTATTTTGTCTCTTACTCCTGGAAGAACCCCCTTATATAGGTAGGTCACGGCAATTACTGTCCTGTATTTTGCCAAAACCCTTCAGGAAGTTCTGCTCTTCCACCAGAGAAGTGTGTCACCAGCAACTACAGCTTTGAAAAGGACTTTTAACTGAAGCAAGAACAAGTATAGTCACCCAAACTGCAAGACTTCCTAGTCTTACTGTACTCTTTTTCCTTACTTCCTCCACTTTGTCGTGGTGGCTCACACTCATCATATCCCATCGCTTCAGACCTAATTGGAGGTGACAACTAATTCCTGTCCCATCTGTAATATTAGCCTTCTCCTGACCTAACGTCTCTTGACCCTATCTGATCTCACAGATCCTACAGCTGTGGGAAACCAGCATGTGGGAATAAAGGACCCTGCTGACCTCCTTGATGTGATTTCTGCAGGGGAGAGCCCAGTGCCTGCTGCAACCCCATGCTCCAGCACTACCTTTATTTGACAAGTTTGCACGCAAACAGACATACAGGCACAGAGGTGAGGTACTGAGGGGCTGCTGGGGCTGGGCAAGGGTGCCTCTCACCTCGCTTTAGCCACCAGCACAAGGCCAAGCACATGCCCACTGACAGAAAGGCACAGGGCACCACTGACTTGGTGCAGCCATCTCCATGTCTCCCACCTGTGCTTCCAGGGAAATCGTGCAGCCCACTCTGGTCTGTGGTGCTCCCTGGTGGCATCCCAACACCCTCCACCCTGAAGGTGTGAGGCTGGAGGCATTTAGGTTGGGCTGCCATTCTATAGTGTGGACCTGGTGGTCCAAACCTTCATTGTCTCAGAGGTGGTGACACTGAAGAGTAGCACTGAAGCAGAGAGAGACCAGACTGCTCTTCATCCCCTGAAGCACCAGAAGTCAGTGATGATTTCTGCACCCAGCTGTTGGTTCTTACAGCAAGACCTAACATACTCCTGACCAGTGATAAGAAAGATTGTCCAGGTATCCAGCTGTATTTCTGGAAAACTGTGCTCATCTGCCTCCTGCCAATGACATATGATTCAACTGCCAGGTGCTAGAAGGCTCTTCATTTGAGACAAGTGCAGATATAAGCCAAGAACTGCATCCTATATGGTAAAATATGCTTTTCAAATATTAATTGAAATTTCCACATTTGGATATTCTTTGACTGTATGGTTTTGGGGGAAAAATAAATAAAAGAATGGACTTCATTTTATGTGCCTTTTTCTGTCTCACACACATCTTCCACCTTGTCACAAGCCCACAAGGAAGGGATCCAACCATGTTTTCCAGAAAGTAGGAACAATCTAATAAAATTCAAAGAGCTGATTTTCAGAAGTTTCTGCTCTCAGTTGAAAACAACTCTAGTTCTGATAAACACCGTTTCTTCATGTGTCTGTTTTAGGTGGTTTAGTTGAAGTATCTAACTCCAAGCACTTTGGTACATATCCTCATCTGCATCAAAAGGATCTAAATATACTAGGAGACAAGCAAAAAAGGAAGAAAAAAAATATTAGGGAATGGCAACCACCAGCAGTATTAAAGAATGTGAAGAGAAAAAAGAGACAGAAATAGGACGAAGTTTCTTCAGGTGAAAGCTGAACTGTGTCTTTCACTCAAAGATAACAAGACAACAAGAGCAAGCCATCAGATTGCCCAATGAGTGTATGAAATGGAATGAGGAAAAAAACAGCACTGATTAATAGGAGGGATGTAAAGAAGGACCGCTGAAAAGCAATGGTGGTGTCTTCATTGCTTTTAAGAGAATCTTGAATTTCATGATGCTTCTCCATTTAAGGAACTCTGAATTCAGGTGCAGATTCTTGTGTTTGATTTTTTGTTCTTCTACAGTTATGCAGCCAAGCTAACAGGAGTAGTCAATGCTGTAAGACACTCTGTTGTACCCCAGAACGTTATCAATGTTGGGGAGCAGATTACGTAGGGAAATGTGATCAGAATTTTTTCAAAAAAGGAGACAAGTGAGCAGCCCCCTAGACTCATATCTAAGGTGATATTCCAGGCACTCTCTGTCTCCTGTCTCCTATTAAAAAAAAAACAAAACAGTTTCCATTTATAAAATGTACACAAAGAATGCAAAGGAGAAGACACAACACAAACACTCCACCATCCCTAAGGAAATCACAAATAACAAGAGACTAACAAGGTCCCATGCCCAGAGTGTGAGATCAAAAGGAAAAGGGCCCAGATAGGGAACTTTTGATATCTAGAAGAAAAGTCAGCAAGCCAATGACTTGTTGCTTGTTGCCTAGACAACAAAGTATCCTAAAATCTTCCTCTAAGAGGCCAGGATGAGGTATGGCATTCCAGATGGTTCCAGTGGATTGAAGCTATCAGTTGTCCTTCATGGGGCGTTAAGTGGATTTTTAGGGTTTTTAATGAGCACACCTTAAACTCAACAACAGATTAAAAAGGGTGTGCACATTAGATTCAAAATAAAATGTAAGGTGGATGGATGGATGGATATTCAGAACAGAGTTAAAGCAATCAGCAGTGCCCAAATGCTCTTCCTGGTCAAAAAAATACTTTTAGAAAACATGCCAAATAATGCCAGCACCTGTCCTTTACCACTTTATTGTCCCTGCTTTCTGCTCTGCTCTTCACTTTTATCTCAAGAGCCCTCTATCATCAGCATCTTAAGAATCCAAACCTCTCAATTCCCTCAATGAGAGAATAGAGTGTATTAGCCATAATAAGCAGAACACTGAAATGACTGCCCTGATATTGATTTTCTCATGTTAGTAACATAGAGAATGCAACCCACACATAAAAATGGATTACTTTCATTTCGAAGGAAAGGGCAACTAGATCTAATCTCAAAAGGGACGAAAATAGCACTAGGGAATGTCTTGCTTATTGTAATTCACTGAATTCGCACCACTTTGTCTTAGCTGGAAGAGAAACAAAGACCCTCTGAAAGTATAAGGGAATTTGAACTTTTGGGAGGAGCAGCAATCAGTTCTCCCCTGAGCTAGTCTTAAGGGCAGAGTACCTATACACTCAGTAGAGAGGTACCTCATTAATTCCATAAAATATTGATACATAAACTGAGCAAAGTGTAATTACTTTTCCTTGAAGGCCATTGCAAGTAAAGGCTTGGAGTTCCCACTGCCACGAGTTCCCTTCAAATATGTCATGAATCTAATCGACCTGTTATCTCAGAGGTACAAAACTAATACATTTTTATAAAACCACGGTTCAGAGGAAGAGATGCTACCCTGACTATTTCAGGTCCACTGGGCTCCTAAACCTTCTTACTTCTGTTTTCACTCCTCAACCAAATTTCCACCCTTTCTCACACTTTCAGATACAAACTCCAGTGTTTTAAAAACTTTTCCTATTACACAGACACTGAGAAACCAATTGGCAGATGCCCTCCTTGTCCTACAAACATCTCTATACTGTGTTTTAGTCACTGATCAAATCTCATTCAGCTGCCTCCAGAAAACTAATTTCTGCCACCATTCTGATATTCAGTAGCTTAGCAGCGGGCACCTACATCCCTTCCTTCACATTTGAACAGAATTACCCTTCTGATCTTCTTGTTCTTCTCTGAGCCTGTCTGACCATGTAGCCAGCAGTTGCTGTAGAGTTAATATTGCAGGGTTTGGTATTGCTCATCAGTACTGCAGAGGTGCCCAGGTGCCCTGGCAAAGATCAGGACTTACTGGGACAAGGACTGTACAAACAGTAAGGAACAGTGCCTGCCTGCAAAGCCTGAAACCTAAACACACAGTGCAAGGGAAGGTAGAGCTCCCATTTCCCTCTGACAGGTGGGAGGGGGTGCCACCTCCCTCTGAGCACCCCCTCCCCTTCCATCCAGCACTGACAATGATGTTCTGCCCCATGGGGCTTTCCTGCAAGAACCCCCATCTCCCCTGGCAAGGAGAAATCCCACATTCCTTGGGGATCTCCCTTGACACACCTGTGAGTTTCTTGCTGCACAGCTTCCATACTTATGAAGGGCTGACCCCTGCCCACATCACACACACAGCCCCCACCAAACCATTGCAGCCTATGTACACCTATGCACCCATGTACACACACACAGACACACAGGCATGGCATTCTGCCGAGCCCTAGGAAAACTCAGGACTGCCCACTTGGGCAGCAAAATTTCCTCACATGCTACACCCCAGCCTGAAACTGCATCTGCACCCCCAGCACCTGCTTCTCAAGGGCATCCACAGTGGCTTTTTCTCTCACTGCAATATGATCTGATTCGCACTCAGAGTTGTGTGACATGACGCACACCCTTGAATTCACCCGTGGTATATTTAACACTGGAAACAGTCCAGTGTCCTCAGGCCCACGTGTGGGATGCAGCAGTGAGCTTCCCTATGTTGGTTGTGGTGATGGCACCACACTACTTGAGGTCACCACCCAAGCTTGGCCTCACAAGTGACTCCCTCTTCAAGGCTGAATAAACTCTCTATGTCTGTCTGCAACCCACCTAACTCTAGCCACTGCTGTAATGGCAGACAGCCTTTAAATTAGTCCAGTAAATTCAAGGGAAAAAAAAAGTAGGGATAGATATGAAGTGACTGATGAAGAAAACCAGAAGAGCATTTACCTCTGGATCCTTGATATTACTCCTGAGTCATGAGAGCATGCTCACATCAGTTGCTCTGAAGACAAGAGAAAGCAAACATTAAATTGACAAATAATTAAGGTTAGCCAAGCATAACTTAAGAATTTATTTCCAGAGGATAAAACCATGATTGCTGGCAAGTTGAGGTGTTCTTAAGGATAAAAAACTACATTAATTTAAGCCTCAGACTGCTATAACACTTTCTCTGGGATTTCTCAGATGGAAATATGTGTGAATGAGGTCTGTAGACCATGTGTTGTGAACCCAACATTTCAGGAAGCGTTCAGACTGACTGCACATTCTCTGCACAAAAGATCTGTGGATGTTCAATAGATCTGGAAGCTCTGGAACATGTTTGGCTTAGCATGCATGCTCAATTCTGTTGAATAACATGAATGAGCAGGGCAAATCTAGAATCCAGGACACTTCAGACTTAACATACTAGAGATTCACACAAGCAGAACAACACTTTCTGAATTCCACAGGACTTTCAGGCTGGCTGTGCACATCCTGGGTAGCTAATCTTTGCATGCACTGTAGAAGCAGTGCAGGTTTCCAGATTTATGTCAGCTCAGGCAAGGATCTATCACACAGTCACTGAGCAGGGCTTCCCACTGGCTGGAACCCCTGGGCCAGTGTAAAAACCCTGAAGTTCTGTATAGGAGCATATCTGCAAGCAAAATGGGGCATTCTCAGGGGCAGATCTGTAGGGGCTCTGTGTTAGCCCCATGGCAACAACAAGGGCTTGCTCCTGTCCACTTCGCCTCTGACATACAGATGCTTTCTTCTTCAGACAGCCTGTGCCTGGTGTCAGTGTCCAGAAGGTTGTGCTTGTTTGTACTAGCGCAGATGAGGAGCCCATGCAATGCTAATTACATGCTGTAGGTACCTGTTAAGCCGTTTTACAGACACTTGTGTGCCTTTATACTTTAAAGGGACAAGTGCAGTGAGTTACATGTAAATGAGGTCTGGCTTAGTGTCACAGCATCTATAAAGGACATAAGAGGGTCAAATAAACCAGGGAGCCCTTTTGTTCTCTGCATTACTGCAGAAGAGGCAGGCAAAGCGGAGGCTGGTGTTGCCTGCTGACGGGAAACGGGTTTGTTAGCACAGCCAGAGGCACAGCCAGAGACACTGTCCTAAAGAAGAGTGTACCTGCCAGGAACGGGGTGTAGCAGAAGCCTCTCCCTGCCAAACCCCAGCCAGCAGGTTGGGATTGACACTGAAGGGGATGCCGGCAGCAGTCCTGGAGGGAGGGAAAGGCTGCACACAAGCTCTCCCATCCCAAATCCCTAGGGCCAGCTTCCCACCCAGCATCACTGCCTGTTACTCAGAGGATAAACCCAAGAAGAAATGTGCATGAAGAGAAAACCAAGAAAAGGTGGACAATGGCTAGGGAAGTCAAGTGCATTGTACATATGGCCAAGTTCCCAGAGCTATGCAGTTTCCTAGGAGGTAATACTTGTGATACCACAACTTCAATCCATGAACAAATAAAGTGGTATTATTTTGCCCACTGCAGTACAACTTCAGTTTTGATGCTTAATGAAGGCAAAAGCCTGGCAGGATTTTTAAAAGGACCTGAAGCTGCCTTGAAAAATGAGGAATCCAGAATTGCCTTCTTGTACACTCACCTCATGTCACAAGACATCAATGACGGAGACAATGAAGGACTTTTTCCAAAAGGCTGGTATTCTTGTGTGTCCATTCTTCCAAATTCTTCCGTCTTTCTACACAGTATTAGTCATATCTGAAAACCAAGACCAGAAACTGAACCAGAAATTATATTTCTTCTCTATTAGTTTGGATGCTGATCTGAGGGGGTAGAGGGGCTGATGCAATTTAATAGAGGCCTGAGATTTTTAACTCTCCTGACTTTCATGAAGATATTCCTGATTTGCAATGTGCTTGGTCACCTCTTGGCAAAGTTTTGCTTTCACAGACACCACCTTGCCACAGCTGGCAGTAATTGGTGATGCTGAGGACAGTTCCTACAGTGGAGTTGGTGTCTGCTGGAGCCAATTACTGGTTCCCCCTTCAGATGGTCATTCCTGATCATCAGGAGGAAGTCATTTTAAGGAAAGATAAAATTTCAGCTTCTAAACTGGCCCATTTATAAACCTGAATGAATTTATGCAAAAGGAAGAGCTCTCTGGAAATCCAGAAAGTGCAGTACCAGATTGAGGAGTCAACTCACCACCTTTTACCATTGCAGGCAGGCATGGTACAGGAGGTGTTTCACAAACCAGACATGGCTATGGAAAGGCCCACACTTCTCGCAGTGCTTTGCTGGATGAGCAAGTCTTAAGTGCCACAGAATGTGGCTCACCCACTGGAGAAGCCATGCTTCTCTTCCCTCCCTGCTTTCCTCCAGGCCAGAGATGCCTCCAGGGATTAGATCATCCCTTGGTGTCAGGCTTCGTGCTGTGCTCAGTTGCCAGCCATGGGTGGGTGTGTTATTAGTCAGATTTACATGTCTAAAACATCATTTGTGCAACCACCCCAGGGCATGGCTATTAACTCGCTCAGGATGAAAATCTGAAAAAGAAGTTCAATAAGCAGAAAAACAGTGTCTGAGTTGATGGACCCCTACAAGCAGGTCAAATCTACTCACAGCAAGTCAGCTAATATGACTTACCACCACATTTACTACAGAATGAGTTTGCTTTTGAATGCTTCTTCAGTTGCTTCATGTTGCCCTACTAGATGCAGTATGCACTTGGTATTTGTCTCTAAAAAGCAAAAAATGAAGATGAAGAGTACAACACAAGGGGCACACCACCAGGGCACCCACAACAGGCATTAAATCAAGGGGACTTCATAGGCCATGACCATACAGAAGTTATATACCTACCTAACTTGGGCTTGTAGGCTGTCACTCTCTCTGTGTTCAAAGCACATCTCTCTGTGGCACTAGGATGCTGCTGTCCCCACAGAGTAGTAAAATCACAAGGAACTCCAGACAGCAGTGGTAAAATATGAACCCAAACTCAGAGGAATGTAACACATTACAAGCAGTTGACATGTTATAAACTTGTTTTAAACATTTTTATGACAAAAAAAGAGGACTCTATTTTAAAGGACTCTACTCACGCTTTTCATTACCCACACAAAATTAAGGGCCACAGCCCAATACTCTTGGGGAAACCATGCATGGGAGCATGGGACTAGTGCAAAGCAATTTTGAGTCATATCAATAGCACCCTACCAATAGAGCAGGAATAAAACAGCCAAGTGGAAATAGTGCCCAAAATCTATCCTCCTGATGGGCTGCCTCTAGATCAGTTGTCATGGCAGGAGCTGTGCTTTCCTCCTCCTATAGCACTGGGGAGGAATAAAAAGCCAGGGCTGCAGCTCTCAAGGGAAGAAAGGGAAATGTGGAACCCAGAAAAAAGTACAGAACCAAGAAACTTTCACATGGCTTTTGAGGCATTGGGCTGGCAACGTCAGTTCAGTCTGGCTGTTTTGCTGCACCCATTTACACCCATTCACTTCTCCTCAACCTCTGTGCGCTCTGCAGCCCAGGCCACCGTGATGAGCAGCTCACACACTGCCCATGCAAACACACCATCACCATCTTGTAATCCTACACCTGGTGCAGCCCAGTTTACCTGATGGCATCACTTCTCTTCACATTAAGTGTTGATTGTGAAACTTTCTCAAAACAGGAAAAACTAGATAACAGGGGAAGAGCTCCTCTGTGGAGATTGCCACAGATTATGCTTGTTTTCATTGTTCAAGAAATCAGCATGACATCCAAAATGATGAAAAATTTCCCTGAGATGTCCTAAGCATGCCATAATTTTGCACAGCTAAGCTGTGCAAGGAATAATAAAACCAGACTTTATTTCAGTTTCCATTCACAAAATGTACACAAAGAATCCAAAGCAGGACACAGAGCAACATGCCCCACCACCTCTGGGAAATCACAAGTAACAAGAGACAGATTTTTTAAAAACTGTTTTGGAATAAATTGGTTGTGTAAGAAAAGAAATTATTTAAAGCAATTGACAGGAGTGGTGGGCACACCTGCTAAATTATTCAGATAAAATCAACAACCCCAAAGATAAATTAATGTTAAAATTCCTCCAGTTGCTACTAGAAAAATAAACAGACTCAGCCCACTCTTCATGCTTTAACAACTCTAATCATAACCTGGGGCTATCCCCTTAGGTCATTTCTGTCCTAGATATCAGCCATTACCCCTCCACACAGCAGCACAGTTCCAGCCCTTATTCGTCTCTTCTTTATTTCATCAATCAAAATATTGTCCTCTCCTTCCACCCTGGATTGCATTGGCAGGTGTAGAGCAGAGGGTGGCAACTTGCCTTCCCACCTGCAGAGAGAGAATATTAATCCCTTCCTGTTCCATGGAAATGTGGGAGCTGCCTACCATGCTGCAAGCAAAATCTGAGTTTATTTTTAAATAGTACTGTCTTGATTTTTGGTGTTCCAGGTTTAGGAAAGGCCTTGATTTGATTATGTCTCACGCTGTGTTCCTTAACGACCTCAAATTATGAAGCTGTGTTCCAGAAAAAGCACAGTGGTTGGTATCACCATGTAGAATAATCTGCTCCAAAATATTCTTAGACCTACATCCACACACATCCTTAAGAGTAATTAATTAATTAATTAGACCAAATCAAAACTTTCTGGTAGCAAATATATGTTGTTAATTGAATAAAAATAAACTACTGAAAATAAAGCTATAACCTTTGCATTTTGCTAATATTTTAAAAGCCTACATGTAGTACTAAATACAGAATTATTTGCCTAACAATTTTCCTATAAAATACACTAAGATATTTTATTTACCCGGTTTCTGTTGGTTTAAAATAACAAAATTATTAATTTATGAAGTCCCTTTATGGACTCAATATATGGGCCATATATTACAGTTTTTTTTCTCTGGTTTAGTAGTGTAAAATTTCTAGATTTACACAGCTAAATTAATGACGATGTATAATTTAGGACTCTGATTATATAGAGATGGTTTGCAATTCTAAATTGTAATTGGCCTCACCAATTCAATGCAATAACTTGCTGTTAAGCATCTGCATACAGGCTGTGACTTGTAAATTTGCACAGAGCAGATGATGGCCATTTTATTAAATCACTAAGAATTGACAGTATGTGGTGGAGAGCTTTGATGTGATTTGTATTAAATGTCATTCATGATAGGAGACAGTATTTTTACTAAGTAGAATATTTTTCTTGTATCTGTGTAAAGTACTAATACAAAACATAACAAACCAACAAAGCTATGCCAGCACAAGGGATACTGTTGAAACACATTTCTAATTCCTTGAAGAGTTATGTTTTATTGTTATTTAAGAGGATATATTGGTAGAATTAGAACTGTTTTGAAACCACACCTAGCAACAGTTCAAGGAATTAATTTGTTGAGCAAAAACTTTACTTACAATCAGTGCACAATATCTCTAAATTTTCTAAATAAACCAAAATGTAGCTAAGTTTACTAGTTAGGTGGCTGAAATTTTCTGCTCTTTATCCTTAGTTACGGCACTGACCTCAGGCAGCCCCAGAAAAATGTCAGTGGAGCATTGCAGCCAACAAACCACTAAAGCTCCATCCTGTCCTGTGAATGTCCCATTGATTTCAGCAGTGTGGGACCCATCTGAAAAGCTTTGATGAAAAATAGTCATGTGCAGCTCCACTCTAGGATTCCTCTTTTAATTATGCCATCCTCAAAAATTGTTAGTGCCAACAGCAGTGTACGCTGGCCTAGGGTTTGCCCCAAGCTTCTTTTATCCAGCAAGGCTAAGGAAAGCCTTTTGCTCTGTTTCATGTGCTTTCCATGCAGGAAGTTTAGCCTATAAAGCATACCTTCCACTGTGGGATCCTAATGCTTTAAAAATTATAAACCACTGCAAACTTCCACCTAACAGAAGAGCTGCCACTGACTTTAATAGGAGTAAGACTGGCACTTCATTAATGCAGTGCAGATGGCTTTTAACATCTTTCCAGGACAAAAGAGAGCTCTACCAGCATATATGAGACATTATTGTCAGTTTTGTGTGAAGAGGCAAGTGGGTCTATTTCAAACTGTCCTTTGATGATTTATGATCCAGATGGATTTCAGAAATATAATTTCCTTAACAAGTACTGAGCCACCTCTTTGATATGTTTTCTCCTACTAATGACAAGTCTCCCACGAAGTTCATCATACTCCAGTAATGTTTCTCAAATTGTGGATTGTGCCTCCTTTGAAGACTTGAAAGCATTCAAAAGAGGACATGTAACATGAGCAAAAGCAGTTAGTCAGCTCAGTTCTTCCAGGCAAAGTGTTGTGTTTACTGGCTGCCAGCATTCACACCAGCCCAGCAACTATGATTTTCTTCTCATTGCTTATAATTGGCTGACATTAGTTTGGTCCCTTCAGCACACGGGCATGATTGTTTACACTTGAAAGCAGTAATTACCAGCAATTCTCATTGCCCCATCCTAAAAGGACTAACCTGCTGTCAATTCAGGAGGTTGTACAAAAGATGGATAAACCAGAGAAGGTTGCTTTTCAGAATTTCTCGATGTATAATGCTCACAGGAGAACAGACAATATACAGATTCCTAATTTTTAAACAGGTAAATAATACGTGAGCTTGAAACTGCAGAACAGAGAGGGAAGAGGCAGAGTATTCAGCTGGCCTCTACACCTGCAGAAAAACTTAGTTTTAGGAGACAAGTTCACTGTATGAGTTAGGAAGGTGGAAAACTGATAAAAAAGAGAGAGTGAAAATGGAGACTCAAAGAACACTCATCAAAATCAAGATGTTGAGAACAAAATTAGTCATGAGCCCAAAGAACACAAAAAGAAGAAAAACATAATTGCCAAATCATCAGCACCGAGAGCTGGATAACTGATGAGAGGGACTGGAGTTACACAACTACAAGCAACGTGACAGTGTTACAGAACCTAGCAAGATGAGTATGTTAAAGCAAATTGCCAGGATCTGCACAGACACAGGGAACAGGGGACATGGCCTTGCATGTCATGTAAGGTGCACCACAGCACATGTGGAACACTCACAGCTACAAAGCTTGGCAAAGATCTGCCCATTCGGTTTGTGTGTTCAGCCCAGCCCAGCCACTGCAGGCTCTTTGCAACCAAGCTGCTCTCTTTGCAGACCTGTTAAAGGTGTGCCCTCCTACAACTACTCTCCAAGTTGCTGGAACTAGGGGAGAAAATTATTTTGAAAGGCTGTGAATTAATGCTGTCACTTGCGAAGTTCGAGGTAAGTGAAGAGGTGGTCTATTTTGCAGACTATCAAATCAAATCCACTAGCTTGATGACTGCATCCATAATGAGCTATCTGTGGTGCCAGAGTAGAAAAACACATTCTCACTCACATCTTCTAGCTGAATGAAGCAGGCTGGATATCTTCTGTTGCCACTAAACAAATGCAAAAGTACAGGTAGTTTCCTAATTTGAAAATTAATTGCCTCTGATATAAAATAAATCTATACTAGAACTGGATTGAAGACAGTTTGATGGCAAAAATGTATTTTTGGTACAAGGCATTATGTATCATGAGTTGCATTTAAAGACTGTGAAGTCCAAACCAGTAATCTATTCAGCTTGTGATTCAAAAGGACAAATGTGTAAATGATTCTATAAAATTCTTGAGAAACTGTAGTAGATGTTCAATAAGCCACAGTTTCAAAATGCCAAGGGCAACCGTTCTTTCCTGCAGGAAGGGAATATGAGGGCAATATTACATTAACTGCTATGAAAGAAAAAGGAAGCTGGTAATAATTATTACCAACTAGAAGGTAGGGACTAATAGAGAAATAAAAGCACAATGACCAAGAAATAGTATGTTCTGAAGAAGAAAAATCTTCTATACTGGATAGATTCTACAGTGTCTCTGTAACATATTGCGAGATGAGAATGGTAAAATTATCAGAAGCAGTATACAAAAGGCAGAAGTGTTAACTAAATCTTTCTATTCTGTGCTGGGAATCATCCCAGTTGGTATATAGTCATATAATGTGGTGATCAGTGGCGAGGCCTTGAAGCTCTATCAGTCCCCCTGTTTGGCAGAATAACAGAATTCAAGTGCCAAACTTTCATTCATATCTCAAAATCTTGTTAATTAATTCAAAGATTCAAATATTATGAATCTGTTGGGATCACCTATCCTGCCCTCCTACATAGCACAGTCCATAGGATTTGCATGAATCCTATCTTAAACTACAGAACATCTACAAGGAATACACCTACTTGTAAGAGTAGAACGATGAAACTGTGAAGTTCGTTCATGTCAAAGCTTGTTTTAATTCAGCTTCTGGCCATCAGAGTCTCCCACCTATCTGCACTGTTCACAGACTACAGCCAGGTCCCTCCTTTATCTTCTCACAGTCAAATATGAACATTATGAGGCACATTTTGCCATTTCTCAGGAGTTTCTGCCCTTGCTAATAGAGTAGCATTCTCCATGTCCTGTGAATATCCAGACTGAACACTGAACAGCAGTAATTGTTAAACCACTGCTAAGCATGAGACTAACAGCAGTGTCTGCAGGAGGAAACTAAATGTGGATGCCAGTATGGGCACACATTTGTTCACATTATGTCATGGTTAGTTCCCTAGCATATTTTGGGAATATGTGAGCCAGCCCTCTGTCAGCCAATGCCTTAGCATGGTTTGAGGGGTAGCATGGGGCAAGTTGCTCAAGTATGGGTGAGGCCACTTTGTGCAGGGGAATCCAGGTGTATGGAGGCAAGTTGTGCTATTCCAATTGTCCAGAAAGACAGAGAACTGAACCTGGCCCACTTTGCTGATTAGCATAGATACAGATTTTATAAATTTCTCTAAACAATTTCCTCATATTTTTAAGTTCAAGGGTCACAGAAGTTTGTTTTTCGGTGACCCACACCACCAACTCATGCTCAGACAGTTATTCACCCTGTTTACCATGTCCCTCTGAACATCACTCTTCCCCAGCCCAGATTTGTCCATGCCATCTGTATGACTTACGATTTTTGTTGTCTCTCCAATGACTTTATGTTCAACCATGTTAAAACAAGCAATCAAAGGTCACTTGAATTATAATACTTCTGCTTTGACATTTGTTAGTTTCTTTACCATTAATGTCCTCTGAAAATTCCACTTGCACTAGTTCTGTGTGTATAAATACATATCTATGTATATTTGGAAAAGGTACTGAACATCACAGAGAGAAGAACAATTTCTCAAAAAAACTTCGGTATAACAAATCTGTTTAAGGAAGAGGAACTTTCACACTAAATAATAGATTGTGCAAGTTTCCACCTGTGAAGTCATTGCAAACTCAGCTGAACAAGACCCCAAGGAACTTAATCTGCTGACACTAGTACTGCTTTGAGGAAGGGACTGGACTACATGGCCTGCAGAGGTACCTTCCAACCCAAATGATTCCGTGATGATTCTACATTTGCATTCCAAGACCTATCAGCTGGCCAGCTTTCAATCAGTGTAACTCACACCATATTAATTTTATATTGCTTTGCATTCTTAACTGCTGTTTTATGTGATACTAGGGCAAATTTGGTCATTTCCATCATGCTTACCAAATGAATTTGCCATTTCATAAAAAAAGGTGGCAAGTAAGATTTCCAGTATAAATTTATTTCCCATATAGTAATGATGACTGGCATTAATTGTATTTTTCTCCTTTATTTTTTTCGTTAATTTAGCCCTAATGAGCTCGTCGTTCTTTAGCCCATGATTTGCAATAGGCCTTATTCTATCTACCAAAAATTATTCTGGATTCCCAGCTCTTCCGGAGTTTCAGGAATCCCTGAACACGTGAACAATTAGCCGCTCTTCAGAACGACTCTGCTAACCCGCTTGAATGCAGTTATCCAGGCGGCTTGCTTTTAATGTTGAACTTCTCCTCCAGCTCCTGACAGCACAGACTTGTTTCCCCGCAGCCTGAACGCCGCTCCAGCCAGGCTCCCAAGTGAGGCGCTCACGGAGCAGTGCCGGGACAGCCGAGCCGGGCGGGGCCGGCGCTGCGGCCGCGGGCTGGGGCCGGGCCTGGGGCCGGGGCCGGGGCTGGCGGGACCCACCCGGCGCGGAGGCACCGCCCGCGCCCTCCCGCGCCCTTCTCCTCCTCGCCGGGGAGCAGCCCGGCCCTGGGGCGCTCTGTCCCTGTCCCTGTCCCGCCCCCGCCTCCCCCGGGCGGCCCGGCCCCGCTCAGCCCGGGCTCCCCCGCCCGCGGCGGCGGCTGCAGCGTGGCTTCCTCCCCTGAGGAGCTTCAGCGTGGAAAACAGCGTAGCTGGGAGACTTCCTGCTCTTTCTGTAGCTAAAACCCTTGTCAGTGAATAGTATGCGATTCAGAACGACTTAACACGACTTGGTGTTAACATGCATATCAAAAAGTCCCATTTGTCATGCATAGCCCAAATCTTATCTGTTTTTCGGGCCCATACAATGCAAATAAGTTCCAGGAATTCTGACGGTTTTTTCTTGCCTACTCTGTTTTTGAGTCAACGAGACATTGGCTTTTGTTCACTGTCTCCACACACTTCCATACACTTTATATCTGTCAGTACATATGGCACATCCAGAGCCAAACGCCAGCGCCCCTCTTTGCACCTACACCATCTGCCAATATAGGCAGCGGACTCACATTCCCAAAACATCACAAACTGACACATTCAAAAAGGACAACTGATATTTGTGTCTTTAGCATTGCAGTAAAGAGAAGATAAATCTTTTCAGTATTTTTTTCCCCTGCCAAACATCAGTTAGTTTTGAAAGAAAGTTTAGTAGCCAGCATTGCATTTTTGTAACTGACCTTAAAACTTACAATCATCATGCCAGTTTCAAGGTTGTGAGAAAACTTGTAACTATGTCTCACTACCAGTTGCAAAATCTGCTTTAAATTTTTCACAGTCAATCGTATGGGCTTTCCTGTGGCAAACAGTTCTGCCTTTTGGTCTCCAGACAGCCAGTGTGCTTTGAATCCCAGTTATCACACAAAAAATGAGCTGATTTTGTATATCAGTATTCATCATCTGTCACTTCCTGGAAGAGAAAACCTACCCAAACCAATCTTCCACTCTGATTGTAGTTGGTATTTGGAGTACAAGGCCACCCTCCAGAACACTGCTCTTAGGCTCTCTTGATCATGACAGATGTTAAGGAGGAAGCCATGGGGAGTTTTCTCTCTCCCCTGCTCTACATACCACCAGAAGTTAGGTGTCCTTAATACCAAGTTCCTTTTGCCTGAGAAGTCTTTCACAAACAGTACTTAAAGACATATGATGAATCCACAGAGGATACGAATCATTCACAGACCCTGCAGCCATGGCTCGCTCAATAAATCATTGCTTTTGGCACTGGGACATCAATCCTCCCCTCCCTAAGAGACAGTGAGACGCCCTACCCTATATAGCCTATCTCCCATCTCATTAGGTCTCTTTGCCACAGCAGAAATCCTTAGACTGAAATGTAGCCGTTTCATTTGTTAGGGTTGATTCAGGATTGTCTTCAGACACAGATATGCTGAAGTTTCATGAGAAATCTTGTATTTATGATATTTTGTGGAGAAATATTGACTGGCTAACAATAGCTCTGCTTCTGCCAAATAAAGGTATGTGGGACAACCAAGAGATTACAGGATGGACCTGGTAATCAGCCAACTTGCAGTGAGTAACTGGCCATATACACTTATTATCCACGGCCCTAACCTGCAAGAACTTCAACATATCCAGAAGAGTCCATCACGTCCTGTTGAAAACAGGTTATGTCAATAGTAATAATGGTGATATAAATGTGGAACAAAAGGGACGACACAAAACCTGCCCAAAGGCTTACAAAGGCACAATCCAGTCATGGGGATCTGCTTAGATGAGCATAGGAAAGCATCAAAGATAGAAATGGATCTCCAGAGAGAGAAGACAGCCAGATGGTCCTGTTTCAGTTGGGACCTGTGAGAACTTCTAGCCGTTCCCTCCACTTTTGGACACATGCTGTGTGGCTTAGGCAAAACGCTAAGGGATAAATATGTAATATCTAAATTTCATTCTCACCCTTTGGCATGAAGGCACCCAGTGTCTTTTACAAGTTCTTTATTTGCCCCATAAGGAGATCAAGATCTTGTGCAGCATGGGTGCAAAGATGCTGAACATGACCTAGGAAATGCCAAGAGAGGGATGAGTAGTAAGTTAGACTTCTCCCAAAGCACCAATGCCTGAGTCCAGGCTGCAAACAGATTCCTTCTTCCAATCAGAGGCAAGCTAAACCAGGTCAGTGACTGTACACAGAAAGAGGAGGAGGAGGGTGTAGTGGCAGAGATGACACCCAGTAGCCCAGTGGCAGGAGAACTCACCCTGGAGGTGGAAGATTCAGGTTTGGACACCTTCTCTTCTGCATGACTTAGAGCAGGGATTTAACTTCAGGTCTTCTGTCTCCTAAACAAGCAAGCCACTCAGGCTCTCAGTGTCAGTGGCACTGCTTTGCATAGAATTTTTAAATGCTCTTTTGGCCAGAGAGAAAAAACCATCTTCTCACACCCTGGTGTGAGATCGTACCCAGAAAGCACTGATCTCTGGGATGAACACTCCCGCCAGCCCTCATCCAGTGAACATTTAAGTACTTTATAGAAACTGAGAGAGCTGAGTCCCACTGTGGAATATCCTCTAGTCTATTGAATTGTGCACTTTTTACAAGAGAACTGGGTTTAGACCCAGAGGGATCAGGACTTGAATTTCCAGCATCTCTTTGTGAGGTTTTGGGGGTTTGGTTTTGTTTGTTTGGAGGTTTTTTAGTTTTCTCATGTTTTGGTACAGGTGCAATGCAGACGTGGTGTCGCAGATTGCATGTTCCTGGCAAGGTGGAGACACTTGGAGCTGTGAATGCCCTCAGTAAGCAGGTATTAACAGCTCAGGGACATTTAGGAGGAAGGATTGTATGCATGCTGGCAGCAAAAATGTAGGTGCATTATAGCCTTAATTTCTGTCATCATCGACGCCAAAGGACATCAAGTGCCTCTCAAGCTAAGCAGACCTTGTGCAGGGGGTTCTGATGATCTCAGGAATATGCTAGCATCAGGTTAGCCAGATACCAGCCTAAATATTAGTCTAGCCCTTAGTCTCTGGAGTTCAACTCCACTGTGGCACAGCAGTATCACAAAGACAAGGCTCCAGGCCATATCCACCTCCTATCCATCTGACTTGCCTGCAGAAGTACCTTCAGGGCATGTTCTAGGGCAGCCCAGCTGGTACTCACAGGGATGAACTTTATGTGCACCCAAACACATTGAACTGCACTCAAGGGCACGCTTAGTTCCATGCAGTGCATGGCCCTGTGAAGCTCTGCCTGGCCTGTTTGCCTGTGCAAACGTATCCTGTGACCTTTATCAGGTGGACAAGAACACCTGGCACAAGACAGAAATGTCTCTTGCCACAGGTGCAGATGAGACTCATGAGCTGTCTGAGCTCAGGCCAACTACAAGCGAGAGTGGAGAACTCAGACGCTGTCTGAGGACCACTGCTCCAGCCCACCCTGGAGCCCATGCCCTGGGGGTGGAGTACTCACAGCCCCGCTGCCTCTGCTCCACTTGCAGTAGCTGTGATCATCCCCCTACCAGCAGCACCGTGAGGATGAACGCAGTAATGTGGGGCTACTGTGGCCACAAAAACAGGGTATAGGCAGGAAAACTGATCTGACAAAACAAAAGTGGAAAAGTAGAAGCTCTTTCCTGGAAACACTCCTGAGAAGCACAGAATGGAAAACAGGGAGGAAGAAATGAACAATCACGTCATTGCCAAATCCTAGCACAGCACAGGCACGAGTCAGGTCCCAAAGAATCATAAGATTACAAAGCAAAATGACATTTTTGTTCTTTGTATTTTTCATCTGATTTTTTGAGTCCCTAGGGTTCATATGCAATCTCTTCCTTCATTAGAAGAATCAGGATAAGATTTTGCCTTAGTTACTTATCTCCAGAAAACGTGGTTGTAAACAAACATACCAAACAGAACAAGGATGCCAACTGAAAAGCTGAATTTTAGCTAACAAAATTAAAATTCAAATGTATAGAATGGATAATCAGTGACATGGCTAATTGGTGACTTCCACAATCTGTTCTCCTCCTGTGAAAGGTAAGGTGATTCATATTTCTGTGAACTGCAAGTCTGAAAGGAATGGAAAAAGAAACATTTGAGTATTTGCAAACATTGCATTACTTTTTTTATCTATCAGGGTGCTAGTAAGAGAAATGTATTTGAAAAAATTCACCAAGTTTTTTGTCAATGTTTGAGGCACACAGATGAGGATGTTGTGGGAAAACGCAGTTTACATTCATCTTTTCTTCAGCAACATCTGCCACGTTCGTGCTGTTTTCATGTCCCTACATGTTAAAATGCTGTGCTCCTGTTTGGGCCCCATAAATCACATAGCTGAAGCACAGATCTGAGAATTTTTAGCATTTGGATTGGCAATCCAAATGCAATTGACAGATTACAGGAAGCAAAACAAAGAGAGTTTTGTGTGTGTATTTACAGTGTAGTGAACAGGTGAGTTTAATATCAGGTATCAAATTTATCTAGGTAATAAATCACACAAAATAAATCGAAGTCTTACTGAGCTGGAAACAGTCTTTTTTCTAACTCGTTCTTCTTTAACATGGAGTCTTTGTTCCCATTATGAAACTTCATATTTCTCAATTACTTACTTTATCAATTTGCCAATCAAGTTTCACAACAATATAATACCAACAGAAATTTAATCCAGTTTAAAAAATCAAAAAGGATAGAGTTTTAATAATTAGTTACTGAAGTGTCAGCTCAAGTTCCTGCCATTTCAAACAAGATTCAGCTCCAAACTCTTCTTTCTTTTTGTATGGTATCCAAAACAGACATTCTACAGTATTCCCAAGGAAACATAAAAGTCTCTGCTCTGTCTACAGGTGAAATCTTTGTGACTTCCTAAACTAAAGGATTGTGTGGGCAAATGTTTTGGTCCCTTAAACATACTGAAATAACCAGCTTCTCAAAGAGGCAGAAATTTTACTTTATTGTATTGCTGCATGTCTTCTGCAGCATGACTGCTAGGCGGTCTTCCCCCACAGAGAACTGAAGGGAGAGAGAACTAACAAAGAGAGATTTATGGATAAAGCACATAAAACCTTTATGTACTGCAGTAAAGCTGAGGGCATGTTGCTGGCAGGATGGCTTTGCATGCCTGTGTGCATTTGCAGGGAAATGGAGATGCTTGTCTGGGGAGTCAGCGAGTCAGGGATCTCAGGGATCGCTACCACCCTTGTGCCCGTGTCACCCTACGAGCAGCTCCCTGAGCCCCACTCAGCCTGGGGCAAGGCAGAGCTCATGCTCACCTCAGTGATTCAGCAGTGCAGACAGTGCCCCTTCTTCCTCACAGTTGTTTTACCCATGACGGACTTCAACATCCGAAATTGTTATGCATTTGTAGTGCAAGTTTCTTGCAGCATCCTCACCTGGGAGACAGTCTCTTCTGCTAGGAGGTGGCATGCTGGTGGTGCCATCAGTCAGGCCAGCAGGGGAAATATCTAAAAGCTCATCTATATTCACACCAGCTCAAGTTCACTTCCTTACACCCACGTGTCCTCTCTGCCTGTGAGAAGTCTTTCAGCTGTAGGAAACCACTCCAGCTTGCATTTGCCTCGGCTCTTTCCCAGCTAGTGCCCTTCCTGAATGAACACAAACATGACTCAGCTTTTCCTTTGAAACAGAAGAAATTTGGTTCTCTTCACAGTTCCACTGTGGTGTGCTATGACAGAACATAGATCTGTCTTTCACTTTGTTTAGAAGATGTGACGCCAGTAGCAGTTGTGGATTTAATTATATTTCAGCTGCAAGAGAATCTCAGTTTTGTTTTTTATGTCTCTTCTGACCTCAGAAAGCCAACTTTAAATAGGCAGAGCGTTCTTTAATATCAGTGATTGTGGTTAGGTCTGACATAGGTCCTCATGAAAGAAATTACTACTTGTTGTCCAAAATGTTCATTCTGGCAGTTAAAAAATGTCTCTTTGATACAGATATATGTATATGTGTATATATATAAATGTATATTGAATAAGTGTCATTGTATAATTGCATCATGAATTGTATAATTAGTATTTGAATTTCATAATGAGACTGCATAATGAATGTCTTGGTACATAAGTATATGTCATTATTCAAAATGTCTTTCATATACATACACCAACAGTAAAACTTCTCAGTAACCTTAGTCAGTACAACCATGACGACATAAAAAAAAAAAGAAAATAAATTTATAAAGGTTGGAGCCTCCTAACTTATGTCTCTCCAAAGAAAACCAACTCTGATAGTCTTCATTTTTTTAAAAACACAGTAATATTCATTATACCTGTCCTGGGGTACACGTTTCCTATAAGCTATTGCTTAAGGATTCATATCTGTGCAGTATCACTGCCACCTTGGCTTAGATAGCTCCTCTGCTCTATCTCCCTAGAACTATATAAAAGATGTTTTATTTGCTTAGTTCAAAACCAGCACCCCTCACTGCTTGATAAAATCTCCTCTTCTTGTGGGATTGATTTTTTTATCACAGTTTGGTGATAGGCCTTTAAAAACACCCTGAAGCAGGAGAGGCAAGGAGGAGCTCCCATTGCATGTGGCAATGGAACGAGTAGCACATTACAGGACTGAAGAGGGACATGTAGCTATTAGAAAAACAGGGTGGATAAACTCAGTTCAGCTCCCAGCTGCAGCGATGCCTCACCTATGGCAGGTGTGGCTGACTGCAGGCAGCTGCGTGCTCCCAGCCCCCCTGCACAAGGCAGGTCAGCACCTGTGCCAGCCTGTGATTTAGCACACCCTGGGGCTCCTGGTCCTCGCTTGACCTCTTCAGTCACCCTCGAGAACCAGTCTGGGGTCACAGGTACCACTTCACCACAGAGAGGTGGAACTTGAAATTAAGTCCAGCGGGCAAAACCAGCTTCTGCTCAAACCATTGCACAAAACCCTGTCCCCAGATTTAGTTAGGAGCACGTTAACTTTGATCACTCCTTTCCTCTTCGACTCTTTCCTGCTTAGTCCACTCCCATTCCTGTGTCAGTGGCATGTCTTCTGTGTGTCACTTGGCTGAACATCAGTGGAATGTAGTATACATGAAACATATATAAAACATAGGGCCACCTCTACTCTGCTGGAGAATCAACTCCCTCGTGGGGGAGGTTGTTTTATTTTCCTTCTTTGTTGTTCTGGGAGCGGTAAGGGAAAAGAGCTGACAAAATGATATTTCAAAGATATAGTCACACTTAATAAAAATTGAATAAAACAAATAAAAATAAGCAGAAAGGAAATATTCTTCTTTCTCCATTCTTTGTAATACTCCACGCACAGTATCAAGCAGCAACACAGGGTTAGACTGGTGGGGGGCTTTTTCCTGTACAACCTTGCCATGGCAAGACAAGGCAATGCATCTGCCCTTATCCTGAGATCAAAGAACTGAGAAATACAGCCTTTACACTTAAGGCTGTTACTGCTGGTATGAAAAAAGCTGTGTATATCTGGATTGATTGGGATTACAAATACTAGAAACCCATCTGCAAAGCACTGATATAGTATAAACTCACTCTGACAATTCAGATAGTACCAAAAACTCCGTGATGGGTTCACTTTGATTGGTACTTGCAAGCTTTATGCCTGACCCATTACCATGCCTGCCTGATCCAGTCCAGATTTTCACCAGCCAGGCCAGCACAGAGAGG
The DNA here is from genome assembly GCA_014706295.1 of Lycocorax pyrrhopterus obiensis. NCBI lineage: Eukaryota > Metazoa > Chordata > Aves > Passeriformes > Paradisaeidae > Lycocorax > Lycocorax pyrrhopterus. The sequence goes on from JACSVZ010000006.1 coordinate 22,953,261, forward strand.
CAACAGAAATGTGCTTGGAGTGATTACACAGAAATGTGATCCTGTGCCACACCTGATCTGAATCAAACATGTATTTCTGGGAGATCCAGTCAAACACGGATCCAGTGTTAGTACTCATGGATTTACAGCCTGAGAGGCTTCCAGAGAAAAAAACTAAAGGCCCAGGAAACAGTTACAGATTCATGGAAATTGAAGGCAAAACCAATCAGTATTGCAAATGGCTTCTTCTCATAATAAAGCTTTTAAAATCTTGTTCTTTGAGAGCTATCAATTAAGAAATTTTTAATTCATTTAATGCAGTCTGGTTGTACTGCTTTTCTGTCAGGCACTTTTTAAAATCCATGTCATGGGGAAAAGTGCTTTTCAGAAGTCTAATGGTTGGCTGGAGGAGCCAATTCTTAGCCCAATTTCTAACTTGGAAGTGTAGGAGGGAGATACTGCTATCAAATTGAAAGCTAACTACCATACAACTTCATGGCTGAGCATAAATCATGCAACTAACCTTTCTGCTCACTATTTGCATGCCACAATAGCCGCTCTAAGATTTTAAATGAGATCAAAGCAGTTTCCTGGTTCGATCTGGTGCAATTTTCAAGCACTAGAACAGATCTTTGCAGATGTCTGCAAGACGTCTGAGTGTGCCGAGCTCCTACACTGGCAGTTCAGAGAATCACTCCGACAACTTCATAATGCTCTGGGGAGAGATTTTAGAAATATTTAACTTCAGCAGTTAGTGCTTCATGTCCCAGTTGGTTGGTGGGAGCTTGTTTCTGCCCACTGCAGGCAGAGCCGGTGCGGCCGGGTGTGTGTGCGCCTCTGCGGGCGTGTGTGCCCAAGGGCATTGCACATCCCGTCCCCTCCCTCTGCAACAGCCCCGCGGCCAGACAGCTCCGCCCTAGCCTTCTCCAAGGCAGTGGGCAAAAGGCAGCAAACTTAGCCCTGGGGAGCTGGGCTGTTGGTCACCCGTCCCTACGGCGAGGCAGGACCAACGGCAAATATGCGTTGTTGTGCAGCTTGATCATGATCTGCTGATCCTCTCTAGGCTGCTGGAAATACTCTTGTTTCAGTGCAACACCCTGGCTGTAGGCTTTGGGGAGACTGCTTGCAGTAATTACAGTCTGTCATAACATGAGTTTATTACAATAGTCGTGTTCTTGTAATAGGCAGAAATGTTTTTACCCTTATGAAATACACAGATGCTGGAAGATTTATGTGGATAATGCAAACAATAACGCCTTTGCAGATTACAAACCACAGCTAATCTGCATATACTGTACTGAAGAAATAGCAAGAGCAGTTTATAAAGTCATCTGCCTAAAGCCAAGATTTCGGTAAATTATTTCCCTTCAAGGAAGCAACATACTGTCTTTCAGTGATGCTTCTGTTCATTGATAATTACAAGTTACTTGCTGGCACTTAAAACTTGGGGGAAGGGTAAGGGGATTTGTCTGCTCAGGGGGAGGACTTCTGCTGGCATTTTAAAAGTGATCAGGCCCCTCCAAGAGGGGTACAGCATTAGACTGCTCAGGTAGCACCGACATAAGCAGGTTTTAGTGCCTGAACTCTATTATTATGGCTGCCATGGCTCAATGGAGTAATGAAGACCTTGCCTGCCATAGAACAGGCTGCCAGATCTCTGCACTGGAGCTTGCTCACGATTATGGGACCTGAAGGTCCTTAACTCTAAAACTATTTGCTTAACCTTTTCAATCAAAGAATCACCTAATTTGGGGGTGAAAAAAAATCCTTTAATCATCTTCAATAGTACAGCCACAAGGCTTTTTATAAACAGCTACCAAAACTGAGGTTAAACTGTTGGGTTTCATTTAGAACATTTTCTCTTACATAACTTATTTCCCCAGGCTTACCCACATGGTAGTGTGCAAGTTAGATGTGTTTTATTAGTTTGTGATTGTTTGAAGAAAGCTTTTTGAAGAGGTGTAGCTCATCCTCCACTCATTGACAGTGTTTTAAAGGACAGGGCCTGAAGATGTCTGTGACAGGCAGGCAGCTGCCACAGCAGAGGGCTTGCACAGCTGCTCAGGCGCTTATTTGTGTCAGTGTTATCCAGGAGATGCTCTCTGTGTCTCCCACCCAAACTGCCAAACTGGCACAGGCACCTCAGCAGTAATAATCTGCACCTAGCCTTGAGAAAGATTCCATGGCACGGGTGGAAATTCGATTTCTGTAAAATTGATACTTTTCTCTTGAAAGCGTTTACATCTGTGTGACAAGGTTTGTAGCTCCACTCTCTTGCTGTCACTATAGCAAAATTTGCAAAGATCTTTATTTGCATTTGGCATAATGGTTCACCTTTTTGTATTAGGTGCAGTGACATCTCTTACATTCAGTCAGCTCCCTGCACATGGAGTTGTCAGCAGGACATGCAAAGAAGACAAGCATAACAGTAATATCACTGTTTCTTGGATCTGCTGTTGACTCGACTCAAGGTATTTTTACTTAAGCTGTTTTCCTTCTGAAAAGCAGCCAGGTACACACCAATCAGGCACTAGTGGGAAGACTAATCAGTATTGCTTATCGTTTAGAAAGCACCACAAAATTACTTGTCACTTTACAGAACATCAATTCAGAAGTATTGAACAAACATACAGGATAGTCCCTGTTCTGAGCAGCTCAACTTAAAAATAGGATGTAGTGGAGTTAATGATAAAAAAAGAGAAAACAGAATAAATGTGTTATTGAATAAGATGTTAAAAAATTCTGTTCTGAATAAATTTAATTGCTTACGTATTGCTTTGGCTTGCTTCATCCTTTCAGAGCTCTCAGTGTACTTGATGCTTAACTTTCTATTTTAATTTAATTACTTTTTGAAACCCCAGAGGCCCTGTGTCCACCTGATGCCAATTAATTCTATTTTAACAATGTGTCACATGGTTTCATCTCCTTTTATTAATTTTGTTTGAATTTCCCACCAGATGATTTCATTTGGTCCCACCTAAATCTCGTACCACAAGAAACAGTAAGCAGTTCAACCCACACACATTTTCTCCCTTCCACTCCGTTTATTGATTGCTAGTTTATCCTCCCTGAGTTACCTCTCCTTGGGCTCAGGGATCTTGGTCTACTGAAGTGTTTCTGATATGAAAGCTATTCCATATCTTAAGTGATATTTCTTCACCTTCTCTATACCTTTTATAATGTGACTGTACCCTTTTTGAGAAGAGCACGTTATTCAGAGCAGGGGTGTATCACAGCTTATACAGTGGAGTAGCTTTATTGCTATAAGCAATTTAGTGTATTCAGCTGTTAATTCAATTACATTTTGAAAAGACGCACAAAGACTAAAAAGGAAATGTAAATCTTTATCACTTCAGTCACCTCACACTGATTCTGGGACTTGATATTCAGGCTTAAATTTCTCAAGACTAATTACAGATTTGGGGAATCTAATTATCTTACTGTAGCATATAATGCGAAGTGTTTTTGAGGCTGTAAGCAGACACTTAGGTGTTTACATTCTGTTTGAAAACTCATTTCTGGTTGAAAAAGAAGTGTAATATTTTTGCTTCCTTCTCTAGATTCCTGTGTGAGACTGGAGCAGGAATGAAAACTCCTCATCTTATAAGTTAAAAGCTTTCAAATCACAAATCTCCTCTCTGCCTCCTTTTTTTTACTGGTATTTTCTCTGTTTGCTCCTAGAAGTTAAACCTGTTGCTGTAACTGGCCTGAAAAAGGCTCTTAAAGAACTATATAATGCAAATATACATACATATATAATTTTAATTACATATATAATTTAAAAGTTTTCATAATGTTAAAACTTTTCACATTGTGAAACTGGTAATAGCCTATATACATGAGTATAATGCTTAACTACAGCACTTCTTATCACAGAGCATTTGGGTACTTTGAACAAGATCTTAAACTAGCATAGGTTCTCTGAAGTTAATGGAGCCATGAAGGTTGAAATTAGATGAAATAGGATGAAGCAACTTTCTGACCATGGCAGAATCATATCTCTCCTGTCCCTTTCCAAAGGACTTCCAAGGGCTCAAACAGCATGATTTACCTTGCTACAGGAGGTCCAGACAGTCCTTACACTGCCTTTGCAAAGCTTTTTGGTCACAGCCATACTGCTGACAAAGGCATTATTTACACTGACAGGTCTGATAAGAGAATGTAAACACCTTAAAAGTGCCATTCCTCTTGCACAATTAGCTTCTGGCTGCTGAATCAGTGCTCTGGGGACAGCCCTTCCTGCCAACCACCCCTCCTGTTGTTCAGCCTGCACCTATCTCTGCTGCCATCGCACCATTCCTCTTCTTCAGGGCTCCACATGAGCCTAAGAGAGCCCAGCAAAGCCTTTTGCCAGCCAGCACATAATGGTTGTGCGCCTTTTCTAATCCAAATATTTCATAAACTGATAAATTAGAAGAGTAGCTGGATGTGACAACTGGTGAGAATCCTTGCCATACACATATTTTCTTTCAGGTTAAGTGCACTGTTCTTGAATTACCAAACCAACCCCCCTAGATAAAAAATGTGAGGAATCCCAGATAACTATTGACTGGTTAAAAATATTTTTTTGCTTAAGTTTGTAGGTTCCTCCAGAAGCCCAATGACTCCATCCAGATAGTAAACCACAGTACTCTCTGAGCAGAGACAGACCTACTGTGTTTGCAAAACAGACAGCACCATCTGAAGTCCCTCATCCATACTGGGTAAAAATCAATGGATTCAAACCATGGATAAAGATTTATCTTTTATTATCTTGTAAGAGATAACAGCAGAGCTGATGATATGATCCAACAAGTGTTTACAATCATATTATTGTATTTCATAAGCTGCCACTCCACACCTGTCAGCACACCCTGAGCTGTAGCTACTGTGCAGGCTGCAAGGCAGCAGAGTACAGTCTGGGTGCAGCTAACTGGTTGAGATGCCCAATCAAAACAGCAGCTGTTGCATGGGAGTGTGCAGAGAGGACAGAGTCAGGCTCTCCTTGGAGGTGCACAGGGGCAGGATGAGAGACACATGCTCCAACATGGGAAATTCCAACCAGATACATGGAAATCGCTTGCACTATGAAGGGAACCAAGCACTAGCACAGGCTGCCCAGAGAGGCTGTGGAGTCTCCATCCTTGGAGGTATTTAAACATGGTCTGAGCAACCAGCTCCAGCTGACCTGCTCGGAGCAGGGCACGGGGGGTGGGCTACACAATATCCAGAGGTCCCACCTCAATTACTCAGTGATGCTGTGAGTTTATGGCCAGTTACTATATTTCAGTTGTAGGAGTGCTAGTTAACAGGATTTTTTGAGGTTTTTTCACATCACTGTAACTCCAGGGAAAGTAGCAATAAAGTATTCAAGAAAATTCAAATACAAGAAAATAACCATTACCTGTTAAAAAAAACCCAAAAACTGGAACACAAATGTAGATGTTGGAGAGATGCTTTCCAACCAAATTATCAGCTGGCAGCACAGCTTCTCGGGAAATGGAGTTCATTTAGACATGGGGAATTTCCAGCATGCTAGAGTGTGTTTTCAACCAGATTTGAGATGAAAAATACAGATCATATATTTCACATGAAAAATCAAAAATATCTCAATTAGTAAAAAATGTTAATAGTGTTAAAAGGTCATCACACAATACACACATGCACATACATGCATGAACATAAATAAAATATAAATACATATGGAAATACAACACGAATACCAACACTAAAAATTCAGGAAAAGTGATGCAGGGGAATCAAAATAAAACAAGGAGAGAATATCCAAATGGAACATCACAATTCAATTTTGAATTTGAAATTTTCCCATTGAAAAAGCCATTTGTTTTCAACATTCTTCTCTGTGAAATATATCTTGTACCTTGTGGAGCAGCATTTTTCAAAGGGAAAGTTCAGTTTCAAAACTTTGTATCAGTTCTCTTCAGCTATTCATCCAAAAGCCAGTATCTTTGAGGAATATGGGGAATACAACTCCTATTTTACCAAGCCATGGTTTTCCTTTCATCACAATAAAGCAGTGAATTCTTCATGTTTGTTACACATTCTTGTAACGCTTCACAAAACGGCATCTACAAATTTTACTGCCATGTTTCTTTCCGGACCACCCTAACAAACAACTTCTGCTTTATTTTTAGAATTAGCCCTTCTTGCTGGCTTTTATTTTCCTGTGCCACCCTAGCATGATTTACTGTAATTCAAATTTAACTATTAGTTTGCTGCACTGCCCACCTGACTCTATGGCACAAATGATACTTAGCGATTTCCCTCCAAACCCCTCATCTCTCAGGCTATTTGAGTACCCCAAGTGTTCACGGACAAAAAGGACATAAATAATGTAACTTTCTTGCTTCAGAGTATGGAGGACACGTAATGAAATTAGCTTCCCAGAGATCCTAGCAATCAGTCCTCGCTACATGAAAAGCTGTGACGCTATGCATTGTGTCCCTGGGTGTAAGCATACACCATTTACGGATGTGAGTTACGGCCGAGAAAGGAGATTTGTGCTTCCAGTGGTATAATGCCACTAAAGGTCATGTTAGAAGAACTGAAAGTCTCTGTATCACGAAGTTATAAAGACTCCTGACATTTCAAACTCGTGGTAGTAAAAAATGAGAGTGACTGGGGCTACTGCATACTTAGTGTCTGAAGCAGCTGCTGCTCCACAGTCGGTCAGGAAAAGGTTAAGATTTTCTGGAAGTGATGTCTCCACAGATGGCAAATTCCTCTTTCTGTTCAAATGAGACTGTCAAAAACAAAACAACCTCTTTCCCAGAGAAAGAAAACTAATTTTCCACGAATTCAACCCTTCCTTCTTCCACCATTTCCTCAGCTGTTGGTTCACTGCCAGCTCACTGCATCCTCAGCCCTCACTCCCAGTGGTTCTCAGAAAAGATCGCATTTGCTGCTTGCTGTTGATTCCCAGCCCCGGTTACCCTACTCTTGCAGTGAACATTACATTCCCCTTCCCCCGCTCTCATTCCTACTTTTTCTCTCTTACCTTTGTGGTTCCATCCCCAGTTTGCAATATCATGTACTATTTGAGCAAAAGATGCTACCTCTCCCTAAAAAATCTGACTCATTTGCACCTCTGAACTTAAAAAGTTTATTGCCTCAGTGGTTTATTCATCTCAACAACATCAAGCTAAGCCTCTTTTTCTGATGATTCAGTTTCAAATTTGTGTGTTACCAGCTTTTTTGCAGATCTTCTCTTGTTTTCCTGTGACAATCTTCATTTGCTTCACTAAGAAGATCTTTAAACTCAGCAGACTTCAAGAGCTGCAGTTGGTAGCCTTTATTTTTCCCCTTCAGCCTTCCTCCAAGGCTTAAAAGGCTTCTTTTACATTTTCCCTTTTTTTTTCTTTAATCATGTAAGAAGAATCATCTGTAGATCACAACTAACAGTAGCTCGACCATCAGAGTTCAATGTCTTAATTAAGTCCTGTAACCTTTTGCGAATGCCTGAACGCTCATCTGTGAGACTGTGGATGTAAAAATTTGCCATTTCTATGAACCTAAAACTTTTTCAGCAGCAGACCCATTTCTCCAGGAGGTGTTGTAGTTCTGTTCATAGTCTATGGCTCTGGGGCATCAATAACATACTCGTTACTGCACTTCCAGTCAGTTTCATACTTTCACACAGTTATACCAATAAGGGGGGTTATGTTCTAAGGATTTATATAAAAATCTGCTCAGTAACATAAATAGCCTTTATTAGGTAAACAAACAATCAGGAAAACAAAATTTTGGTTATCATAACTTGAATGAACATGTGGAAATGTGGAAAAACACATTTATGTGAGAGTGCCACATTTTTAGGAATTTACATGGAATTTTGAAATCTCAGTCTTTTCTGTAGGTCTTGGCTGCATGTGCATGCAGATGTTTATTTAGCTTGTGTCTACATACATGAATCAGATGGCAAAACTGGAGCTGCACACTGGTGTGGTAAAGAGGCACTGCTAGTGGCATGGCTGGCTATGTTTTCATCATTTTCAAGGAATGAAACCTCATATAATTCATGAATTTCTGAACACATACAAAAACTACAGCAGAACTGGGGAAGAAAATTCTCCAGCTGAGAAAGAAAATCCCCAGCCAAACTATTCATGCAGCTCTTGCAAGGGAGATGTAGCAGATGGTCACCTATTTCAAGCCACCTAATTTCAGTGCTGTGCTAGCCCATTGGATATGCCATTTTCAAGCATATATTCTGCCTGTAAGTCCCATGCACAACACTCACAGGGGCTCCTTTTCCTGTCTCTTTCTATAGGCAACTATACTACATGAGCTACGCAGTGGGTGCACACACAAACACTGTTTTAGCTCTGCACTGTACTTGTTCAGCTGATGAGCAACTTGAGAAAGGACATTCAGAGAGGCTATGTGTGCTTCAGAGCTCAGCTAAACAGGGGAGCCTCTCCAAAAAGTTTTACTTACAGTATCAGGGCCCGGGGCCAGCTTAGGTCTTAGAGCAACTAGGCACTTGTAACAGAAAGCCACACTTCTATTGAGAAGAGCTTGCAGAAGACACCTACATCCAGGAAAAGAGAAATACTTTCCACAGGAAAATTGTGAAATCCTTTTGTGATATTATCACATATTTTCTAACTAAATGGCACACAAAAATTATTACTTCACTATCTATTCCTACTGCCTCTCTATGTTTTCAGCTCCACTTTCACTCCCTTCCTAATGCTAACCCTCCCTAATCAGCACCTCTCCCAAAATCAGTGACCTCTGTCAGTGCCTGAGTGCCCAAAGTGCCCTGTGTACCATGCCTTAGCTGGTTGGTTCGCTGATGACTGTGCCAATTACTCCTGATGGGAGAGGCCTTCGTGAGCAAAGGGAATGGAAAGCAGTCTCCCCTTTTGCTAATCGTAATTCCAATTATCGAACAGGATACACTATTGTTTTTCTTAGGCCTGTTTTCACCGTAGTAGCCATGAATTTTCATGTAGCCTTTGAGTAAGCTGTGCTGGCTGTCCAAGTTCTTTCATTATAAATACTATCTAGAGCTGTTGATCCCTGGGCTTTCCCAACTCAGTCAAGGGTAAGATCTAGCTCACTCGGTCTCAGCTAAGGAGAAATGTGTTTCCCTAGCCCTCAAATGAAGTCAAGCCGGTCAGTTTTTACACTGGAAAATCTTTACAAAATATGTCTCTAGTAACTCAAAGGAATTTCTTGGTTGTTAAATCAAGCTATCCCATGACAAATTGGCACTTTTAAACAGAATACAGTCTCATAATTCTTGCATTTCTGTAGATAAATGTTAAATGATGACAATGTGGCAAAATTCCAGATATCTTGCTGGAAAGCAAAAAGGTTAATTAATCCTGAGTGTAGTTTCAATCATGAACAAATAAAAATGTTTAAAGAGCTCCAGCGTTTACATTTCAGCAGAGGCTGCTATGCATACAGCAAGACTATGATGCTCTTCATCAGTGTCTGGTGCTCCACAGAGATTTTTCTGTGTGAGTCCCAAAATTCAGGATTTGAGTTTTACTCACATAATGAAGCTTAGACTGAATGGCTGAGCCAAACTTACCAAGATGTCAGGACATCCTTCTAGTTTTAGCTCCTCATTTCTCCCCTTTACCATCTCTCCAGCACCTGATCTCTTTTCCCTTCAGAGATCGCTGCTGTCAGTTCCACACCAGAGACAGGCTATGACCGCAACCTGGCGTTTCTAACCACTGCAGACCCAGGAGTATAGTCCATGACAGGAATTTGCCTGTTAAACATTGCGTCCTAGGACTGCAGTGACATGAAGAACCCTTATTCTTCTACCATGGTTTCCTGTCCTAGACACCGTATTTTCCCAAAGGTCTGACTTCTTTATTTATAGAAAATATAATGAGGCATTTTGCTCCTTTTTATAATTGGAAAAACATTGATTGAAAGATCATAATTTCTAAGAGACCCTCAGACTGATCGTTCTGATCCTACATCAATCAGAGGAGCTTCTTGCCCTGATTTTGGTGGGAATCAAATCAGCCCCCAAACCTCATGAATGATGTTTACAGGTGAGCTTGTATTTACTGCTGGCTGTTTGGGAGGGTGGCATATGAAAAATCAGATCTGCAGCTGCTGTACCCGGGAGCTCAACACTGAGCACACGATCCAGTGAGAGTGCAGCGAGCGTGACAAGCACAGTGACTTACAGAACAAGGTGGCACACCCAGCATCAATGTTTAAAGAGCTGAAATCTGATCTGATGTCTTTGCAGAAGGACAGAGAGGACTATTAATGTGTAGTACAAGGATGTAAATTTGAGCTGTGAAACAGAACTATGAGATAAGCCACAGCCAAAACTACGGATCTGAGGTTTGTATCTATCTGCTATGGGAAAATAGAACCTTGGATACAAGAGGACTTAAATCCAGGGCTTAGGGCTTTGGACTTGAGCCTAATTTTTCCATCTTTGTAGTTCTTTCAAAACTGTGTTCAGATTTGATCTAACACAAATTCAGGCCCAGACCCAAAATCTCAATTCAGACTCAACTCTACTGAAAATAAGTTATCCAATTTATGCCATTTAAATCCAAATTTGTCCTAATTTCTAGGAAGTTCAACCTCAGTTAAACTGGTTTTGAAGTTCTATGGTGAAGTTCAGGTTCATATACTCAAAACATTTGGAGAAATTAGGATACCTAGAGTAAGAGGAAAACACAAGGGTGAAAATCAGAAGGAAAATACTGACTGCCAAGAGAGGGGAAAGAAGGGGACACTACTGCATGGCTCTGTTCACACTTCTGTCAGGTAGGACATAAGAACCAGTTCTAGTGTGGAAACTATGGAGATAGATCAGCATGAAATGTCTATACTATAATGAATCTTGGTTTTCAGGTAGACTTGCTGGAATGAGAACATTCCCATTCTAACCAGTGATGCAGATCTGGGACCGGAACTGACTTGTATCTCTCTTGGAAATGATGGCACCAGACTGCTTTCACCTTGTGAGCAGGTATTTAGTATTTTAGATAGCTGACACACTGACCTGATGGTGTAGACATGACATGAATCTGGGGTAACAGATCCAAGCAGGAGTAACTTAGTACCAGTGACATCTCTACAACGGTTAAAGACCCTTATTTTAAAATTAAACTCTTATTTTAAATGTGGTTTCTTCTAGACTGAAATGGTAAAATCTTTTCTCCAGTCCTGAGAAGATCATTTCCATAAATGGAGACACATGTGGAATATTACTGTTTTGGTTTTGCTGCTCTTGATAAAGAAGGAAACCACAAATCCTTGCTTGCTCTGTACTCAGAAAGACAGAATGAAAAACACGAAGTGACCACTTGCTGTGCAAGCACAGCCTGAGATATATGTACAAGCTGGTAAGAAATAAAACCCTTGTTCATTCTCAGTGAGACCAAAGGTATAAACGTCCTCACACACAGTGTCTCCTTGGTCAGCAAGATCCGCATGGGCTGTTGGACTCGGCAGAAAGTGCTCTGTGTTCGTGCTCACTGTCTCTCTCGTGTGCTCACCACTGAAAGTAACTCCCCCAGGTGCTGCACAGAACCAAAGAGTTCATTATTCAGACAGGCATTCAGACAAGAAAGGCACACTCAAAGTGACATGCAAAAAGCATCTTGCAACTGCCTTTATAAGGGCAGTGACATTGCAGAAACTCAACAAAATTATCATGTGAAATTCAACGTGTTATTGTGGGTTTTGTCCTTTTCAATATCCACATTTTTGTTTACTGATTTATCATGTGCATGTGTGAAACTGTGGATCCAGCCTCAGGTGCAGTTGTTGCTATACTGTTTTGCACACTCTGTGCAAAGCTTTGGCACACATGGACCAAGTGCAGATTCCATAAGACCCACACAGTGATGGTTGTGCTGCAGAAACACTCAGGGGTAAGAGCAGGGCCATGTGTGGAAAGGGAGCCCAGACTATGTGCCAGAGAAGCCTGATAGATTAAAGAAGTTTGAAATAGCAGGATGGTTCTAAAACTCAGCTAAGACTTGAACAGAAGACTGAATGGGTTCTCTCATAAAAAAAGAGAGGAAATCCTAGCGGTGTTTAAAAATTTCATGAAAAAGAGAGAAAGCAGAAGCAGTAACTACAGAAGAAATTGAGATCAAAGATGGAGATTTTTTTAAGGTGGAAAAGCCAAAATCTTGCTTGCATTATGCAGCAAAAAATCCCAAAACAAAAAGAAATGAAAGTAGCAAGCAGAAGAAAGTAGAGATGGGAAGGGTGCAGCCAGAGATCAGCCTCCAGCAGGGGTATATTCCCTGCTTCGCATCCCACACACCACTGTTACCAGCCAGAGAGTGCCTGTAACTTGCACAACACCACCATTTTCTCCAGACAGCTGCTTGACTGATCATATCCCTCTTTAACCATTCTGGAATGTGTTTTTAGGATGTTTTGACTGATCAGATCTACCTACATGACATCATTGCCGTGGGCCAAGGAGCTATAATGACAAATCTGACCTGGGCTCTTGCACCTGTGAGTGTGGGCACATACAGACTTTGGGCACGGCCTATGCTCAAATTACACACAACTTTTTAAATTATGTTTTCCCCAAATTGATGGCGTAGTCTGGGAAATGAAATCTCATCCCTGGAGCATTGCACTGGGACCTACAGTGCGTTTTTACTTCCTGCCTCAGACACAGCGATTTGTTGATGACTTATCACATAGTGAACTGCACAGTTACCCACACAGCAAATGCTGGGAAGTATCTTCCAAGTTAAAACATTAATAATTTTTGACAGATGTGGAAAAAGTTAAATTAAGGTGAAGCTTTCTTGGTTTTCTTTTCCTTTTTGTGAGACATTCAGCATTTGGTTCAGCCCCAATGTTATTTAAGTGTACTTGGGGCTCACAGAAGAGTTTGAGGCTGTTGAGCATCCCAGAGGGCTGGGGACACAAGTCCAAGGCTAAACATTTCCTAAGAAAACATTTCAGGTTACCTTTAAAATTAGAGGCCAAATGGCAACAATAAAACAGGTAACAAATTACTATCACAACCAGAGCCCCATATCTCCTTTGCAAGCAAACATCTGAACAAGATCAAACTACCGGTAGTGCAATAAAACACAAAGGGTGTGGAGTTTGTGTAACATGAAGACATAATTTCTGCTTCATGAATCTACTTATAGAAAGAGGAATGAATTTCTGGGAAGTAAGCAAGTTCATTTAAACAGAAAATAAACTTCAAAGAGAATCATAAAAAGGGGAGGGCAAACACAGATCACTTTGTTTTGAACTCTGTACAATTGCTCAATAAAAATGTCTGCTATTCAGATTTAATTTTTGGTTTAAACATTACAATTTCTTTCGCTACTCTTGGCAAAATTACGTTCTTGTCCTGTAGGCATTTCTGTCATTACTCTTTTTCTTAGCCTCTGAGCTTAAGGCTTCACAGGGACACCAGAGTTCATCTCCACAGACTGGTCTCCAAGATTGTGGGTTGCTTATAGCTTACCCAAAAGTGTGGAGTGATATTTTCAGATATGGACACCATATCTGCAAAGACAGTATAGGTTACCTCAAAGTTTGAGAAACTGGATGTGTCACTACGGTAGGAAAAAAAAAAATCCATTCTTCTTTCTTTTCAAGCTACAATATAAATTTCGACTATAAGGAATCTATTTCTGATTTTTAACTTTAAAATGCATATCTTTAGAGCAGCACAGGGTTAGCTGGCAAGTCAGCTCTTGCTTTTTCCCTGCCTCTGATCATAATTCCTCTTTTAAAAGACTATTTGTGATCCTCTTTAGCAAGGCGTATCAAACACTTACCAACCAAAGAAAGACTTTAATTCTTATCAAATGCGGTAGCTATATTTTACCCACGATTTCCTTATTCTCCTGAGAGCTGAACCAGCTGACTTTTATGGATTTAACTATTAGCATACTATACATGATATGTCTTAACTTACATGGGCACTCTGCCTACAGTGGCAAGGATTGCTGTTTTTAACAGTTAAATTTCCCATGGCATTTAGTGGACCTAGCTACCTATGGGTACCTACCTCATTTTCCTGCCTTTGAAAATCCAAACCAATGTTAATACCTAACAGTTTTTGTAGCAACCCTTTTAATACCTAAAAGAAGACAATTTGTACTTGTATACAACAGATCTCAAAGACCCAAGACGATAAAGAAAACCAAAACACAAAGTCCACTGGAGGCAGAGCAAAGACAAGGTATGACACCAGGGACATCAGGATCATGGTTTTGGTCATCTGCTACACTGAAAGCTGAGGAAAAAAAATAAAGTTCCTTATTTACCCATAGACTTGTCCTTCTCTTGTGAACATCAAACTCACCTGGAGCATGAAATGTTTCTGGAGACTATGGCATTGTTTTGGTCTGGTTAATATTTCTTTTTGTAAAGCTTTTTATCTTGTTTTTCAAACAGTGCTAGCACCAAAATGACCTGCCAGCTTTTATTTTTAAAGAAGTACGACTGGTCAGATTCCTAGGAATAGCTATTTAAGCCAGAGGGCATGTGGTAGCCAAAGATCCTCTACAGTTATAAACAAGTACTTCTATAAAACATTGCTTCAGGCAGAGAAATGTGGCAGATAAGGCACTGCTGGATGACAGTTACATTTTCCTCAAAGTAGGAAAAACAATGTCATAGTTCCCAAAGGCCCCATCTCTGGGCTTGAAATAGAGCAAAAAATTAAAAAGAATGAAAAAGAAAGCAAGCACTGTTTTCCATTTCTCAAGAACTGCCAGTAATAAAAAGACAATGGATAAGCCTTTCGTGCACTGTATGTAATATTTTTGCATCTTCATGAATGTTATGTATACAAACCATACACAGAGATGGCAAGAAAAATAATACCATCAGTGCAACCACAGAGTTGAGAAAACAAGCATTCAAAGCCAGGGAAACAGTCTTAAAATAAAATGCTATCCCTGAACTTTACCCTCCTATATTTATTCTAAAATATAGGATTTGTTATAGAAATAAACAAGAGAAATACTGGTGATTCCAACAGCACAAAAACCATAAAACTGGGGTTTTTTTACAACTCAGCATACTGTCCTTCACCAAAAGTAATGTTTGGCCCTTGCACCAAAAGTAATGTTTGGTCTATAGGCTGGAGAACTTCACCTCAGCTGGTTTTCTGCAAGCCTCTCATACTTGAATTGCAAAAGTGTATTAATTAAGCTAACTTTGGTCAAACTGTCTTACTGCTTAGTTATCCTTGCACAAGGAAGGTGTGGTTTTATCAGGGGAAAAGTTATTTAATGTGTTTGGAATGAAAAATGCAGCAGATACATTCTCCTTGCTGCAAAGGGACAAACTATGAAACTCAATTAAATTTAGTAAAATTGTACACCATTGGTATAAGGATTTAGAAGTCTAAACTAAAGATTTCCCTTTAGTACTCAATATTACTACTACTATCTTTTTTTTAACCCACCCAAATGTTAATGGTCTCATAAATTATGCAACACACTCTCTGAGTACATCCAATTGTTTTTTGTTTATGTGAAATAAAAATAATAATGAATTCATTAACTGTCTGCATTGATATCAGTCAGGGACAGTTAATTAAGTGCTTTACAAATTCACCATTGAACAAAGTGTTCCTGTAGGTTAAAAATAAATGAAATGTGATATTAATTCCTGTGTTTAGGGATTAGAATCAAGGATTCCTGCAGCATGGTGGAGGTTATCAAATGAAACCACAGAAGAGAAAACAGAGGATACCAAGACCACAGGAAACCCATTAGACCCAAATGTAATTATGAACTAAGTAGTGTGGTCCTGGGATATTTCAGACAAAATGTTTCCACAAAAAAATGGAACAATATTCATGGAAATGTGCATTGCTTCACCTAAATCTGAGGTATTTTGTATACAATTCTGGTCACTCATTGTTCAGAAGGGATGAATTCAGCATGCAAAAGCAGTGCAGATGATTGGCATGAACCAAAGAACGGATAGGCTATCATACATGAAAATACAATAGGCTCATTTGTTTAACCTAGTGAAGTGAAGGTCATTAGTGAAAATGGAATCAAGCATAACACCAGAAAGCTAAAATAACTTTTTCAGCTATTGGATAATGCTGACACTTGGTGGAAATTGGAATTCTGACATTTGTATGATAACGTAGATTCTTACCCAGCAAAAAACCATGTTTCTGAAACAGACAGTAAGTGGAAATAGAAACTTAACTGCTTTACAGAGAGACACAATTAACTTGTGAGAGAGATTGTATGATACAGGTGTCTGCAACAGGAGAGACACAGACTTAATGATCAAAAGTGTCCTTTTGAGTTGTATCATCCTACCTAATAGGTACGAATCCTATAGGTATGGTATAACCCATAGGTTTAATGGGGTTCAGCCATCCATAGAACACTAGGCATCACCAACGTTTCAAGGATTGCAAACTGACCTCAAAATCACTTTTTAATTTAAATCAAGAGCTGTCAGGCAATTTTTATTCATGTTTACCCTTTTCCTGAAATCACTCTGGCTTGCTATGGCTACAGACATGCTGCCAGTAGTTGTCCCTGCTAAAAGCAGCTTCCAGTACATAGGTTACCCAGACTGTGCTGTGAGGGGTCTCATCCCTGCCCAGTGCTGCCCAGTGACACAGCCCTGCTGCAAACTGCCTCACATTGAGCACAAGCACACAGAGAGCTGGAAACCCTGCATGGAACATGCGGTATACCTAGAGGACTGTGGGAGAGACTAGCAGTGTTGAAGCAGCCAGGATTTAGAAATTTTGGCTTTCAGGAAGAGGACAGTTTGTTAACATGAACTGTGAATCCTGGAGCATTCCAAGCCTGGCTTTTTGACTTCAGCCCGTTTTCATCAAAGACCATCTTTCTGTTGAATGGGGTGGTCCCACCCAGGGGTCACTTTCTGGTCTATCTGCAACCTTGTCACCACATGGGGAAGCTGCAGCTATTGTCCACTGAAAAGAAGTTTTGCCTACCTACAGCCATTGCCTGCCATTCCTCCTGCAATCTCATTAAGCCGTGTTTTGCTTTGCTGACACCAGCACTGCCAAAAAGCTCAGCTGGCGAAGGAGTCTGTTAGTAATGTGGCTGGCATTCTGCCTCCTGCAGCTGAGGTCACTTCTGAGCACTTCTGAGTCTCTGCTGGTCCACTCGGACGGATGGCCTAAAACTCTCTCCCTCTGTTCAGCTTCCCAATGATGTAGCAGGCTTGCACTTGGACTATTGCACTGGCCTTGCTCCTTAGCAATGATAATATCTATGACAGCTATTTTTCTTGCCTTGTATCTTCTCTTCCCTAGTCAGCCACCTGAGCTGTTGAAATACTTCGTGACCCTGTGTTCCAATTCCACTTGAAAACTCCAAGCTGCCCTGCAGACCATTCCACCTAATTAATGGAAACAACTCAGCTTTGATGGAAGATTTTATTTAAATTCTTTCAAATTTGGGTTAGAATGCTTCTTTTTCAGTTCCCTTGTGAAACACTCATCACTGTCATTTATGCAGGTCTTTTCATTTCAGACGCCAGAGATGTGAAGCACAAACTCTGCCTTCTTTTCACAGTCTATAAACAACATTAACTGTCTAGGATAGAGTCCATTTCACATCACCTTAGCTATCGAAAAGTCAGCCTAAGTCAATGATGTAGATTATCTCTATAATGGCTGGAAGAGGGAGATTTCTTTTAGAAGAAAAACTTCACCTACACTGACACATGGGGAGGTCTTACCCTCTGGAGACATCTCTCTCCACTGAATGCATGTCTAGGACACCTAATACTCAGAAACAAAAGGTAGATGAGTCTGATGATTGATGGTTTATGTCTTGACAGTATTTGTAAAAGAAACTAATTATTTCTGGCTCTTAAAAGCTAAGTAAAACTACGTAGCCCATTTCAGAGAAGGTAAATAGAAGCACATAGAGAATATCTGTCAAAAGACAGACTGACAATGACAATCCTGTGCTAAGACCATTAAACCATGCCTCTTCCAACAAACACCTTTCTTCTTGTTGCCTGCAAACTTATCAACAGCAGTTTTATATGGGTTATTAATTGCTTGTAGTGCCTTGCCTAGAAAAAAGTGGTCACACACAAAGGATTTTCTGTCACTGGGTGGCCAGTCCATGCCCCCTAAGCCCTTCAAGCCAGCTTGAAGAGAGCAGTCAGTTTCCACATCCAAAGCAGTTCTAAGTGATACTGCTCTGGATTCAGTAAAATTCCAGTGGAGACACAGTTGTATCAGGAAAGTGTTGGTTTGATTTTTGGGTATTTTTCCCAGGAAGGAAGGTATATGAACAAAAGCAATCTTTCCTCTGATCATAATTGTAGAAGGCTTGCCAGCTCCAAACATATTTTCTAGTGTAGAGCAGACCTCGAGCCTTCACAAGTACTATGTCACCTTCCATACATAAAAGTCAGGCCAGTGAACCTTCAAGTTCTTAGGTTATCCAAGCCATTATGTGTGTATCTGTAATAATACACACATTCACACATATTTGAGTGTACCTGGAAGTGTTTGCATGTGCACACACAGTTTTATCATTTTTAGGAGTAACTCTTGATTTTGAAATACTTGTTCTTACTAATGAAATATACAGTTCCACAGAAATTTGCGTGCACCTACAGGGGAACTCCAAAGAGATATCTCTCACTTTTATCATGCCAGACTTAGCCTTCTGAAAAGACTGACAAGATCAGGAAGGGAGAGGTATGGCTATAAAGCCAGGGTGAATAATTTGCGGTGCAATGCAGTTGTAAAATCACTGGGCAAATATCTACTGTATCTCTAATCCATTGAGCTGCTGGATGTGGAGTGCATGTTGTGGAGAAGCTCAGCTGTGTCGTACAAGAGGTTGCATGGGAGTCCTGAATTCTTATTGCCAGCTTATCAGAAAGAGTCATAAGACAAAGGAATTGCTCTCTTTCAAATAGTTCAGTAGCTGAGAGCAGAAAATAGTGGGTTTGTTTGTGGTAAAGACAGCAGTACACCCTGCACTCACTCTGCTACTGTGCAGAAAGAGAAAATGTAAGAATGCAAAGCAATAGCATTTTAATTTCAGGTTGTAAATGCTACACTCTTCTCTTCATGCCCCATGCTTCACGCCAAGGAAAAGCTGCAGAATGCCAGACAGGAGCTCTTTTCAGTGAGCAGAAACAAAACTGAGGAAACTGGAAAACTACATTGGTGTACTGCATTTAAACTCTCTTCTTATGGTAAGCAGCAGCCGCACCAGCAAGCCACAAACCGAGAGACACCTTAATGGTCCAGGAAGTTCAGAGATCTTTGAGTTAAATATTGAGCAATGCAGGTGCAGGCTGCAGATGGGAGGTTTGGATGTGAAAGCATGCCAAGTGCATAACAAAACTCGATTGAAGGAAGCCAGTATTAAGATCTCAGTCTGAATTCATTGCACATAGATGGCAGGAATTCCACAGATAGCCTGTGTGAAACAAGAGAGTTTTCAAGGTTCCTCAGTGTGAGAGCCACTGGCATAAAAAGGGACCTGCGTTGCTTTGCTCTCTCTCAGTTACAGATATCACTAGGCACACCCAAGGATATCTGCTGCTAAATATGCAGGGGCAAATAACTTCTTGGTGCAACATAGCTGAAGTGACTGTATTCACAGAATCAATGTTTTTTCAAGATTTGTGTCTAATTATTTCAGAATTAAGGACTGAATATTTTGCTGGTCTTACCCCCTCATGCTACTTCATCTGTAAACTATAGGAGGTAATAAAAGAGTTGACTCTCTTACACACAAACCTTAGTGAAGAGAAACCCTATCGAAGCAGGCCCTTGCATTTCCTTGGAACCATTGACATACTGGCATTTAGAATCTGGGCCATTGTTCATACAGTGGTTTCGATATATAAAGCCCTGTGTCTACACTAACTACTCCATTTCTGCTGACACATACTTAAAGAGACAGATTTTACGATTTATTCTTAATGTCTTACATTTCTTTGCTTAGGTTCCAATTCTTCCTAACCTTTACAGCCAGCATTTTAAGTTTACACATTATTAATTATGATACCAGAAATATATGCAGTATATTAGGTTAGACACATACACAAGTCCTTGTAGAATGTAGGAGACTTCACAAAGACTGAAATTCTCTCTCCTCGAGTGTCTTTGAAATTGCTCCTAAACTTTTATTCCAACTTAAGGATGTAAATAGGATTTATGCATGAAATGGGCTGTTGCTGGCTGTTAGCACATGGGTGAATTTGGTCCAGTGGGTGTGTATGTTGGTTTTCCACTCTAGAATTTCTGATCCTCCCAGTCCTTCATTACTACCTGCCAAGATTGCTATTGTTAGGTTTGGTTTTTTGTACACCTGAAGAAAGATTTATAACCTTTGTGGTCAAAGTATTCCACATCTGATCCTTTTTCTATTTGCCTTTAACTCTCTTCCCCAGCCCTGATCATAACTGCTTAAAAAGCTTAAATGGATTGATGATGTTTTTATTAATTATTCATGTAACTAAAAGCTAGTTTGTTAACGGAGTAGGTCTTGGGTTCTGGAGTGCTGGGGAAAGAGCATATCACTGAGGACATTTCTATGTTGATGGTGGCCGTATAAGAGTTTCTAACTTTCTCAAGTGCTTATTTCTGAGAACTTCCAACTCCAAAGGACTGGTGTTTGCAACAATTTTCTTTGAAAGATTTGAGAGCTTAAACATTTCAGACTTAGTGGCAAATTTTAAAGCAAGTTAATAGACCTTTTTGAGAGAAACAATCATTTGTATTTTGAGTTATATAATTATGTCCCTAAGATAATAAAATTAAACTGTTTTCAAAATGAGTGTTATTTTACCTGTCTTATTTTTCAAAATAGTATTTCCTTAAAGCTTGACAGCTTGACTCTTAAATTAAAGCACCTTTTCTATTTTCACATTACATCTGAAATAACTGACACATTTTATGATCATCTCTGAAACGCAGTAAGTAAAGCTCTGATTTGAGACTTCTGTATTATGAATTCATAGTTGTTACTTGCCATAAGAACACTCCAAAAAGAGATGAAACTTTGTGCCAGAATATAATGCTACAATTATATCATGTTTCTTTTGAAAAAGTCAGGTATTCAAGCATAGAAGAACAAAAAACCAAAAAGTTGAAAATTTCGTTAAAAGTAAGAGCCATTAGTGTTATCCAAGAAAAATACATATATTCTGTACAAAACTGGAGACTCCACAAACCCCAAATTCTAAATTGTCAGCTATTCATTGAATACACACTTGATCAGTAGCACTTTGTCCGGGCCTTTCATTAGAATTATGCACAATATATTGTCCTCTCCAGACATACTCTGCAACTGCTTCATAAAGAGGAGAAATGGCAACAGGCACAATGGAAGAGGCCAAAGGAAGACTTTGGATACTTTTTGACCCAAAGAGATGACAGAACAGATTTGATACCTGCAGAAATAAATACAGCATGTTTATTTATAAAATATTTTATTTGTAAATAAAACTTTAATTTATTTTTTTAATAATGCTTCAGAATTTCTACAGCAGATTTTTATGATGGTATTTCTAAATAACTCTTTATCAAAGGTGGAATTTCTTCATTGATGCAAATCTGCTTTTGCCATGCCTTACTGGTGAGGTTTTGCTGAAGCAGTTCCTTTGAGAGGTGCTCACTACAGGAATAATTTTGCTGTTCATAAGGGATCCAAAGAAGCCTGAGGAGAGCATGCCTTCAGTGTAGACAAAGGAGAGTAAACTGAAAAGCCATTCTCATGTTCTCCTAATCTTGTTCTTCTTAGTCCCATATAATTCAGACATCCCAGACAAACTCAACATACTCTCCCAACACCAATACCCTTTAAAAGGCAGCCACTATTAACATTCCCATGACTCTTCCCACACCCATCCCCGCTAAAACCTTCTTACCAAGTTTCTGAAAGCATCTTTGGATCTTTGGAAAGTGCCACGTGGCTATGCCTGTTCCTCTTCCAGGTCAACTGTCTCCTCTCTAAAGATCTCTTCCTCTCTTCCATCTCTCTTGCATACTGTGAAAGGACACAGTAGGGAAAAGGATTTCATCTACAGTTTATATAGATCCAACAACCCATGTTTTGATGTGACCCAGGAGAGGTAAAATCTAATTTCTGGATAGTTTTCAGTAACTTTTTCCTGGTTTGGGAACTGGTTTATTTTCTGTTTAAATGTTACTATAGATACTGGAATTTAGCCTTACAAAGTTACATAACCAGCCTCTGCAGAGGCGAGGGCAAGGGCGTCTGAGGGACAAAACACCCTCCTGTGCAAATCTGACACAGAGAACATTTGGTGCAAAAATGCTGGGAGGGAAAGGTACCCTTCACACCTCTCTCCAGGTCTGGGGGGCTGTGTGCCTGCCCTGAGGCCCATAAGGGACAGAACATGGCTGAAGCAATTGGGAATGACTGGGTGAAACTAGTCATAGGACAGTCATAAGAAATATTTAAAGGCAGATTTTGTTCAGAGAGACAGCAACACGTACTAGCAGACATTCCACAGCTTGGAAACAGGAATGAAGGTACGTTGCATTTGTCTGGACTATTCAGGACAGTGATGTGCACAGAAATCAACAACCTTGGAAGAAGCTATGCCTAGGCTCAGGGTGTCGGTGGGGCCAAGCACACCAGCTAACTAGCCCAAAAAGCAGAGCTAGTCAGTTGTTGTGTCACTGCCGTCTCTGTGCCCAAGGTCTCTGGTGGTGGCTGGACAAGCACAGTTCAAAAATCACCAGTTTCCTCAGAGCAAACTCCGAGCAATGTTACCTAGCCATGGTAGTATGCTCATGGCCTCAGGCATTTTCCTATTACTCATGAATATTTCTTTATCATATGGTCGGAAAAAAGAAGTTTCTAAACCAACTTATAAATTAATTTGGCTTTTTCACCATCATGTTCATAATTTAGGAAATTGCTTAGGAAAAGTCCACTATCCTCAAAGCCCAGAAATTCTCTATTGCTCCACCAAATACAACTGAGCTCCAAGTGGACGCCTGCATGTAAGAGGGGAAGGATGGTGCACTGCTTTCCCAATGTTTTCAACAAAGCGAGGTTCAGCTCTTGACCTCTTGAAACATTGAAGCCTAGGTCCGCACTTACAAACTGAGATAGGCATTTGAACATTTAACAGAGTATCTACTGATTCAGACACTGTATTTTCACCCTTCCCTACTCACACTACCAGTTTCCTGAAAATAGTGAACATGCTTCCCTATTTCACAGAGCTGCAGCAAAGAGAAATTCCCTTAGTGAGTATGTGATGCTTGTCATCAAAGTCTAAAGAAAGGACTGAAGAAGAGCTGAAATGGAAATTCCCTGTATCCCAGGCATATGAAAAGCCTAAATGCCCAAATTAGTGTCCATTGTAATCTTGCCTTTCTTGACAACTGCTACAATTGCTCGCTTTACAACCAGTGCAGATGGTGCTGCTTCTTTAGTGAAACAAGGAGAGAGCCCAATGAGACAGAGACATCGGGCGCACCCACTTAGGACCAGAAGTAAAAACTGATCAACATCACGTGGTAATACAGGAAAGCAGATTTTGTGAACAGAAGCCTTGTTTCACCTTTCCCGCATATACCTGCTACCCCAGTTTTATATCTCACAGCTCTACGTCACTGCCAATTATACTGATACCAGAGCTTTTAACCCATATGGAGCTTTTAATTAAATAAAGGCCATTTAGATACTCTTCACAAGCTATGAGTATAGTGCTGTACTTGAAAAAGTCTCCAACACCATTTGAAATACATATACACTTAAGTTAGTAGATTTTTCCCAAAGCATGTAGAACAGGTCAGACACAGGTCCACTGCATTTTTACACTTAAAAAACAGGGTTTATGTAAACACAAAGAGGGATAGTAAATGATCCACCACTGTGAAGGCAAGTAGGAGGTCCTGACTCCAGTGCTTGTAGTGCATAGATATATATATACAGACATTTCAATAAGAAAAGAAAAGAAAAGAAAAGAAAAGAAAAGAAAAGAAAAGAAAAGAAAAGAAAAGAAAAGAAAAGAAAAGAAAAGAAAAGAAAAGAAAAGAAAAGAAAAGAAAAGAAAAGAAAAGAAAAGAAAAGAAAAGAAAAGAAAAGAAAAGAAAAGAAAAGAAAAGAAAAGAGAAAAGAAAGAGAAAATCCTTAAAAAAAACCCCCACAAACCAACCAACCAAATTTTTAAAAGCCCAGTTTGCCTTGAGAAATGCCAACAGAGAACAATTTCTATGATGTATTGACTCCCCCACTGTCCAGGTTTTGGCTGGGATAGAGTTATTTTTTTTTCCTAATAGCTGGTACAGAGCTGGGGTTTGGACTTAGTATGAGAATAATGTTGATAACACACTGATGTTTTAGTTGTTGCTGAGCAGTTCTTACTCTAAGTCGAGGACTTTCCAGCTGCCCATCCTCTGCCAGCAAGGTGGTGCACAAGAAGAACAGAGGGAGCATGGCTGGGAGAGCTGGCCCAAAGTGGCCAAAGAGATATTCCATACCACAGAGTGCCACACTCAGTATATATACTGGGTGGGGGAGGGGTCAGTTGCTGCTCAGGGATAGGCCTGGCATTTGTCAGCAGGTGATGAACAATTATAGTGTTCATCACCTGTGTTTCTTAGGTTTTATTTTGCTGTCTCTTCTTTTTGTTGCCTCCCCTTTCATTACAATTATTATAATATTATTATTATATTTTATCCCTATGATTAAGCTGTTCTTTTATTCCTATGATTAAACTGTTCTTATCTCAACCCACAGGTTTTACCTTTTTTCCCCCAGTTCTTCTCCCCATCACCCTGGGGGCCAGGGCGCAGCAAGCAGCTGTGTCATACTCAGTTATCAGCTGGGGTTAAACCATGACTTTGTTTGACAATTTTTTGACAAACAGATTCCTTCAAAACTGTTTCGAGATGCACACTGAAAACCCAAGGACTTAAAAAGAACCTGGTCTTTTTTTGAAAATGCAATACTAGCATTAAGTGATGTAGATTAAGGAACAGAAATGATGAGTTCTCCCTCAAAGGTTAGACTGGAAGATGTTTTTCTGGTGATTGTTTTATCTGATTAATGAAAAATTTTGAAAGTGTTTGGCAAAACATGCTGTACAAATGCTTTTCCTGTTGCACTGAAGAAGCTATGAGCACAACTGAAAGACTTGCACATATTGTGAAATAGTTTCTTTACTTTCACATCATTTTAATGTCACTCACTTTCTTAACGAAATCCTGAACCATAAACTGAGCTGTGGACAGGATACCTATGTAGTAACCCCCCCATGACTTTGGATGTTCTGAATGCCACATCCCCTTCTATCCCAGTACCTTTTCTTTTACAATCCCATAGGATTTTGCTTGAATTATATCTACTGCTGGAGTATTTCAAACAAATTCAGGCCACTTTAACCGATCAGTTCAGTGTCATTCTTTGCTCAGAAATGCCAGTGTGACCTTACTATTTGCTGAATCTGTAAATAAGTAATTATTTGGCTTACTTATTAAGGTAACACACCCTAGCTAGGATGAAAAACCAGACCTACAAGATAATCCTCACCTCAAGTTTCTGCTGGCTGTACTGTCTCAATATATCCACACTGTATAAGTGAAATTTCATCTAGCCTTCATACTGTAGCTGGATGTGTGAGGCACAGGTAGTCAAAGCAACAGTCATCAAACAGGCATTTTCTCCCATTAATTTATGAGTATAGAATTTTGCTCTACAGATAGAGAGATATATTTTCCTTACTGCAGAAACTGTATTGCTAAGTATGCAATGAAAAATTTTCTGTCAAATCACTTTTCATTAAGATAGGTGGATCAAAAATGGCATTATTAGATATCTGTGTAGAAAGCAAAGAAACTAAATTTCATAGAAAAGGTATGTATTTCACACTATAGCTGGTATCACCCCCTAATCTTTTTTTTATATACACTGAAATTCTAAATATCATTGCTTTACAAAAGTAATTTGGAATATCATGAAAACAGAAGTTTCGTTAAAAAAATAGACATGCCGATATAGTTTTTAAAAAGTTTTGAAATTATGTATTTTCCTAGAATTTTTTTTTTGCTTTTAATACTTAGAATATACAGTAAATTAAAAAATAATATTATTGCTGGTTAAAATAGGGAACAGCACTTGTTCTCAGTTTTTAACCAACAGATGCCATTCTTGTTGGAGCATATAGTACTACATACAGGTATGTAAGACAGTAGCCACCGGCTATTCCTTTACTTTGTTGTTAATGCCTGCATTATGATAATTTTAACATGCAATTTGTTCTCATTCAGGTTTTCTTTTTAACAAGTACAACATTTTATAGCTAGAAGTTGCCATGAACAGGCTGATTTTAAAGTACATAATGATCCTTATCTTCCCCCAACAGTGGTACTTAATGCAGAAGCAAAGAATCACAGGGTTGGTCAGGCTGGAAAGGACCTCAGGAAGTCGTTTAGTCCAAACTCCTGTTCAGAACAGGTTCTGAGTTTAGAACAGATTTCTCTAGACTTTTTCCAGTCAGATCCTGAAAACCTTTTGAAAATATTTCAGAGCCTCTCTGGGCAACTTGTTCCAAAACTTCAAAACAAAACAATGTTTATTCTTGTTTTGGCTAGAATTCCCCTCCCCCATTCCCTCATTTTTAGGAAACCACTGTCTCCCATTTCCACAGTGTGCTCCTCAGTTTCAGTTTCACCTCCTCAGTAACCTCCATTGCTCAGGAGGCTGCTCTTAGGTGTCCTGACAACATTTCTTCTCCAGGCTGTCACAGCCTTTACTGAAATACTTTTTTTATACAGTGATATTTTTAACTTACACAAATCAACTAAAGATGGCAGCTAGTCCAAACTGGTCAGAGTCTGCAAAGGTCTTTCAAATAGCAAGAGAAGGAACCAATATCTTACCAATTTCAGTACATTCTTCAGTCAAGTGCATTAAATTCTACATTTTGTCTGATAAATCATTTCATGGCCTCACAATTCAGCAAAGAAATGTGCTAACTTTTCAGTAAGTATTCAATAACATTAGCGTAAAAGAGATACAACATTTTTTAGTTCTACTTTAACTTTTCAAATTCTTCTAGTATATCTTTTTTATACAATACCAGCTTTGCAAGGGAAAAAAAACCAAAACAACAAACCAAACCAAACCAAACATTGTTTCCCAAAATTGCATGCTTTTGGAGTTTGTTTTTAAATATTGAGCATTATGAGTCATTTGTGACTGTGGAAATTCCAGTAAGTCAATAGAGTTACGTCAGACCTGAATTGGACTCTAATTCCTGACAGTACATCCTAAACTACACAAGCAAACCAAGTCCCCAAATGTGAAAGGAGTGTTAACATCCTCCATATTTTAAGACAGCTCTCAATCAGCCAAATTAAACCCAAAATTGTTCCTCCATTCTTGCAGAATACATAAAAACCTGTGATCTCTGGATATATGAAACCTCCAAAGATCAATGTGTCTCCTACTCAAGTTATATAAAGCCATACAGAATAAAACACAACAAAACAGGGAAATAAATTCTTAAATTAAACAAAAAAAACTCCTCAACAAAATAGCTTAAAATTTATCTGTTTTCCTATCAGTCAGCAAATAAGCAATAACTGAAGGTCTAGCAGCTTTAACTATAGGCTACTGCAGTTAGATAGCCTTAACTATCTCCTGGAAGATCCAAGACCTGGCTTTCCCCTAGGAGTAACCTAGGACTACTCCACTGAGCTGCTTAACTGAGCAAAGCCAAATGACTTTTACATGATACAGACCCTCAGTAGACATAAACAGACATATCTAAGTTACTTTTTGCACAGCAAAGTCAACTTTGATCTGTTAACAATTCCACTTTCTATCTAACTTATGCATTACAAGATTTTCTGAGAATAGCAAAGAGCAGAATTACTTCCCTTGATTTCTCATCTACCATGGGTTGACCCTGGCTGGATGCCAGGCACCCACCAAAGCTGCTCTATCATTCCCCTCCACGGGTGGACAAGGGAGAGAAAATACCACGAAGGGCTCATGAGTTGAGATAATGACAGAGAGAGACCACTCACCAAATACTGTCATGGGCAAAACATGCTTGAATTAGAGATGTTAACTGAATTTATTGTTAACAAAATCAGAGCAGGATAATGAGAAGTAACATAAGACCTTAAAAACACATTCCCTTACCCCTCCCTCCTTCCCGGCTCTACCTCCTCCCCCAGCAGCGCAGAGAGACAGGCAATGGGGATCACGGGTTCATCACACGTTGCTTCTGCCACTGCTCAGGGAGAGCAGTCCTTCTCCTGCTCCCTCCCACAGGAGACAGTTCTCCAGTGTTGAGTCCATCTCACAGGCAACAGTTCTCCACAGACTGCTGAAACACGGGTCACTCTTCCATGGGGTGCAGTCCTTCAAGGACAGATTGTTCTAGCGTGGATCCCCCAAGGGGTCACAAGTCCTACCAGCAAACCTGACCCAGCATGGGCTCCTCTCTCCGTGGGTCTGCAGGTCCCTGCCAGGACCCTGCTCCAGACAGGCCTCTCACAGGGTCACAGCCTTGTCTCAGGCATTCACCTGCTCCAGTGTGGGACTCTTCCATGGGCTGCAGGTGGATCTCAGCATCCCCATGGTCCTCCACGGGCTGCAGGGGCACAGCTGCTTCACCATGGTCTGCACCACAGGCTGCAGGGGAATCTCGGCTCCGGTGCCTGGAGCACCTCCTGCCCCTCCTGCTCCACTAATCTGGGTGTCTGCAGAGTTGTTCCTTTCTCACCCGACTCTTCTCTGCAATTACATCTGCACAATAACTTTCTTCCTTCCTTCTTAGATATGTTATCACAGAGTCATTACCACCATTTCTAATTGGCCCAGGCTTGGCCAGCAGCATGGCTGTCCTGGAGCCATTTGGCATTGGCTCTGCTGGACATGGGGGAAGCTTCTGGCAGCTTCTCATAGAAGCCACCTCTGTAGTCACCCACTATCAAAAACTGGCCATGCAAACACAATACACCATCATCTCAAGACTTCCAGAGGATATTTTGGAACACAGGACAAATCATTATACAGTAAAAGTCAACAGAGTAACTCACTTCTTATCCATGTGTTTTCCATTGCTTTCTGTTGGGAAGGAACACTGAACATAGACTAAAAGCAACAGACCTTTTATAACCAAACAACTGACTGCATATATTTTTGTATGAGAGAAGAACCACACCATCTTTCTGTTTCCTGTTGTACACTCTGAGGAGAAATTCCAGCCCCACTACTGAGGAAAAATATCATTACAGAGATAAAGCTCAAGAACAGTATTAAGAGACAGGGCACCTACACAAGATCATTCTCAATTATAACATCATCCACACATCATCGAGTTCACATCAGCATAAGCTTGATGAAGATTTGATCTCCAAACCCGTCAATCTTCACATATACATATCTGCTCCTGCATCCAAAATTGTTGTTATTCTTTCTGCTATGGAAACTTCAAGTGTCTCTCAGCTACATCTTGGACATCACTACTAAATTCAACCATCGTCCTACACTTCAAATAATGAAATTCAAGATCAGCAGCCTTCGGTAGTCATTACACCTGAAATAAAATCATGCCTATTCTTAAAAACATCAACATATAACAAGAAATTGAACACACACACATCCCAATCCCCACATGTTGTCTCTGTAATTTTGATCGCTGCAGTGGGCTTGAGGGCTGGCCCTCAGAGGGCTGATTTTTGTTAAAAGCAGTCATGTGTGACTCGGTGGTTTTAACTAGAAAGAGCAGTCATCCATCCTTTCCTTGTGTGAGGCAGTGAACACAAAAGAACCTTGTGTTGTGGTATTTGACATTTGTTTCCGCACAAAATGTGAATTCATTTCAGGGGTGAGGAACTACAGTAATTGTCTTGGTCCAAGGGCCACAGGAAGGGACAGGGAGGAGGAGGAGGAACCTGGGCCAGGTCAGGCAGCAAGACTCGTCATCCATGTGTGGGCAGGAGGGAGGTAGGGAGGAGTTCACACAGTAGCCACTGCCCTAGGCCCCATGCACCTCAATACCAGCTCTGCCCAAGCTCCTCCAGTGGTTTCCTCTTGTCCACACCTGTATGACAGAGCCAGGAAGCCTGACTACTCACCCTTGCCTTGCCCTTCCTCCAAGCAAACAAGAAGGTCCCAATTACGTGGACACGCAGATTGACTCACATGTTGCTCACGTGCTCAAGTGGCTACAAGATGAGAGCCCACCGTTACAACACGGGAAGTTTCAGTGCAATAAAGGTGCATCTTATGTTGTGCTGTGAGTTTTTTAATACCTGCAAAGGCCTTTCCCATGGACCGCTGAATTGACACTAGCCACATAACTCCCAGAACAGCATGGGAACCACCTGCCAGAAGACAAGGCTTCACAGAAGCCTTCAAGACAGGATTCACAGAAGGATATGTCTATGCTATAGTCACAAGTGATGGGACTGCAATACTGTGTATACACAGCCAGGCAAGCTTTAAATTACCTGTCTTGGGCACTGGTAGTAGTCTGGCCATTGAGCTCAGGCCAGCCTAACCACTCAAGTATTTACCCAGCTTTTTGGGCATGTTTTCCAGACAGCTAAAAGGTCCACACTGTCACAGCTAGATTGCCACCCGTTCCCCAGCCGACTAGTTTTAAACCAGCTCAGGTATGTCCGTGACTGCAGTGCAAACATACCTAAGCTTTTAAGTCTTTTAAGCTTCTATTCAAATTCATACTGCCTCAACTTCTACATTTCTAACAACTCGGACTTAGAGCATGTATCCTCACCATACTGTGGAGATTAAACACTTGGGGTGCAATAAATTAATAGCATTTTAAGTGTGAAATTTATGGTTCTTCCAAAATGTGAACTGTGTTTAACAAAAGTAATGAATATTCCTGGCTATGTGATGACCTCTTCCTCCTTCCTTTCAGAAGCTGTGAGGTGAGTACTAGATGTGTGAGGTGACTATCTGACCTGAAACTCTACAGAATACAGTAAGTTTATACACAGATATCCAAATCCCTCAAACATGTGTCTGTAGATTAAGGAAAAAGCCCACTGATTGCAGTGGACATTTTCCCTGCATAAATACCACTCACTGACTATACATCTAGTACATTTTGTAATACAGAACAACTTGGAAGAAATGGCAGCTTAACAATTGTACTTCTTGGATCCAGCAAACTACTTCCAATTCACCTCATAAACTGAAGTTGAATTAAGGAATGCAAAAGAACACAGAATTCTTAAGTATTTTATTTTTTTAACTGATTTTTGGGAAGCAGAATATGTCAGAAGTGTGACAGAATAGTCACATTTATCACAGTGACAATTTAGCTGAATGTAGCAAGGGCTCATTTTGACAAATGGCTGGATTTGGCCTTTTAACAGACATCTGAACATATTATACCCTTTCATTTAACATTTTAATACTGATTTGTTCACACCAGAGATCCATACGTTCCCCTCAACCCACTCTACGTAACACCTCCTGTCTGCTTACATCAGAAACTCATATGTGCCAACACTCTTCCTAACGCTTGGGATTATGGATCCTCAAGGCCCCATCGTGTTAAATGCTCCACCTTGTTGCAAGGGCTCATGGCAGGTGCTACAAACCAAAGGACACCCAAGCAGCATTCTTCCTTTTTTTTTTTCAATACCAATGACACGCATACCACTTCTCTTCCTTCCATTTCGAGACAGCATTCTGTGGGGATGATGGTTAGAGCAGAGATGGAAGAGGTGGTGTGCTGGAAGATGTTAAGGGCTGCCATCAACCAGTCCTTTGATCTAGAAACACTTCCAGACCTGGTTAAAACTGCTGGGTCTGCTAACCAGATGGCAAAGACTCTCTCTGCTCCCAGCTTCTCCCTTCTGGTTTTTCAATTCCCACTAAAATCAGTAAGATTCTGCTCCCTTCAGAATTTGAACTTGACAAAAACAAACACAGAAAGGCAACAAAATGCTGACACCTGTACAATCAGTGCAAAAGCATCATTCTCAATCCTCCCTCTCCTTTGCCACTTCACAAGAAGACAGCAAAATTATACCAGATTAAAACAGGTTCATCTGAGGCCAGAACTAGATAACAGCAAGAAAACCAGTGACTTCACCAGGAGCAGCATGCTGGCTACTACTAAATATTTTGGCATTTCTCATTATTTGACATCAAAACAGCTCTGCCTCTGACCTAAGGGTTCCAGTTAGCTGTGCAACCTCTGCTAGTTTCCAGAATAAAAGAACACAAAGTACTTTTTTGGGACATACCTACTTTATCTTGAGCATGTTCATGCAAGAAAACCACAGCAGCTCCTTTTCACAGCCCTAATGAAATATTTTGTGCCCATGTGTGTAACACAGCATTCTGTTTATTTTACAGGTTTATAATAAAAAAAATGACACTTTATGAGCTACATGATAGTATTTCAACAATACCTTGTTGTGACATGATATGGTGTAATTACTTAGCAGGAGATACTAAAATTTATTGTTGTGTCACTGAGTCATACCCTTCAGGGCTTCAGATTGGTGTCTTAATTTGCTTTTTTAAAGCCATACAGACTAGCAAGTTAAGTCAAGGGATTTATTAAAATATCCTAGGAATAAAGAAATAGACTGAACATGTGTGCACAGCTGTGTGTTTGAAAATACTTCCCCCATCCTTTTCCCCTTTCCCTTCCTTCTTTGCTTTGCTATTACTGCCTTGTTGACTGGGTCAATAAGAATCACAGTGAACAGAAATTTCAACCCAAACATATAAAGAAACAGGTATGTTACATTAGGGTCCTATTAAGACAGTTATATACATAGACTGGTCCTGCAGAGCTGGAAATACTCGGCCCCTTCCACTGACTTTACCCATGAAACAAAGCATGTAAATGGAGACCTGCACGCGGACCTGTCCATCCACAAGAAGTATCGCTGCCTTTTCATCTGTCCACGCAATCAGCACTGGACACGGCCTTGCCAAGCACAGCACTTGCCTCTTCCTTGGTTTCATGGTTAGGTACCATACATTAGTAAGGAGAGAACACGATTTTATATGGCACACTACAACCACTGTAAGCATACTACAGCGAATTGGTGGCAGCACTTTTCCCTAACCAGCGGAATTGATACAGTCAGCCAGGATACTTTTTTTAAAATATTTTCATTTTTTTTTTTAAAGTATTGCTCCCAGTGAAGTCCCTCGGTCTATCTGTGGCTGTAAGTGCCTCCCATTTTACAGAAGGCGCGTGCAGAGCACTCCGCTGGAAACTCTCGAGCAGCAAGCACGGTCCTGGGGCAGAGCCAGCGCCCCGCCGCACCCCGCATCCCCCGTGCCGGGAGCGGCCCCGCAGCGCGATGCCCCCGGGCAGGGCGGCCCCCCGGGCAGGGCGGCCCCGCGCCGCTCCCCGCTCCTGCCCCTCCCGCTGCGAGCGGAGCCCGGAGAAGGGGCGGGCTGGGTCACGCACACACACCTGCCCCGGGCGGGTGCCAGACGCAGGGCTGGGCAGGCAGGGGCGGCACGGGTGGGGGAGGGAGGGGATCGCCGCCTCTGGCAACGGGGGCCGAATCGAGGGAAGCTGGCAGCGCCTCTCCCCGCCAGCCCCTCTCCCTCCGGCAGGAGCGCACCCGGGGCACGACGGGCTGAGTGCAGCCATAAAAACCACCCCGGCACGGGCCTCAGCAGCCGGCGGTCCCGGCGGGCGAGCCGCCAAGCCGGGGCGGGGCCGGGCCGACACCTCTGCCCCACGCCTGCCGCGCTCCGGCCCTCGCCCCGCCCGGCCCCGCCACCTCCCTCGGCGCGACGGGGCGCGGCGCGGGCAGCCCGCGGCGGCAGGGCCGGGGAGCGGCCGCCCGGCTCCGCGCCGCCCCGCGCCCTTTCCCAGCCCCCGCCGGCGAAGCCAGCTCGGCGGCAGCGGCCCAGCGTGAGCACCTCCCTTCCTTCCCCCCGGGCGCTGGGTGTTGCTGTTGTTTTGCTGCCGCCGCAGGTCGGCCGGGGTGGACGCGGAGGGAGGGAAGCAGGGAGGGGTGCGCCCTGCCGCAGGGCCGCTGCCAGGTGCACGCCTCTGCCTGATACACGGGCGGGGAGGAGGAGCTGGACGGGCAGGTTTGTCGGTGGGGCGGCCCCGCTCCCCTCCCCTCTCCTCCCCGGGCTGCTGGGGATAATTAAGTGTCTGTGCGAGGCTGTCTGCCCCCGGGAGGCAGGGTGGGCGCATAGTCAGTGCGTGCCCGCTTGTTTGTGAGCGGTGACTCGCTCCGGCCCCTCGGCGGAGCCTCCACCCCGCGGGCGGGGACCCGCCCGGCCGCGCTCCCTGCCGTGACCCTCCCACCGCCACTCACCCCGCCGGCCCGGGGAGCCTGGCAGGGCGAGCGGCGCCGGCGTCATGTGACAGTGCGGCCCCGTGCCAGGAGCCCGGGGGGAAGGCGAGCGGGCGGAGGGCGGGAGCGGGCTGCTCCTCCTCGCACACAGACCCGGAGACACCGCCGAGGCGCCTCAGCCGCGGGGACGCGGGACACGCCGGCCTCGCGCCTCGGTCCCACGGGAGCGCCCCCAGCCCCACCACCTACCGCGACCCCCGGC
This sequence comes from Lycocorax pyrrhopterus obiensis, assembly GCA_014706295.1. Classification (NCBI taxonomy): domain Eukaryota; kingdom Metazoa; phylum Chordata; class Aves; order Passeriformes; family Paradisaeidae; genus Lycocorax; species Lycocorax pyrrhopterus. Next base: position 22,987,754 of record JACSVZ010000006.1, read on the forward strand.
GCTGCGGGAGCCGACGGAATCGCGGCGCGCCCCGCACCGCCCGCCGAGCGTAAGTGTGAGGGCGGGGGTAATGCGGGCGCCGGGCTGTGCCGGCTGCGGGATGGAGGTGCCGGACGAGGAAAGTTTCCAGGGGCTGCGAGCAGTGCGGAGCCCGAGGCGGCAAGGTGACGCCGCGGGAGCCGCAGCCGCGCCGGGGGTGGCGGGAACTGGGTCTCCGTCAGGCCGCAGTTGCTGGGAAGGGCGAGCAGGACTTGCCGCGAGTGCTCACAGCGGGACTCCCTCCGCGGCGCCTGGGAAGCTCGCTGTGCGGCCGGCGGGAGCCGGGGGCGCAGGGCCGCCGTGTCGCCGCGCCCGCCGGGCGGGCAGCGCACCTGTGTGGCCGGCGGGGCCGCTCGGGGGGCGCCTTCCCCCGGCGCCCTCCCCCGCCTGCCTGTCCCCGGCGGGAGGGCCCGCGGGCCGCCCGCCCCTCGGGGCCGCTGTCCCGCCCAGCGCGGCCGCAGCCCCCGGCCTCTCGCCGGGGCGGGACAGGCGCGTCTTCGGGCAGAGACTGAAGTGCCATGGTATGCTGGGCGGGATACTGTGCCCGATCAAACCGAGGTAGAAAGTATAGCGGGCTCGCCCCGTTCCGCGGGCGACGGGCGAGATGGCAGGGCAGGAGCTCGCGTCGGGGCCGTGTCCCACCCGTAGCGCGGAGCGGATCGGCAAGCGCCATGTCCCCCGTTTAACTCCTGGTGAAGTCTAGGATGAAATCGGCTCTCAAAAGTCTGCCCCTCGTATTGTCACGTCACCTTAGCACCGCTTGGCCGCCATGCCGGCGAAGGTAAAACGTGGGATAGCACAGCAGTGAAGTGTGGAGTTAGAAATAACCTTGCCTTTGCTAGATGCCATTTGTTGGTTGTAGTTAGTGTTGTTGTTGTTTTTTATTTCTGTTTATTTATTTGTTTTTAACCGAAGTGGGAATAGGAGTTACTTGCTTTGGACTGCTGTCAGGTGAGTGCCTGGCACAGCTAGGGGAGCCCTGGCAAAAGGAGGCTCAGCAGCACGAGTCTGCGCTGGGAGATCACAGCACCTAACCGGAGCTTGGAAGAAAGACCTAGTTCAGAGTAGCTCAAGTGGTCATTCCGGAGTTACGTACAAAAATACACTGAAGTTGTTTTGTGTACTTCCCTTTTGGTTCAGGTACTGTACCTGCACTGTCTGCTGTGTTCTATTCACTTCCTCACCTTTGAAAATTCAGAAGGTGTCACTGGTTGTGGAACTGAACTTTGAAGGTTTAATTGTTGGGAAAAGCTGAATTTGGGTGGCTGAGAGGAGAGCTCTGAAGACTTCACTTCATATAAACAAATATTCATAAATATACATTACCTGTATTGAAAACAAAGAATTACATGGCTGCTGACCAGTGACTTTTCCATCGAATACTTTTAAGATACACCGACATGATAATCACATGAGCAACTGGTACTTGTATGAGAGGAATTACATCTGGATTTGGTAATCCTGCCGGACCCAGAGGATACTTATTTCAAATTAGCTTTCACCTTGTATTTTTAAGAGTATATTGTTATTGTCTAGTATCAAAAGTTAAAAAAGCTGAAGCTGACTTAACTAGTGTTTTTTTTCACAAGCAGGCAAATATTTCTGTGTTTTTTCCCTGCACACCCTGTTGTAGCTATGGTACAGATCACAAGAGAGACTGGGGGTAAGGGCAAGGGATGGGGGCAGGAAAGAATGCTAAATGGTATATCCCTTCCCTGAGAATCCAAGCAAAATTTCCTCCAATTTGCAGAGCTGCAAGGGATCCCTTAGGTACTGTGAGCATTTGACCTAGGCAACACCTGTTTAGCCAAAAGCAAAAGCCTTTGGATAAATAGCGATGTAAATGTGAGTGAGATGAGTTGAAGATTCAGCGGTAATAGAGATGTTACACAATCACCAAATTACCTATATTTCCAGCTATTCAGTATGAAGAAGTAAGGAACTGATACTATTGGCATAAAACCTACACCCACACGTTGCTGTGTAGATGCTGTACTAGCCAGTTTCTACCCCATGTTCGTTATTAAACTCCAGCCTTGAAACCCCACAGCATTCATTGGTGTTGCTGTGGTGCTCATCCACGTAATTTGCTGTAATACGTTCTCACATTTGATAATATTAGATGTCCCACCCGTGGTATATAAATAACCGATGCAAGGTATCTAAGAGAAGAGAGAGTATTTGAAACCACAGCTTTGAAGGAAAACAAGTGTAGAACTTATTCTACTGCATGAAATCTAGACAAGTTGTGCTATTCCTCTGCTTCAACTTATTTCATTTATTCAGCTGTATATTTGGGTGCTTCAAAAATAAAAGTAGTAAATTCATGGGAAATCAAATTCTGAAATGAAATCTGAGTGCATATGAAAACAGGGATGTGGAAGGCTAGGCGTGTGATGGCTTAGACAAATATTCTTGGGTGTACTGAGTGACATTGGTCCTCAGCTATGGAACAGTATTGAGTGTGAGTGAGCCACTGTCCAGGAGCAGACCCAAGCTTTACAAATCCTTCCTGCCATGGTCTCATCCCCCAGCTCTGCCTGCGAAGAAGGTGCTTACTGCCAGGCTGGGCGCTGCCTCGTTGATGTCATGAAGCCGGAGCTCTGTTTAGCTACTGGCATTCTGTAAATACAGTAATAAACCAACTGGTCTAAGGGAAGGTTTCAGCGAATCCTCCTGACCTGTGGTGTCTTAAAATCTCCTGCTCCCTCATCTCGCCTGTTTGTAAATAGGGCAGGTCCTCTGCATAAGGACAGTGTTTTTATTCACACCCAATGAACAAACACCTCCACCCACTGTTGTTGTTTTAAAAGACTCCAGCTGCTCATGAATATAGGGTCAGGGAGGGCCGCCTAAATGTTTCTCTGTGCTTTCTCCCCAGCGCAGCCAGCAGAGCTGTTTCCTGTTCTTTGTTTCAAGGCTGGGGTTTGCGTCACACATTCCAAGTGGCATATGTGGTGCTCTTTCCTGTTTCAGGCTGTTTTCTGGCAGTTCGGTAGCCTCGTCCAGGCCCCTTGTCACTGCCCCTCAACTCCCAATCCCCACCCGATGAGTTATCGTGTCTCTACACACTCGGGATTGCTTAAAATGCCTGTGTTATGTCATAACGAGGTTTCCAAGTTAACCTTTAACGCGCGCCCTCAACTCCAATATAGTTATGGGGGTGAACCGGAGGGCTTCAGTCTGTTCGCTGAAAACTTGAGCTCAAGTCTCCAGAAAGTTGTGAGCCAGTTTTCTGCTCTCGCTTGCTCATCAGCTGATCTGGAATAGCTCCGTTAAAGTCACAGAGTTGCACTTATGTATAAAGAGTGTAAGTGAGAAAAAAGTCCACATCTGTAGGCTCATAGTTGTGAGAGGGTTTTGGCTTCAGCCATTACTCAACCTGAATGGCCCACTATAGGCACTTTGTATATCCATATCTCAAAAGGAGTAGGTATTTTCTCCTTACACAGACTAGAAGATTCATTATCTTCCAGATGTAATAAAGAAAAAAGAGGCTGTCTAGTCTAACTTATCTTTGGCATTAATAAGTACTGCTGTCCCACATTTTGCATTTTTGAAGGCATAAAAGAAATTGTTTTACTCCTGTTTTTATATTTATCTTTCCCCCTCACCCTGTTGCAGGCAGATATACTGAAAAATTGAGAGGAAATTGAGAAAGGCATAAATCTTTCTGTTGCTTTGGATCTGACGGGAGAAGAGATAAAGGACCCAAGCCAAAGCTCATTGAAATAAAGAGAAAGACTTGCGTTAACTTCTGTGCGCCCTGTATGAAAATGCGAGATGGAGTGTTTATGCTTCTCTGTCTCTTATGGGCAGGAATATGCATGGTTTCCGTACACACAGAAATACTTCCACCCTTTCGTTTTACTCTCTTTTTTCCCCCCCAATAGTTTTGAAAGTAGTCTTTTAGCTCCTGCTGTTGCTTTTCTGGATGCTGTAGGTTAGCTATGTGAGATCATTGCAGGTATCTTTAGGAAGTATCTGAAATACACACTTTAAACTTCTTTCAGAGCTTAATTGTATGTGAAAAAATTTTTATTGGATTATGTGCACATACTTACAGCAAACTGTTTTTTGTCTGTTCAGAAATCCGGATAAAAAGAAGTATTTGGCTACACAGTTTTGGTAAGTTGTTTATTGATTATTTGAATTTGTTGCTCTCAGTTGTTTTTATTTTGTTGGTTTTCTGTTCACTTTAGAACACCGTGGATGAGTTTACCCATTAGAACACAATTACGTATTTTAATTCTTGTACTGTTAATTTGCCCAAGATTTCAAACAGTTAATCTTTTTGTTCCAATGACAGAGGAAAAGAGTTGCATTTAACTGTGTTTAATATTGGAAACTGCTGTATAATAAATGCAGTGAATTTTGTGGTTCACACTTTTTTGTAGCCAGGAGTTCTATAAAATAGGGAACTGAGGTTAAAATTATAATAATTTTTGTAAACCAACTTTTAAATATTAATTAACACCGTTAACAGGAGGTCTTTTAGAGTTCTTTTATGCTGTCAGCATTAAATCTTTGTGTTTTCATTCCGAGACTAGTTGCTTCCAATCCAGAATATGAAGTTTGGCAGAGCTGCTTTTAGGCGAGATTTAACTCTTCTCCATGAAGCATTCACTTGATGCTGAAGCTTCCTTTGAGGGTTTTGTAGCTGTAGGTGATATCTCCCAGGGGAAGGAAGTGTAAGTGTAGATCAGCCAAATGGAAAGACAGAGCTCCAACAGGTTTTAAATAGTAAACTAACTCAGAAGGGAAAAAACCTCCAACCAAATTCATGGTCTGCCTGTCATGCAGTCAGTGTGTGTTACCAACAAACTAACTTGATCCATGAAGACATGACAGAGTTTCCACTTTTAAAGAGTCTGAGCTGCTTTGATCACTGTCACATTTCTACCCACTACACTGTCCACCTCTTTTCCCTGGTTGTTGTTTTTTCATTTCCGTAGGTACATAGAAGTTCATCAACATTTGCCCTGTATTCCGATCCTTGTTCAAATTAATAATTTAGGCTATTATTCATAAATGTATACATCCTTTCTCTAGGATTGGATTTTCTTTCTTCTTTCCCATGCTATGAAAAACACTGAATCTCTTTCTCACATTTCCTGAAATAGCAGAACCCTTCACATAAGAGAACAGTATTTTCTGTCATTTTCCCCTCATAATAAAAAGGTTTACTATTTCTCCTCTTAAATTATCTTAAAAATTAACCTCTTAAGAAAAACACAACAAAAAAAATTAAGTTCAGTTTGGAACGGAAAGATTATCATACCATTCCACATACTTCACTTGTTTTCAAAAGTCTGATCTTTTATCCTTACTAGACTGTTTCTCCTTCTAAGAAGTAGCTTGAGACAGGAAACCAGACAGCAGTGTGCCCTGATAAGGGCGAATATTGTCTAATGGAGGTGCCTCAAGAGCTTTTCTTTCTCCTCTTAGGTTCAGTAAGTATAGAACTGAAGGTTAAACAGGGCTCAATTATAATTACATGGGCTCAATTTTTCCTTGGTAAAGATACTTTCTTAACAAGCGCTTCAAGAATATTTTTGCCCAAGATTTTTACGTACAAGAAAGCCATTTTCAGTGGTATGGCTTCAAAGATCCTGCAACAGTATTGTCAGAATTTTAATGGAAATACTGATTAGTCTGCTACACAGGTGATAAATGATTATGTCAAAGAAGTTCTAGATCAAACAAGGTGACATCAACAAAGTTATGATGCTCAAGTTGTGCAAAACACAAGTTTTTCAGCCTGCTTGCAGTCCTGAAAGGAGAAAGATAAAAGATTTTCAAGTCTTTGCTAAGAAGCAAAAATAGTTGAAATACTAAATACCAGAATTGTGTAGAAATGCTCTTTTTCTTAATACCTATCAATAAAACTTCAAGGAGAAAATTTTTGCCTAGGTACTGTTTTCTTCTACAAAATATTCTAACTTTTTCAACAATTACTATTGTTACCCAGTGGAAATCCAGCAAATAAACACAGAAAGCTGTTGATCAGTAGAATATTTTCTTGGTGTGCTGGTTCTTCATGGTTTTCCTTCTCCTCTGTTCCTCATGGTCTGGCTGCTCTGGTCTCTTCCCACAGCATGGTGTCTAGACCTTTGTTCCTTCCACTGCTCTTGCTTTGGCCAAGTCTGACTGCTGTGCTGAGCTGGAGAGCTTCTTTGCCTGCTGCTATTTTGGGGTCAAGTGCAGTTAAGCACTTGCTTACTTCCCATTAAAGTTAATAAAACTTTAGAAACACTTTTTTGCTGACTCAGGTCTTGATGAGCAACTGGTACAGTAAAGTACAAACACGTTATGAGCTCTGGAAAGCAGTTTTTGTACCTTCTGCAGGGAATGTTGGTCTCAGAAACTGGTTCCTCTCTGTCAAACTCTTTGGAGGTTCCACTGGAGACTACTCACCTGGGTTCAGAAAACCTCCCTTCCCTTTTGGATTTCATCAGTGGAGAATCTTCTGGTACTATTGCTTCTTCCTTGTATCAGAGGAAGTTTGATGTGAGGCTCACGGAAGTCATAGGTTCAGAGCAACAGGTCTGAGTCCCGGAGTGCTTGGACTGAAGAGCTTTTGCAACGGGGTTTAGTGTTGGCTGCTGGATTCAAACAGTGCTGCAAGAGCTGCAGTTCTTTGCAGAGGGCACTCATGCAGTGCTAATTTAGCAGATAACCATTACATTATTCTGTAATTATACTGACAATAACAATCATACCTTGAAGCTTCTAGACAAAGACTTGCTGTACATGGGGCAGCATTCATTTGCTTCCTCCAGGCACAGAGACTGAGGAAATAAACCCTCTATGTGTTCTCAGGCAGAGTGACGAGGGACAGAATGTATGGTCACCATCCCCCTGTCTGCACCAGAAGTCAGTCACTGACTGCTCTTCCAGATATTTATTGAGAGCACAGGCTTTATGTTAGAATAAACCTTTGTTGTTGGATGTGCACAGTCAAAACTGGCCCTCCACCCTTTCATTTCATAACAGGCCTGCAGAGTTGGTGGACCTTGAAGGTAGATGTGCAGAGCTGCTGGGAGCAGCTGCACTGCGGTTGCCCTTTTCCAGCTGCTCTGCAGTGCAGATGTGTAGTCTGAGTGCATTCTTTAACCACTTTGCACATTTCATCCAGGGTAAATAATTCATACAAGCCCTTATTGCCAGAATACACGTTTAAGTACCTTTAAGCTTTCATTTAATCTTAATTATGTCTCTGAAACAATAAACCATACACCTGTCAGGAAGTTAATATTGAGAGGTCTTCAATCCTGACAAGGCGATGAGCTCTAACGATAATGAACTTCCCTTCTGGAATGGATACCTTGCTGTATGTTGGATCATAAGGGCCGAGTTTGTGTTGTTTCTGGCTTACTGTCTTCACTGGACTTCAGATAGGAGAATACTGAGGGACTTTGCCTGGACTTTACCTTGCACCTGTCCTTATTTGCATGCAAAACCCAGTTGCTTCATTCGTCTTTCTGAAGTACAGGGTGTGAGCAAAATCTTATCAAAAGCTGTGTCCTGTTTGGACAAGTTGGACTGACTTGGCAGAGATCCACAGGGTGGAGTGAATGGGAGGAGGCAAGAAAGTAAAACTGGGTGGCTTGTTAGCAGAAAAAAAGAGGGAGAGCAAAAAGAAAGAGAGGGTGGAATGTTTGCTTACCGGATTGTCGTTAGTTATTTAGTTTCAGATTACATTCATTTTAAATTCTTTTACCTCACGTGAGAAAACCCTTTAATGCAAAATAGTTTACCTAATACAGTGAAAGACAAAGGTTCTTATTTTTTAATACATTTAACATGAATATGTTGTTGTCACCTCACTGGGTTTTCCAGAGCACCTCAGGAATGAGAGATGGTATTTTGATTTTCCAGAAATTATATGTATGTACTAAACAATTTGCGGGCTTTCAAACAAGTACATTCTGAAATCACTCCGTAAAGTAGAACCCAACTGTTTGTTCATTCCTCTGTAATAGAAACAGATAAGACTGTTTACCTTCCCTATTGCCCCCTTCTCAAATGTTTAGGAGAAAAAGATTGAAAAGTTTTGAGTTAGTAGGCATGATTTTACAAATATACTGGGGAAAACTACCTACTTCTTAATAGAAGTACCATGCTTTATTTGTGTGTGAGTGTACATGCACATATTTGCTCATGAGTGTGGTCCAAGCTATCAATTTGGAGCATTATTTTTAAATACAAAGAGCAGGTTTTTGTGAGTTTATTTGCAGCCTCAGAAAAACATCCTTTCGAGCTAAATTTTAAATGCCAGATCCAAAGCTGACTTACACTGACTTTGTAGCAATCCTACAGGACCAGGTGTTACATCTTAATTAATTATCCTTTCGTGAAAATTGGTTTCCAGTCACTATCAAATGGGGAAAAGAAACCTTCTCCTTAGGAGTAAGGTAATGAAGATTGATTGATTCCTATACTCTGATGAAGCATAGTAAACTTACATAAAAGTAAAGTTTTCCTCTGCTGTTCTTAGATGACTGCACTTGGGAAAGATTGAGAATTACTTTTCACTTTTGTTCAGAGTAGTACACTTCCTGTTGTCTATGTCAGTTTAATTCCTGTACAGTAATTTAGAGCTATCTCAGGAAACACTGAAATGTGTAGCATGACATGTGAAATGTGTATCAAGTGTCTTTTCACACACTTTCTTGGAGTAAAAGGTGAAAAGGAGTGACTCTTAAACTGAAGAAAATACAGTTTTAAAATTGCGAAAATTACAGAAAGGATGAGCATTATTGCAGTTACTTAGAACAAACACTTCTTTCTCTCTTTCTCTCTCTTTCTCTCTCTTTCTCTCTCTTTCTCTCTCTTTCTCTCTCTTTCTCTCTGTTTCTCCCCTTTCTCTTCTTTCTTTCCTATCTTTTCTCCTTTCTTCCTTCCTTTATTCCTTCACTAAAGTACACATTGGTGTGTCACTTTATCTATGCACATACAAACTAAAAATCAAAAGTTTCTGGAAACCTGGAAGGAATTAGTTCCAAATTCTTACATAGGAGCACTGAGTGGCTACATTTTAAACATTTTTCATGTCTAAAGGTACAACTTTTCTGTTTTCACAATGTGGATGAATGTGTGAGAATATGAATGATGCATAGATAGATGGATATATTTCTGGGAGGTCAGTATTCTGAAACGTTAGTTCTAGCTATGTGAAATGTTGAAAACCTGAAAAAGGTAACTAGATACTGGTTACCTAAAAGATAACCATCCAAAGAAAATAGTATAATTAATAACCTTCTCACAAGCATACTTAAGGTATTTACGGAATTATCACAACTTTTAGCAAATAGTGCCATCTTACACGACTGCTCCCAAACTAAAACCACATACTGTATTTAAACTGCAAATTACTTTAAGCTGCATTATTTGTTTCGCATTAGTTTTGTGATTTGTTTTTGTCAGGCCTTCACCTTTTGTAAGATGAATTTTGAAGATACTATAATTAACTTCTGCTACTTGTTTGTTTCCATTATTCAAAATGCACACTTCTTGTAATAGATTGCCAGAAGTCTTTAAACTTTGTTTATGTACCTGAATAACTAATGGTTGACTTGTAACAACTCATGCCATCTTTCTCTGGAAGCTCTTAACAAATTTTGATTTATAAACACATGTTAACTGCAAGATTGTTCATTAGTGCAGGCTTATTAGAATTGTTTTAATTTGAGCAGGTGCGTCTTAAAATGTTCGTTTACATTTCTGGGAGAATTCGCCGGCCGCAGCTACAAACCTGTTGGTGAGCCTTCAGCCTGTCCTGTGGGGTGAATTGCAGATGGTGGAGTCTGACTGTATTCGCTTCTTTCCAGTGCCATCTACTGGCCAAATTGAATTTTTGTCGTTTACTTTTGTCGTCACGTCTTAAAAGAGGTCGTACCACTTCCAGGCAGGGCTGTGAAATTTACGGTGTCCGGTCAGAACTTGCTCTTTTAACATCAGTCATGTAATGTATAACCTCGAGTGATTTGTAAACAGCTTGGCAACATCTAAATGTCATTGCGAACAACTTCCCTTTGCTTCCCCGTAGTTCCTCTGTGTACCCTTATGGCTTTACCCAGAAGAGATATCTCTTCCTTCACAGTATCTTTCCAAGATGACCATGGCAAATGTGTAGTATGAGAGTTATGACATGCTTTATGCTAAATACTTTTGTTTCAGGCTTTTAGAGATTGGACAAGTAAGGTTTAACACTGTAGAAAAAAACCCCCAAAGCTGCACAGAATGCAAACAGATTTTTTTTAAGTGCTTTTATTTTGCACAGTTAGCACAAATAGTTGTTGAATTGTCAGTAAATCTATTATGTCATAATAACTGATGCATTTTTTCTGTTAAGTCATTGCCGCATGTTGAATGCAGTCCAAGTTAGTCTTGAATTTAAATCAGTTTTTTGCACTGATACCAGTGTCACTGTATGTGATCTATTGAGTGTTTCTGTTAGTACTCTTAGGAAAGAGAGATCCTCTCCAGAATCAGTTCACTTGTATAAACAAGATTATTCTGAGGCTTTAATGCTGATGAGAAATGCCTAGTCTTAACTGTGATGTGTTAAAACACTTGACAGCTGATGAAAGTGACAATTCTGTGGTCTTGGTGTCCTGACATGCACAACAAAAATTCAAATTAACTTGCATTGAAGTGAGCAGATGCCCCTTTATTTCAATAGAAATTTGGAAGGAAAAATTTTGCAATAAATTCAGTCAAAGATTTAAAAATCTATGTTAGAGATGGATAATTATTCATAGTAATCTGACAAAATAGTAAGTTCTCTACAATTCAGAAAATTGATATGGGTGTTTCCTGTGGCTTTCTAACACCTTGTCTTTCCCCAGCAGGACAGAGCATCAGAGGCATCAGAACAGGTGAATAAAAAAGATGCTAATGTTTGACCCAGTCCCTATCAAGCAAGAAGCCATGGAGCCTGTTTCAGTGGTAAGACATTTAAAATATATTGGCCCTAAAGATGACTCTTTAGTTTTTCCATCTTTAAATTCATAATGAGATGTAATTAAGCTTTGGACTAGCTTAGGAAAGCATGTAAAGCTATATTTTGCTCTTAGTGCAATCAGATTCACGTTCTAGGAAAACTTTCTGTAGTTTATTAATGTATTGCCTTAAATGACCTGACCCGTTGCCTATCAAAGGAGAGAGCATCTGAGTGTTCCTGAGCCACTGCTTTGTAAGTATCATGTCTGTAGCTCATGCTGCTGATGGAGGTGGGTTGAAATTAAGTTGCCATGCTTCATGGTGAAGTGTCGTAGCCTGTGGTTTCAATGTTACACCTTTGAACTAAGTGAACAGCTTCTTGCTGTGCCTTTTTCTGTTTTTCTCTTGGTTGTGATAGCAGGTGCCCGTGGCTTACTCTGCTCTAAACAGCAGAAAATTAATCCTGCAAAAACCCAAACCAACAACAGCTTTTTGCTGGGTAAACTGGTTGCACTACTTTACCATGAGAACTAGGGCAGTGGAGAAGGAATGTGAGGAAAAAAGGGGAAGAGGAGACACTTCTTTAAAATTGGGTTCCTTTTCCATGAACTTAGAGTGTAGGGTCATCTCAGAGAAGAGTCTGATAAGCCACAGCAGCAGGAACATGTAGGTGGGAGCAGTACAATGAGAGTTGTGATGATACAGGCTGCTGCTGAAAGGAAAGGTTTTGACTTTGCTCTCTCCGTGCCAGCTTTGTGTCTCTTTTGTGTGACTGAAGAACTGTGTGGTCCTAGAATGATTTGGAACCTTTGGATCAGGTCACTGAATGGTCAGAATTGCTAACCCACCAAAAATACTAATTTTTTGGTCAGATCAGGAAGCTGGTCTGACTCATGCTGTGCAGCTGCTCAATATTAGAGCAAGGGGAGGGGGGAGGATGACAGAACAGGACCTCCCCTTTCAGCAGTAGCCTGCAATAACAGATTAAGTGTAACATGAAACCACACCCCTAGAAAGGTTCATCCATTAAAAGGGTGAAGTCAGTGTACACAACTCAGAGTACATTAAACTTGTGCTCTGAATGGCATCTTTCAATGGAAAGTTTGCTTCCTGTTTTATTTAAAATAAAGAGTAATTTTCGTAAATTTAAATGCATCTGTAAGCAGTTGGATTTCTTCAGTGCTATTAATAACACTTCTGGGAGTTAAGTTTATATGCATTTTAAAATTACAGTTTGACTTTCCTGGGGTTTATTTGCTGGAGAGTAATGATAGAAAAATAACTGTCACTGAAAGTACGAGTATGATGAATTCCAGTATTTGGGTCAAGAAAGAACCTTAGCATTGGCCAGCCTGTCTGTCACTTTAATCACAGTTATTGTGTAACCATGTTAGTGATGATTATCTGCTGTAATCTAAGGTTATCTAATGGTGTCCATTGAAAGCAGAAAATAGGCTGGTTTTACAAAAGAAGTGTCATTACTGTCTTTTGGGCTGCCTTTTGTGCACGTCTGCCTTCATCTCTCAAAGAAGGTTCTGCAATGGTTTGGGGTTCTGCACAAGACACACAAATGCCCCAAACAGTTGTGTGCTTCTCCCAGATGGGCAGGGTCAGTCCCTCCAGCAGGAGAGGAGCAAGCAGTCTTTCCCAGACCAGCAGATGAAGGAAAAACTGCAGTGGGAAGAACAAGGGAGCCAGGTGCATTTCAAGACTGGAGTTCCAAATATTGGTTATTCTGTACCGTATCCTCCTCCTAGTGATGTGATGCCTTCCATGCATTGGACCTCTTTAAAGACTACTCGGAGCATTTTACCACATCTGTATGTTTTTCTTTTCGCCATTGCATAAGGGAAAAAAAAAGCAGAAAAGAAAAAGCAGAAAGTCCAGAGGAAAGTATGGTTTCTGAGTGAGGTTTCCCTCACAGGACACTGCTTTGTTTTCCCTCAGGCTGAGGACCACATGTGTTTCAGCTTCTGTACACACATAGGCTGCTTAGCCCCAAGCCCTTGAGCTCCCCAGCTCTTCTTGGTCTTGTGGCTTCCTTGGAGCCCTGGTGCCACCACCAAAACTGCTCTGGAGACACCTCTAAAGGGAGATACTGTGATATGGAGAGAACACAGGAAGGATAGCAGCCACTGAGTGAGTTAGTTTTCTTGACCACCTTTTTAGGAGGTGGAATGAGAGAGAAAATGTTAGTGTGATGTTTTGAGGTGCTAAGCATAGCAGTACAGGCTGACATAACCCAAAAATCTAAAATCGGGATTATTTGTATTGCATCTTTCATTCTGATAGTATCATTAAAGGCCAAATTAAATTAAGCCCCTTAGGAATAACTCACTCTTCTATCTGAACGTACACTGTAGGTGTAAAGTCTGTCTGTCTTCAAAACATCACAGTAGTTGGAGGGGGAGAAGGAAACTAGTAGTTTTGACACCACTGTGTTTCAGGGTGTGTGGCTGAAAGGATTAACTATACTTCTCAGGTGACTGAAGCTCACACCCACACTATTTCATCACTACCAACAGCTCATGCCATTTATTGAAATGAATTATTGAACATATGTTATGATAGTTCTCAATGAACTACTGACAAAGTCGTCTGAGTCCTACCTAAAGGACTACCTATTTGCTGTGAGGACTTTTTAAACATTTGGACAAAAACCAGTTACCATTTGGTGAAACAAATTGCTTTTTTGTTTGAATTGGAATAAACAGTTTTTATCTGTGTAGCAGAGTAGTAGAGAGAAGACTTGGTCAGGTGCAAGAAGTATGACACTGATTATGTGGGTCATTATGATTAGATTTATTCTTAATACAGTGTCTAAATATTGCCAGTGCAGCATATAATATAATCAGGTCTAAAGGGTTATAATATATATTTATAAGCAGGTTCAGCTAGAAATGTTTATAGTCTTCAGCCTTGCAGAATGCACAACTACAAAGGAAAAAAGCACCTGTGGAAGTACTTCAGGGTTTTAACTTTGTATGTGACTGAATCTTGGCATTTTTACTCACCCATCCAAAAGGGAGTGTTCCATTCTTTACTGTGGGTATACTCTGCTGGCCTCCCTCCTGGGGAGGGGGAATCTACCTGGAAGCTTCTCACAGTCTCAGGAGACCAGTTGTCCCAGTCTCCAGCAGCATTTCTACCCTTTTGCAGGCTGATGAGCACCAAAATCAATCACAGTCATCATTGCTCCTCCATCAAAGAATGCATAAACTATGTGAGCATCCAGACAGTTATTCCTCCAATTTCCACCTGCTGTTCTTAGGATAAGGTTACACTGAGGGATGCTTGTTCTTTGATAGACTTGTTGGCCAAAAGCATTGCCAGAGATGTAAATTGCACAGGCTTTTTCCTTTTTAGCATTCTTGCAATGGAAGAAAAGTTCATAGGCAATGACATTGTGATCATCCCTGACAAGCCTGCAGCACTGTAAATGCACTGATGCTTAGTGGTGGAATGCTTACAGTTTGTTAAAGCTAGGTGAACTTTGTACTGTAAACCAGTAACAGGAGTTTTAACAGAAGTACTTAATATTTCTTACCTGTTTTTTCAAGAGGCTGGCTAAATTTTGAAGTTAAATTCATACAGTTGTGTAGTTTTTAAAAGATTTGGTGAATTGCTTCAAAATATGTTAAGCTGTACAACAAAGAGGTTTGCTGCAGCAGTGTAGCAGAATTTGGCAGATTATTTCAGAATAGTGCTTGATAATGTCCCCTTGTCAAAGCAGCAGTCTTTCTGGTGATGATAGGGGTGCATGTGAAATGTTTGGGCTATCCTTATGCTTGATAGATTGACAAGAGGAAAAGCATGGTGATTTTTCTTTGGGATTTTTTGTTGTAATTGTATGAGCCACATGGATATGACTCAAAATTATTAGAAGTTCTTTTTGATTTATTTTCTAGTTTCTTTTTCGCTTTGGTACTCTGGGTTTTATTATGGACAAACAGCAAGGAAAGGGAAATTAATTGCTTGGTAAGGCCCAAAGGGAAAGTGATGATATCAAACATAAAAAGAGCTAGATGGGGACTGTAAGGGGTTATATGTTGAAATACGGTCTTGCATCATTATAATGATCTGCCGTCATGACATACTGTTCTACATAGGGATGTCTAGGAAAGCAGAAGTTACAGGAAAGTGGGAATTTGCTGGGTTTTTTTCAGTCCGAGTCAGACCAAACTCCTGCATATGCTGTTAATTCCCACAGAAGAAATTCAAGGAAAAGGTATCACCTTAAATATTTTAGGCAAACAGAGCAATGATGTCTAATTTTCCATTGTTCCACCAGAATACTTTGCATAAGCTCTAGGACAGGTGAGAAAAGACTGCCCTTGTCGGCTGTGAAGCACGCTCCTGCTTCCTGCACTTGGTGGCATTTACAGAAGTAAAAGTTGGGCTTTTTTTTTTTTTTTTGTTTCTTTGCTGTAGTTAATGCTTCCTATTTACAGAGAGAGACACTGTGAAGTCATCCTTAATCTCCCATCCCATATTCCCCAAGGGCTACTGTCTGTTTCCTTGGCAAAGGAAGGAAAACTGACACCAAATTTGAAAGCAGTGTTTCATATCAACCTAATGGCAATTGCCAGGGAGCTAGAAACTGAAACTCTGCTATGCTAAAAGATACAGGAAGCTTAACTGCAGAGCCAGGATAGATCTGAGTGTGACTTACTCCAGATGAACAGGGTTTCCACGAGACTTCATTTGTAGGGAAGCAAAACTGTTTTTCACCAGTGTCTGATTGACAGCAGATACTCTCCTTTTCATTGTCATAGCATCCTTCTCAACTTTTTCACTCTTTTTTCCCCCCAAACACATAATAATTTGTCACACCACATTTTTCTATGGCAACTTTATCTGCAGTTCAGATAGAGTAGCAGTTAAAACTGCAGAAGAAAGAAAAGTTTAGGAAAATATTCAAAAACTGACAGAAAAACAGCTGATACTAAGTCTGTGCCAGCTTAATTACAACAATGAAAACCTTCTGTGCAAGATAATGTGAGGCATGTGGGGTAAAATACCAAGTTCCTAAAATAATCACTTTTTAAAAACATCATTATTTTCTTCCTAATTCTTGGAAAGTATTATTTGCTTATCTAAATATATGTTACTTGACCTTTCTACTTTAGAGTTTCTGCTTTAGAGTTTAGTGTACAACATTTTAATAGTGGGGTATTTTTTTCAACACAGACATGCACCTTTGAAGAGTTGAAAGAGGATAACTTTGTATAGAAAGGTTACAGGTAGAGATGCTTCATTCTTAAATAGACTCATTCCTAGAGATATAAATTGCACAGGCTTTTTCCTTTTTAGCATTCTTGCAATGGAAGAAAAGTTCATAGGCAATGACATTGTGATTATCCCTGACAAGCCTGCAGCACTGTAAATGCACTGATGCTTAGTGGTGGAATGTTTACAGTTTGTTAAAGCTAGGTGAACTTTGTACTGTAAACCAGTAACAGGAATTTTAACAGAAGCATTTAATGGTTCTTACCTGTTAAGATTTAGATTTTTTGGCTATGCCCATCATTTGATCAGATTTAATTGATACTAAATGCTGTTAAATATTAAGTTATATCAATATTTAGTGGTCTCCTTCACTTAGAATGCTAATAATTTCATTGCTTGGCTCAGCAGTGCTGGCAAGTCTACAGACAGCACTTCTTGCAATAATGGCATTTAATAAAATTCTGATGAACCAATTACCATCAAAGATGAATGTTTCTATAGATGGAATTAGTAAGAATAGTCATAAAGTAAATATATAACTCTCAGAGATTTTAATGTTTGAAGATTAATCACCATTGTGTGTGCTGCTTTATTTGAATGTTTTATGAACTAAGTGACTCAGCTTTGTTGTTTTATCACAGTGCTATGAATGCAGGAGGAAAATTTAATATTTTCTAAACTCAGTGTTTCAAACAGTAACTGAAAAGAAGAAAATTACATTTGTGTCATTTTGCAAAAATACCTCTAGTTAACATTGACATTTAAAATTAACTGAGCGTTCCCTCACAGGGAAAACAGAGGTAAGAAATCAGGAAGATACATTGACAGAAGTGTTCACCCCAGGAAGAAAAATAATTGAAATGTTATGGAAATAATTTTATTAAAATACAGTAGTTTTATCCTTCTGATCTGTTTCACTTTCTACCATTTTGAGAATTGTTTTAATCCCACTCATCAAAATATTTTGGTGCCAACGGATTAATTAGTTTCTTAATAGTAGTTTACTTACCTAAAATCCAAAGATATCACTTTATTTCAAAAGGTTGACAACAGGACTAAAAATTTGTGTGCATTGCATTTTCTGTGTTTCTCTGCTGTTAGAACATCACATCAGTTTCCATTGTGAGATAGCTGTTAGTAAACAACCTCAGTTTTCAACAGTTTTTAAATGCAGTATTGGTCTGGATATTTGTTTAATGATACTGCACTCTGCAGTGAATGTTAATACTTACTGGTTTACAAAAATCAGCATATATATGTGTGGTACTTATATAATACATACATATATATATATATATATATATATATATATATATATATATATATATGTAAAAATTGTTACTAAAATGTGGAGATCCTCACATAGGTCAAGATTAGCTTTGGAGTTTATATCGTAGTGGGAACTGCTAGCTACCACTAGCAGGAATATTCTTCCAGCACACCAAATGTTTATCCTTGTACTCATCTTCCAAAATTAGACTGGCTAGTTAGCTGCTTTATATCTCAAAAAAATGTTTAGAAAGGTTTAGATTTTACCTTTTGCACTTTTGAGTTTCTCACCCACTACTTACATAGTTCAGCTGTGTATTTTGTATTGATTGTAGGGTTCAAATACATAATTTCTTGCTTTAGTGATGATTGTGTTTCAATTACTTTAGCAGTTGATTGGGACCCATTACTTGCAGTTCTAAGCCCAGGTGAACTCCCCTCTTGCCAGAATTGATGATCCTCAGTATATAGTTACATGCTTATCATAGCAGATATATCTCCCAGGTCAGTTAAGAAATGTACAGCTTAATATATGACAGGCAATTTTAAAGGGAGGAAAGTAGTTGAATAAGCCTTGAAAATTTGTTTTCATAATCTGTTTTACCTTGCTTCTGAAACAGTTAGTGAATCAGAACTTGAATAACTTCCTTTGTGTGGAATCTGAGGCTTTATTTAACTCACTTTTATTTAGAAAGTACATTAATGTGCTTTCTTGAAACTTTTTCATTTTGCCTCAGTTTTATTGGCTGCCTTTCTTTTTCAGCAGTAACTGTGTGTATGGGTTGATTTATTGTTTGATTTTCTGTATTTCTTTTCCACTCCTTCTGACAGTCATACCCATCCAATTACATGGACCAAATGAAGCCAAACAAATACGGCGTCATTTATTCTACACCAAGTATGTTGCACAATAAATTCTACTCAAACCCTGAAGGACAATCAAATGGAATCCAGGTGGAGCCAGTAGACCTTACGGTAAATAAACGGAGCTCACCACCTTCAACTGGAAGTTCTCCTTCCCCACTAAAATTTCACACTGTACATAGAAGAAGTTCACCTGGATTGACTCTGTCCTCACCCAGCTCACCTCTCAGTAAATTCACACCGTCACCCCCAGGAGTACAGCCTCTTTCTATGCCGATAACAATCCCACCTGTAATGGCCGCTGCTCTTTCACGCCATGGACTGAGAAGCCCTGGGATACTCCCGGTTATACAGCCTGTTGTGGTCCAGCCAGTTCCTTTCATGTATGCTCCCCATCTCCAGCAGCCCATCATGGTGTCCACAGTTCTTGCAGATGAGATGGAAACTCCAAGTAGCATGCAAGGTTGGTGTTGTCAGAATTCCTTTTTATGCCGTCTCATCCTGACAAAATAACACAATATCCAAGCACTTGGTTTCTGTGGGTTGTGTGCATTTTAGGAAATGGAACATAATTCCTGTTTTTCTAAAATAAACAGGCATAGCATTTGTTGTGTAAATATTTTACCAGACTTACCAAGGTCATAGGATCACAGAATCAATTAGGTTGAAAAGGCCTCTTGAGATCATTGAGTCCAACCTATGACCCAACACCACATTGTCAACCAGACCATGGCACTGAGTGCCACATCCAGTCTTTTCTTGAACACCTCCAGGGATGGTGACTCCATCACTTCCCTGGGAAGCCCATTCCAATGTCTAATCACCCTTTCTGGAAAGAAATTCTTCCTAATGTCCAAACCAAACCTCCCCTGGTGAGCATTGAAGCCATTTCCTCTTATCCTGACTGACTCCCACCTGGCTACAGCCTCCTTTCAGGCAGTTGTAGAGTGTGATAAGGTCTCCTCTGAGCGTCCTTTTCTCCAGGACGAACAACCCCAGCTCCCTCAGCTGTTCCTCACAAGACTTGTGCTCCAGACTCTTAACCAGCTTTGTTGCTCTTGTTTGTATCTACATAAACTATTTATTTACCGAGATTTGGACTGATAAAAACATCAGACTGATGAAAATGAATAGAAATGTTTTGAATCATAGTTCATCAGGAGATAAGTAAAACTGAAAGATTTTGTATTTAGTGTAAATTGTCACACTAAATATAGAACTGATGGATTTCTCTTTTTAACTATAGATTTTTATGTATATTTTTTATTTCCATAACTCTTCATATTTTTTATGTGTTGCCTTCCCTCTCCTACCCTCTCCCATACAGTGCCTGTCATTGAGTCTTATGAAAAGCCCACACTGAAGAAAACAATCAAAGTAGAGCCAGGAAGCGAGCCATCGAAGACTGACTTCTATCCTGAGCAAATGTCCCCTCCAATGATCACCTCGTTGTCTCCTCAGCAAGTAATGCTGCAAGAGTAAGTAGCTAACAGTAGTCCCAAGATCAGCAGAAGACTGGAAAGCAATTCACTAGAGCAGTTACGAGTTTTGAGGAGTGGGAAGGATTGTTGCTATGCTTTAGAACATGGGATAAAAAGAAGGAAAATGTTCATCCCTCCCACCACTGCCACTGTGAAATGTGATTTCAACTTTCCTTTCCCCCTTCTTCAGCAATACAGGAGTTGATGTATATTTATACATTGCAGTAGATCTGCCATTTATATAATGCATTTCTGAAGTGATGATAGATCCCAATCCTAAAATTTACTGAAAGTAGGACTCCCAGTAAGCCAGTGATAACCTACTTATGTAAAACCAGCAGCAAAATTGAAAGAAACTTAAAAGACAGTTCATACTGATCTCTCTGTTCACGTTACTTGAAATATCTTTCTTTAAAATGAGTGTTGGGACTTTCTCTTCTTGGAGGACCTTTTTCTTTTCAAAAATTTTGCCTGTTTGGTGGGAAGAGCCTCTTCAGACTTACAAGTTCTGTGTATATCCAGTGAAATTGCATTTTTACCTGAGGCCATTGTTTCTGTGGGTGATTTTTTTGGCAGCTGAAGTAGTTTCTGAAGCTTTCTTTCCTCACAGCCACTTGTTTCCATCCCAGTATTAACTCATTGTGCTGGTATAGCTGTTACTGGGGTCACTGCATGAACTGGATCACAGATCTGATGGGTTTCAAAACAGTGTTGTTTGCAGAAGGCAGGACAAGGGCTAGAAGAAGAAACTAGGTCTGGGGCATAAACCTTTTAATTGAAAACATTAAAAAAATTCTCAAGAAGGTACCCGAGGAGCCATGGGCACCCTTCCATTTCCTGTTTTCCTAGGGAAAACCCTGTCAACTTACTAAAACCATGGAATGACCCGGAGCCTGGCTCATCCTTTAGCAGGCAGTGCTCTGGGTAGGCATGCAGGCTGCCAGTGTGGCTCTGGCAGGAGCTGAAGTTGGGAGCTGAGCAGGGCTCACGGCACAGAACCTCAGAATCCATTTCTGCACTTTCTTCCTGCTCACTGTCGCCCTTGAGGTGGTTGTGTTTGACCTTACCTCACAGAGCAGGGAAAGAGGGCTTCAAACCAGACTCAAAACCCAGCGTGAGTATGGTTCAGAAAGAGAAAGAGCATAGGGGATGGGTGGTCTCCTGTATTTCCTCCAGAAGGCTGCCTTCCTCCTGCTCATGGCCATTGGGTTCGAAGGCACACCACAGTTCCAGGACTGACTACATCCCAGAACAGCTTTCTTGTGGGCACCCCTCCTTGTCTTCAAACAGCTCAGATGCAGCTTCTAGACTGCAGGCTCTTTGCAATTAGTTGCCAGCTAGCTTTTATAAAATATATGCTGTTTATTTTAAATAAGCTTACGCATTTTATTGTAATAAACATAGTAAACATGCGTGTTTACTAGTTGATAACTTACCTTCCATAATGGACCTGCCACACAAGGGAGTCAGGTCTTTATGTAGCTGGAACTAACTACTGCTAGGTCAGGACTATCAAATGGTTCAGTTTGTTTTTTGTCTTTGTTAAGTCTCTTTAACAAGAGCAAACCAGTAAGTGCTGTTCCTGGCTGGTACCACACCCTTCCTCTAGGGCTGAGAGTTCTGCAGACTTGTCACCTGCATTAGTGATTTGCATTATTTATTTCCCAGTGGGTTTAGTTTACCCAGGAAACCCATCCACTGAGCAAAGAATATAAAATTTGGTATAATGTGTAGATAGCTTTGTTACAGGAAACATTCATATAGTCCGTGTTTCCAGAGCATCTCCTCTGCTTGCCCATGCAGAATGTTATGTTCACAGAGACTCCGTCCTCTCATTGTAACAGCTTGAATTGCTTTGTAGCTGTCCTGTGGAGCTCTAGTTCTTGTTCCTAGAGCCAGTCCTTTCAAATTCTGCTGTATCCAAAACAAGAAGTTTATAAATTGTATTTCTTATAATTAAAAAAAAATACGTAGACAACTCACACAAGTTAAAAGATGAGATACTTAAACGTTTACTTAAAAAAAAATGTTGTTGTCTCACAGGTTTATGAACTATAGTTAGGCAATGATGTTTTTATAATTTTTCACTGGTTCCAACTGCCCAGAGTGTACTATGCAGACACACAAGCTGAAAGGGGCACATTAAAGGGGCATAGGAAACCTTTAGTCTCACTGAAGTGACTTACTTAAGACTTTTTAGTGACTTATTTTGCTTTAGTGTTAGCTTTTGGCTGTATATATATATATCTATATATATATATATGAAAATAATGTTGGTGGCATTTCTGTAGGGATGGCTGGACTTTCTAGTATGTCTGATAATTGATGTAACTGTGCAGTTATTTGTAAAATCAAACTTGAGGTAATAATCTCTGGCCAAATATAAGGAGCCTCATTAACGTATTTTCATGCAAGTTTCAAAGTCTAATTCATGCTGCCAACGTAGTGTGGTCTGTGGTAAAGAAGAAAAAGCTGTTGACGTTTTAACATAATTTTTGGAAGATTGAAGAGTAACACTTAAATGGGTAGACTTATATGAACTTACATGTGGTTGTAGAAGAGGGAATGAAAGAATTAGGGCTGTGCTTTTATTATTGCCACTTACTTAATATTTACCTCTGAATTTGATACCACCCTAACCATTTTTTTAAACTACCACGCCCTAACTGATAATTGATAACATTCTGTTGTCTTGCCAGCCACCTCTCCCCTCCGGGGAAGAAGAACATTCTCAGTGCTTTTTCCAGACACTTGTAGATTGAAAATGTAAATCACAAACGGTGTATGGCCAATACCCTTTTTCTCCCTTTTCCCAAATGTTACCATGTCCAGGACTAGCCTCCACACATAATGATTTAAACCATGTTTGTTCACTGTCCTAAACCAGAGCTTGTCCAAAAAGACTGATATGCAACTGCATTAAAACTGAGCATTGCTTTACAGAGCCATTTCTTTGGAAGCTAGAAGCCTGCCTCCTTATTTAAGAGTGTGTCCATCTCTGTCTAACATCACCATCTGGGGTGTCCTGCCATTATAATATTTTTAGCTAGATTAAATGTGTACTTGAAGAGTACATCATTCAACAGTCACAGAACCATCCAAGAAAGAGAATTTGGCTCCCAATTTCAAGCTTGTAACTCTTAATAAAAGAATCAATAACAGAATTCAACTTTTCCCACATCGGTAATCCCCATCCTGCTGCTGTGGAGTCATAGAAAAATCTTTTCTTCTTAAACCATGCACAGGATTTCTGTCTTTAGAATATGCCTTCTATTTTGCTGAGAGAAGTAGGTATTCAGTGGTTTTGAAAATTAGGCCCTAAAGGAACTTGGGAGTAAGTAACTAATAGAACCCAGTGTTACAAAACATAAGTTGATTGGTAAAAACATGTGAAATACATGAACTTAGAAAAGACGGGAGTTCTAGAAAGCTCCTTTCTGTTGCATGGAGGAGCTGGTTCTGCACAAGGAATGCTAATATCTGCGCATTATACTCTCCACATACCTTTTTGACAAACATACCTTTTCTAACATTGGTGTGGAAGAAAGAATCAAGGTTGTCCCCAGTTCTACAGTATGGGTGTCATTCAGCAGTCAAGGACACCTTTTAAGAAGCTTGTATGTTTTTGCATGCGTGAACATCATTACGGGTTGGTTTGTTGCAGAAGTCCATAGGTAGTTCATATATGTCTTACCTGCACTGTACCTGTGGGCTTCTGAAGTGAAAAATTATGTTTATGAAGGTGGAGGGACAACTTCAGACATCCTGTGGGTGTGCCACACAGGCTAAGCTCTACTTTTAGGAATTGACGTCAGTGGTACAGGGAGGCCGCACCCTCCTGCCAGCACCAAACAGGAAATTCTTAATTACATTCTAAAGGAGTGGCTGGAACAATAAAGACTGAGTTCTGCTTTGAAACCCTGAAGACACAATTTCTTTAATAATATGGAATAGTTGTTTCCAATTACAAGCAAATTAGTTATACTTGAAGGAAAAAAAAATAGTGAACAAATATAAGAATAGTTTGCTCAGGGTTTAAGAAATCTGTGTTTGACTGAAAAACAAGAAGTTGAAGGAGGTTTTTCCTCTGTAAGCTTTAAAGAAAAGCTAGGAAGTAGTAAAAATGGCTACATCATGCCACTAAGTGAGTAAACATTTCAAAATATTACTGCTAAAATACACAAAATTTGCTAAACCCTGTTGAATTTTTCGACGTGCATGTAATGTTGTTCTTTCTGCCAAGAGACAGTGGTAGTGAATAAAAGGCTCTGTTATGAATCATATTAGCTGAGGTTTGCTGTGCTAAATGTTTTTCATTTTTAACATTAATTTGACTTTGCAGGAATCACCCTTCAGTTATAGTTCAGCCAGGAAAGAGACCTTTACCTGTGGAATCTCCAGACACACAAAGAAAACGCAGAATACATCGATGTGATTATGAAGGCTGCAACAAAGTCTACACTAAAAGCTCCCACCTGAAAGCTCACCGAAGAACTCATACAGGTTTGAGCATAGCTATGCTTCTCTTTCATCAAGTCTATGGTAAAATAGTAGGCTAAGCTTGTAATTTCTGCTAATGGCCAGGTGACCACCGGTGTAAATAACAAAATGACTGAAGGTAGATCTGGCATTGTTGTGGAAATAATTATAGGCTGGGCAAAAGACAGAGGATGTGGTAGGAAAAACCTACAAGAGACTGTAAGCCAGAATAGGTTCACAGTGCTGGTGTGTTTTACATTCACTGTCTCTTCACTCATTTTGTGTCCAGTTGCTTGCAGTTTACTCAATCCGCACACCCTGTAAACACCAAATCAATTTAAATTGCACTGGCTCACCTATGACATCACTGTTAAATTTGACTGTGATTTCCATGGGAGTAGCCCATTTGCAGAAGTCTGGACTGTGTGCCAAATGCAAACGCATCTGCTCTGAGGAGGTGCTAACCACTGGTGCAATGGTGCTTTTTTTCTTAATGAGTGTTCCAGTAAACATATCCCCATCTCTGTTCTCCACAGAAATGTGCATCTTGGCATGCTGAATGAATATATACACATCCAAGGTTTTTACAAAGATAGGAGACATGTTTAGGTAAAATGGAGCCCAGTCCATGTCTGTTGTGCATCAAGCCAGCCATTTACCTGTATTGTTGGGCAATACGGTGGTGTTAAAGGAGGAGGATGATTTATTAGTAATGATGGAGAGAGAGTTTAAGTTGAGGTACTTGTGACAGTAATGCCAGACATTTACACTACATTAGATCTCAGAAATCACATGATTTCTCCCTGTTGTGCTGTACAGTCCTTTCCCCCAGAAATCTAGAATATGAGATCCCTGTTTTGAAAATACTTGAACAAATGCTTAAACTTTCATGCTTCTGGGCTTCATGAGACAAAACAAGTACTAATATGGCAGAGAGAGGAACAGAGAGACAATAAAAAACTTAAGTTGTGTCAGGAAACAATATTTTGGTCAGTTAACTTTGACTACACAGTTTCTAGTGCAGAGTACTCTGCAGCCTTGTGCTGTTTGGAGGCTTTTTGAGTAAGCATTGAACTACTTGCTGAAATTTGGCAAGGCGATAAAATAAATCTGTCAGATTTATGTGTGAACTGATGTGATCAGAACTGATGTGCTCGTGTCTTAAATCCCCACTTCTGTGTTTCCTTTTCCAGGAGAAAAACCATACAAATGCACTTGGGAGGGATGCACGTGGAAGTTTGCTCGCTCCGATGAACTAACGCGGCATTTCCGCAAGCACACAGGAATCAAACCCTTCCAGTGCCCAGACTGTGACCGTAGCTTTTCACGTTCGGACCATCTTGCTCTTCACAGGAAACGCCACATGCTAGTCTGAATGTCTTCTGTCCCTGACTCCTGTCACACTTTTTTTGTTTTTTACACATGCATTTTAATTTGGATTCAGCTGGTCTGGATCTCTGAGTTTATACCATTAAAAGCTTACATATGGTCAGTAACAGATGTTATCTAACCCTTCTATGTCCTTGCCACGGGTCAGACCTAAAGAATGTGAACACTTCTTTTTTTTCTCCTGGGGATGCTAAGCAAACCCTTTCTGCATTCAGTATGTTTATTGTATTTCATTTGTCAATAAGGGAATTTGTAAACTAACAGCTTTTGTTGGTTTCTTCGTATAATCAACCCAGCATATACTGATAAAATAGTAAATGTTATTGAATATCCAAAATGCTAGTCCTTGCCAGAGACTATTATTTATGTGCCCTGTAAGGGATACACTCTTATTTTATGCTTAACAATGCAATGAATGGATTCTCCCAGCTGTGTTGATTTCTGCAATGTGGTTAATACAGCAGTTTTAGAAAGACACCTGATTTAGAAATCCCCTCTGCCCAAACAGTGAGTAATGCTGAGGAAATAAATCTAAACAGTGTAATTACTTTACAGAAAGATTGAGTCATAGTATCATTTACCCCAGTCAAGAAGAAAAATGGGCAGGAGTTGGTCCGTACATAACACTGTGCATCTAAACCAATGTCATCTGTCATCTGAATTACAGTGTAGTACATATCCTTGTTTTTATTGCATAATGCCCCACTGGATTTGTTAAAGGAAGACTTTGTGTGACTCTGTATGTCTGGTTTCTGTGCAAGTGTATGGATGGAACACACACAGTTGAGGAAATGGCTTGAAGCTGAGTCAGGGTTTACCATCAGGAACAAGTCTTTCACCCAGACGGTGGTTGGGCACTGGAACAGGCTTCCCAGGGAAGTGGTCACAGCACCAAGCCTGACAGAGTTAAGCGTCTGGACAATTCTCTCAGGAACATGGTGTGAATTTTGAGGTGTCCTGTGCAGGACCAGGAGTTGGACTCGATGATCCCGATGGCTCCCTTCCAACTCAGCTTATTCTGTGATTCTATGGTACTCTCCCGTGATTTGGCATTAAATGTTATTCATGGAAACCTACTGCACCTCATTTCAGGGATATAGACTATCTCCCTGCAATCATGCCCCTGCATTTCTTCTAAATAATTTTTTTTCTCTTTGCTGTACTTCAGAAAATAGCAATCATTAAGTCAAAAATGCTCCAAACTGGATTGTTGTGAGTACCACTTTAATACACTACAATATTTAAAAGTACTGATCCACAATATTTTTATGAGAAAATGGCATCAGATATGAAGTACTTCTGATGATAAATTGAGACGTATCTGTTTCGGATAAAAACATATACCAAATCATCTCGTTCCTAACTCTGATTTGTGACTCTGGTAGTCTCGATGGTAGGTACAGCTGCTTCCCTGTGGATGTGTCTATTGCATTAAAACCATGTCTGTTAGCAAACAGAACTCTACAGGTAAAATAAATTGAATTCAAGCAACCTGCTGTTGACCCTCGAAATGTTCCTGTCCGGGAGCCCTCTGAAAGGAAGGTTTCTGTCTGTATTAGCTGGCAGACTTTATGGCACTGCAGGGAAATGGGATGTATTTCTCTACACTCAAACACAAGTGCATTTTCCTTCTTTGCCCTGTGTAAGGTAAACACCATTCCTGCAAGTTAAACTTACTGAAGTCAGCTTTTCCTTTCTTTTGGAAAAACTCAGTGAACAATGGAGGTGTGAGGGGAGGAAGAGTTTCATAGAACTCTGCAGGAGGCAGGTGGAGTGTCCATCTGCAGGTGGGTATATTTGAGCTTGTGGAGCAGGTAGGCTGTGCTATATCCAGTGGAGTCCAATGCCAAACAACTTTGGAGATGCAAGAGTGTGAGTGCAAAGAGCTTTTTTTTTTGTGATAGGACTTTACCAGCTGTTCTGCTGACAGCCACATTCCCGTGGAATTAGAGAAGGAGAGGTCTGTACTTCTGTAGAAAAATGCTCTGACAGAAATTGCTCTGTTCCAGCTCCATACATCCTCACCCACCTCGGTAGGGCTACATCTGATGTCTTGTAACTCTCCCTCATCTGCTCACCTGTGGCTCTGAAACATCTGGCACATGAATCTGTCTTTTTTCTTTCTTGGTAGGCCAGATTGTTAGTGACATAGAGGAACTTGTAGGCAAGAGACTGATACTAATTAGCAGCTGTTCCAGAACGGGGATTTTTGTTGGATGTTTTTATTGTCAGTGGTAGCAGAATTGGCTCTAGGTTTTAATGGCAATTTTGTAAATCCAGGTGCATCACTGGCTGAGAGGCTGTGTGGAGGGAGCCCTGTGGCATCAGTCACAAGTCTGCAGACATTTACTGCTCTGGGATGAAGACAATTCTTTGTTCCATTGTAGAGAGGAAAAAACAGATACTATAAAAATAAGCACCTTAATAGCAATTGGTCCCGTTTTTACCTTAAAAAATGCAAATTTTTAAAATTCAGGATGTTTAAGGAACATTTCTTTCTAATGCTCTGTTTCTCTTTTGAGGCTTATGTAAAATGTTTTCATTAACATGTTCTTTTTTTAATATTTTTTAAATCAGTATCCTAAAAGCAGAACTTTTATAACTAAGAATTACTTCAGATAATTTAGTCTAGGTTATTTGCCATGTTAATTCATTAGCTTATGCACCTTTTTTTCTGAAAATATTTATGCTAATGGTGGGGACAAATACAGTGGAGATTGAGGAGAACTTCAAAATGTCTTCATCCGAGTGTCTTGTGAATTAGGACAACAGAAATTTAAATATTAAATATAAGTATTTGAGATTATTTCATGATAATGCCTTCCTTATAGTATTTTTCACTTGTGTCTGTGGTGTCTTTGTGCGATGTCTAAAAGGTCACAAACAAATACACTTTCAGCTGAATGTGAATTTACATCTTAACCAGCTCATTGGTTCCTTTTAGCAATTTTATTTGAGGGATACCTTGTAATTTTTAAATATACACGATTAAATACTTTCCAAAGCCAGTCATTCCATCTATGTCCTAAAGAAAAGCCAGTTTAGATAGAAAATCCTAATCCTGGAGAATGAGTGTATTTAAAAACCCTCACCTTTCTCCCTAACAGTATTGCACTGTGCAGTGTAAAACAGGTAATACTGTTTTACTAAAATGTGCCTGTTTAAGCCATTCGATTATAATAAATTACTAGTTTCTAATACAGTTGCAAGAAACTAAGCAGGTATTAATGTGTGGGGTTTCTTTAAATATACACGTGGCATTCTGCAGTGATACTTCTAATGCCACATCTTGTTCAAGTATGTTGTCTCTGCCAAGGTTAGCAATATATAGATGAATACAAATCCTTTCTAAAAAAAAATTTACAGAGCATTTTACATCTCTTAAGAGGGCTACACCAGTTTTCATTATATTTAACAGATATTAGCACTTAATGTACTTTAGAGGGTCAAAATAATCTTTTTGCTTAGCATCTCTCACCTGAAAATATAGCAAGGATGTTTTATTTACTTTAATACTTCTATAAACTATGCAGAATTTTTTTAATAAAATGTAATATATTTTATAAGCTAATAAGACAGAATGGCTAATTAAAGGTTTCTAGCGTGCATTACTGTAACTTGCAAATATGGAGACATTTTGGTAATCTTTTCTTACTAAAGATGTGAATGTTTAATGTACTTTCACTGTTTCTACTTTGGTAGTCCAATGGGAATTCAGTAATGACATTTTGTCATGTCAAACTGTGAACATAAATTTGTACTGTACAGTCCTCATACTATATTTAGTATACAGTGCATATGTATTATACTTGTTAATAAACCCCTCAGAATGTTGGTGGCGGTCGTGTTGTCACGGGCTGGGTGACGAAGAGCAGGGACGCAGTGCGAGGGTCGGAGGCAGGCGCGGGGAGACCCCTGCGGCTCTGGGCGTTTGGGTGGCCCTTGTGCCCGGCCGTGGCCGCCTCCCGTGCCTGCCTGCCCTGCACGGGGCCGAGGGCAGGAGCACAAGGAATTCGTGCTGGAGGAGCTGTGTGCGGCAGCACACTGAGTGGCAAGCTCACAAAAGTGTTCTACTCACTTCTAATTGGGGCATTCTAATTGGGGCGTTCTGATAGCCCAGTGGCAGGTGTGGAGCACCAAACACGCGAGTTTGCCCTTTTTGTCGCTCGCAAGATGACTGACTGGGCCTGCTCCCGTGGCCATGCTCTGCACCACAGCCTTTCCCAGAGTGGAGTGCCAGAGTCACCACGTGAGTCCTGCGCACCTCCAGACTCACCTGCAGGCTGCGCTGAGAGATGATGATCATGGTGATGGGTAGAGGTGACGAAGAATGGGGTTTTATTTCTTCGCACCTTTTCCGATGCCTGAGAAGAGGGAGCCCGGCTGAATTCACCGTGCATCTCTAACACTTCCCATTTCTGCTGAAGTATTTGCATCAGGGTCTTGGTCTCTCGCTGCCTGGGATCCTGCAGATCAGCCTGGTGAGCACTTGTGCTATGCCGTGGTGACATACAGAAGGGAAAGCAGGTACAGCAGAAACGAGGCATAAAAATAAAAACCTGCAAACAGCAATCAGAATATGAAAGAAAGACTGGCTTGTATTTCTTGGCCTCCTGCTTGAAAATAAGGACTGTGCATTGCAAAGCCAGAGACAGCTCCTACCATGCTGTTGATTTCTAAGGTTCGGGCAGGAGGGACCAATGGCACGGGGGACAGAGTCACGGCCACTGACCCGGCGTGGCAGCTGTCACGGGGAAGGGCTCGTCCTGACCTGTCCTCTCGAGCCCGCACACCTGCAAGAGGCTACTCCAGCTGCTGGGCTGATATGATTTATCTCTGTTTTCCTATGAGTCAAAAACCATTGCGTACGTTCATTGCGCACGTTCATTGCGCAATCATTGTCAGGAAGTAGTGATAATTTCATCGGCCACTGGGTGTCCCCCTTAGTCTGAGAAAAAGGCAAACTTTATGCGATTGTAATTTAAGGTAACATTTCTTTTCTTGTACTTGAGAAATTAAGATGTTCACTCTGTCTTATCTGCTATCACTGAGTTCGATCCTGGCATACACAGAAATCTGCTCAAGGATTCAAAACTGATCTCTGTGTCTTTACTGCAATTTTTAGCCATAAAAACACTTTAAAAGTATCCATTACAGTTGAAACTCTGGCCTGGCTGAACACTAAGACAATACACAATGTTGCTTGATGAGAAATACTGTCAAATGCTAACTTAATAAAGAAAACCAACCAACACACCAAACCACGACAAAATGAATCTGCTTTATCAAAGGAACTCAGAAATGTATTTTAAGAAGCTATAGTGCATGGCATGGTATGTAAATAACTGAAATACTTGGCATGTGCGTGAAAGATCTGTGAGGTGGGAAGGATAGAGTATAAAGGCTTAACAGCATTAATATTCCAAAACAATATACATGGCAGACTTGAGAAACTATTTCTTTCACACCCACCTAAAACTTACATTTCAGAACACTCTTAAAGATGAGGGACTCCTCCGCAGCCCAGTCTGTACATTATTTAGGACATAACCCCCAGTTCACTGATGCATTAAATTTACAGAGACCGGAAATCCTGAATTAAGAAATTTTACTTCCTCTTTTCTTGTCTAGTAAACAGGACAGACTACGTGCCCTTTAACCCATTAGCACTAAGTGTGACTGCTAACCATGCAATGCCTTTTCCTGGTCTTAAAATCAAGAGTCAAACACGGTTAGAAGGGAAAAAGGGATTTTACCTTGGTATTTATTTTATGGATCCTTAGGTGCACTACGTTCAGGTGGAATGCACTTCAATGTACACTGCAATGCACCCACCCAAAAGATCTGGTATAACATTATAGGTCTTGCTAATTAGCGTATCTATCAAAGATTCCCCAATGAGAGGCTCGAGTGAGCCCCCCTCCCCAAGGAACCTGCCCCTGGATGGTTCTATCCTAGTTTACAAAATGTGTTCTGGAGAGGACCTTGGGGTCTGGGGCACACTGATCCCTAGCTACAAAGCTTCTCAAATGTTTAGTCTCCTGGCTTGACAAAGAGGTCTAAGAAAGTAGGCTAAAAAGCACTAAGAATACAGAAGTTATAAAAAGGTATAAAAGGGGTATAAAAGAAAAGGCAAAAAATTATCATGGCATCACATGTCCTTAGACTGTAATGCTTGGGAGGGGGAGAAGTCTTTCAGGAAGAAGGGGCACATGTGTTCTTGGCAGCATTCTCTATTTCAAAGTGTCAAGAAGTCCTAGAGAGGTAAAATCATAAAATCATAGAATCATAAAATGGCTTGGGTTGGAAGGGACTTTTAAAGGCCATCTAGTCCAACTCCCCGGCAATGAGCAGGGACACCTTCAACTAGATCAGATCACTCAGAGCCCTGCCCAGCCTGACCTTGAATGTTTCCAGGGATGGGACACCCAAGCCTCTTTGGGCAATCTCTTCCAGTGTTTCACCACCCTCATTATAAAAAAATTATTGCTTATATCCAACCTAAATCAGCCCTCTTTTAGTTTATAACCATTACCCCTTGTCTTATCGCAACAGGCCCTGCTAAAAAGTCTGTCCTCATCTTTCTTACAAGCCCTATTTAAGGACTGAAAGGCCTCAACAAGATCTCCACGGAGCCTTCTCTTCTCCAGGCTGAACAACCCCAGCTCTCCAAGTCTGTCCCAATAGGAGAGGTGCTCCAGCCTTCCGATCATCTTTGTGGCCTCCTCTGGACTCGCTCCAACAGGTCCACATCCCCCTTACGTTGGGCCCAGAGCTGGACACAGCACTGCAGGTGGGGTCTCACCAGAGCAGAGGGGCAGAATCCCCTCCCTCACCCTGCTGCCCACACCACTTTGGATGCAGCCCAGGACACGTTTGGCTTTCTGGGCTGTGAGTGCACATGGCTGAGTCATATTCAGCCTCTCACCCACCAGCATCCCTAATGTCTACTAAATCTTAATTCCTGGGTAGGGCTTTGACATGGTCCCCCACAACATCCTCCTCTCTAAACTGGAGATACAGATCTAATGAGTGTGGAAATAATTGAGTGATAATTAAGATTTAGTAGAGTTTTTTATCTCTTCTTTCCAAAGCTCAGGAGTCAGGCACCTGGCATCCTACTGCAATCCCATCCAGTTAACCTGAACTGGCAGGTAGGAGCCAGCAGTGTCTCAGCATCTTTCTTTTTTTCAGGAAGCTCTCTCACAGATTGAAGTTCACTGTTTCATCTAGCTACCACACCTGGTGTGTGTTCAGTGAGCCACCACAGTGAGTGTTAAGGATCACATCCTCTCACCAGTTTGATCACCTCACAGCTGTCATCACAGGACTTTGCATTTCCATTAAGCCGTAAGTATAATGACACAACTCCACATCACCACTGAAATGACACAGGAAATTTAATAACAGATAAAGAATGAGAGGTTTATTAGGCTTTCAAATCCAAGCCCAGCAAATTACTAGATTTCTCCTATCAACAAACACCATTAGTTTAATCAGAAAGATTTTAACAGAGAAGTTATTTCCCAGGGAAAATTACTCTTTTTTTTTCCCCCGTGTGACGATCCTCAGCACCTGCTAATTAAATGAGCAAGGTAACAGAGTTCAGTGGAAGCGTGGAGATAAAAGGGGGTTCACCTCCAAACATCAAGTTTCTAAGTATTAGGAAACAGAAAAAACATGCAAACCAGTATAGTTTGATAGGATCATAGTAGAAAGCAGCAATATTACAATACCATAAAAAATTAATAAGTACAGGTATTAACTATGAATTTGAAGACAATGAATAGCAAATTCTACGAAATTATGACTTGGCAGGTATCTCTAGGCAAGTGGTAATGGTTAGTACAGCAAAGGAAGAAGAACATTAAACAAGGATTAATGGATTCAACTTTTCAGCACTTACCAAAAAAAATCTCTCTGTGATGAAGGGAAAGACTTCCAGGAAGGGAAAACAGGCTAAAGGGGTGCGGATATTCTACCCTTGACATCTACTATACCAATGTACTGGATGGGATTCAAACAAGAGTTTTCTTCTTTGTATTATTTGATTAAATCCAAGAAAGCAGATCCCTGCAATCTTAACCCCACAACATCCATGTCACATAAAAGATTAAATGTGTACCTTGGCAGCCTGATGACACCCAACCAACCACTATTCTTGTTACTTTCAAATATAGCTTCCAATGGGAAAAGTCCAAAATAAATGCAACCTAAAAATAATGTCAATCGCTACGAAAATTTCTCTTTCTCTTTGTTGATAATGGGCAACTACAGATGACTTCTGACTACTTGGATGACTCAAATAAGCAATAGCAATATCTGTATGTATCACAATTACATTTTGCAACAAACTAGGAATATTGTAAGAAAATAGAAAAAAATATTAACAGAGTTTAATACAAAACAGTCAAGTCAGTTATTCACATACTTATATTACTAGTAGGTGTAGCATCACTCTCCTACTCAATTGCTTCCCTGGATATTGGCAGATTAATGCTAATAGCTGCCCTCAGGTTAGCCCAGAATAGGGCACGCTTGCTCCTCTCCTTCGGCCACTCCAGGTAGGTGCGCTTTGCCATGAGAGCTTTCAGCTTGTGATACCTGGCAGGGATAAGGTACGGAGGGATTGGCTCCAGTAAAATGAGGATTAAGCTGTTGGAATTCTCACTGAATAACTTGTGATGGGCAAAGTACAGCTCATAGTGACACCACTCACTCTGCACAAAGTTGGGAGACAACACAAAGATTGACTTGTAGCTCTTCTCAATGCAGTTAATGATGTTCTCCACAATGCTCTTGCCGGGGATAAAGTTTCTCTCGTGCTGGCACAGTTGTACGCAGCCCTCCCCCTTCTCCAGGTTCGGGATCAGCTCGTTCTTCACCCACAACGAATCGCGCTCGCTGTAGGAAATGAACGCGTGAAACTGCAGAACGGTGCCCGGATCTCCGGGGGGGTTGTGCCAAGCTCTGCGCTTCGTCTGCGTCCACTGCCACGTCATCCGCACGTACCACGGCACATCCAGGTAGATGCACAGAAAGGCCACCGCAGCCACCAGCACCAGCGTCAGCAGCAGCGCTGTCACAAGCAGGAGCGTCGTGTTGCAAGCCAGCTGGCTCAGGTGGAAGTCCTTGAGCTCCGTTCCTCGCAAGCCTTCCGGGTACTCGCACACGTATGCCGCCGGCCAGCCAAACAGCTTCCCCCCTGACTGCCTCTCCAGGCGGATAAAGGCTTGCAGCTCACACGAACACTTGAACGGGTTGTGCCCCGCCTGCAGCTCCCTGACCCTTGGGCAGCTCTGGAAGAAGTCAGCAGATGGGGTGAGGATCGAATTCATCTCGATGTTCAGGAACTGCAGGGACGGAAAGCCACTGCACCCCGGCAGGTCAGCCAGCCTGTTCGATGCCAGGTTCAGCTCTTCCAAGGATTTCAGCTCCGCCACCCCCCTGGGGACACTGCTGATCTGATTGTTTTGTAGGCCGAGTTTTCTGACGTTGACTGGCAAGCACCCAAACACAGCATCCACCAGCTGATTGGAGGACAGGTCCAACTCTGTCAGAGACTCAGCCCACTGGCACCGTATGTCAGCGCCATCGTGGCGCAGCAGGTTGTTGCTCATGTCCAGATACTTCAGAGATTTCATACGGCTGGTCATGAAGCTTACCTTGGGAAGGCTCTCAAATTTATTCTTCTGCAAAATAAGTGATTTCAGATCCGTGAGAGTGCCACAATTCTGGAACAACTCATCTGTCAGGGCATTGCGAGAAAAATTTAAATACTGAAATGAGCTTGTTCTATTGGGGCAAAGCATGTGTGGCATATATGCATCATATATTGTCAAACTGGCAATATTCATCTCTGAAAACTGTCTGTATAGAATCTCCTGGTTGAAATAATAAACCTTATTACGAACATGCTCCAAAGTTAATGCTTTCATGGAGCCATCCAAAGAGATGAATTTTTCCACAGAGCTTAATACAGGTAGAAATGCATATTCAGTCAGCTCCTCCAGCGGTCCCCAAAAAGTCAAATTTCTCACAGTCAAATGTTCCACAGGTGAATACCAAATAAGCATGAAAATTTGCAGGATGATAGCCCATTGTAAGTCCACAGCATCAAGCATAAGAGCTGTTGTCTTGATTTTCTTCAGAAGCGTTAAAGGAGGAGAGGGGAAATCTTTGTAGCTCAAGGTATATCTTAAGTTAACTATTTTTAAGTTTTCTGAAGTGCTCATTCCATCGTACAAGAGGGGAAAACTGAAGTTTTGGTTTGCTGCAAAAGCAATGTGGAGGTACCTTGTGTTCAAGACTGTCAGACTCTGAGGCTCATAAAGAGAAAAGTTTCCCAAGGTCAGGAAGACAGTGTGCAGCTGCAAATGTTTGATATACCTGAAGTCTGGCCTTCGTATCATCATAGCACTTAATCCAAGGTACTCCAAATGAAACATGTTCCCAAATTCCTGACAGATTGGCAGGGCAGTAAACTTATTGAAAGAAAGATCTAAATGTCTAAGATATGCAAGGGTTAGACAGCAAACTTTCGAAATGTTATTATGAGATAAATCTAAGTATTCCAAATTTTCATTAAAAAAAAAGACACTAAAGTCAAGCACCGTAATTAGATTTTGAGAAAGATTTAATACTTGAAGGTTAGAAAGATAGATAAATTCTGAGATACTGAGTCCAGAGATCCTATTATGTGATAAATCTAATACTTTGGTATGGACTGGAATGATTTTTGGAACATTAGTTAGCAAACTGCTTGAATAATTTGCAATAAATTCATCTTCTACAGTTGGCTGGATATTATTCCATAGTGTGAATGTAAAGGCACAAGTAAAGACATAGATATTTGTGAGGGATCTCATTATGCTATCCAGCTTTATCTTGTTTTTTACAGAAACACAGAAGCATATCTTTGTTTTCTGTTCAATATGTCCCACTGATGAGTCCAGCCCTATGAAAAGAAAACACATGGAATTTGATGAAGCTGTTGAATGGCTGAAGTTGCTTTTTTATCACGAAAATAAAATTCAATATAAAATCTATGTAATAAAAAATTGTTTTTACATACTCTTGTTTTAAGTTCTTATCAATTGTCCTTACTCCCATTCTCTAATTCTAATTATCGAGTCAGTCAAATATAAATTAATTCCCTTATAATGGGTGGGATGCCACTGGTATGTTAAAAACACATAGATGTTAAGAAATATAAATTTCTTAACAATCATAAAAAATACGAAACTGGTACAAACCGACATCAATGAAATTACGAATAAAGGAGAACAAAACAGCCCCTCCATCTGCTGTTTCTGTACATCCTAAGTTCACACACATTTGGGGACAAAACTCCAATAAAACCACCCTCACAGGAACTGGTGCAAAAACAACCTCTTCACTCAAACAATACTCTTCATCACACCCCAAAGTCCCTGGACACTGCCATGCACCCTCTCAGGGTCAGATTATCAGCTTTGTCCTAGCACAAAAGACATAAGGGTCCATTTTTCCAGTAAACCAAGAATTCTGAGGAAGAATTATACTGTCCATTGTATTGGGTTTGCATGGTGAGGTTTTGGTAGCGAGGGGGCTACAGGTGTGGTTTCTGTGAGAAGCTGCCAGAAGCTTCCTCTGTGTTCCATAGAGCCAGCAGCAGCTCGATTCAAGGCCAAGCTCATCCACATTAGTAGTGCCTCTGGGATAACACAATGAAGAAGGGAGAAAAAGCCCTGGGGAACAGCAACAGCAGCTGGGAGAGGGGAGTGAGAATATATGGGAGAAACAGCTCTGCAGACACCAAGGTCAGTGCAGAAGGAGGGGGAGGAGGTGTTCTGGGTGCTGGAGCAGAGATTCCTCTACAGCCTGTGGTGAGGCAGCTGTGCCCTTGCAGCGCACGGAGGTCCCCAATGGAGCAGAGATCCACCTGCAGCCCATGGAAGACTCCATGCTGGAGCATGTAGGCGCCTGAAGGAGGCTGTGACCTCATGGGAAGCCCATGCTGGAGCAGGCTCCTGGCAGGACCTGTAGACCCATGGAGAAAGGAGCCCATTCTGGAGCAGGTTTCCTGGTAGGACTGTGACCTCATGAAGGACCCATGCTGGAGCAGCCTGTGCCTGAAGGACTGTGCCCCATGGAAGGGAACCATGCTGAAGAGTTCTTGAACAACTGCAGCTAGTGAGAAGGACTCCCACTGGAGAACTTTGTGGAGAACTATCTCCAGTGGAAGGAACCTCAGGATGGAGCAGGGGAAGAAAATGAGGAGGAAGAAGAGTGAAATAACAAGTGATGAACTGACCACAGCCCCCATTCCCTGACCCCCTGTGCCTTTGGGAGAGGAGGTAGAGCATTCAGAAGTGAAGTCAAGCCCAGGGAAGAAGGGAGGTCTGGGAGGAAGGTGGTTTAGGATTTGGTTTTATTTCCATTATCCTGCTGTGATTAAATTGTAATAAATTAAATTAATTTCCCATGTTGAGTCTGTTTTGCCTGTGACAGTAGTGGGTGAGTGATCTCTCACTGTCCTTATCTTGCTCACAAGCCTTTCATTATATATTTTCTTCCTTGTCCAGTTGAGGAGGAGAGTGATGGAGTGGCTTGGATGGACAGCTGGCATTCTGCCAGGGTCAACCCACCACAATCATGAATTGTAATGCCAGTCTGACCAAGAGCACACCAATGGTAAAACCACACCATGACTGGACTATGCATGAAGCAGTGATACCCAAAATCTGAAAGAGAACACTAGATACTACCAAAGACTCCAGAATTTCCTAGGTATACTAGGAAATTTCCTACATTTTCCTACGGTTGGAACTTGACGAAGAACCTCTCTAGAAATAGTGAGGGACAATTAATCTAGTTCTAAGTATCAAAAAACCCAGGGAAGAAAAGATTCTGTGGATATGGTCCAGCTGAATCAAATCTGGTCATCCTATGGCCTACATGGGTTTGGAGAGGCATCAGTCCTGTTCTGGAAAACCATGACCTGCGCATTACTCTCCTGTTGTCAAGCATTAAACAAAACACACAGACAAAATGAAGCATAAATAACTCATAAACAGTTTCAGAAGATAAACATCCCCAGTTTTATTTTCTGCTCTGATTTTTTCTGTTAAAAAAAACCCAAAACACCCAAACTTTTAAAAAGTTTTCAAATTTTGTCCCTGTGTAATCTTTTTTTAAATAGAAACCAAAAACCTATTTTTTCAGTTCTAGGTTACAATGTGTGTTAGTCCCTCATAATTTGACTAACTGATATCAAAACTCAACCCTTCCCCTCCAAGTCTCCTATGAGGCTTAATCACGTTTCCCCTTAATTAAGTAAAGCAAAAATATATGCCATTAACATCACCAAAAGCAACAAAAGAATAAATCACTAAAGTACAAATTTCTACCTCAATTGAATCCAATAGAGAGGTCAAATTATGCCTTCAGAAAGTTACATTAGGGTATCTGAGGACACAAAAGAAATAAAGCTGGGATGGTTGGTCAAAGTACAGTATCAATTGCAAGACAAAACAAGACAAGGAAATCTGACCCAGTTCCTTCAAAGTGCAGTTGACTCTGTTCTTCAGAGTCCAGGCTGATAAACAATTTAACTCTTGAATCAAATAAATTTTGATCTAGAACTATCTGAAGGAATTTCCTCCTGGGCAAAAGAGATGTCAGGAATAAAGCAAGAAATGTTCTGAAGGGAGAAAAAACTAGAAATACATTCTCTGTCCATACTCCAGCACCAGATGAGTTTTAATTTACTGTACATGCTATGCTAGACACTGCAACAAGGGACGAGCCACACTGTATAGCCCTGAAGAGTGCCACAAAGAGTAAAGCAAATACATCTGGCAAAGCAATATTAAGGATCAAGGGTTACCTCTCCAATGCTGTTTTAGAATCGTATTAAATTAGAGCTGGCTGACAATTAAAACTGCCATACCAAATGATTTTTCTCCCTTTCCTCTTTGCTGAAATTCAGATGAGCATTTTCACTGAAACTTCAAAATGCAGGAGTATCTTCCAACAGCAAAGAAACACCAGCACCTGAGATTTGATGAAGTCCAAGATATATATATAACAAAGAAAAAAAATTGTAAATAATGAAGCAAATACAACCCACCTTTTGTGCACGGAATTAATCTCCAAGTTGAAGAACCAGCAAAAGTCCTCTGCATACATGGCTAGCATCCTCAAAATAGAATTTCAAACATATGTAACCTTCAAGGTGGAGAATCTTATGAGACGCTAATTCCCCAATAACTACCTCCCTCAGAAAGTCAAAAAAAACCAGGGCTTTTTAAAACAGGCTATATAATTCTAAGAACTAATGAAATTTCCTTACCATGCAGGTATTAGGAGCACAATGAAAGGAAACTTTTAACAGTTCAGACTGAAAATACATTTACTTCCGTAATATTTACATAACTGTCCAGTTTAGGGGGAAATAAACCTACCTGCGGTATAGAATATTTCCCTTGGAAAGAGTGTTTAAATAATTCTGCATTGCTGATTTCAAGTCTGCTTCTGATGTTACACAGATGTTCTAGAAATCCGTCAACTGCATCTCCTCTTTGCACACACAGAAAAGAGGAAGCAGAACACTCACTGCCAACTTCTGTTCATAGCAAGAACTCTTGCAGAGTTCTACCATGCCAAAATTTTTTGCTTATCAAGGAGAATAATTAACATAGCACCCTGACAGATGACAGAAGTTTATACCTCAAAAGCTAACAGGGGCAAACTGGCACAGTTAGAAACCTTTACAGGTCAATCACCTTTATACTAGAATGGTTATCAAGGGTATCTCCTGTTGTGGCTTCCTCCAAAAAATTACAAAAAATTGACAGAGAATATTCCCTATGACAAGACAGCTGTAATGAAGCCACAAAGAATATGACAATATAGGGCAACCTGGGGCTGAAGGAATCCAATAAAGCAGCCAATCACTTAGCATTGTGAACAG
This sequence comes from Lycocorax pyrrhopterus obiensis, assembly GCA_014706295.1. Classification (NCBI taxonomy): domain Eukaryota; kingdom Metazoa; phylum Chordata; class Aves; order Passeriformes; family Paradisaeidae; genus Lycocorax; species Lycocorax pyrrhopterus. The sequence continues at coordinate 23,028,407 of JACSVZ010000006.1, forward strand.
GGGCATGAGGCTGGGAGAAAATCCACAGAGCGGAGAGTGGGTGTGTTGTAAAGGCAGATGTAAATAACTGTCCCTTTTTAGGCTGGGATAGAGTTAATTTTCTTCCTTGTAGCTGGTACAAGGCTGTGTTTTGCATTCAGGATGAGGACAATGTTTACAGCACACTGATGTTTTAGTTGTTCCTGGGTAGTGCTCAGTCAAGGACTTCCCAGTTTCCCGTGCTCTACCAGTGAGGAGGTGCACAGGAAGCCAGGAGGTAGCATGGCCAGGTCAGCTGACCCGAACTGGCCAAAGGGATATTCCATACCACAGAGCGTCACGGTCAGTATAGAAACTGGGGGCATGGTTTGCCAGGAGGGCTGATCACTGCTTACGGATGGGCTGGGCATCAGCCAGCAGAGGATGAGCAATTGTACTGTTCATCACTTGTTTCTCTTGCATTTTATTCCTCTTCCTGTCATTTTCATCATCATCATCATCATCATCATCACTATTATTATTATTATTATTATTATTATTATTACTATTATTATTAAATTTTACTTTGTTTCAATTCTTAAACAGCTCTTATCTCAACCTACAAGTTTTACTTTTTTTTCTGACTCTTCTCCCCAGTGGGGGTGGGGGATGGCAGGGAAGTGAGTGAGCAGCTCTGTGGTACTCAGATGTGGGCTGGGGTTAAACCATGACAATAACCAAAATTTACACCTCACTCGTATAAGCCTCCAGACTAATACAACAGCTAAAGATTCAGCTAAAGAAGCTGAAAAGCATGAAACTTTATTCTAGATAGCAGTGCCAGCTACATTTCAAACTAGCATTAGATTCCCTTGAAACTCTTGTTTTGCAGTTACATTTCCAATTTTGTTAAAAAATTTAACTCTTTGCTTTGCTGAAAGAAAATCAGCATTTTTCATTTTAAGACTGATGACTGAACTGAACTGAAACTATTCTGCTTTCCTTAGTGCAGGGAACTGACTAATACGCTATAGAAAATTCTGGGACATCTGTGACCCAAGACAAGACCAAGCATCATGAATGTTTCTCAATAAGCAGCAAGAGTGTTTGCCAGCTGATACTGTCTAGACTTCAAGTTAAAAGAGATGCTCCTATTGCTAGGCACTAATCCATGATACTGAATAGAGCAAGGCACTTGTTGACAAAACAATGATACCACAATTAGGCAAAACAGTGGCAGCTTTACTTCCAATATAATTAATGAAAAAACCTTTGCTGCATGGATAAAATCAAATACACCATCAGCTTTCATCAGAACTGACTCCAGTGCACACACAGCTATTAAAACCACCTTTTAGTTGTAGTATGTTTAATTTTCTTACCACCCTTCTTTATGAGACTTTAAAACACATTCAAATACAGCTTGCCATAAAGAAAAATTTGCAATTAGTTAAAATAAAACTCATACTCCTGAATACCTCTGTTAAACCATTAGGAACCTTTCATAATATATTTTTACTATCCAATTCAACAAAGTTTTGTTTGGGGCTGGTTTCAGTCATTTTTTATGATAGGCAAAAACTAAAAGCAATGTATTTCTTTTCATGCATCTTGAAATATACCAGCTACACAGCATCTTTTCCATAGTCAGCTCACATTCATGCAGACACCTTGTTCCATTTCTGAATTTTATACTGCTGGGGTTTTTTGCAGCTTGTTCTACCAATGTTCACAAAAAAGACATTTCACACTTCTGCCTGTATAGTGAACATTACTTACCCAGAGAGGAACCACAGCTACACTTGGCCAGGTATCAAAAGCTATTCAGGACCAGCACCATGCCAAAAGTGTGAAGAATCTCTCTGACAAGAACTGCAGAAGCGAGCTTACATGTACAATTATTAAAGGTTTGCAAAGCTGGTGTTTGGTCACATGAAGGACTTTATGTTTAACTGCAATTCTCATTGTCACCTGTGTGTCAAGTAGGTGAAAAAAAGGCTAAATGCCACCACAAGTCAAAGTGAGCAGAGACTGTATCACATTTACGCTCAAGCCTATTTTGCTTCAGTATAAACAGACACAAGGATCAAAGCTGTGGAAACCAAACTGGTAACCCCGAGCCACCTTGCAGAACACACAACCTTCTCACTTATTGGTTGTAAATACTGCTTTCTCTTGACAAAACAGTGACTACAAATGAGCATTTTAGTCAATCTCAGCAAATATTTCCAAAAGAAAAAACAGACAAACCAAAGCCCTGAATAAAAACACGGGTTTCACAGAGGTTTTGAACCTTTCCCTCAGCAGAATCTCCCACAGAGTCCCATTATTTTCCCCTGAGTGCCTTTCCTTCCTCTAACCCTCTGCAGTTGAACTTCAGTGAAGATACTTTGTAACATTTCTAAAGCTAAAGAAGAGCTGAGCTCAGCAGGGCAACCCACATTGTGTCAAGTCTCCCAGCCTGCCATAGTTCAGTTTCCTCTATACTACGTACTACTTAAATACACATAAGAACTTTTACACTTTTACACTTTCATTTCATTCTGCACATATTTTAGGTTTTGGAGGGTGTTTAACTCCCATGTTATCAGTTTTGTATGTTGATATTTTTATGTATGTAAAAATAGCATTCCTGCTAGTCACCAAGATGACTAATCAAATGCCAGGAATCTGCTCTGATACAGTATCTGACATCAGAAAACATTTACGCACTTCCTTTCCCTGATAACTGGAGTGCCGGAGCAGTTACAGATTTCAGTGCAGTACTGATTGCAGGCACACATCACCAGGCTGCACAGATAAAGTGGCTGATGTGCTGTGAGACTATACATGGCCCCAAGAACAAGAAAAATTTCTTCATGGATTAAAACTGGTTTTATAGAAAGGGTTGAGAGTATGACAGAGGCTGGGATAATTGTTTTAAATATTCTAATAACACTTGAGAAACTCATTCTTTCTTGTGGAATCAGAGAAACTAGCTCTAATAATTTGTTGCATGTTTAGCTGTTTTACCAATTATTTGGCACACATCATGGAAAAAAGGTAATAGTATGTGGGCTTCTGGTTCCAAACTACAAGTGTTAATTGATGCCCATGCTCATCAAAAGCCACCCTTTCCAATTTATTCACTCAAAGATTTTGGAATCCAGAAACCTGTAATACTAGAGAACTGTAATTATATACTTCTGCTTATCATAACATCAGCTACATTCCCTGAGGTCACATAGTTCTTTCCAAAGTGGCAAGGGAACCTTACTTGCCTTGCTAAAACCTTCCACTCCTTGATTTCTGGTGATGGCTATGGCTCCCACATGAGTAACAGGAAGGATTCTTGGTGCACTCTCTGACTTTCAGAAGGTTTCTCTGTCTTCCAGCCAACAGAGGCCAGATGAGTTCTTAAGGTTACACAACAAGGGGATATTAATTGTATTACAGAGGTTTCAAGGGTTACTGACCTAAAACTCTGAGGCTTTAGAGAAAATTTTCAAGCAAGGCACCACATAATCCAGTTGTCCCTGGTTGTGAGAAAGGAACAGGCAAACCAAGCTAAGTGTGATCATCTTCAGTTTTCTAAGGGTTAAATGAGTCACACACTGAAGCAGTAGTTGGAGGGGAAGGAGGAAGCAGAGAAAACATTCGTTTCCACAGTCCTGAACAAAATGTCCGCAATTTGGTAATAGATGTGTTATATTAATATTGAGGCTAAGTGGGATGAGAGAGCTAAAGGTGTTAAACTTGACCTCTCCTCTACAGGTCATAAACTGTCACTCACAGTTCAAGGCTTCAGGTCAAGAAATCTCAGCCTACTTAGACCTCAGGCAAAAAGGAGCATCAAAATTAAAACCTTTTGCTAATAATGGAAGGCAAAAATAAGACAAAATGTAAACATTCTATACTACATGAGGATTTCATCTTAACATCCCTTCTTCTCTCATATTCATGTTGAAACACATTTTTGAAGGGAAACTTCCTGCTTGATGGTCATTTAGGTCTGGTATTTCAAACAATCTTCCCTTGTTGGGGCAAAGAGGAAGTTTGCTGTCATCATCTTTAGCAATTGGTAATGTTTATCTGAGCCCAGCCATGCTTTCTTGAAGCCAAAACAATATAAGTACAGAGAGAGGGGCCAACTATATTTCTATAAAGGAAAGCAAATATTGTAAATGTAGCTTGTTTTTCTAACTCAGCGAGTAAGTCTTACCTGCTGTCCCAAGACCTGGAAAATTTTTTCAGGCTCTGACGTTGTGCTACAAGATACTGTTTCAGCTGAAAAGGACAGATTCTTTTAATAATAAGCATAAAGTAAGATGTATGGATGAGAAGAAAAAAGTAGAAAGCTGGGGGGAAAAGCATGATTTAGAGATGTCAGAAGCTTCTCAAAACGTAGACAATACGACGAAGGCAGTTCTGTTACTGCAGATGCCCTCCCACTCCCTCTGGTCAAGGCATCTCTGAGGATCAAAATGGTACCAGGCCTCTATGGGTATTAGAGCTCTATCAGTTCACTGCTTCTCCCTTCCTGCAATGCCAAGTTATGAGCCCCAAAAAGTGAAGTAGCTCACCTTTTTTGGTCTTTTTTTTTAAATGGAAAAAACCCAAAACCTTTCTTCCTTGCTCACTCCTTGTTTTTGGCAAGTTCACAAAGTTCTGTATCTGGGCCCTATCCTTTTAATCTTCACTGAATCCGAGCAAAGACTATTTGGGAACCATTTTGAGCTCTGGACTTCAGGCATCTCCTCAGGATCCTTAATTTTCTTCCATGTGAACCAATTTTAGCAAAAGATCTCCTTTGACAAAGCTGTCTATATTTTCTGATTAAAGCAGCTCTGCAAACTATCCAGCAGCTCAAGCATTCTTTCACGTGACTATACCAAGTGTCCCAGATTTTGTTCTGCTGAGAAAAACTCGCTACAGTATTTCAAGTTGTATTTCAAAATCCATATTCAAATTCATTTGCAATTTCCTATCTCAAGAGATTTGCAACAAGGTGAACTGAATTTTGACTACAGTTAGGAGGCAACACAGACAACTAGTTAGAAACAAGAATGTGTAACAAAAAGTTAAATACATTGGCCATGAATGGGAATCATATTTATTGCTTCACTAAGAAAAAACAAATGAAACTCCAGCAGAAAGATTCTTAATCTGTTTCCCCACACCAGTTTTCATCAGCAGTTGGCAGATTAATGCTAATAGCTGCCCTCAGGTTAGCCCAGAATAGGGCACGCTTGCTCCTCTCCTTCGGCCACTCCAGGTAGGTGCGCTTTGCCATGAGAGCTTTCAGCTTGTGATACCTGGCAGGGATAAGGTACGGAGGGATTGGCTCCAGTAAAATGAGGATTAAGCTGTTGGAATTCTCACTGAATAACTTGTGATGGGCAAAGTACAGCTCATAGTGACACCACTCACTCTGCACAAAGTTGGGAGACAACACAAAGATTGACTTGTAGCTCTTCTCAATGCAGTTAATGATGTTCTCCACAATGCTCTTGCCGGGGATAAAGTTTCTCTCGTGCTGGCACAGTTGTACGCAGCCCTCCCCCTTCTCCAGGTTCGGGATCAGCTCGTTCTTCACCCACAACGAATCGCGCTCGCTGTAGGAAATGAACGCGTGAAACTGCAGAACGGTGCCCGGATCTCCGGGGGGGTTGTGCCAAGCTCTGCGCTTCGTCTGCGTCCACTGCCACGTCATCCGCACGTACCACGGCACATCCAGGTAGATGCACAGAAAGGCCACCGCAGCCACCAGCACCAGCGTCAGCAGCAGCGCTGTCACAAGCAGGAGCGTCGTGTTGCAAGCCAGCTGGCTCAGGTGGAAGTCCTTGAGCTCCGTTCCTCGCAAGCCTTCCGGGTACTCGCACACGTATGCCGCCGGCCAGCCAAACAGCTTCCCCCCTGACTGCCTCTCCAGGCGGATAAAGGCTTGCAGCTCACACGAACACTTGAACGGGTTGTGCCCCGCCTGCAGCTCCCTGACCCTTGGGCAGCTCTGGAAGAAGTCAGCAGATGGGGTGAGGATCGAATTCATCTCGATGTTCAGGAACTGCAGGGACGGAAAGCCACTGCACCCCGGCAGGTCAGCCAGCCTGTTCGATGCCAGGTTCAGCTCTTCCAAGGATTTCAGCTCCGCCACCCCCCTGGGGACACTGCTGATCTGATTGTTTTGTAGGCCGAGTTTTCTGACGTTGACTGGCAAGCACCCAAACACAGCATCCACCAGCTGATTGGAGGACAGGTCCAACTCTGTCAGAGACTCAGCCCACTGGCACCGTATGTCAGCGCCATCGTGGCGCAGCAGGTTGTTGCTCATGTCCAGATACTTCAGAGATTTCATACGGCTGGTCATGAAGCTTACCTTGGGAAGGCTCTCAAATTTATTCTTCTGCAAGATTAATGTCTCCAGCTGAAGTAGGTTGTCACATTTTTGAAAAAGAAAATCTGTTAAATCATTCTTTAAAAAATTTAGGTATCTAAAGTGACTCTCAGATGAAGGACAAAGCATATGAATCATATCTGAATCAGTTATTGTCATGTCTGCAATATTCATGTCTGCAAATATTCTGTATAGGTCATCCTGTATGAAGTATAAGTCTGTGATTAGAATTTTCTTCGCTGTCAGTGCTTTCATAGAGGTACCTGAATAGTCAAAGTCATAACTTTCAATGTCTGACAGTTGTGTTACACTGTTAATATTAAAGTATTCAATGGATGAGTGCCATACAGTCTGAAAAATTTCCATAAGAGCATTCCAATCCACTGACACATTTGTTAGTGTCAGATTTTGTAACCTGGATCCTTGTTTGAAATTAGATAATAAAGTTACCAATTTTTTTACATTGTATTTTGTGATTTCCGACAATGACAGGCTTTCTGTAGTATTTTGTATCACAACCCAATCAAAATCATTTTTGGAGTCATGACTATTTGTATACAGGAGTGGCAGGCTCTTGATTTTTTGGTTAGAACCATCTTCTGGAAAACTGTTAGAAGCAGATGTAAAGAGTTCATCTTCCACAGACAGGCTGACGTGGGTCCAAAAAGTTAATGCAAACAGATACTTGTAAAGAAAAAATTTTCTGAGAAAGCTCATATTTTGTGTCATACTGCTTTCTGTTTCCTTGAAGATGCTCAATACTTTTCTTAACAGTCCATCTTTGTTCTAATTCTGCTGGAAAACAAAGAAACACAAGCAAAAACCAGATTGTATCATTAAGTAGCTGTGCAGGAACCACCAGAGAGAGAGATTTTTTTAAGGTTCCTACGTAATTTCTCCTTTTGATTCAAAAAGCAATGAAGGTACCTACAATCATTCAGGAGAGACATTCTTTATTAACAGAACACCACTGAAATTTTTATTTGGTAAATATGGTATATTTAACACATAATGAGTCTTTTTTTACAAAACATGTCTGATTTCATAGGTGTCTAAAATTTGCTGCTTACAGAAAAACTGCTGTGATTCAGTGTATTATGAAGGCTTCCTAAACTGTGTAATACAGTTTGATTAGAAAGTACAGTAATTGCGGTCAGCACAGCCATCCTCTCCTCAGATTCTCTCTTAAGGGATGTGAACTGGACTCAGAGACATTATTTAAAAATGGACTTTTGACTGTAACACTTGGACTGAAACATAGGATGGAGGTTCAAGAGCCTGAATCAAAAGCTGAATGTCTTTAGGTAGCTGAGATTGGATCATCAGTGCTTCTTTTAACTGGGGAAACTGGGATGAGGGTAGAACGATCTATATTTATGCCTTGGGGAAATCCACAGAATTGTTTACTTCTTGTCTGAGCTTGAGCATTTCCTGAATTTAAGACTCTGAAAGTGGGGTGCTCACATGTCTGGTTTGTCAGGCGTACACAGAGAACACCAGACACACACTGGGAATATGTGCAGGCTACACAAAAATATATCAGTTGAAGAACCTCTGTACACAAAACCCAGCCCTGATCTAAGGACATTGACTTCAAACATCTCTGTTGTGAAAGAGAGGTTTATTTAAACAGCCTTTAGAGGAAAAAAAATCATAACCGTGTCTTTGCTTTGGTTTTCCTCATTAGAGGTCACGTTTTCTTTCTGAATGTAGGAGTTCAGGGTAGCCAGCCTCCCTTTGTTTAAGTCAGCCATTGAGAACACTGTCCTAAACCTCCTTTTAGGTATTGCATAAATCCATTGGACCACCCCTCTAAAACAGGAACTGGTAAGAACTTGGTTAACACTTTTACATGTGTAAATCTTATTTGAAGTTGTTTTCCAGATTTCTAGTATCTTTTTATTTCCTCTTCTTTCCCCTTCCCTCCCATTAATTTTACATCATAGTGTTGCCTGAAGCTTCCCATAGTACTTACCAATGACTGCACTGGCCTTCAACTTTCCTTTGGTATTGAAGTGGCTAAACTGTGAGTTTATATTTCTAATGACTCCACAATGAGACAGTAGCTATCACCTGTTGGACTGATTTACAGCTTCAAGGACTACATTCACTGCACCATCAACCATTCCACAAGCTTTCTCAGAATTACTGGGTGTAAAATACATGTTCCACTTGATCCAATAATACAAAAAAAAAAAAAAGTCCACTGAGTACTTTTGTAAAGAATGCATGAAACTAAGGTTGGCAATCATCTAGAAATAGTGGGGTAATATGGCAAAACTTTTCCAGCCTTTTTCCAAATTTTCATTTGGAAAAATTATATGCATCACAGCCCTCAAAAGGCATTTGGGCATCCTCAGTCCTGTTCTTCTGAGTAGAGTTTGGGCAACTCTACTAATGTGTTTACAATTAAACAAAATTTGTAGCTTCAACAGGAATCTGAAAAAAAATCTACCTTTAAATCATTATTCCTTCATGGGATAAAATTTCAGCAGTATCCATGGACTAGATGCAAAAAAGATATGATTCTTCTCCATGTGTTTTGTTTTCTTTCTCATTCATATAGCCTAGCATTCAGTCAAATTATTTATGAGTACCTTCAAACTTTCTTTAGAATACCCTATGAAGCAACACAAGTAAAAACTTTTATAAGACATAACCTGTGATTTGGGGGCTAATACTGTAGAAGTTATCCTTTATAGTCATATGGCCTTTAATTCAGAAGTATCCTCACATTTTCAAACTTGATAAAAAAAGCTTAATCAAGAAAAGCAATTCAGGAGGGTAGGCAAGCCAAGAGCATAGCAAGAAAGTGTCCTGTCGTTTAAAGAGTGAGGGGAGAGATAAAAATTGAGATTTTAAGAGTTTTTCCAATACAAAATTGGTATAATCTGACTGAACTTCCATACAAGAAATATACAGAATATATTTAGCTAAGACAGTTCAGTATTAAGGCATGCACTTCACAAGTTACCAGCATAGCAAAAAACTCTAGTGTTACACACATGCCTTTCACAAGGATGAAACATATTATCAAGTTAGACCCAATTCCTGAACCGTAAAAAACTATTGCCATCACTCTCGCCCCCTTAACTATGGGTGTAGTTCTAATAAAAAGAGACTGCTACTTTGACAGTTTCTTTGGATAAATGTTCTGAATACGAGCAACTTACAACACAACAACAACACGAGCAACATCGTTGCTTACCCATACACTTGAAAGAACATCGTACACCTGCTATGGAAAACAAGGCTCATTTTCAAATAAGATGCAGAATATAAAACAATTCTAGCTAACTAGCAACAGCATAAAGTCAAGAAAATGAAAACTTTCTCACCAGAAATCCCTGCTCTCCAAAAAAGCAGAAAATGTTCTCAGGAAAACACAAAAAGAAAACTTCCCGTAACTCTACCCTGTTGAGTAACAACACTTAGGAACGCCCAAATTTTTATATAAATGTTTGTGCCATCTACTGACAGCTTGTGAAATGGCATTTGCTTTTCTCCAAATGTATTTTCCACATACAACTGTAATAGCCCCACTACTCTATTATTATTGAACTTTGTGTTTTAATGCTTTGAATACATTAAACAGGAGAAAAATGAATCTTTTCACTGAATTTCTATCTTCATTAAATTAACATGAAAATAAGTACTTCTTTTGAACAAGAAATTAAAACACCTTTCTATCTGAACTTAATAATGATCTAAGTCTATATGCATTAATGTAATTTTTTGTCCATTTTGCTATACCAATTTAGCTGTCAGTTTCTTATCAAGGCTGGTTTATAAAAGTACCATTTGTCTTAGTTTAATTTCCATTTAATGGGAATGGAAAAATAATCTCTCTCCTGCTCCAGCAGTGCTGTGATTGGGTTAAACAGTGAACATGGAAACACTGAGTGGGGTTTGGTTTGGTTTTTTTTTAAATTAAAACAAAGCAGTGACTTTGGTACTGAATGCCCAAACACAGGGTTATTGTACTGGCAAAGACATAAACCAGTCTCTATTTCTGTATAATATTGGTCAGAAATTCCACCATAGCTGAGATCTAAATACAGAACTGCCACACTACAACCTACCTTTTTAGGTTAGCATACCATGACACATTCATGATTTAATATTTCAATGATTCAGGAAGCAGAGGAAATAATCTAAAAAATTACTTTTTTGCTTTAAGGCTTATTCTGTAGATTATATTTCATTTCTCATGAAAGCAAATGCCACTGGCATTGTTTGTATGCCTACATACTATAAAGACAGATGAACCATATGTTAAACAGCAAAATAAACATGTTAGCATTAATTGCATGCCATTAGCCCTTCGGATTTACTGCTCAGATTTACCAGTGCAATCACTGGAAGTAGATTAATACAATCTGTGAATGTCATGCATACTTCCATGTTCTGTTAAAAGTAGCCAAATGTCTTTCCACTTATATTTATATTTATATTTATATTTATATTTATATTTATATTATATTTATATTTATATTTATATTTATATTTATATTTATATTTATATTATATTTATCTATTTATTAAAAGGCAGGTATCTTTCCTGAAACCCATTAGAAAGATGATGACAGAGTAATAAGAAACGTCAGTGAAATCTGAGATGAGTAGAAGTGTTCAATCTCTAATGCTTATTTATTCCAAAACCATTTGAAATATTGCCACAGTGAAACAATATAAGTGAAATTAAGTACTGAAATTTGAAAGAGAAAAAAAATTAGAAAATGCAAGTGTTAAATTCAAAAAAGTAGTTTAGGAACTTACAAAATGTATACATCCTTCTATCCAAACAGACAGACATCCACATTTATGTACATACAACGTTAATTTCATCCTGAAGTGATACCTTTGTGTTACAACAGTGACTAACAATGTCTTGCAGTTCTATAACATGCATGGTTATGTACAGAGTCTACAAAACTGACAGTGCAAGATGCACATCACAGTCAAAATTATCATCTGTCATAGGTTAAACAATCTTCAGCTACCGTGATTCCTTCTAAGACACTGTTCTTACTCTTCCACAAGCTCCACTGAAAAGCAGAGGGAAATCCCTAGGGCCACTCTAGATTTCATTTGCAATAAATATATCCAACATTAATAAATTAACCAGCATTCCCTGACACTTAAATTCTCACTGAAAGACCTTTAAAGAAACTTATTATGGAGGGATACAAACATTTGTTCTGCTGCCAACTACCTTAACGAGAACCTTCAGAGACTTTTGCCTGGTAAATGTGTAAGTCACATAGCATGATCATATTTGTGAAGCACACTTCTGACAACTGAGGCTTTATTTTGTCACCACTCGGAGTCACAATGTGTTGGTTTGCCTCCTGTGGCAAAATTTCTCTCGCTGGCAGACTAGTGATAGAAATGATGCTATGATGAACAGTGGAATTGCCTTTTACCGCTGTAAAGGGCATGCTTCGCCTTAAAATGAGGCGGCAAAAAGAGGAATGGGTATGAGGAATCACAAAGAAACAAGAACTACAGGCTGTTGGGAAGTGCTTGAAACCCCTTTGCTCAACCAAGTGTTTCACCAACTGACGGGAAATGTGTGCACGCACCCGCCGGCTTCTGTCGGGGGCATTTCCTGTAAACAAACACAGCGATAACGAAGGTGCCAAGCAGTATCTGAAAAGCTACATCTCTGTTGTTTAATTCTGCAACCCAACGGGTCAGTAAGTGCTCACTTTGAGGAAGGATTAGAGTTTCTAAAAAGAAGATAATAAATTTTTATGCCACCTCAGCAACTAGATTAACTTAGACTTTTTCTCTCAGAGGGTGGTTGAGCACTGAACCGGCTTCCCCAGGGAAGCAGCCACAGCACCAAGCTTGTCCGAGTCCAAGAAGCCTTTGGAGACCACGCTCTCAGGCACGTGGTGTGATTCTTGGGGTGTCCTGCACAGGAGTTGGACTCGTTGATTCTGATGGGTCCCTTCCAACTCAGCGAATTCTATGATTCTATCAAAATCACCCCTTTTCCGTCTCGGCGCGGACGTGGGGCTGCCGCCGGCCCTGAGGGCAGCGCTGCTGCAGGCGCGCCCGCAGCTCCGGGCCGGCGCGTCCAGCGGGGCGTCCCGGGGGCCCGCGCCAGGGGCCGTGAGGGGCGGGAATGGCGGCCGGGGCAGCTCCCCGCGCTGGGTCAGCGCAGCCTGGAGCCCAGGGACGGCTCGGTGCTGACGCTTTGCAACAGGCGGCCGCTTCAGACAGCCGGAAGGAGAGCGAGGGACAAAAGCCACCCCTCCCTCCTCCCTGGGGCCGGCCCGGGCTGCCTGGCCCGCTCTGCCTCCTCCCCTCGCTGCTGCCGACGTGGCGGGGCGGGGAAGGGAAGGAGCCGGGGGCGCGCCGGTCGGGGCACTGCTGAGCGGTAAGGAGCACGGCGATTTCTGCTTTTTCTGCCGCTTTTGACACTGGTTGCGCCACACAGCTCTGTCCCAGAGAGGAATTTCGAAAAGGGGAAAAAAAAAAAAAGGAGAAGGGGAAGTTGTGGCCGCTGCGGGCTTGGGGGAGCGGCGCCCCGGCTGCTCCTGCCCTGCCTGTGGCAGGGGGCAGCGGGGCAGGGGGGTATGGCAGGCGGGCGCCAGGGTAGGTTCGCCTGCTCTCGCCGTGCCCGCAGCGTCCCGCGGAGGAGGAGCGACAGCGGGCGTCGAGCGAGAGGGGAGCGCGGTGCCGTCGCCAAAAAAGTTATTCCTCCCTCCCGCTCGGGGACGGTGATTCGTGCCCGAAGGCGCCCGGCGGTGGCTGGGCTTTGCTTTCGAGGCGAGATGAAACTCCTCAGGCGGAGGGTCGGCAGATGCCGCCACCGCCGGCCCCTCAGTGTGGCTGGTCGGTGCGGGCCGGGCGCTTCTCTGCCACCGGTCCGGGGCTGGCCTTAGCATCTCCCTCACGAACTCCCCACAGAGTAATTCCCTTTGGGCGGAGCTGTCCGAATTGATTTGGATCAGGACAGTCTCACGGATGAGAGGTTGAGTGACGGTGAGCCCGGGTGCAGCACGGCTCGTGTGTTCCGACAGACGCGGTAATTTGCTGTTACGTGCCGTGCTCCTGAAAGGAAGGTTCCGCAGGCAGCTGCAGGGACCGTGGCCCGAGTGGTACCCAAAGATGACCCAGTACTGCAAAAATCCATGTGCACACGCCTGTGTGATCCTTTAAAAAGTGCTGGGCTTACTCAGAGCTAATGCCCATACAAAATTATGAAGTATGTGTGTAAAGGTTTTAGGATAGAGGATCCTCATATCTCATGATGGAATTTGGTTTGCAAATACAAAAACTTTCTTTAGGTGATGCTGCCCATCACACAGTGAGTACTGCTAGAACAACAGCAATATTTCCCTACACTAAAGCATTTTATAATATTTGCTGTATTTTTAAAGGAAAACTGGCAAATGCAAATATTCTGACTTGTGAATGCATGTTTTCTGAAGATAATTAACATCCAGTGTAAGATGGATAAAATAATACAAGTGGTAGCAACTGCTTACTTCTTTATTTATGTTTCTTATTCACTGATCCCAGTTGCTACTTTTGGAACTGTTTAAGCAAGTGATCTTTCACATTAGATAAACAGGCTGCTAAAGCTATATATGTATACAGTTCTATAGACTTTAATAAAATATACTCATTTAAATACATGCTTCTCAGGCAAATTTCGCCTAACTCCCAGTTATATTTTGCTTTTTGCATTTTTCCCCCCTGTTTTTCAGTCTCTCATAGAACGTCCATTCTTCCTGACAGGTGCAAACCTTTGAGCCATATTTAATTAATATGAGAGTCAATGAAAATGGAGCATCTACAGAGAGGACTGTACAAGTTTTTTTTGTGCCATGCAGCTCAACATATTGCAAGTTCTCTGTCAAGGATTGTCTTCTGAGTACCCAGTATACTGTTGTTACCAACAAATAAGTGTTAGTAATCACAGAACAGTTGTCCTTTTGGACTCTGGCAGTGCCACTCCTTAATCAGCTGCAGAGCTTGCTCTATGGCTTTATCTTTGCCTTTGTGGATCCTCAGCCTGATGACTGCACAATGGTGGAAAATACCTCCAAAATTACATTGGAAGATAAGGAATAAATAAGAGAAAATTGGTTCATAACTTACCAAAAAAAATCAGTAACTACCTCATACAAGCTTACCTTGGCTTCAAAATTGAAGTTTAATCACACAGGTGGAATTTTAGGAGATGATGAGAAGTGTTGCACTCCCCAGAGAGCAAGACTGAGACAAGTGATACAGAAACAGTGTGAGCTATGCCTGTGTCTATGAAATGGCTCTAGGGACCATGTCATGTTCACAAATTATACCCCTTCTCAAGCACATGAATATCACCACAGTTTTAATCACAGAGTGTTATCCTTCTCTCCATCAGTCAGCAAGCTGTAGGAACCTGTGTGTGTCATGGTGATGAAGGGGAGAGCAAGAGCGGCTTGGCTATTGCAACTCAGATTATTCTGTTCTGCAGTGGTCTTGCATACACACCTCATAGTGAATATAGAAATTAACCATGTGGAAACTCTTGCATTTGACTTCTCCAAACAAATGAATATCCTTTCACCCTCACTGAACCATATTTTGGAAAACAAATGCTGCTCTTCATATTCGAGTGAGATCCTGCAGAGTGAGCAGGGTATTTAGTTTTATCCAGATACCAGTGCCAGCATGATGCATGTGCCATAGAGGTCCATGTTTTAGGAGGTCGTACATCAAGGCTGTGTTGTTTTTCAGCAGTAGCATATGGTAAACACTGTGTATTTTATAGTTATTAAATGTTTATGGTACCTAAATACTTTACTTTCTATATTCAGAACTGAAGATGTCTGAAGACGTATCTGATGGCACCCCATCTGAAGAAAAACCTGAAGTAATGGAAACGCCCAGCAATGAGGTATTGCCTCACGAATCAGAACCACACCTCGTAGAAGCTGGGATCTTGCAAGATCAACATGGATCTTCACAAGATCAACATGGACAGGTCACTCAGAATGTCAGTGATAGAAAGGAAGGAGACATATTCATTAATGAAAACCCTTTGACTGAAAAAGTAGTGGAAAGCCTGCCTTCCAGTGAAGAGACAATTGAAGACATGCCCACTGAGTGCATTGAAACTGTAAGCCTTGATGCAGAACCTGAATTGGAAGAAACACTGCATGAAAAAAACAGCCCAGTAAGTAATACTTTCTTTTCTGTAAAAGCCCTCACCTCCCTGCATTGTAAGGACAGACTTTTGTATAATGTACATACTGTTTTTCACAAAAACCTAGGGAGTTATGCAGAAAACCTGCATAGGGGTAAATTAAATTGCAACACCAAGCTTTTGAAAACTAGGAATAGTTTAATTTCACTCTGCCAGTATGATATTAATGTGGTCTTTGAAGCCTAGTTGCAATAAAACTTGCATTGTGTAGAGATGATATGTTACCGGAGACTTTCTTGAGACAACAGTTTCTTAATATGATTTAAATATGGAATACTGATAATTGCTTAACACTACACATTACTGTGAAAGGTGTGCAGCATCTCCTCTGGCTGTGTTTTTATTAAACTCAGTTGTTAGGAATTCCCTGTGCACATTGTACTAATTTGAAAACAAACCAGTGGGAGATCACAAGTCAGAATTATAATTTAATAGGAAAATTAAAATAAATGCAATAGTACGAGAACACTGACAGAGTCAGGATACAACCTTACACCGTGTTAGTCAAGGTGGTGGTAGCAGTCCACATGAAGTGGTGAGCCTGTAGAAGGGTCTGGTCTTCACCTGAAGGTCCAGTGGTGTAGCTCTTACCATCTAGGAATGCAGCAGGTAAAGGCTGCTTGTGCTGTTCCAAACGCCAGATTATATCCAGGTGGGAATGCTTGGCTCCTCCCCCTGGGCAGAACATCTCCCAATGGGTTGATGTAATTCTGTGAGTCCTGCGGTGGGTCCTTGATTGCCCATTAGACAGAGATAGCCCCTGGAGGGAGTTAACAGGGATGAGTCATGGGAGGAGATAACGAGCACTGCCCCACCTGCTTTAACAGCTTGTGAAGATGGTAATACAATACATGCTTTTGGTTACATCTTACATTGTAACCTAGGACACACGTCTACTGAATTATATGTAAGGAGACTTTGGAAGAGAAGCTTCCAACTCTGGCTCCTGGTAAAACCTAGGAATGAGACAGGTTCCTGCCTCTCCCTAATACTATCCCTAATAAACTTGTATGGCTTTATAGGATTGGGTGCCTGAAGAAATATTAGGATGTCTGTAGAGATGTCTCTGGAGTTTAATGCTCTTCCAGGAACAGGTGATGTGAACTATGCTTCACGTTCTGCTTTCTTGTGCACAGAAGTTTGAACTCCACATAGTACCCAATCTATCATCATCTATTAAATGCCAGACTTTGCTGCCTGATGGGTTCTTTGTGTTTCTTCCTGCCTTTTGAGAACAAGATTTTTAGACAGTGGAGTAACATTTTTGTTCTTATAGGATACCGACTCCTCATCTAAAGCAAGTAGATGGGGAGCTTGGGGTACCTGGGGAAAGTCTCTCCTGTCATCAGCTTCTGCCACAGTGGGTAAGTGTTCAATCAGTAAAATGTGTGGAAATAATTTATAATTTTCATGTGTCATTAGAGAGATTAGTGTTGCGTATTAAGGATTTGTAGACAGTTTTGTCCTGGTAAGCTTGAGAAGCATGATTTTTTTAAAGAGGAAGATGGACCTTCGTAATTATTCAAATTATGGACAAGATGCTAGGCTTGTTCGTGACGTTAATGAATTACCTGATTGTGGCTTCTTCACAGAAAGGATCCATAGTCCAATACAATTTCTATCAGCCATAGACTTACAGTTTCTCAAGTCAAAGCAACCCAGATCCGTGCTCATGCATGTTAGTGGTTTGTATGCCATGACTCCTGCCTACACAACGTGAATTCACTTCTTGTAAATCATTCCAGCTTTCACTGCTGCCCAGTGAAACTGTCACACTAGATTTCAGACAGCAGACGAACATATTGAAACATGGGCCCTATACTCCCTCTCCCTGTACTCTCATTTCCAGTGGTATGTCAGTACAAAATGTCCTTGTGAACACTTCAGGTAAAACTTAATTATTGCTCATCAAAAACTCACAGACAAAAAGTGAAGCGTACAAATATGTAGTTACCAGTGGGAAATAATTTCTCACAAACCAGAAGTGTTTTGTAACAAAAAAAACCTGTTAGCTAATCAGTTCTCATAAAGGATCCACAGAATACCTTTAAAAGATGAACCTAGGAATTAAAATTAATTGCTAGTTACTAAAAATAATGAGTTCAACAGATACTGGTTTTACGATCCCATATAAGGCTAAATAATTCTCCTCATCTCCTCTGTTCCATGGACAGTAAATGATTTTTCTCTATTTCTCAGAGGAGGGGATTTTTCTTGTCCTCTCTTTTTTTCAGTCAGGAGTACATAACTACATTTTCTTTCAGGCAGTCCAACCAATTAACATTTCTAGTTACATTTGGAATGGGTTTCTAAGATGCATTTAAATTTACATAAATGAAGGTTGCTGCTGAAAGGAGCAGGCCTGTCTTGCCCCAGCAATGTATTTCTTCCTTCTCTTATGCTCATGGTAGCCCTGATGTAGTGATGGCAGAGCTGGTTTATGAGACTGATTTTGGAAAGTGCAGCTGAAGTAAGAGCTAGATCTTCAGCTGGATCAGTTGTAAAATCCCTAATCTGGCTCATCATTTGATCATTCAAATGCTACCAAGTGGGAGAAGATGGGAATGCACAGAACAAACTGATATGGGCAAGGGCACTTAGCCATCTGTGGAACTGCACAAGTCTTCTCAACTTGTAGTTAACCTCAAAGTTTAGTGCTTCTCTTTTAGACTCTGAAAGAAGGGTCTCTGTGTCAACACTTTTGCCCGGTTTTTTCCCAACACCATTAGGTCTAATAAAGGGTACTGCTTTCACAGACTTCCGAAGATCTTTGTCTCTTACATTCTCAAACTATCATAACATCAGCATTCTGAAAAGAGTTTGGTTTTGTGTAATAACCAGCTGTTGATCATTTGGAATTGTAATGCTGCTGGATTTTGCAGTTCATTTTTATGGTTGCAGCAGTGGATTTCTTGGAACAGACCTCTCTCAGGCCATTCAGTTTTTGCCTGTGAGATAACCATATTTACATTCTGTTTAGCTTTTGTAATAAATAGCATTCTATACAATAGCCATTAGCTGTTTGTGAGTAATAAGATTATTTGTTACCTAACGGTTACTGTTGTTGTAGGCTTGCAGTGGCAATCTCGCTTCCAGTCTTCTTTTGCTTAAAGGTCTTAGCCTCTCTGAGCAATCAGTTTGGTGTCCCCAAATGTATATATTTTCTGTGGGACAGTATGGCCATAGGTATTTCCTTGCCCAACTGACATGAGCTTACATGAAAATGAGGAATGCCATTGGAAAAAGTTTAGAAGACAAACAAGAATGTGTGTTGTAGCCCTTCTTATTTTCTAATAAGTAAACAAGACCTATCTTTTTACAGCTGTTCATTGCTTTTGTCTATAAAACCTGCTGCCAGCATTGTGTCTCTGTGGATTTCCATGGATTTTTAATGATGTGATGTCCTTTTTATAGAGGCCTTATAGCATCTTGGTTCATATACATTAAAAATTGATGCATAATTGATACTGGCTTCTTAGCATCCCATCTGGCTGTATCAGCATCGTAACTACCTTTACAGTGTATAAGTATGTGAACAAGTTTGTTGTGTAGGCAGCCTGATTTGATAAGGTTGTGTAATGTCTATTTTGAAAAGGCATATCATCACCATGAAAATTTATCTTTATGATTATTATTGTCTAAAAATTAGAACAGTTGGAACTAGACAAGTTGGAAAAGGAGCTTCCACATTCAAAAAAGGAAAAACAAAATTTTAAAATAATTTTAATTCACACCAGAATGGTTGCACTGTTTCACACTGAAGACCCATCTACTATTTAGGTTCTGGCAGTGACCAAGAACAACTGGGAAAGCACCTAAAACCAGATGTATGTAAAGCAGCAGTTGCCCCTGTTTTCCAATTTCCCAGAACCTGCAGCATAGACAGACTTCCTGACCCTGGGATCAGGGTAGGTTGAGTTTCCATGTTACTATCTAATAATTTTGAATCTAACTTCGTGAATTTATTAAACAAAATAAACTTTGAATTGAGCAGAATTCAAATGTTCATTCTTCCATGTTTTCTGAACCCAAGGTAACTTGGAAGACCACATAGATAATCTTAGATTTGTTCCAGGAAATCAATGTACCAGGTAATATTTTATATTCCTGATATAGAGGGCTTATTTCCTAGTTGTTTATTATGAAAACTCGTGCTTGATCCTGTAAAATATTTACTGTCTCTCACTGTCATGGACAGGATATGGTACTGTGTAGACCACATATCTGCTTCAGTATGATAATTCCTAGTGAGATATATGGAAAAATATTAAAGCTATTGGGAATTTCTATAAGCTTTCTTCTTATTATCAAATATTTATTATTCCACTTCAAGTTACTCCATTTAATATCTGAGCAGTTCAACCAACACTCCATCTCCTATTCCACACCAGAAAATAGTTTTGCTGTGGTCCAGTCCATTGTAAAATTGCTTCAGTGTAGCAAATGCTGTAAGTAAAACTTCTTTCTTGGAGTAAAGACTTAGCAGCAACACCTTCGGTCTGTGATTTTTCTGTTGCTCTGTCATCATATTTGTACAACACAGCTGCTTGTCTGGTGAAATATGACAAATATTTACTATTCCTTATATTTTTCTTCAAAATCATACTTTGTAAAAATAGCAGAAACAATTTGAGGTGGACTGAATAACATTTTAAAAGCTTAACCAAATGCATTCTGCTTTCAACAAATAGTATCATAGAACATCCCAGGTTGGATGGTACCTTGAAAAGTCGTCTAGTTGAGGGTTTTGTGGGAAAGGTTTTATGCATCTAGATGAGGTTATCTAGCATGTTGTCTAGTCACATCTTGAAAACCTCCAGCCATGGAGACTCTACCATGAGCATTTTTAATGCATGGCTATAATTTGTTTAGCACAGCTGATTTTCATTCCCGATAATAACACAGTTTCCATATAATTTGTATCTCATCCCCTTTTAAGTAACTCTGCACATACAGCCAGGGATTGTTTTGGTGGTAGTTTTTTATTTCAAAGAAAATGTCTGTTGTCTTTGAACTGATTTTGACATTATTTGGATTGAGGTCCCCATGACAAGACAAATGTGATACTCCTCTACACAACAGAGTCTGTAATGCCTTTGGATTAGTTTCAGTCACTGCCTGAACCATATTTAGGGTCTTGACACTAGATGTCACACTAAGCAAACTATTGAATCAGCTTCATCAATGAGGTGAAGAGATTTCTTTTGTTTTTAAAAGGTGCAAGAAATTTGGTTCCTCCTTGTGGAACGACAATGGAGCGGAACCACGGAAATAGTTGCTGGAATTATGAGATGGGAGAAGTAGGTTCTGTGTCTGAAACCTAATCCGTGTCTCTTTCTTTTCAGTTGTATTTTTTAGTAAATCAGCCATTACACAATCCAGTCCTTTAGTAACAGTATTGATAAAGCTATCCTCCTAGAGAGGGTGCTATTGCAGCTAAATCAATTAATGGTGAGTAGCCACTGAAATGTGTAGTCGCACACCTGTCTTTTCCTTGCATGTTTCTTCCTTCTCCCTGTACCAGCACTCACATTCCTCTGAGCTCCCTCTAATCCAGTTCAGGAAGCTGAACCGACATAAGAATAAATCTCGAGGAAAGAAAAATCCATTTTCTGCCTCTTCAGTTCCTTGAACCGACTCTTCGAGACCAGCGTCAGGGCCAGCAGAAGGGACAAGTATGGGACATGCGGAGGAGTAGAACCTCCCATAACTGCACCAAGAAGCCATTAGGCTAGCTTAGCTGTAGCAGCAAACTCTTTATCTCCAGGTCTTATGTGAGGCAAAATACATTTTCACTTTGTACTGGTAGCTTGTGACTTGCATTTTTAAAACAGCTTCTATGCTTGAAAGCTTGGCTCTTCAGTTTTTCTTCCAACTAATCTATCTGCTAGCTTAATGAAAGTGACTACCTTCTGTAAGCCTAGCCTTCCATATGCTGTGGTGTTTTGAATGAGGTATGGCATTCATAAGGTGCTGAAGTTATGGTGCTTGATGAGCTGCATTTCCAAGCAAAGTCTGTTCTCTATCATACTGTGTACAAGTGCTTCACTCCATGTAAGTTTAAGGTGTTTTACCTTTAGGGCCGTTGCTAGCACTTGTCAATATCTTTACATGGTAAAAATAATAAAAAAATGACCCAGTTGTTTGATTCATATGATCCCTGAAATTCATATTATAAGGCTGTGTAATGCATTGTTTGTAATTAATATTCTGCTATCTTGATTATTTTGTTCTTGTGTATATTCTCATCTAGTTCCTCAACTATCAGAACGGCACATGAAAATATAAGACTCTCATAGTTCTCCCTGGTATGCTGAAAAGCACTTTTTGTCACTCACTATGACAGAACGAAATGTCACTTGAGATGTCACTGTGTTCATGAGCTTGGATATTATTACACATGGGTATGTGTAATAATCAGCATTGCATAGCTTAAGTTGACTTCTGTGTGGAACAGAAATTCAAATGCTGCAGACAATGTGAAACTAAAGTATTCAAACATTGCAAATATCTCTTCTGTTCTCTATAGCTACTATTCCACTGCTGCAAAATAAAGTACAATATTAAAAAAAGAAGGATGGATGTTATGCTTGTACTTTATGTGATCATAAAAAGGATAGTTAATCTCTTCAGAAGACTTTTTTTGTTTCACAAATTCAGCTGATTAAGGGAAAACTTCTTTGGGTTGACATCACATGGTGGTCACAACTTTTTTATAAATAACACTTTGTTGTTTACACGAACACCTTTTTTACAATTCTTCCTTTTTAAGAATGCTGGAGGAAATGTGAGCATGCTTTTAGGGTCAGCAGTCCCTTTTGCTTTATATCTTTTAACATTGGCTTTTAGTCTAGAAGACACTGAGAGCCAATAAAATGGTATAAGAGCCATTATGCTTATTGCTATTATTGAAACCTTTTATGCTTGCAATAAGGAGATCTGAATCTAGTCTCATTTACTAGCTTAATTGGAGTGATTCCTGATTTATAGACTAGATAGCATAGGTATTATCAGTATCTAGCCTGGGGTGGTTTTTTTTTTTTAGCTGCAAGGAAGAGAAATTTTGTAAAGGCTTGAGGTGAATGGAGTGCCCATAGGATAGCCTAAAAGGGAGCACAATGGGGTCCTACTTTTTAGTGTACAAAACCAGAGCACAGCTGGATTTTCCACATCCCTATACTTCATGTAGTGGAGTGACTCTCTTCCAGCCAGTTTCAGGTTCCTCAGTTTCTCAGGTGGTGAAAGAAACTCATTTAAGGCGTCAGTCTTCATCTGTAGCTTAAGCCAGATGAAGCTTCACTCATGTTACTAGACTACATCTTGATCGGTTGTTCATTAGAAGTGCCCCCATGGTAGGACACAGGTTACAAAGGCTATGTGGTAGCCGGGTACAAAATCTCAAACTACTCCCCATCTGTACCACTGAAGCAGGGAGTCCAATTGCCAGTGAGTACTAGATGGACAAGGGATCAGTGATTCCTATACAGAGTGGCATAGGTTTCAGACATAGTGAACTGCCCTCCAGAGGTGTCTGTTTGCCTCTTTCAGCTCTGCAGGGAATCTAAAGCTACTAAGCTGGGAGGTGGAAGATAAGACAGCCTACCGTGAAGTGGGATGTATCTGAAGAGCATTTGTGAGTTCTGTAATCTGACCTTTGCCAGATCAGGCAAACCAAAAAGTAGGTCATGTTGTTAGGCAGTGTTTGCAAAACCTTCCTTTTCAAATGAAAAATCCCAGCTAGGAATGTGAACAATAATATTCTGTGGAAATTGCCAGCCAATAGAAAGGCAAGGAATCATGGAGGCAAGAGAAACAAAAGCAACAACAGAGGGAAAAAAGCATCCTTTCTTCCAAAAGCTCACAGTGAACCGTCCCCATTGCATAGCTCTTCAGTCTGCTGTTACAGAAGAGTAAATGGAGATGTCAGAGGTGTCAGTTCAGTTGCATTACCACACCCAGTGTAACAAAATGAGTACATCTTTAAGTTGCAGCCTTCTCTCCTATGACCTCTTTTATTTCTGTGCCTTTCGAAATTACAAATAATCATTTTCATTTCCAAGGCAACATGCATTTCTGCTGAGTTTGTGCACATATGTGTATCTAACGGTTGCTTCAGTTGTGGTCTTCTGATCTCAAGTGGTTTTGCTGCTCCAGTCAAACATACATGCCACATAACTTAGTTCAGCAAAGCCACCCCTAGCTGACCTGGAGTATTTTCTTATTATTCTAGTGCATGTAACTACAGCCCCAAAAATGCTGCCTTTTCTAAGTCAGTAACTATCAATACAACAACTGTGTTCTTTCTCTTCTTAAGTGTATTAGCTTATCTGCAAAACTATGAGAACCAATTCAAGGCTATTAAAAAATCACAGAAAAAATGTGGGAAATTAATCTGAAAATGTGTAACTTTTGCAGACAATTGAAATTTTTGCTCAATATTTATAGGATTTTTTATATGACTACAAGACCATAGTATTTTTTGTTACCAAGTCAAGTTGATAAAGTCAATGGAAAGAATAAAACTCTTGCTCATTTAAAACGTTTTGAGCAGAAGAAATGAAAAGGAATGTGACATGCAGTATCTATTATATTAGTTTAGAAGCACAATTAATAGTGGTTTAAGTGAGCCCCAGGAATCTGGGGTTAAATAAATTACTCCGGAATCTATCCACGTGAATGTTTTCATTGAACTCATTAAAATATGTGGGAGATTGGGATGAGACCATGCAGGATGCTGCTCTCCAGTATCTGCATTGGAACAGACTTTGCAAAAGTCAAGAAATTGTTCAACAATGACTTAAACATTGTGGTGCATAACCTGGTATGACCCACACAGTTGAATGCACTACTGTTTTTTGTAAGACACAAGATAAAAGAGATAAAGGTCATATTTTCTTTAGATAGGTAAAAGCATTTATCTGCCTAGGCTGTTTCAGTGTAAAACATTAGGACCTTATGCAGCTTATGAAATTCCTTGTTTTTGCAGGTCTGTTCCTTAGGGGATATCTGTTCTTTGTGTTTACCTCCAGATACTCCAGTTTTATTGTATGTGATCTTTCAGTAGTGCTGCTTCACATATGTTTTCTAAAGTATATTTATTACTGAAGTCACAGAGCACCTGATGTGTACTCCATCTGCAAATCACAGAATCGTAAATCTAAGCTTTCCTTTTTCCTACTCCATTTGAAATAGATTTGCTGCATCTTTCTTTAATCAGATGTTCAAAAAGCGTGTTTGTATGACTACACACACACATATATGTATATGTTTATTCAGAATGCTGCAGGGCACTGGCAAGTGATAGGCTGTTTTGCTGTAGTTAGTGTAACTCAGAAAAGATGCTTTGAACTTCTCTAATAGAACTCACACAGTTGTGGGAAAGTGTGGACAACACTTAATGAATCATTATGCTTAATTTTGTGCCTTAGATGTCTAGATATCTGCCTGACTATCTGTATTAATGCCTTTTCTGAAATTATTTATCTATTTACAGTTCAGTTTAACCAAAGAAGTATGAAATTGTCATTAACATTTCTCATAAATAGCTAGGCAGATAGTTGAAGCACTCTGAATTGTCCTGCTGCTAGAAGTGATTGGTTTCATGCAAGATGCACTAACAGTGTCCTGTACAAGATAAAAATCAAATCCTGTCATTGAAGGTGTTTAATATTGTGTTGGAAAGAAATATTGCTCACCTGGTTTGTTGTTTACCTGTTGCACCTCAGCTGACAGGCAGAAACTTCCAGCTAAGGAAGATTACTAGCTGGATTGCTTGTAATGAGAGAAGTATATCATGGACATACTTGTGCACATATTCAGTAGTAAAATAGGCAGACAATTTTAGAGTAGTCTTCTTTAAGGGCAGCATTTTTCAACTACAGTTGATGCAGATTAGGAAGATATTGCTTTCCCTTGCTGACTCTCAGTCAGTCTACCCTATCCTATAGTGGGATATTACCAGTCCCTGCGATCTGCTAGTGTAAATAAACTCTGTGTAGAAAACCAGCAAGGCAATCCTGTCCTATCAAAAATGTTCAGATAAAAATGGTAGCAACATTTATACTTTATTTTAAGCTAGACCACTTTAATAGAGGGCTAGGGAGTCACTACATATAAATCAGGTAGAGGTGGTAAAATCTCTCTAGGAGATCAATTGCCACTGGAGCAATAGTTCTGCCTGTGTCAATTGACATCAGCAGACTTTACGAAGTATATTTAAACAGTAGCTTTGAGGGGAGACACTTCAGAATTTTACTTCAAATGAGCAACTAAGGAGCTTAAATCCTGAAATAACTTTGAGGACCGGAGTCAGTATTCCTAAAAACATAGCACCTATGCAGAAGACTAAAGAACAAATTCCTTACCTCAGTCCTGCAGTCACACACAATCCATTAACTTTGGGTTAATTGATCTAGAATTCTGAAAACTATGTAAGGTCCAACCCTATGGCCTTAGGAGGACTATAAGTTTCCATTTAAACTGATTGTAATAGAATATTTAGCATTTTGAAAAGCAGGGAACTAAATTTATGTGTGCCACTGAAATAACTTTTAATTTTCAAATCCAGCATAATTTGTGTTGTATTTCAGCTTTATCATTTCTATTCAGTTAATATAAATATAGTAGAAGAAGTGAATTATTAACCTAGAAAAAATTAAGCAATTGAGGTAAGTTTAATAGATATTTTGTTTGTCATAATTCATGAAATATAAGAATACTATGCACTGTTAGTAATAGGTTTTCAAATCATATAGTCTAAAATATGCCTGTGCTACAGGTCATGGGATAACAGCAGTAAAGGAAAAAGCAGGAACTACCCTAAGAATTCATAGTGGAAGTTCAGCATCTTTGGAAACAGCAGAGCCTCCTGCAGCTGAAGCACCAGTTACTCGTAAGTGCAAGTCCACTGAAATTGTGGACAGAATTCTTTGACATTGCCAAATTAGTTTGATTTACAAAATTTTAAGATTTTGGTCACAGAAACCAGTTTACTGTAATTTGTGACCTGTAGAGTTGAAATTATGCTGTAACCTGCTTTTTTTCTTTTGTTAGAAGGAGAAGATTCTCTGGACCAAAGCTCTTCTGAGAATATTCCTTCTTCCCCTTCATCTGGATCTCGTGGCATGCTGTCAGCTATCACTAATGCTGTACAAAACACAGTGAGTCATTTTAGCTGGTCTCTCTGCTCTAGTTATTTTTCATTATTTTTAGGTTCAACTTCACTGTAGGTCACATTTTTTAAGTTGTAGCTCTTTGTAAAAACAGTTCTTTTGTAAGTCTGTTTAGAGTCTTTTCCATGACAAAATAACTTTTAAATTAGACTGTCAAATTTAAAAGAAAAAAAGTCAAACAGAACTAACTCAGTTACTACGTTGTCACCAGTTTCAGTGAAAAAAATATGGTCTTCTCCTAAACTACGTAGAATTCTGCGAATTCTTGGGAAATCTTTTTTATAATTGTACCATTGTCTGATTTTTTATTTTTACACTTAAGTCCTTCCAGAGAAAGTGTGATGGGATTTGTTACCATTTTTGAAGGCAGAAAAAATAAGAAAATACTCCATTTGCTTATTTCAAGGCTTTTGCTAGGAGCTCTATTTTTAGTTCCTGGCCTTTACCTTCACGTCTCTGTCTAGTCTCTCATTTCGTGTTAGCCTTCCCAGAAGGGGGCCTGTTTGAAAACTCAGGCAAAATCTTTTGTTCACAGTTCTTTCCTATTACACTGTCCTTATATTTTGTGTGTTGAACTTCATCCTTTTCTCTTTTTTTGGGTTTCAGCTTTTACAAAATCCTGGACCATACTGTTTCCAAATCAATTTTTGTGTCATCCTCTCCCCCAACATTTTTTGCACCTTTCTGTATGGTGTTTCACTTGAAATTAAAAGAGACTTTAAACACTGGCTGTAAAAGCATGGAAGATTAACTCCCCACTGAGCAAGTTTTATGAAGTGGCAGTTGTTTTTTATTGTATATCCAGTTCACTCTGACTGCCTCGCCACTCTAATATCAAAGGTTTGGGGAGCAGAAGGAGATTCCTATAGATTATTCCTAAGACTGTTTCTACAGAACCTGGAGCATCATATGACTTGTGAGAGCTGGCCACCAGTAAGATTACTTGAGCATTATATAAGATTTGCAAATAAGAGAAATGTGCTTGTAGGCAGCCTGGAGAGGCTACTATACCATAGTGATCAATGTGGTACAAAAAGAATCACTTAAGGTCTCAGTAAGTCACCTGTAATGCCATTTGAGACTTTGGTAGGGTTTTCCGTTGTATATCAGGTGACATCAGTATTTGAGTATCTGACACACGCGTAATCCAGATTGAAATGGAAATCTTTAGCCAGTGAAACTTCTTCAGTGTGCGTGAAAAATATGAAGACACAGGAAAAACATGTATATTTAAATAGACAGTTCCAGAGTCATCACAAGTGTTAAAATTTTAAAAATCAGGTGAGGCAGGGTCTTCTGTTCATGATGGACTTGGCTCCATATTATTCATATCTAAAACATGTTCCTACGAGCCAGGTGCCATTGGATGAAATTAAAGTGGTATGCATAGAATGATAGAGCCACAGAATAGTTAGGATTGGAACGGAACTTAAAGATTATCTAGTTCCTATGCCCCTGCCTTGGATATGGACACCTTCCACTAAACCAGGTTGCTCAAAGCCTGATCCAGCCTGGCCTTTAATACTTCCAGGGGTGGGGCATCCACCACCTTTCTGGGCAGCCTGTTCCAGTGCTTTCAGCATCCTCATAGTGAAGAATTTCTTCCTGATACTCAATCTAAATCTATCCTCTTTCAGCTTAAGGCCTTTCCCTTTTGTCCTAACACTGCTTGCCTTTGCAAAACGTCCCTCTCAAGCCTTCCTTTAGGCCCCATTTAGGTACTGGAAGGCTGCTAGAAGGTCTTCTCAGAGCATTCTCTTCTCTAGGCTGAACAGCCCTGATTTTCTGACTGTCTTCACAGGAGATGTGCTCCAGCCCTTTTACGATATTATTAATTTTCTTTGTATTTACAACAATTCTTATATTTCATCTGGTGTAAGTCATTTAATTAAATAGAAATATTTGTATAGCTCTTTTTTTTTTCTTTTGGAAAATGTATTCAGAACAGAGTAAATGCATGAATCCTATTGTTAGTTAAAGTATAGGAAATTTAGGGACCTGAATGTTCAGAGATGGTGTCTATAAAAGCACTCCTCTTTACAGTTTGTATTAGCCTAAACTGGGAAGAAAATAACCACATTACATTATTTTATACAGGGGAAAAGTGTGTTATCTGGAGGCTTAGATGCTTTGGAATTTATTGGAAAGACAACCATGAATGTCCTTGCAGAAAGCGATCCTGGATTTAAGAGAACCAAAACACTGATGGCAAGAACAGTCTCACTATCTCAGGTTGGATTTGTTTAAATACTGCTCTGTCAATACAATTTCAGATTCTTTTTCCAGCAAATTTCACATGCTTCAGGGAGAGGCCTTATTTGTTGCAGTAGATACTGGCTGGGCTTGGGGAAATAAATATTATGCTTTATATTTGCTCTACTTTATTTTTCTTCACAGAACCACAAAAGATAATGTAAAATCATCTTTTCTGCATAATCACATGTGCAATAGCTGACTTAAATAAGATAGTATATGTGGTAATAAATCATTACACTCTGGAGGCAGAATCAAATTGTTGATGTTTTGGTAACAGCTGTAGATAGATATCTTCCAGCATAAACATTACTATACTCTTTTCCTTGGAAATCAGTAATACTGGAATATGACACGTGTTTCATTAGGAATTAAACCTGTAAAAAGTTGTATCTCAATGTCCATCTAACTTAATGGTAACCTTACATAGTTGTGACTCATATGTTTTAAAGCTCAGAGAAGTGATAAAAACGGAAGTGTAAGTGCTGTCAGTACAAAATATTTTTAGTTCTCCAAACACTGAGAGGAGGGAGGCTGTGGAAAACAACAGATGTTGAAAAGAAACTGAGTTTACTGCATGTTTACTTCCTTGTAGAGAAGAGTAAGGTACTTTTCTTTTAATGAGATGTTTCATCTTTAGTGTTCATCATTGTAAGAGTTAACAGACTTACACTGTTACAGTAGATCAAAAGCAATTAACTCTTGTTAAGGCCCACAGGGTTAAGATGAGCTTTTGAGAATGTCTCCTTTAACAACATGCATGAATTTGCATATAGAATCTGAGGCAGAATACAACATAAATCAGTTCTCATGGGTTGCACTATCACTTTTCAGTGATTTGTTCATAAAACTTTTGTGAGTTAACTTTTGAAGAAGGAGACTTCAGAGGAAAAATGTACCATTTTAAGTCTTTTGTAACAAATGAATCACTGAAGACAATAGTGTAGAAATTTTGAATGATAGAATAACGTAAGTGGCAGGAGTTCAGCTGTATTCAGAGATTTGTATGTGACATAACTTGCAGGTCAGATGTATTTGCCACCTTTACTGTAGCAAATTCATGAGAGGCCATTTCGTCCTGGGAATAGAAGGAAGGAGTAGAAGATCCTATTGGATACACTATTCTATCTTTGTTATACACTGCTAGAAGTGTGTTAAAAGCACTCCAAAATATACCCAAGTACATAGAGGGTACGTCTGCCCCACCTTTGGTATAAGTCATCAATCTCTTTTGTCAGTCCTGCTGTCACATAAAACTGACTTTAGTATTTGCTAAGAATATTTTATAGGAAATATTTATGTAGGTGCACTATTTATGCAAGTTGGTGGGTAGGTCCTGAAAATAATTATCTTTCCTATTTTGTGGTCTGTAGAATGGATTGCATGGCTCTTTAAGGCTGCACATTAAATAGTCCTTTTTCTTTCATTATAATTGGTGGTGAAATTTATTATATGGTAGCTGACATTGTATGTATGTAATGTAGCTGACATTGCTTTTGAAAATATAAGCAAGATTTTTTTTGTTCATTGTTTTTTAAAGAAAGATGGTTAGCAATTACCATTGGGAAAACCCTGCTTAGAATACTATGTAAATATTTTATCAGAGAAAGTTATCAAAAAAGAAGGTAGCTATTTCATCTATAAAATTTTAGCTCTGCAGGTGTGATATAGTCCCAAATTTTATTACTACTTCTAGACACACAGAAGCAGATGGTAATAAAATCTGTCACACTTCCAGCACTATCAATAAAACATGGAATGATTTATATTTTTACAGCTGTTGCGAGAAGCTAAAGAAAAAGAGAAACAGAGGCGGGCCCAGCAAGTTACAGTTGAAAGAACAGCACATTATGGACTACTTTTTGATGAGTTCCAAGGTTTGTCTCATCTCGAAGCTCTGGAAATCCTGTCAAATGAAAGTGAAGCTCAGGTACAGTATGCAGACAGCTTAAATCAATATGGTTGGTGAAAAAAATTATCTTTGCATTAATTTTATTCTGCAGACACACATAGAATGAACAGTAAGCTTTCCATCAAGTTCAGAGAAAGCTGAATTGATCCTATGGGCCTGTCCTGGGTTTTAGGAATTCCAGCTCAATACACTTAAAATTTAACTACAAGATCAACTCAAAACAAACTTCATAACTGACAGGTATTTTTGTTAGGCCCACATGTAGTGTGTATTTTTCATATTGTGGCACTATGCAGATGTCTTCCAAATTCCTTGCAGAATTTGCAAGGAGGTTGAAATCTTTTGGTTTTGTATCAGGTACAAAAACTTACATTCAGGAATTCCAGACCTACTACACGTGGAGGCTGGTGAATTAAAATTAATTCCAGATTATTACTTATTCACTTCTTATTGTGTTAGTTTTTAAAGTTACATAAAACTACACCAAGGTACTATTACTGGAAGCATACAAATGTCTCTCTGAAGATGGTAATGTTAATAAGGCCCATCTGATAAATATGTATTTTAATTTCAACTCTCAATTTATTTGCTCTGCTAGTACATCAGTAGGTCTCTGACGGTAGACTAATAGAATTTTGTAGATTGCTAGCAGTGATTTTTGTACTGAAACAGCTTTCTAAATAAATTTCTTAAAAACAAGTTTTCTTTTTTGTTTTTGTTTTTGTTTTTGTAATTAGCATTCTTTGCCCTGCAGGGTACTTCTTAATAAAATAGGTTGGATGTTAGGATGAC
Source organism: Lycocorax pyrrhopterus obiensis (assembly GCA_014706295.1). NCBI lineage: Eukaryota > Metazoa > Chordata > Aves > Passeriformes > Paradisaeidae > Lycocorax > Lycocorax pyrrhopterus. Next base: position 23,060,077 of record JACSVZ010000006.1, read on the forward strand.
GTTTTTTACTGAAAGAGTGATAAAGTTTTGGAGTCGTCTGCCCAGGGAGGTGGAGGAGTCACCATCCCTGGATGTGTTTAAAAAAAGATTGGATGTGGCACTCTGTGCCATGGTTTAGTTGAGGTGGTGTTGGGGCATGGGTTGGACTCAGTGATCTTGAAGGTCTCTTCCAACCCAGTGATTCTGTGATTCTGTGAAAATATAACCAACTTATATTTTTAAGTATTTTATTTGCTCTCATAAATAAAAGAAGCTTGTATTAATAACGGTTAGGTATATACTGTCAATGCTGTTATTTTTTGTAGTTATGTCTAGATGAAAAACTATACATTCAAACCCCACATGTAAGGTTCAAGGGTCGGCTTTTGGAAAAAAAAACCAAAACTAAAAATGGTCCAAAAGTTCAGGTTAATTGCATGTGTCAACACTATTTTATTTTACTGTGAAATACCACTGGGTAAGCAAGACATGTGCAGGTTGTTACCATGAGGTTTCTGATGCACTTCATTTATGTCCTAGACACATACATAGTCCTACTCAGTCCAGCAGGATTGATGGTAACTGTGTGGGTCAACAAGTCCAATACCCAGATAAATGTTGCAGTTACCACACACGTATGCACACAGGCACAGAGTGCAGAAAGAGTACTGTAAACTTGAGACCTCACCTAACAGCCCGAAAGCCACAGGAGGGGACTGTAAGAGGTACTGAAGACATATATGTTTAAGCTTTTATTTTAAAAGTTTCCATTAAAAGAAGTTCCCAGTGAGCCCTTGAAATGGACAGTGCTATAGAAGGGGAGGAAAAAAGCCCTATGTAGTCCTTCAGAGCCTGACTTGAGTCTCACGGTTTTATCTTGTGTTTAACCCTGAGCACAGGAGCTGGACACAAGGACACACCAGTAAAAAAGTAACAGCTTTCTCCAGCCTTGCACTGAGGTAGTCTGTACATCTGTCAAGCAAACTTTAAAAAGCCCCTTGAAACAAACATAAAGGAAAAATTTTGCATCAAGGACAGTAAGAGCATATCTCTTGGCTTCCATTGGCGGAAGGAGCGCTCTGCTCATGGGATTAACACCATATAACTGTAGTACAAGCAGTGATTCAAAGAATCTGTTTCCATCCCTCTTAGGTTTGCCATTCTGTTAGATATGCAGGGACTTGCAGATACCTGAGACATGCAAAGACTTGCCAATACATTGTTCAGAACAGATAGACTGTCAATAATTTTGGCTGCATTTTGAAGGCAACTTTTTCAAACTTTTCCTGTGAGTGCTCAGACTGACCATTCTGCCTGTGCTTTTTTTGCCTGCTGTCTTCGTCTAGGCAATCCCAAAATGCCTATTAGAGTTTGCAGTTAAACCACAGATTTATAGTTCAAAACTCATGTTCCGGAGGAAGGAAGGGACCTGACGATCTAGCAAGGCTGGTGTAGTTTTTGTGATACTCAACAAATTCTGTTGACAAGAACTAAAAATACGTCTAAGCTGGGAGGTTAGAGACAAGGTTTGAACATAATGGATGTTTTCATTTCTTAGTCTATTTTGGATTCAGGCTCTAAATTAGCATTTAATAATACTTACTGTCCTTTCTTTTACAGATTCAGTCACATTTAGCAAGACTTGATGGAGAACAGTTGGAGACTGTGAAAAATGATTTAATTGCTATAAAAGAGATCTTTGTTCCAAAGGAATTAGATGATGAAGTGGTGCAGGCACAAAAAGGTAATTAGAAATACAGAGACTTAACCATATAAATGATTGCTCTAAATAATTTTAAATCTAGCAATTTAAAAAATTCCAGTCCAAACTGTAATTTCTGATATCCTAATAGTCTTCATAAGGTAGTTACTAAAATTAATACTCTAAAAGTTCTGGAAGCTGATCAATGCTTAATTGAATTTATATTGTAACTGAAGTGCGAGATATAGAAAATCAAACGTAAATATTAAATTGTTTTGCTATATCATCAATGAAAGTTAAAAAAAAGGAAAATAATAACTTTTTGGATAACTCAACTTTTCTTACAGAATCTGTTTAGGAAATTGTATAGTCTGAAAGTTTTGAAGTACTTAGAAATGCTTTTCTGTTCAGCAACTTCATCCTCACTCTGCACCCTCCCTTGCTAGATGGGGGAACAGATTAGAGTGTCCAAGAAATTTAAGAACCCTGAATTTTTTTTGAATGAAAATCACTTTGAAACATAATAACAAAGCTACTTTAAAGGTATTGCTTGGCAAGATGTGGCATATGGGGTGAGAGAAGGAAGTTAGAGCAGCATTCCGTGACTGTGACACGGCACAGCATTGAAGACAATGGGCCAAGCTCACAAAAGTTACAATAAAATGGGTGGTTAGGGGCAAAATATGTGTCTTAAACAGGTCAAAAATGTTAGCATTCCCGCAAACAGGTTAGAACACAAGGATAAGAAGTCAGCCTAAAGCCAGCATGGTTCATGTCTCCAGGCCTTTGAGATCCATACCAAACCTCTTAGAGCTAACAGCAACAATCCCCTTGACCTGGCTGAAGACTGGCTCATGCCACTGAACACCATATTGTTGTCTTTTGGAAACAAAGAAACATTGAAGGATATTCCTTCCACATCCTCTTGATCTTAGGGAACTTTGCCCATAAAACCTACATTTTGCAAGATGGTGAGATACGATTTCTTTGGCCTTCAGAAAAGTTAGAAAAACTATGTTAACATCCACATGTTCTAACAGGAAAGTAATTTCTGCTCAGACTTCTCTTTTTGGCAGTGCTTACTCAGCTTGCCTGATCTCTCTCACAGGGAGCTCGTAGTTTCTCCTTGTGGGGGACAGCAAGTGCTCAGCGTAAAGTCTTAGTATGGTAAAGTTTCATGCTGGTTTTTTTCCCCTCTTAGTTACTCTTTAAAACCCCACATTCTCCTATGGGGTTGTGAGAAATAGAAGTGAAGAAAGTGTATTACCTGCTTAGGAATGAGGATTCATGAGATGTTTGTTGTTACTTAATTTCTATGGAAAATAGTTCCTTACTTTGAAACCAGCTCCCAGGAGAATCTCTGTTTCTTGCACAAAGTGATGTTTTCTCCGAAGGTCGGAAGTTCTGTTTTTTTCAGTAAAGCACAACTGCTTATCATGCTCCTTGAAACATTTACAGGCATTTTGAATGGGCTGCAACCAAGGCAATGAGCACCTTAAAAAAAAAAGAGACCAAATCAAAGTGTGCTGCAGGTTTGCCACTGCAAAAGCAAACCACTCATCAGTGAAACACATCACTTCCTCCTGTGACTGTGGAAATAATAACCACACACATGTTCTCTCCACCTTACAGCTGAATGGGCATTACTTCAGGCAGCAGTGCAAAATTATTCTCATCGTTTGGTGTGATCAGGCTCAAGATTTGTTAGTGTTTGAACTGCAGATGTATTTCATTTATTGGTGTTAAGGTGGATAAATTTTAGTTCCACTAGAGGAACCAGAAGAATAGAAAGGTAAATTGCTTCTCAAAGTAGCTTTCTGTTAGGGCTGAGCCTACAATTCTGGACATGCATTAATAGCTTCTACACTTACAAAATCAAGTCAGTAAGCCATATGGTCTTTTAATAGTGTATTTTTTACACAGAATTATGTATTTTTACTTAAACTAACTCACATAGCAAGAGCTAGCAGGCTTTGTTAAATTCTGTGGAGGAACTTTGATTTTAATCCTGCTTGCTAAACAGGTTAAAACTGCAACTAAGTTGATTTCCATAATATTTTGATTTGTGTTTCCTAACTCAATAAAACATGTAGGTTTTATTACTGTATATATATATAAAAATTATATTACTTTATATTACTGTATATATATATATTAAAAAAAATAATAGATGGGAGAAAAAACAGTACTTTGCATTCAAGCGTTTGAAAAGGGTGACCATTTGTTTTATGTAAATTCTCAAGATCCCTTCTTATCCTTGGCTCTCAGAATCTGAACAAGTTTCTGACGTTGGTGCTGCTTTATTCGCTACCATAAATGCTTTCAGTCCTACAGAAGGAGGTAATACTGCAGTGATCTTTGGAAGACTGTTTCAGGAAAAGATTTGGGCTAGGCTTTGTTCTTGGCAACTTTGAAACTGGAACTGTAGTATTTTTTGTGTCTTGGCTTAACAGTCACATAGGTGCAAAATTGATAGAAAAAGAAAAAGAGCATATGTTTTCTGACACAAGTAGCAGAAAGCCACACACATACCCTTCTCTCTAATGTTTCCTCTCACTTTGATTATGCAACCTTTCCACGTATTTTTTACTGCAGCTTCATTTCAATTGTTTGTGAAATAATAAGAGGAAAACATCTCTAAAAGTGGCTTTACCTACATTTTGAAAGCCATTAACACCAAAAATCTCATACATGAGGTTAAGCAAGACGGTAACTGTCACTGTTTTCCCCATGGACAAGTAGAGAAATGACACAAAGTCCAGACTCAGGGATAAATGGACGCGCCTTTAATGAAATCTCAGAAGGCTTTTATATGTTAGTTCGCAAAGTGTATTAAATGGCATAAGGTAGTTGGTTTTTTGCCGTCCACCCCCTAAGGGGATTGGTCAAGTTCTAAGACACCCACCTCTGAATGTTTTTCTAGGTGGAACCATAACAATTCTGCAAAAGAACCTGCAGGTGCAAGAAGTTTACAAAACTGTAACATTGTTTTGAGTTACTTGCATGGGAAAGACAGAACTCTCACAAAAAATGCTGCAGAGAGCTGAAGAAATTCTCCGCTAAAGCTTTTTCAGCATCCATAAGTAACCAAACTGAATATTCAATTGAATATCCCAGTTATCAACAGCTTTGGTAATTTTGCATTGATGTGGTAAACTGCTGCTAACTTTTCAGCCTACTGCCATTCATAAAACAATTTGGCATTGATTTAAGAACAAGTGAGTGCAGTGTATCCAGTGTGTTGTATTGCAAAGCCTGAAAATTCTATTGTCAAAATTTCCTCATAAGGGTAGCAGTGAAATGAACTCCATGCATCTCTTTGGCCTGCCAGAATACAAACTTCTTGACATGTTCCTCTGCTGTTAAGACAAAAGCTCAGTCTCTTGTTTATTGTAGGTGAAGAATTCTTTGTGCTACACACTAACTTATTTTATAGCACCAAAGATGGACACTCTTTACAAGCAAGGGTGAGATGTCCTTTTCCCTAGAAGAGTATAATCCAAGTCTCAGATTTTACCGCCTTTCCACGTGTTGCATGGTACTGTAAACAGTTCTGCCAAGGTCCCCAAACTCACTGGAGAGTAATGGCCCTCTGCTTTTAAGCCCAGTACTGAAGACTTGCATAAAAATGGAAGATCTGGCCCTACCTAATGAATGAACAAAAAAAGTGAGAATATAGCAAGACACAAAATTGATTTTTGAAGTAGCTGGACTTTTATCAGTGTGGAGACTCTGACCTTCTAGTGCCATCAGGCTAAAGAACTGGATTTTGTGTGTTCCATCAGGAAATCTTTTCCAAACTCAGTAAATGCAGATGAACTAAACCAACCAAAATACTGACTTTTAGAAACTTGAAGCATGGTAGAATATGTCGTCTGCAAGTTGTCAAAGGAGTATATGTAATAAAGATGAAGTTCAAATATGAGTGATACTTATCTTTGTTCAAAAATCTTGTGAAATAAGATTTGAGGCTCTTTACTTCAAAGCGAACCAGAAAACATTCTTCATTTAAGCAAATCTTGACCTTAAAATAGAAAGAAAACACACCTCTTATTTGTGGTTTGCAGGCAGAGCAGTAGAGAACATGTATGAACAGTATGAGAGAACAATATGTTCCTTCTGAAACTTATTTGTATCTGGCTGTCCTGCTGTTTTTATTCCTTGGTTTGAGAGAACAGGTAGTATCACTTCTTTGGTTATTTTGTGGGTCACGTATTTTTTGTCAGATAACATGGGGTTATGCAGTTTCTTGCCCTCTTGCCTGTTTTTGTGAAACTTAATGGAATTTAGGATGGGATAGAAAGAGCCGTTAAAGTGTCAAGCTGGTGTATCAGGTTGTGCAGGGATCCCTGTTGCTTGTTCTCTTCTTTATTTGAGCATATACATGCACACCCCCACACATTCCTTTCTTGTTTTGCTGTCACTGTTTTTCAAGTGCTGGAATGCTTGGTGAAACTATTTCACTGGATGTAGTTGATCATATAAAATACTATAGCAGTAACACGCTAACAAAAACTGTCTTGTTTTTTCTTGCAGCAGATATGGGAGAAGAGTTTGTCAGCATGCTCACGGAGCTGCTGTTTGAATTGCACGTTGCTGCTACTCCTGACAAACTAAATAAGGTTAGCACCTGTTAGTGAGCTGCCTTCAGTTTCGTGGGCAAAGAAGGAGGGCTTTGTTCTGAAATCTGGCACAGAGCAGTACCCATTTCACTTCAGACAGCTCAGAAAGCAATGTACCTTGAGACTGAGACTAAAATGCTGAGTATAGAAAAGCTTTCACAGAAGAAGTGAGATGAGTAAGGCAGTGTAGTTGAACGAGTCCTTTCCAGTGTTAGAAAGCTTGAACCAGGGTGTCTCAGCAGAACAGGGTTAATGAGCACAGCAGACTTGGTCTTATGTATTGGGAACAAAAGTCAGGTTCATAATAATTTTTCTTGCTCTAAAAGTGAGATGTCTATGAGCTAGTCACATAATTAGTCACATTTGTACTAACAGGTCCCTTTAAAGCTGGTTAACCTGCCGATCTTAGGCTCAAACAAATGTTTATCTCTCTAGCTACGTAGATAGACGATGGATAACTAGCTTAGGCTTAGGTCTTAATGTATTTTAATTTGACTTGATGTTAAAAAAGAGATGTCATGAATTTTCTACTAAGCATAACAGTAGTCTGAAGTTGTATAAAGCTTCAAGACTTCAGCTTTGATCTATTTTCATGCCAGGGAAGGCATCTCAAGATACAGTGATTTTATATTTATTTTTCCATTAAGAATTTAGTACTTTTCTCTTACCTCTCCAATTTTTTTTTCTTCTTTATACACACTTCTTATTTTCTTATTTGAGAAACTATGTAAGAAAAATTTCTGTGTAAATTGATTTGAATGATAAAATAAAGCTGAAATATTAACTTTGGAATTAATGCCAGCTATATGTGTTCGTTAGGAATATTGTACCTTTAGAGGAATTATCCCTGGATGATCCATCTTTATGCAATCTGAAATGCTTCTCCTTACAGTTTCTTAAATATACATGTAGCTAAATGCCACTCAGAGTCTTGATATATACAAATTTCTGAGTATAAAAAGGAAGTAATTAAATGTATTGCTAATTGATGTTCAGGAATGTCATCTGATATTCTCTTTTCAAACTGAACTTTGATTTTGGGTTCTTTGTTTGGCAGGCTAGGAAAAAAGCTCATGAATGGCTGGAAGAAGCCAGTTTGTCCACCCCAGTAGACATAGAAGAGAAGGTAAATGAAAAACCTGGAGAACCTGGTGAAGAAAAGACTCAAAAAGACAATAAAATTGACAGTGATAAAACAGAAGTAGACGAAAGCAAAACTGTGGAGGTAAAATAACTTTTGAAGGATAAGTTTCATTAAGTGAATGGACGTATTTTGTTTGGTAAGATTGTTTCTTCATGTGTTGGCTTCATATGTCATCCTTATTTTTTAAATCCATGGAAGTATTAAGAAATAATAATACACAACTAATCATTGTAGGCCCAATAGGAGACTAAATTACATAAATATTCTTACTGTTATTCTGTTTCCATAAGTAAATATCAAAGTAGCAGGTTCTCTGTCACATTGTTTTTATTGTTTTGTATCTGTGGTTTTTTGTGCATGCATGTTTATATTCAACACACAGTGAGCTGAGGGATTCTGTGGTGTAATGTCAAACGTTACATGCACACTGAAAGTTGTGTCTCAACTTTTCTTAGCATCTCCTTCTCTCAGTGACAATACATGGGAAAAATGGTCAAACTATGTAAACAGTTTAAATCATTAACAGACAAAACAGAAATATTATTTAGTCAACTAACAACTGTTCATTCTCTTTATGAAAGGTAGCTCTTAAGGCTAAAAGTATTGTGTTCATTTAGACAGTCCTGATAAGGTTAATTGTGATTGAATATGTTCTGTCAAGTTAATGGCAGTATTAAATGTGGTTGCTATCTTTGTCAAGATTATTTTTTCTAATAAGAAGTTACCTGTCATGTTTCCTTACAAAAAAGTCTAAAGAAGCAGACAGAATATATACACTGTATATATTACAGCTTTTTATGTGATTGCAGATTTCCAACTGGCATCAGCTTGTGAAAGCTGTAACCCAATAGTCCTACGTAGAGATTTCTGTCATTGTTGATAAAAGCCACTTTTTTATTGGGCACATTATCCATTTCTGCTCTGGGGATTCAGCTAAGGGATGACTCAGTACTTTTGGCTCCATATGAAAATAATTATGATTATGACTTACTCTAGAGTTTAGCTATCTTTCTATTTGTTAGGACTAGGTTTAAAAGTGGTATATGGGAAAATCCAAGAGCCTGACCTAGTTCCCAGCCAAGTAAATGGTAGACTTGGTCTTGCTAATTTTTCAGAACAAGTAGAAGGTCTGTATTTTATAGCCTGTGGATATTTCATTTTCCAGTACTGTTTGTGAGGATGACATTATGGCTGATATTACTTCACTGTGTATGTGTTAGTTTTTCCAGTTGAGGTAGGAAGGGTTCCTGTGTTTGAAATTCTTATATATGGATATATCTACAAATACATTTATCAGTGGTGTTATTATTGATTGTATTATTCCCATTTTTAATTTAAGGAAATCTACATGCTGTCCATTGAAAGTCTGGCTGAAGTAACTGCTCGTTGTATTGAACAGCTTCATAAAGTAGCAGAATTAATTCTACATGGGCAGGAAGTAGAAAAAACAGCTCAAGATCAAGCAAAAGTACTGACAAAGTGAGTATTATGTTTCATATATGAACATTTGACATTTGCATAGAACTTGTGAAGTTCCGTTCAGCTTGAAGGCACAGTAAGTTCATGGATCAACAAACAGCATTGGCTTCAGGGGTCCTGGTGCTGTATTTTCTCATGCAATCAGGTTCTATAGGCTACCTGACATTTTTTGACATGGCTGACATATACATGTTTACAAAAACATGACCTATACACAAGCTAAAAGTTTTTTCTTCTCCAGCAAGCAAATGTACATGCCAACTTGGGTAGCATTTCTTGTTCCCTCTGCAGAAGATACTATGCCTGCATATATGGAATTTGCTTTTAGGGTGTATAATGCAGTCTTAGTATCTGCTAATAGAGTTTCATTATCTAGTGTTTATCTGCCAAAAATATACAAAAATCAATCTGTAGTTCTAAACAATAGACCACATTTGTCAGCAACTTTGTAGTCAACCATAGTGAAATATCCAGAAATTCAAGAAGCCAGTCTGTCTAGTGAGACTCCACATTCAAATCTCAAGCTCTCTGTAGTAATCAAGTGTACTGATTTCAGTAAGTTTTGATGTTAAGATATTTTAAACAGTTGACTCCTAAATAAGTAAAATATTTAACCAAGTGCTTATCCTTAAGAATGCTACTAAGAATAGCAAAGTCCATAGGAACACTTCAGACTGAGACAAAGCACTTACTAAGTTTTTTTCAGAATCAGAGCTAAGGTATGGTACACCTTGAAGAATGAGGTCCTATGGGAGATGCACTTGCAAATTCTAGGAAAACAATGAAAGATCTCAGAACGGAACTAGATCTTGTTCTCTCGTGTTTTAACCTCAAGTGTGCTTTCCCTTTTAGCACAGAGTAGATGTTTTATTGGTCACATAGGAAAATTCTCACTGTTTTCATTCAAGTTTGATTTATTTCCAGCAGTATTCCCAGGAGTTGTGTTGCTGCAATCATCAGAAAAACCATAGTTAAACTAGAAGTTTAGAATTTAAACAAGTGAAACATTGCACTATCAAAAAAGACTGGTGTGTGCAACAAGACATCATTTTGTTGCTGTAGCCAGCAGTGGATTTTTCAGTGAAGGAATATAAAAACTTTATCATGAACAGTCTATGCCTAAATATTTTAAAAATATTTAGAAGCAAAATTACTTTAAGAACATCTTGGCTTCCAAGATGAAGTTTGTCACAGGGTTTTTAGGTTTTTAGGTTTTATAGGTCAAGGATGTATTCTTATATTTGTCTCTCTTGTTTTTTTAAACCAGTTTAACAAGTGCCATGTGCAATGAAGTTTCATCTTTATCAAAGAAGTTTTCTGATTCTGTAACAGCAGCTGGGGTAAGATGACAGCATTTTCTGTAGCATTTGGGCTTTTTTTAACATAGCTCACCTCTTGAAACAGAAATTCTTATGCGAGTCCAATGGCTTTATATCAGCAAAGAGGCCATTTCTCTCCTCAGATCAAGATCACAGAGCATTTTTACAGCAGAAAAGGTCACAAGCCTTGATAGATGACACTGTGTCCCCTGCCTTCTCTCTTTCTAGAAACCGTTTCCTGTTTTTCCTGATCACCACTCAACACTTCTTACCTTCTCACATTGAAGGGCCCCACATTTGAAGTTACACAGCTCGATAATTTCTTCTCCAACTCAGCCTATCCCTTTTGAACACATTTGTGCAAAAGTCATTAACAGATTGTACTTGCAGTACCTTAAGATGGTTTCACGAGTTGTCTTCTTAGCCTTTACTAGGTCCCCTGCCTTAGCACTGCAATGTTTTCAAAGAGATTTTTAAGAGATTAGAAAATCCATTTGGTCCATCTTAAAAAAAATCACTCTGTCTTCTATCACAAGATATTCTGTTTGAGAACATCCATTTATCTGTGAACATCTTTGCTAGAAATAGAATCCTATCTTTCAAGGTGCTTCTAGGATGACTGACATCTCAGTTTTATTGCAGGATTTGGAGGTAAAAATTGTGCTGTTACTGAAATTGTTCTGTAAACATCAGAGAAGAACAAATTCTGCTTCTCCTGATTTCTCCATGAAAACATGAATGTACTTCAAAGGAAATTTTTCCTGTTCTCCCATTAGTTCTTCCAGCACATCTCTGAGCATGTTTTTTCATAGTTATTTGTACAGAACATGATTTATTTCTTTGCTTTTATTCTGAATAATTTCCAACTTCCAATTACTCTAGGAAAAAAATGCTTATTTTGCATTTTGGGATTGTATTTTAGCATATATCTGTGGGACACTTGCAATAAATACATGCACAAATATATAAAAATAAGTGGCACACTAAATATTAAACTAGCCCACTAAACAGTGCATTCCGTAACAAATTTTCTAGTAACTGAGAGTAAAAATGTACTTCTTTTCTCTAACCATCTCTCCTTGGTTCTGCCATCTTTCTCCAATCTAAAATTAAGAAGTTTCATGTTTCTATAAATCTGTAGTATGAGAGCTACAAGGTTGTAAGCAGAAATGCTTCAGTTAAATTAATCAGTATTATGTTCAGTGTTGAAAGAAAACAACTCTTGCTGGAGGTTACTGTTGTTCTGAAGAACCACAATGCAAAGAACAGTAAGAATAAAAAAGGGAGGAACTTTTGCCATTTTAAAAAGCAGAGGAGCTAATGAATCTTGATTTTCTAGCCTCTAGTAGTGTCACTAGTCATTGTATCCATCTTTCTTCCTATCTGGTGGTTGAGAAAAATGTCATGCATGCTGAGCTGTTTCACTGGCCAGCCTGCGCTGTCCAGAGCAACATATGCTGCCTCCAGTTTGGGGATCTGAGTTTTACCTGGTTTTCCTTCTGCAGGGGAGCTACTCTGGACCTTTCAGTTCATCCTAACCACAGATATTTGTGTAACTTCTAAGAACTTCATTTTTCTTCTGACGTGTTTTTCCTTTTTGTGTCCTTGAAAAAAAGCAAGGGGTTAAAAATTTTGTGGGATGTTAAAAGGTCACTGATAGACAGATGGACAAACAATGTTTTTACATAAACCTCACACCTGTAGGAAAGTAGGCAGTTTGAAACTCTGTGGCACGTGAATAAATGAAGAAGTAAAACCTTGGACCTCTCATAATTCAACTCTGTGATAGAAATACATAGGGTGTACTGAGGTGTGTTTGAAATGTGGACACAGTTACCAGGAGTACTGAGCTCAACAGTGTGAATAAGAATCAAGGTGAAGGAAGACCTTTATAGAATCATAAAACCATCATATTCATCTCCGATATCAGTATATTTCTGTTAAATGTATTTCTTGACGTGGCATTTCATTCTGTTTTCTGGTTTACAGAGCAATATGAAGGCAGAGGTTCTTAACCCCATCATCAACAGTGTGTTATTAGAGGTAAGCTCCACCTCTTCATGTTAGAAAATGTTCTAATAAAATTATTTGAAATGAGACAGGCACATTTATTTCTAAAAGAAAATTTATTTAAAAATTAATGACAATATCATTCTGGCTGTTCAGTGCCAGCTCATAAATGTCCCAATTTTGTGTTCAGCCTCTCCCACAAACACTGTAGTAGTGAGGTTGCATTTACTGAGGATTCTTAAGAGCTGTATGACTGAAGTGAGGCTGGCCAGCTCTGAAATTCTGCCGCTGTATTGGTCAGAGCACAGCAACAAGTTGCAGTTTTGGACTATTTCCTTTAAAATTTGCATTGTAGGTATATGCTACAGTGTTTCCCATCTGCAGGCATTTAGATTTCTACAAAGATTCACCGTCTAGCAACAACCTTGGTCAGCACATGGATAACCATGTGTCAGACCACCAAAATGTTCGTGAATAATTTCTTTTATTTGACACTATGATCTATTTTTCTTCAGAAAAGCACAGTGAGTAAAACATACCTCAGTTTTACCAAGAAGAGGTTGAGATGAAGTAATATCCTCATAAAGTCCTAAAACTCATAGTATCTGCAGCTCAAATTTTTAACTGTTAGTTAGGGCACGCTTCTCTTAAATAAATAAATAAATAAATAAACATATAATATAAATAAACATATAGTAGTGACCATAAATTGTCATTCTGTATTTAATAGCTGTGTTCTCTTAAAAATAAGGAGAAGATTGCTTTACAAGAAGCAATTTTGCACTGAATTAACAATACCCTTAAGGAAAACTATGGGAAGTTGAATAGAGCTGTAGTGAAGACTACCATTGAGTTCCTTTTGTTATAGGGTAATTTTGCTGTTGCTGCTGACTTATCTTCCTGTGCTCCAGGAAGTGCAAAATCTAGGAGTATTTAGAATTGTGGAATACAATGTTTTGTACTTCATAAATCCCATAGTTGTATACAAATATGTATTAATACAGCCTAGGATCATGGAGAATTACAAGCCGCTGTACTGTTCAGTATTAGAAATTCCAAAAATAGTACTACATGTTAAAACCATTATAATTCAAACTGTTAATTTCAGTGACACTTCTTCCACCTACAGCAAATTCAAAATTAGTTCAGTTGATGGAAAGACTAGCTGGTTTGTTTTTAAAAAGTCGAATCTACTTCTGAACACTGTGGCATTTTATTCTACTTGTATTACCAACAAAACTGCCCAAGCGTTCAAACTTAGGGGAAGTCAGATTTTTGTATACTGATTCAGGTTATGCTTGTTAGCTGTAAACTGGTGTATTTTATCATTTTTCTTATCTACAGATTCTAAAATCTTGTGTGAAGACATATGCTAATATAGAAAAAACTACAGTGTAATTTCTGAAGTACATGGCAGCTGTACTGATGAACCACGTTTTCTCTCCCCATTAGGGCTGCAACAGTACTACTTATATTCAGGATGCTTTCCAGTTACTGCTTCCAGTTCTGCAAATTTCCCACATCCAGACCAGTTGTTTGAAAGCCCATGAGTGACAGTTTCCCAGGAGTTGTCACCTTGACAGCTACCACAGACCCAATGTCTTCAGCTGTGCCAAGAGAAGAGCTGGTACAAGAGATGTCTGCCCACTAGAGTTCTTTGAAGACACTAAATGCAGTTTTGCACACACAGTACTGAACAACATTTTAAAACTCTTTCAGACTTTCAGACTTTACAAGTAGTTAGTAAAGTGAGTTGTTTCTTTTTCAGTACAGTTCATGCTTTGCATTAATTTAAATGGAAGTTTATTGATATTAGCATTGACTTAAATATGGATTCTAAATGCTGACCCTTTCATTTGTAAACAAGGTATGAAACAAATTGGAATGTAAAGTTTCTTAAAACATTTCACTTCAAATTACCATTTCTATTGTTTGTATTATAGCTGTCAGTTAAAAAAGTGTATTTCAGAAGCTGGTTTCAGTATTTAATTTTCGCCAACATGAACAAATTATCATAGTGTTGAGCTTGTTAAATATTATTTCCAGTAGCAAATAATAACATTATATTAATATGTACCACTAGCGTAACACTTTGTATTGAAGGAGTTGCACAGCAATAGATATTAACTTTACTGAATGAAAATTATGGAGGATATGCATAAAGAATTATACTGAAAAGAAATGTTTTGAGCCAGTTACGATTATGGGTATAGCCCTGTATTTGCTGACCCATATTAATTTAGGTCTATTTCTTCATTTCAATGGTTGAACAACACAGCAGACAAAAGTAGTCTTTTTAATATGCAAGGGATAGGAAATTTCCTTTTTGTTTGGCTATTGAAACACTTGCTAAACAACCTTCTCTCAGATGTACCGGGTTAGCCCTTTGAGGTTTACTGATACCTACAGTTCAGAATCAGAAGTTGTAGTAAGAAGTTATGAGGGAATTGCTTTGGGTGTGGAGGTCATCTGTCAGAGCAATCACCTTTTTTCCGAGGCAATCGTCAGGGCATAAACAAGCAACGGGAATGACATTTCATAACAACACTAGCAACCATGTAATTTGTCCGTATCTTTAGTTTAAAATCCTGATCTGTGGACCTAAGAATTTGTTTAGGCTAGTTTCCTTCTTAGACAGGAAGAACCTTTCAATATTTTACATAGCCCGTTCTCTTGGATTTTTGTTATTATGTTTCTTTGAGCTATTTTGTATTTTTTTCTCTTGATATACTCATGAATTGTATTTAAATGCTAATTTTTATGGCTAACATTTTAATATGTTTAAGCATAGCTCATACATCATAAAAATAATGAAATAGAGTGTGAGGAAGTTTCTGTGTTTGATGGAAAAGAGAAGCCATGTATCTGCTTTTCACATGGTATCTTCTTTGAGTCCAAATAAGAAGACAGAAAGGTCTGTTTGTGTTTTACGCTACTGTGGTCCCTGTTCTGCTGTCACACTCACTGTGACTTTTCCATTTTTTGTTATTTAGAGATGAAATTTTCCCTATCCCTGAAATAAGGTTTATTACGCAAAATCTATTTTCTGGCACCCTGTAATTTAACAGACATGAGATACCTTTCTGGGTAAGTAGAAGATGTACAGTCTTCAAATTCATTTGCACAGGCTGAATATAATCTCAGAAGCCTCAGGGAATAATGTTTGAAATCATTGAGGGGCATTCTTAAGATAAAGATTGCTTGTCTGAGATACTCCTTACTAGAGGTTTCACTGTCTTGCTTAAATTATGCATATATGAATAAAGTACCTTACCCTGAAGTAAAAGAAGCTATGAAAAGCAACATAGACACTTAAAGTATTTACATCCATACAACGTAGGAAGGGAAACGGGGCAGGATATGAACATAGGGATACTCCCATCTGATCTTAGATCATCTTGTCCTAGGAAAATTGAAGGTTTTATCTTTAAATCAATTTTAGGTAAATAATATTTCAGTTGGGAAGTACTATATGGATGTAACCAGAATCTTTTGTTTACACTGATCTGTATTTTTCCACCCGTCAAATAAATCATTGAGATACTGAACTGAGACAGTACACTAAAAGGGAGTGGTTTGAATAATGATGTGCTGGGAGTATATTCTCAGTGAAGTAATTTACTTTCTGATTTACCTTTGGAATGATGAGTGTGATTTTACTGGGAGACTGGCAAAACAGATGCTGCCTTAAACTTTTAATGGAGAGTGATCTTTCTTTCATCACCACCCTTTTCCAGGTCAGTACACTGAATATGCCTTGGCACTTGGAAAACTACTGGGTTTTAAATACTTGTGAAAATTACCTGTTCTCTTGAACAGATGTGTTTTCCATGGCATTCCATTCACTTTTGAGCACACCCACCCTGTTATGCAGAGACAAAAGAGGCAAGCTTGTGCACTGACTAAGTTAGAAATTTATCAAGAGAAAACTTAAAACAATGTCTGCATACCTACAGCCTTGCAGATGATCCACAGTTACAGGTAATCGCTGAAGGACAAGCTGGAATTAGACAGTAAATTAAAGAAATAATTTACTGTATATTAAGGATATTGACTTCTTTTTTTTTCTTGGATGTGGGTTTGGGGTTTTTTAGGTAAACAAACCAAAGCAAGCTGTGAGTTGTTTACTGCTTTTTAGGGTATAGTCTATTCATGTGTAAACATCTCTTCCCCATGAGTTCCTCCTACACTCCAGCTTCCATTGCTAGAGACAGCTGAACAAAAGAATTGTCTCTTCCACTTTTGATCATGCTGCTTAAATCACTCACTGAAGCCATTAATATCTTCCTCCAAAATGTGCCTTAGTCGTATCATACAAAATCAGTCATTACCGCTTGGGATGCTTTTTAATGATGCGTGACACCAGTAATGTCCAGTGTCACTCACCAGTCAGGATTCATAACAATTTCAAGGAGTCTGAAATGCTGCAGTGTTTCGAATGACAAATACAGATTTTCCCCTTTTTTTCTGATTCACAAAAGTGTTTTTATCATACAAGCATTCACACAGCTCATAGGATTATCTTTGAGACATTCCAGTTCTATTTCAGATGACAGCCCCGTCCTTTCTGTTAGTCTCAGAAGAATGTAGAGCATGGAAAAGGACTTTCCTGAGTTCTTTTCAAAACCATCTCAGAGCAAGGCTTAACGTGACACCATCAGCCTGTCTGACCTACTTTGAAGTTCTTACAGTCAGACTGGAAAGCCCTCTGGCCTTTAAACACTTTATTCTGTCTCAGGTCAACCTTTGTTACTGAAGCTGCTTTTATTGTGCAACTTGTACATTTTCCATGCTGTCTCCTACTTCAGCATTCATATTGATGATGGTGTGCAGTTTTAGAATTAAAATTTGAAAATAAAATGTCAAAAATGCAGCTGTATTAAAAAAGTGGGAAACAGAAATTATTTTCAAAAGAAAAAACAAAAGAATGTGCTCTCTGGAAATACAAACAATTTGCAAGGTTGGATTAGAGAAAAGCCGCTGTAAAAAAGTTTTTCAGCATTTCTCAGAATAAACAGGAGATGACATCTGATTAGCTCAGCAGAACAGGAATAATGCACTTCTGAAGTAAAATGAAAATCTGCATGAACTTAAAGGAAGTCAGAGATGAGGACATGAAAAGAGGAAGAGCTCAAAGGAAAGAAGACAGTTAATTTGGTCACTCTGGAGCTGCAGTGCTCGTTCTCCCTCTATTACCTGCACGGCAAAAGTCCCTGAGCACGCATTTGCTAAGAACTCCTTCGTAGTCTCCCGCTTTGATCTCCTCTTCACAGCCTCCCCTTACAGCCTTTTGAGGATGTACCCAGAACACCAGGTAATTAAAATAATTTTTAAACACCTTCAGAAGCCTCTCAACCCATTTAGTAGATTTGGGAAAATGCAGCCCTGCTCTTCCTGCCCTTTATGATCTCAGAGACTGTTATCAGCAGCTCATCTGCTGCTGGCAATTAAGGTGGTCTCTGCCTTCCCTCCAGTTCCCTTTGCCAGTTCAGCCCCATGTCCATTTTGCATGTTCTCTGCTCCATCAGTTCCACCTTCACCACCAGTTTTGTTCACATCCCGCCCCTCCTGCACCTTCATGTCTCCTTCCCCTTGTTGGTTTCTGAGGATCTTCTCTCCTGCCCATCATCTTGTGCTTGAGAGGCTGCACCAGGACATCCTTTCTCTCCTCACATGTTTGGTTCTGACAAAGCCAGAGATGAAGATGAGGAGTTACGAGGATGTGGGAGGAGAGAAACAAAACCTCAGGAGAAAATGGCAAGACACTAAACCAGTTGTTTTCAGTCCATTCCTCCTCCAGTGTAAGGAGGTTGGACCAGAAACTGCCCGAGATCCTTTTCAACCTGAATTACTTGAGGATCACGTTTTTTCTTACTGTCCTTACCAATGTCCCCCCATTCTTCCACTATTTCCTGTAGTTTGGATCACACTTAGAAGACAAGGTAAGCTTTACTCAGCAGGCATTAAAAGCTTGTAAGAGCCTTTTGGGTTTTCTTGTTTATGGTGGTTTTAGAGGTAACTTGGAACCTTCCAGAGCAGTAAAACCAAACACCTGGAAAGCTGTGGGATAACTGTGGGTAATAAAATAGCAAATCACAGTTTAGTTGTCTAAGGAAAATAAGAGGCAGGTTACAGGCAGCAAGAATAATAATATAATTGAATTACAGGAGAAAGAAAATTAAGTTGGAGTCACAAGAGGCAGGGGTGTTCCTATCAAGATCTCTGGATTACTCAAGGGGAAAAGTGATAGCTTGAATCACTTGAAGCATTTGAACACTGACCAAAATGGCCTTAGCAACTCTGTAGTGATTAAACCACTCAGAAACAAACTGTGAGAGGTTTACTTTATAGGCTGTATTAAAAACCCCACTTCTGAAAAGCATTAAGTTATTACCACAGACAAACAATAAAAAGCCCCCAAATCAAGAAAGTATTTTTCTCTTTTTTTTAATAAAATGGTAACAAACAAGAGAAACAAATGCTTCAGACTTACCCAACTAAACATAAAAAATTCCATATGCCCTCAAATCATTCAGAAGCTAATGTTCACAACTATTCCTATTAAATCTGAACTGCTTGGTGTAGACTGGAAAATGCAATTTCAGAAAGCTTCAGGAGGGAAAGGCTGTATAAATGTAAGGAAGGAGGTAATGAAGTATTAACTGGATGCTAAATTGCTGCCTATCATGTTTGCAATGGGCAGTTTACAATCTGTTCGTCCTGACGGATTTAGCACAAGGGAGCCTGACGTCCTGGCAATTTCTGTGTCTGCCTAGTAGTTGATGGCTAAGCTGTACCTACAAATCATGTGTTGGCACTGAAGGAGTTTGGGACCCTGCTCAGCCCAAACAGCTCCATTGCACTCAGAGGAGCAGTAGTGAATGGAAAGTAAGGAAAAGTTCCAAGAGATAATGAGTTTGAATGCTAATGACCTAAGCTAGTACAAAAGACAGAAATGCAATTTCTCAAAAAGTACAAACCCATTTAACGTCTTAATGAGTTTTTTAAAAACAGTAATAACGATTTTGTGATTTGAAGCCAAATTAGTATTTTTCCACAGTTTTTTCTTTATCCACTAAGATATTGCAGAAATTATGACGGTCTTCCTGGTTTACTGCAGAAACTAACATGCTTGCTGCAGAATTCTTTCCTTCTGTAATACTTTGGCAACCCTTCTCAACAGCCAGAAACGTATCTTTTAGGCATCTTAGTCATCGAGAACATTAAGTAGGCTGAAAATTGTGCTCATTTCATGAAAGTAGAGGATAATTCCTAGCTTTATACAGACTTCTTAGCCTATGGAATATATAAAATAAATTTCTGCCCTGATAAAAAAATGTATCACAAGGATTGTCTCACAATCATATAACTGAGTATGAATCCTGAATGAACAGAAAATAGATGTGAAATCTATACTCTCCTATCGAAGTTGTTTCTGCAACAAAACATGTTTGTCCATCATTCATATTTTCTTAATACCAAGTAGCTATGATGGACAAAATGGAGCTTGTCAACTAAAATGCATAATTGGCATTCCCATGAAAAGATGGATAACATAGCTCCCCAGGCTGGAGATGGGAATGCTTTCTTCTGTGGTGCATGATGCATCTTCTTTCATCCAGTAGTGCTGGTATTTCATATGGTGATACCTGAAACGAAAGAAAATAATATCAGAAAAAAACCAGTAGGTTAATTAGGTCTTCCCTAATTTATCTCAAATGTCATAATTTTGACTTTCACAGTAATGAATTCTCCTCTTTATTACTAAAGAAACAACATTGTAACTAAAAGGCAGACAAAATAGATGATGCACATCAGATTGGAGCAAAAAGACCTGAGACTGATGCCTGATAGCTGAGTAGTGGCTCAGGTACCTGCCCCATGACAGTGTGATACAGAACTTGAGTGAGGCACACCAGGCCTTACCCACTTACAGGGAAGAGGGCAATGCAAGGATGGGCAGAGCCAGAAACATTCACCACATCCACCTGGCTGAAGTGCCCAACTGTGTTTCCCATTGTATACTGCTATACAGCAGGACAAATTTGGAAATAATGTCATAAAAGCAGCTTTTTCCACATTCCCAAGTGAAATGCTTCTCTCTAATCATCAATGACACTTTGGAATTTGGATTGCAGGTCCCAGAGCTCACAGATTCCAGTCCAGCTTATCTTACTTTTTAGGGAACTGTGCAATGCTGAGGGAGGGGAAGAGGGAGGTGGAGTGGAAGTACAGGATTTCTGAACTTCTAACTTGCACACTGAGTGAAAAAGCAAATATAGCTTGTCACCCATTCTGGTAGCTCCCATAGCTGCAGGCCCAATTACAACATCTGTCTACATTTTCTTTTACATGATAGGAACTGGGTTCAGAAGTGTTCCTTGGCTGTGAAATCGTACTGGAGGCAGCAGCTGCTGAAGTGAGCTAGAAAATGACAAGTGTAGGCAGGATACACTGCATCAAAAATTGATGCCGGCTAATGGAGCGGTGGGTTTGAACAGCCTGCACAGTGCCCCTTACAGTCCAGTTCTGCCAGCAAGCACAAGTGCTTCCCTTGGAAACCCTTTGTGTCTCTTTTGGAGAGAAACACATCCTGGCATGCATTTAGTGCAGGATCCACTAATTGTGCCAAGTACCCTGGAATGTGCTCAGCAATCTGATTCTTCGAGCTCTTCTGTGCTGAGAGAAGTTGTCATTTTAATGTACAATTAAGACCAGAATCTCTTACAGAAGCAGAAACAGGAGGAATTACCTTTCATGATAGTTAAAAAATAAATATGTAATTGAGTGCATACAGTCCTGAAAACAATTTAAAGCTGCATGAGGGCATAAATCATAGAATCATAGTTATCAACAGGAATTATGGTATAAAAAATGAAGTCTTACAAAAGTGGCCAACCCGCAAAGCCAGTAGGTCAGTACTAGTACGAACTTCTCCCTTTGGCAGGTTCACACCAAATTTTATAAGCTTAACCACAGTACTATCACTTCAGAGCACTAAAATTAAGCTTTTCAAAAAAACTGTCAAAAGGATAATTGGAAGGATCCAGCAATTTAAAATCACACCTACTGTTCTTCACAAATACCTGCATGAAAACAGCTTAACTGTAATCTTCCTCTCACTCCTGAGCACACTTGTTACATGCCTTTGCTAGAATGTCTTATGAGTTTCACTGTTTTCTCTGCATAATTTCTATCTTTTGTTGTTTGTGTGGGTGTCTTGCTTGAAGACAGATGAGAGATTCTTTTAAATATGAAAACATTTTTGTAAAGCCACAATCACGTAAGCAAAACAGGCAAAGAATATTTTTAGTTGCACTTTCTGTTTGTGCTACTAAGTTCAGCAATGATGGCATTTAAAGACCTCATCAGGAAGGCAGCAAGGGCATGAGCCAAAGCCCCTGTAATACCCTAGGTGGACCTGCACTGAAATTTCCTGGCATTAGACTGGAATATGCACAATCAAATTTCTCATTTCCTAGGGGAGTGTTTCATTAGAAAACAATGATGATGATGATAATCTGAATGTTGCTGGATAAGAGTCAGCCTCTCATACACTTATGTATTGATCTCTTGTGCCAACTTTTGCACTCATAGGGGTTTCAAGCCCACACGCTTCTCAGATTCTAAGGGAGGAAAGCAACCCATCAAATTCTTCTGTTTTACAATTTCTTTGACAAAGGTTTTCATCTTTTTAGCCATACTAACCGTGTGTTGTCCCTGCCAGTTACATGTTACCTACCTTATGTTCCAGTTTTATAATCCATTTCACCTGAAGATAAGATTGTGGCTTAAATTCTATATTCACTGGAGACCAACTTGTCTTATTTAACTGTACAGCTGCACTGTCACTCAGAAAGAAATATAGAGACATGAAGCACCTTATGTGTTCAAGGATCTCAAAGCTCTTTATAAAGACAGATGGTAAAAGTCAGTGTACTAAAAACCATTGGCAGTTGGTGATGTGGAACTTTTATTAGCCTTTATACAGCCTTTGATGTGTCCACAGATTTTATTAAAAAAATCAATGGGATGTAGGATACCAAGATTCTTTTCTCTTGTCCTTAGGCATTGATTGTGAAAGAGATTGATGCAGTAAATAAAATGTTTGAGTAATAGTGACCAGTTTGTGTGAATTTGGTCTACCATTAGCTCAGAGCATAACGCTGGGCACTTTCAAGGAAAAAAAACCAAACATCCACAACAGCTGGCTTTAAGACACTTGAGCTTTTCTTCTTTCATTCCTCATAAAATGGCAGCACTTTATCCAGGAACTGTCAGGTCTCTATCTGTCTCTAATTTCCCCAAATAGAACAGTGTTCTGTCTCTAGTCATTCATGAAATCTATTAATGCTGCCTTTGATTCAGAGAATACCGTGCTGCTTCCCCTTAAACAGGCAGAGGACAGTGGTACTGCAGGAAAGGGTTCACAGTTTCTCTTCATGCTATAAACAGGCGGCTTTTATTCTGCCCTAATCACTCTAAGATTGAAGTGCAGCTTTGGTGTGAGAGAGGCCTGCACAGTCAGTCTGCCCAGACTCCACGTGCCCCCACCCTGGCGAATGACAGTTTGTCACAAGGGCAGGACACAGACGGAAAGTCACTCCTTGAGGCAGGCTTCTTTAAGCCTCCAAGGGGAAGTTTAGCCAAAACCTTCCCTACTCAACAATGATTTCAGGGATAACCATCAACAAAACCATATTCCTGAATGCTCCAGCACCTTTATCTTACATATAGTTATGGTGATTTGGCTCCTACTTGCCCAGTTGAATTTCTCACTTCAGTTATTTGCCTCCATTATTCTTTGTTTAGGCAATGGCCATTGAATCAAGTACGTTCAGAAGTGTTAATCCTCATGGTTTCTCAAACCAGATACACATCACACAGCATTTTACAGCTGCTGAAAATAATAGTTTATGCAAGAAGTGTTCTTAAAGTTAAAAGTACCGGTTGATGCAAGCGGAGCTTTGTTAAAAGCACTACACAATCTCCATTTTAGCTGAGGACAAACAGTTCTTTCTTAGCACGGTGCAAATTAGTAAGGAGGTGTCATTAGGAGACACAGAAAAGTTGTGTCTCCAGAGCCTTATTCTAGCAGCTCTTACCTGAACAGCATTGCCTCTGAATGCAAGTATTTGACCTTAATAAAATGTTCATGCTTCCAATCTAAATAAAATTGGGGTAATTAATGTCACAGCCTTCTGAGAGCACTAAGGAAATACAGCTGTTTTATGTTGTCCTGGTTCTAGCCAGGACAGAGTTAATATTTTGCAGCAGCTGTGAGGGGGTGAGCCTGGAGCTGTGTGGGTGTGGCTAGGAGATTATTCTGTACCACCTCAAATCATTGTCAGGAGCGGGGATAAGGGACTCTTGCTTCCAAGGAGAAGGGTGTCCCTTCCAGTGGGGAGAAAACAAAAAAAGTGGTGGGGAAGAGCCAGTCAGTATTGTCCCAGGCTTTCCGTGTAAATTGTTTCCTTGGCTACACCTTTTGTTATTGTTTTCTTATCTCATTGCTGTTTCCACTAAATTGTTCGTATCTCAAGCCGTGATCTTTGCCTTTTGTGCTTCCAATTGGAGGGGAGGGCAGCTAGTTTTATCGGAACTACTAAACTGGAAAACACCATTCCTAAACCACAACTTGTGTAAAGAGAGGACTGTCTTAAAAGACTTGAGGGACACGGCTCATTCATTTTTTTCCAGGGCAGTTGCTAACACGGTAGTTCAATGAAAAATGGCAGAAACAGAGGACTCTTACCTTTGGTACTCAAGTGTAGTCGTAATAGTTACCGTGAAAATACACAGAGACGTTAAGTGGCCTATGCTGAAGAGATTCACCTTTGGCAAAGGCACAAGTGCAGGTGTTGGTGCATTTCTTATTAGCTGAATTAGCTGTCAGTGTGATAGTGAATAACGAAGCAGTTGGGTTCATTTCTGTGTGAACACACAGATAGATACACCACACAACGGGATCTAAGTATATTGATAAACATGGCAACACATGTATGGTCATATGTTTATCAATAAATTTGCATTTTGTAATCAACAGTATTGTCTTAAATCTAAAGACTTTAAAAATACATTTATAGAAAGAAATGTCTTTTTCCGACATAAGAAGAAAAACAGCAGAAAATTGCAATGTGTAATTGATATTGATCTCTCTCTCAATCTACTAGTAAGAGGAATACTTCACTGTTGCAGGCTGGAGTAACAAGCAAATAGGTCTCTCCTGACTATTACCATGGCTAAAAACTATGTTTTTCAGCTTTTCATCTTTCAATGTGTTGTGTTAAGGGCCACTGCTGAGGCAATCAGCAGCTTCTTCAACTCATTAGCAATAATGATCATGATCAGAGTGATGCTCACTTTTACATTTCCTCCTCCTCCTCTCAACTGCTGTTACACCTACCACAGCTGCTGTGTAGGTAGTCTCCTGACAGAGAAATCAAACACTCTGTGCTGTCGTTAATGATTTCTCTGAGTGCAGCTCCAGCTGGCTGGAGATGAGGAAAAGCGTAACTCATCTTGCCTGTGTGATTCAGGGCAGGCATTGAGGCAACTCTTACCAACCAGACAGAAGCCAGGTTTGAGGCACGGAAGGGCAGCCGTTAACAGTTTCCCCAGTGGAGGTCTCTCAGGTTTCCAGCTCTGCCTAGAACCCTTCCTTATTTGAGGCTCTTGCTCTGAAATGCACAGGCTTCAGGGGAGCAGCTGTCAGTGATACAGAGATGACGGGTTTTGATCAAGAAGCTCCCTGGTACATACTTCTCATATCCACCCCACCTCCTCCTTCAGAGAAAAACCCACACTTCATCAAGCTGATGTAGTCTAGAACTGTCTTTGGCAATTCTGGGAATTCAATCATTTTGGCATTTGTTCAGCCTCAGTACTCAGCCTTCATGTGCAGTACATGTAATACAGCTTCTCCCAGTTGAGAGAAGCCCCGTTGAGAACGCTGCTCCCTTTAGCAGCATTCTAGAGACTTCACAAACCCAGCATTCATGCAAAAAGCAGATCACAATCTCCTTCCCCAACCTCAATAACCACGAGCATTCGTAGCTAGCAAGCTTTCCTGGAACTGAGCCACCCACAGACACAAGCGGTAATAAGCTGGATCTGACCTTATCAGATGAAGGGAGAAGAAGGGGGTTTTTTGCAGGAAGTGAAGCAAAACTAAAGCAGAAAGTACTTTTTATTATTCTCACAGAGTATTTAGCTCTGAGACTATTCCTTTAAGAAGTGTATTCAAAACATAACATGATGAAAGGCAAGATCTAGATCTAAGTTTCTGCCTCTGCAGCCACATCCTTTAGTAATATTTCCACACAATGTCATGTAACCTTACAATTTACAGTGTATTCAGCATTATTCCCACATATCACATCTGGATTTCACCTCACTGCCAGCTGTCCCTCTGACAGGAAGACTATCTGGAAAAGCAAGCCTGCTTCTGTACAGCACTGAACAAGTCTTTTGGGGTTTCTCAAGATACCTAATCTTTTTCTTTCAGTCACTCACACAGAGATTGAGGAAAGGGAATAATTAATCCCAAAGTGTCCTGGATCTCATATATTGTCTCACAGAGCAACCAAAAATCTGAAAAGCTGTTCCATCTCTTCTTCCTATCCTTTAGTTCATAACAGTTAAAGTAATAAAAGCAAAAGGTCACCCCAACTGTTACTCCCCACCTCTAGCAACACAAAAGTTAAATTTGTATGGGAATGAACCATGACATTTTTCCTCCTGCTTCAAAAAGATGAGTTTTAGGTGAATGGAACATCCTGGAGGAAGAATAGAATTAACAAAGCATGCTAATGATCAGCCATAGTACTGTGTAAGTGAAGGCACTGAATACAAGTGAGCACCTGCTTAGCAGCACATCCTATTACAACCTTAGAAATGTCTTATTTTTAACCCAAGAGTAAAAAAACCAATTAAAGTAGGCAGGCTCCTGGCAGACATGGATATGGGAAGATAAAGGTTTGCCTGAGAGACAGCTGACAGATATCAGTAAAATAAATGGTGTAGTACCGAAGTGGCTGGGAGGAGCCCCTGCAGAAAAGGAAGAAGCTGCCCTATGGAAAGGCCAGTGGGGCCCAGACAGCACCTGGTCAGTCAGAAACTGAGTCCAAATGGCAAACAGCTGAACTCAGATGATTTAAGAACTGCTTTCAGTTATGTCACAGAGTTCCCAAATCATGCTATCTCTTTGTGTCTCTTGATGTCCTCATTTTAAATAATAATAATAACAACAACTTCTCATCTTTGTAAGTCTTCACAAGGTCTATGGATGACAATCACTTAAACAGGGGTCAGTATTTTTAATAACTATAATATACTATCCTATAACCCAGCTAGTCTCATTCAAACACCAAAAAATTTTCTAGCTCAGTTATAAATTTACTATGGAATTACCTCATCTTCTGTCAGCAAAGCTGTTCAATTTTTTTTCTTTAGCTCTGTTCTCAATGTACAATTTCATCTTCATCGTTCCATGTGAAGAACAAAAATCAAACCGCTCTTCAGTACATCATTTTTTTGAACACAATAAAAAGATAGCATGACATGATATTGAGTTTCCAATAAACCCCCACCCAATTTAAATAGAAATATAAAAGAAGGACCTCCTTAAGCTTTTGACCTTAAAAGTTCACCACACAACAGTATCATGCGTGCAAGTAGCCATCACCTTATCTACATGCTTGAAATATTAGTCTGTATTACTTGTTCAAGTAGCATCTGTTCAGTTTCTAGACATTACAAGTATTTTCAGGAAGAGGTATCACTTACTGCACATTTCTATGCAGATTTATTTCCTTATATCTGGACTTCCTGAAACAATTACTGCAGCACAATGGCTGCAGAAAGTTAGGAGTGAGGGAATAGTTGTAGTTCTGAACAGAAACCAGCTTCTTGTCATTCCTTCTGAGTGGTGTAAGCACAAAAGTGCGACAGATTTTTCATCTTGGGGAATTTCGTAAGCAAGCTATTTATTTCAAATAGGGAGTTTTCTTCAGAGATCATTTGCAAATTGCTTTTTTCTTCTGCCCTTGTCAGAAACAAATGTCAGCACACTGCTGAAGTCTACGACACAATATTTTACACCAGAAAAAGTGTCAGAATTTGCACCAAGGTCTGCAGGGACACACAGTGTTTAATAGACAATGCATACGATTATAGATTACTTTTGGTAGCAGAAAGAAAATTGATTCTGTTTTCCTGCCACCTAGCTCTCACAAAACACATTATCAAGTTTTTTATTTCATACACTTGGCTAGAAGAAGCAGTAATTTATTTTGTGCAGATATTGCATACTATTAATTCTAAATATATGAGGCAAACCAGAAGAATCAGGGTTGTAAGATGTCTACTTACCTTCTACAGCTGATCCACGTGACAGTGCTCTTGTTCAGGAATTACGGGCAGTATTTTTGTGGTCTGTGCAGGACGTGGAATCTGTTGGTTGCTGGTTTTCACTATTGAAAGTTAAAATCATTTTTATCCATTTTATTAACAGCAAATATATCTGCAGAGTGTTGAACTTTCATATGCAAGTTTGAAAATAATTGAGACCTATCTAAACACAAGACAGAGATGGAAGACAGATTTTCAGTGGGATTTCAGTGCCCAGAGATGCAGATACTTGTCAGGAACTCCTGAAAGTACTAACCATGTTTTGTATTTAACTTCCTCTTAATACTAGTAGGACTACAATGTGCTGATTCTAGGTCTACCTGGGAAGCAGCCCGAAGGTAGACAAATAAATTTGTGTGAAATAAATATGTGAATAAATTGTAGTGGAAATCCAAAAGCATGCAAATTTGAGGTTATGTAAGAGTCTCCCAAAATACAATCCCCTCCTTTTGGCCAGTTAAGCAGAAACAACTGAAATTTAGAGTGCAAACTTCCTGACGCATTTTCACACAAGGGCAGCACAGATCGCCACTCAGGCACACGTGGTGTGGCCTCAGCTCACTTGTCATGCACACAGGGAGAGCTACTGGGTGACACCCAGCTGTCAACAAAGACGACAGCATACACCTCAGAAGTAGGAAGGGATGAGGTGATGTCTTTAACACACAGATCCTGATACAGTATCTCAGTGGAATACAGATAAGGAAATGCATTGTCAAGCAAACACATGCAGAGTTGTTTATCCAATGCATTTTTCAAAGAACTACTGTAGAACACAAATAATACTTTAACTCCCGTCTCTGACTATCCATTGCTTCTGTAAACCTACAAATGGGTTTCTACTGAGCTGACAACAAGAGGATAAACTGTGCCACTTATATCTAGCTATGTTCATTCTCCATTGACTATATCATTTGGGCTTCTTTCTTTACAAATGCAAGTAAAAAGTAGAGTTTGGATCTTGGCACTTAAGCAGCTGAAAAGCAAAGTCAAAATAAGACTGGGGTAGTTTTAAAAAAATAACAATGGATCTTGTTTCACCCTCAGGATGAACCTGGAGAGAAAGGGAGTATAGGCTGATATCCCCTTCAGTGCCTGTGTGTAACAGTGTTCTGCATGCATGCAAACTGAGCAGAGGCTAAGTCCTTTGTGCATCAGTGCTCTATGGAAAGCACAGAGGGGCTATAAAAAGCTCCCTAAAGTTAGCTGCATCCTATAGATTTTATCCTTCTTTTTATCTGAAAAAAAAAAATTAAAGCCCCAAAGTGGTAATAAGACTTCACAATTTTCTTGGAAATGTTGCATTTCAGAAACATTTAAGTCTGTGTTAAATATTGAATACAATGAGAAGCTTTGCTTTCCCCAGCACTATTCATGAAAGTCACAGAGGGAAAGATAACTAACTACTCAGCTATGTCAGGAACTGAGAGGGACCAGAATCAAATAGGTGATGTTTCAGTTGGCCAAGATGAAACAAATTTCTCTTTTCCTGGCTTTGCATCTATTTGCTGCTGTAGAAGGTGTGTCTTGTCTGTTCTCTTTGTTAAAAACAAAACGTATTGCAGAATACAAGGAGGAGTGAGTCGAACTCACTGGGATGCCAGCCCTGTCACTACTGAGCCAGCATTTGCTTCTATTTCCAACATGTCAACTAACCTGAAGCTGTAGCAACACATCAGAGAGATGGCAGAATTTCCCCTATTTCCTCCAATCTTATGGGAAAGGATCTATTATTTTAATAGGATAGCACAGAAAACAATACAGGAATTCAAATGAGAGGAAATTTGTCTTCTTGTATCTTCTGTGCAAATTACACCTGTCAAGCCCACTTATATCAAATGCTATGAATGCCACAAAACCTAAACAGTATAGGAAACAACTGCAGGCCATGAAGCCTGAGGTTTTACTCTCTGAATCCTGGTTGTCATTATGACCCTGCAATGTTCTTCTTTCAGGATGAGTTATAGAATTACCATCCATCAGAATTAACTTTGCATTACTGTGAGCAAGACAAGTGAGTCAAGGAATCTTGTATTTGTATCCTAAAATGTAATGAACTAAACTGTGACCCCATGAGCCAATAGAGTATCACTGAAAATGAGTATACTGCTTGAGCAATGTAGAACAAGGCATTATGCTTGAACTAAGGCTGCCCACACAGACAGTAGAGTAATAACATGATGATTTTAACAATATGATTCCCTGTCTGCATAGTCCAATTCTAGCACAGGAATGAGAGCAAGCCTTTATTTCCAACACATCTTAGACCACTTTCAAAATAGAATACAAATAAACAAGGAATGTCATTCTTACTCTGGGAAAAGAAAGTCTAAATGGGAATTTATAGTGATAGGATTCTAGTAATATAAATTCCCACTTAAGTATAACCCATCTAACTATACTAATGAATCTTTCAGACCCTACTAGGCAGGTTCAGCTTAGGTGTTAAATGTCCTTATTTATGCAATCTGATTCCTCTACAACTTCTTCTTGCTTTTTCTTTTGTTTTTTTAAATAATGTCGCATACAGTTCATACGCACTGGCCTGCTCCCAACAAGTAATTTTGTACCATGTCCCCATCTTTTTTAAGGATACAGCTACATGAGAATCACTACACTTAGTCAATTACTAGTAATGGAAGAGGTACCAAAGTGGTTTAAGGAAAATGGGCTAAGGAAGAGGGTAAGTATAATTTTCTTCCCTTTATCTGCATCTGAAACTGCTTTAAGCAGTAAGCTGCAAATGACAATTCAGCAGTTTCTGAATTCTTTTAAAACTCTGTGGGGAATACATTCTAGCCTTTCTAATTGCCATTATTAATTTATTAAGCTGTTCTAAAACCTCTTCTACTGCCTCTTCAATTTAAGAAAGCTCTTCAAAGAAATTCTTGCAATAAAATTCTCTTGTGTGGGAATCTCACTAAGATTCTCTGTAGTAAACGCAGAGCAAGGAAGTGACTTCAATGGGTTATTTTCCATGTGTTACTACTATCAAGTTCTATTTGATGAAAATGCTCTGTGTCTGGAAATACAGATCAGCCACTTAAAGAATTCTTACTTCTTGCACTAAAAAAAGTACCCTCTCTTCTTTCCCTTGTCTTGTGGATGTATTTAAGGGCAACTCTTTGTTCTCAGCTCATACAATTCAAGGGACTATTATACATAAATACAATGGCAAGACCAGTTCCAAAGCCTAGAAAATGTGCTTTGTACAACCCATGGTCTAGTCCATTCTTTTTTGGCTTAACGGCACAAACAATATTTAGTTAACATTTATGACCAGAATGTTATAAAGCTCCCCTCTCCTCACTGTATGTGCTTAATCCTTTGCAGTACTGTGAATTTGAAAGGTTGTAAATTTAACCCTTCCCTAGAGAACATTCTATACCTTTTCCCCCTTTTCCTCTGGTCACTGGCCTTAAAGACAATGATTCATGGATATAAAGCCACTAACAGTTTTACAAAACTAACATCCATGCTGTAAATTACCTTTTTGTAGGACCACAGTAACATTAAGCCAGTAATTTACTGAGCTTCCTAAGAATTCTCTCCCATTCTCAAAGTATAGGCTTCCCTGTTTTTCTTCCCTTATAATTTCTTAACTTCAAATAATATTTTACTAGTTCCTATACGTCTTTTCATCTATATGATATACTGTCATATCCTCTCAAGTACTCATTGCTGTGTTTTCAGGGTGGTTGTATTGTCTTCAGTGGATCTCAATGGTTTTTTTTTCAAGATTGCAAGCTATGCTCTAATTATAGTGAAAATATTGTCAAGGGCTGCCAACAAAGTCATCTGTAGCTATTTATAACCCATTATCATGGTAGCAAATCCTAAGCTTAGCAACTGTGGAAAGAATAAACTCTTCATATGGATTTGACTCCACTTCAAATTATATTGGTATAAACTGTGAAATTGATTGGATTGACTGAAATTACAGTGTGTGAAACCAAAGAATTTTATATTAAAATAAACCCCATTATAGCAGTTCATGCAACTAAGCGTCTTTCTGGATTACATGGATCAATTGTAGTGGGAGGCACTTAGAAGTGAGAATGACAGACCAATAAAGGATTCCTATTCTCTTCAGTAAAATCTACTGAAACTAGATCTGAATTTCCATAAGACTCCATCATCAAAAATGCCTGGGATATACAACATTAAAAATGCCATTGTGAACATATGATAAAACGGGTATGATATTAGTAAAGCTACTCAAGACAATAGATGTCAGAAAAGTAATTCCTTTCCTACAGCATGAAAATAACAAGCTCATAAATGTATCTCAGAGGTAGCCAGTGCTTTAAGAGCAAGGAGCATAAATTGTACTCACAGGAGAGTTCAGACAGACAAGGAGCTATTCACTCTTTTCTAGGTAAAATTGAAATACCATGAAATACTGAGTTGTAGACATAAATTATTGAGTCTCCTCTTACTCCCAAAGAACTTACAAGACAAAAGGAAAAGTACTTAAGCCTAATTAAATTTAAAACCATTATTTTCATTTGCTGGCTTTGTATTTTTCTTGTTTCGAAGGGAGGTTAGTTTGCCATTCAGAGCTATTATTCTATATGTTCACTTTAATCTTTTTAAAGGTATAGCTTCCTTCACAAAACCAGCATTTCACTCTTTAAGCAATACTAGTAACACTCACAGCTACAGCTGGTAATTGCCCCTCACACAAAGAGTTGTTGCCAAATCAAATTTTCTAGAATACAAACTTTGAGTTGAGCCATGCCATTTAATTTATCTGTGCTAAACATACTGCGCTGTCAGAAGACCATGATTTTTTAACCTATCTGAAACTCAAAAATTGCATGTTGTGGCAATTTCACCCCAGAAATAGGCTCTGGAGTGCCAGCAAAACCATTTATGGAGTCCTGCTACAGTCATTCATTCCATGCTTTGGTAGCAAATGTTATCAAGAGTCACAAACACATAGAGCATACATACACATGTGCACATCTCTGTGTACTTTTCATACACACACAAAGCACTCAGCTGCCAAGCCTCAAAACTGGCACATAACATGACCAAAAATTTAAAAATTCAGTCGTTAATGCAACACACTGGGAAGACTAGCAGAAGAATTCTCACATGGTATATGTAAATCTTCTTATAGTTTTGTTGTCAGAATTATTTCTTTATCATAAAAAAGTGTTTCCTTAACATAAGCCGGATAAAATTTGTGTAGGACCAAGGTAACTTTGAAACAAACCTGAAGCATCTCTTGACAGGAAAGTCTTAAAATGTCTTTCTTGACCTCCTCACATCTCAAGATTTGTTAAATTTTATTTTACTTTTATATTACTTACCAGGAAAAGGACAAATTTTAGTAGCAGATACAGTTCTTCTTGCACGTCTGGAACCCTTTCTTCTTAGAATAGTAGAAACTGATGTTGTTACTCTGTGTTTATAATCTGCTTTAAACAAAATGTGTTAGCATCAGCCCTGATTAGAAGGATAGCTTGTAAACCTCTTATTACTAACACCTGCTGAACACCTTGGAAAGTGTTCAAAAAATCAGGAAGGTGTTGGAATAAGGTGATGAGGAAAACCAAGGGCCAGATGATTTGTATTTTCCTAAATGGAATTTTCTAGAAAATCCATTCAGGTTTATCCCTTTCAAATTATTCCTTGCCTTTCTCTATACTGTGTACCTTGAACAAATTTTGGAAGGATAAAAAAAAAGTACATGTTTCAGTACAGATTTGGACTCACACTGCTGACAGTGGAATATCAAGCATAGAGTGTACTGGCATCCTAGGAAGCTGACAGATTCCTTGCTAGTGTGGGGTGTTCATCTTGGAAAGCACAGTCTGAGAGCAAGCTCCACACCACTGACAAAGATAGAGCTGGATTGGGCACCTCTGGCTGTTCCTCTGCACCCAGTTCATAAACTCTCAGTCTTTCCATCCTTCTGCTTCTCTCTAAATACTGTGCTCTCAGTGGGTCTATTGCGGACTGTTGTGCAGCTGTTATGGTTAGCCCTGTTCAGCCTTGACCGCAGTCCAGGGCTCAGCCAGCTTCGGGTGACAGGCTCACTCCAATTCTATGTAACAGAATTTATTTTTACCTTTTTCCTTTGAGAACACTAAGAAATTCATTCAGTTAAAATTATTTAGGTCATGAATTTTTTTTATGAATAGCCAGTGGAGACCTAAAATGCTAAAGCCCCAAGTGTACACTGCAACAGTTAATGTCAATGAAAGCTCTGGAAGTGTTCGTGAGACAAGATTGGAAGGGAAAAGGCGAAACAATTAGTTTCTAGTTTAGGGCCTTTGTCATGGATCGATTGTAACCTCCACCAAGTTTATTTGGATATTTTATTTTATGCACTCATGAAAATAGCTTAATGATTTGGAGAGTCTCAGAGTCTACCTAGCAGAA
Source organism: Lycocorax pyrrhopterus obiensis (assembly GCA_014706295.1). NCBI lineage: Eukaryota > Metazoa > Chordata > Aves > Passeriformes > Paradisaeidae > Lycocorax > Lycocorax pyrrhopterus. The sequence continues at coordinate 23,094,136 of JACSVZ010000006.1, forward strand.
TATCTTACAAGGTCTCAAGAGGAAATTAATAATTCCACACTTCTTGACAGCTTTCAGTGGTGCTCAGAAATTCAGAGAAAAACTACTAACTGAATTATGGCTGGAAAAATTCATAACAACTGTTTTAGGAACATAGTAATGTTCTGCTCTGTTCTTTGATCACCACTGAAAAAAATGAGTGCGTAGACTTGCAATGAAAGGTGGCATCTTAATATATACACACAAACCTTAAATTTTCCTTTTTATGTGCTTGTCTTTTTATCAGTAACATAATGATGTTGGTTATGATGTTATATATTATAAATTTAACTCATAAACCCACTTTTCCTCAATTAACAGAAAAGGTATCCTCAAAGCAAGTAAGTAATTAGAAGCCTCAAAAGGGCATCTTTTCCTCCCTGCTTGTGTTCACGATGATTCTGAAAAACCTGAATTTAATTAAAAAGTGATGTTTAAGAATAAAGGTAGTAAATCGTTAATCCTCACTACTTACAGTTCTTCTTTAAAATAGGATGTTGTGACTTGAAGCACAGAAAATCAGAGACATGACATTTATAAGTAGTTTTCAAATTACAAATAAAAGTCCTTTAGATTAGAGCACTTAACAGCCCACTTATAAAGTCCTAATTTACACTTTGTGGGGTTTTTATGTACATAAAATAGGTCTCAGAATTTGGTTCTAGCAATAAGCAAAATATCATGTATCTTAAGCAAGATAATCTGGTAAGGAGTTTCTTTGGGGCAGGGGGGGTACAAACTTGACATCTCAAGCAACTATTTTGCTTATTCATTAAAAATATATGCGCAAAGTATTTACATTATGCAAAAAAATCACAGGAATGTTTTGAGTATGGGCACTCTTCTTCCTTCTGTTCAGTTATGATTAAAGCTGGACTCCTATTGCTCTTTCATTACAAAACTACCTGTGCATACAGTAAGGATGATCAGGGGAATGGATTTGGCTTATCATTCATTTTATTACCCCTGTGCCCAGGGTCTCCTTTCAGCACCTCTGACCTACAGAGGGAACGGACACCTGTCTGGGAATAGCAACTAAACGCTGGTTGTCTGGAGGCATTCTTCCTACTCAGGGCTGACAGACACAGAAAGTCCCTGGAAACTGCTGTGAAAAGCACCTAAGAGCTATTCCCTCAGGTAAAAGCTTAAGTAATACTCTTTTCATAGTGATGAAAGGGAGTGTGCTCCCGGTACCACCTACCTCTGACAGGGGAAGAGAAACAAGGACCAGCAGCTGACAAGCGGTCAATTTTCTGCACTGTTTTTGTGCAGAAGGCTTTACCTTGATTGCTCAAAGGTCTCAAACTCAGGGTACTCCTACAATTTTATTCTTGTTTTATTCATTGTATATTGCTAGAAAAAATACTGTAAATCTGATTTCAGCCTGTATCCCAAGAGAATTGCATAGGAAGAATCTGCCTTGGCTGAAGGAATATTGTAGAAACAATTGTTTCAGCCTCTGAACTAATGGCAAGTTCTCTCATAGCAAAGTTCTAATCACTTGGAATAGTTAGTAGTGATGGTTCAGAAATCACAGCAATGTTTTCCTTGCTGAAATAATAGCAAAGCGATGAAATGTTACCCGGGCTTAATTCAGCTCTGGGCTTAAGAAGGCACACCTTGGTTGCCCTGCATGGGATTACACCACCAATGAATTTGAATAGCCAGTTTTTAGGACAGACAGATGAGTGTATATCTCCTCATATTTATCCTGTAATTTTTCGTGACTGTCACCTAAATAAAGCATCTTCAAGAAGGACAGGGTATTTCAATTCACTCATACTGGTCATTGGCATTTCTGCTTAAAACCTTCCACTAAGTTTAACAGTAACTTTCATCTACTGAAATCAGTGTGAAACCAGAGGTTCATATCACTGAGCCACCAAGCATCTGTCAAAAAACCCACATTTAATTTGCCATCAACAAGCTTGCATTTGCATCCACAATTTTTGCATCCACCAAAGAGGTGAGAGGTGATATTGTCAATCATCTGAGTACTTCAGTCAGACTCTAAGAAGCTTTTACCATTTGACAATCAAAATATCAATGTCTGAGCTACAGTAATAATCAGCACTTTTGTTATTATAAATTAATATATTTTTACTTGCATAGAAATTCAAATTCATGCAGATTAACATTTCCTTACTTACAGTTTTGTTTCTTTTCTTGGACTATTTTGTAGATGACGATTGAAATCGTAAATACAAAAACTACTGAAATCATAGTGAGCCAAATGATCTTCGTCATACACATCGGATCTGTCCACAAAACGTACAAGAGAGAAAATTAAGCAGCAAATCACTGGCAGAGAAAAGCAGAACATTCCAACTTGGTAGCTTTTTCGATTGTGCCTATCCCCACAGACAAAAACAAAGCAAAACAGCAAGAAAAAAGAGATTATGCCTTTTTCTTTCAGCCTTCTCTCTTTTTTGATGTTAGGTTTCCTGTCTAGAATTTAGCTTAATTTTCACCTGTATTTATCTCCCCACAGCTGAAATAAATACAGGTGACTAAGTGAATGAAAACTTTTCAACTCAGCCAATGAAAATGGTTCGAAGACCAAGATTTGTATTTAAGGAAGAACATGTGCCCTCTGTCTGGATAGAGCATGGAGGGAATTCGTCCATGATCCAACATCAGCCTCTACTGGCATACTTAACCTCTTGGTTCATCTTCATATATGAGAGAAGCCAAGATTCTACATATAGAAATTTTCTTATAAAAAAGTGAGGAAATGCCACCAACAGGAGCCCTCTGGGAAATTCCTTTAACTAAAGTTGCCTTGAGGGAGAATCACATGGGACTGGATGCAGAAGGTAGGCTGCTCTTTCGGACAGCAGCTGCTGCAGAAATGCACCCACATTCCACAGGGAATTAGTTCAGTAACTAGTACAAGTCAGGACTACATATGACAAAGAAATGATGAGAAGAACTTTCCTCTCTGGTTGTTTGAATGGCCTTTCAAACTTCTTTGGCAGCTGCATGTTAATGCATACCTTAGTACTGTCAAATAACTGTTTTAGAAAACAGCTATGTTACTATGACTGACAAAAAAACCAAATTACAGACTGTAGCCAAACCACTGTTTCCCTTTCCTTGACTTAGAGCAGTATAATTAGACCTACTCCAACTTCCCTTGTATCTTCTCCATCGAGAACTCATGAGGCAAATGCCAACAATCCCATGGCTCTTTCCTGCTAATTTAGAACTAAAAATATCTTTTATACAGTAATCTAGGCTCCTTTTAAACAGAGCACTCTACCCCATCTTGTAGTGACTTGTAATGACTTGAGTATCAGCCTTGCTTAGCAAAAGCCCTGAGCACCTCTTCAGCTTTGTTTTGAAGTAAAGTGAAAAAAAAAGATATGTTGTTAATTTTTGTTGCTAATATGAGATAACTACCACCCAGGTAAATCAGTATTAGCAAAGCCTGGTTAGCTCATAGTATTGACACAAGTCAGCAGGGCAAGTAACAAATTATGCTCCTCTCATGGCTAGACACAGTTACTTAAAAAAAAACAACAAACAAAAAACCCAAACAATCCTAAACTGCCCTTTCTTCTCTAGGATTTTCCCTGGACTTCTTTAACATAGATTAAGCCAACTCTAAAAAACTTTGGTTTTTTTCCCAGTAAAGGTACAGCATAAAATGCATTTGCCGTGTAAAACCAAATGAATGTAATAATTCAGCAATTTCCAAATGACAAGTGTTGCATATAGACAGAATGGAAACCCTGACCGTGGTCAGGCAATCAGACAAAAAACTCCTGCAGCACAAAGAGAAATACAAAAAGCTGAAGGTTGTCCTCTGGAAAAACTAAGCTTAGTTCAGCGGAAGATATAGCTTTTAAGCATAATGTAGTAAGGCTATGTAGTAGGATATTGCCGTACAACATTAAGAATGGTCAAACCTATCCCCTGGTTCCTCTACTACTGTAGTTAACAGGCATTTTAAAATTTACCTCCAAGACAACAGGGTTATGCCATTACCAGGAAAGGGAAAATTTTATTTCCAGGTTTTGTCACACACAATTTGTGAATCTGTTGCTGCTAAGCAAAAAAATAGTGTACAGATATTTACTTTGCTGTATTTTTTCTAGGAAAAAAAAAAAAGGCCACAGCTAAACATGCTTTAAATCAGTATAAAAATCATCAGTTGTCTACTAAAGAGTGTTTTTCACTAAGAGATTTTAAAAATTGTATTCTCTTCTTGTGAAATATTTAAATGTTTTCAAATGGTTGCTGAAAGCAGAGAACTACCTACTGGATATTTTTTGCAAGGTTATGTGGTTTCTGGTTTGATTTCCATTCTGACTCAGCTTTGTAACTTACATTCCATATAAGACTTCAGTTGCAGTGAAATATTCATACAGTCATTTTGGTCTTCCATCATTGCCACTAGACAAGAATGATTCAGCTGTTCTTCGGCTGCATTTCCTCCTTCGACTATGGAATTGTTGATGTGGATTTCCATTAGGTAGTTAGTATTATGCTCCACTTCTTTCTTGGAAACCGTAGTGAAATTAAAATATTTATAAAAATAAGTAACATCTTCTGTTTTCACTTCAAGTGAGCCTTTTGCTTTTGGAAATAAAAATTAAAACAAAACTGTTATACAAGTGGTAGACCAAGAGACAACTCTCAAAAAGAACAGTGAGTTCGCTATCTCATTTGCAAAAACATGCAGGTTTCTACATCACTGACTATGAAAAAGATGGATAAATGTGTAAACTGTGTAAAGTTATTTTGAACAGATCTGAAGAGCATTGATTATCTGTACAAGATATATTTTCCCCTGCAAATTATAGCCCTTTTTTGCTTTACTATCACCTTTTTGTTGTTGTTGTTTTTGTTGTCAGTTGTCAAAGGCAACAGGCAAAAATCAAGCTATGAAAAAGATAGAACCCAAGTAAAAGCCATAGGATGATACAGATTTGAAGTGTCACATTGTCTATCTGCTATCAGCTGCAGGGGGTCCTTGCTTTGCTTCAAACCACATGAGCTGTGAGACTCATGCTATGTTTACAAGAAACAGGTGAGACATTGTCAAAAATGTTAGAGTGGTACAGGTATAACTGAGATTAGAGGTTGTCCACGTATAACTTTTTATTTTTCATACTTGTTAAGACAGCTATTTTGTAACAAGAAAAATATGCAGATAGAAAATAACTGAATTTCTTATATTCGGGACTTGGCCTATTGCCCCTGTTGCTGACAATGTCAGAAAGAGGTATTTTCTTCCTCAAAGATTTCCAGATATTTGCAAGTGTGTATGGCACAGAAGGAATGTGCTGCTACTGCTCTGAAAAGACGCGGGAGTTGCTACCTCTCCTCTGTATCGCTGTACCATTCCTGAGTCAGTGCTGCCTTCTATAAAACGTGTAAGGCCATTTCTGGTACTACACAGTTGTGGGTAATGTAAACTACAAACACAAAATTGGTAATTTCTTACATAGTTACCATTGGAATAGTTACCTACTGAATTAGTTCATCAGATATTTGCTCACAACCTATCTTCATAATACCAGCAATCTACATGTAGAGTTCCAAAATGACATTTAAAAGCAAATTCAGCTTGAAAAACTGTCAGAAAGTACAACCCCTTAGAAATAAACTAAGTACTTTAGAAAGTACTTGCTACTGACATGTTTCACTGACAGCCAGGAATGAATGCCACTGAGAATCTGGCACAAGATCTGTATTTTCTAGCCATACAAAGAAAAGCTATTGTTCACAGATTTGCAAAGACCATCGACAACCAGGAGCATACAATTTTCTTTAAAGTACCAAATAAAAAACATGTCTTCTATTTTGTAATTAGCTGCTTCAAAATTAAGTATTTGTCTTATCCTACTTACTTTTTTTAGCTATTGACCCTGATCCTTGATGATCAACATTCACATCCCTCTTGGATTCACACTCTCTCTGTTTAGGATGGGACTGTTGTTCCCTCCAGGATGACTGGCAAATACATGGAATATTTTGGAAATTGGAATTATTTACAATGATCTTCAGCAAAATAGTCTGGTTTTCTCTTCTTTGTTGAACTGATCTTTTGTAAGACTCGTTAAAAGTACAAAGTGGAAAAGTGGTGTTATTTGACGAACAGGTATCCATGCACAACACAATTACACTGTTAACTGTAAAAGAAAGAGTACTGTATTAGCCAGACAGTCATGGACAAGTATGTGCATAGAAGCATTATGTAGTGGATATTCCAACCATCTTATGATGAAATGTACTTTTTTTCTTGAGGGTTATGACAGGATGTTGAATGCATCATATGAAAGAGAAAGAAAGCACAGAGTTTTCCCACAATCTAGATGTTGTATTTTATTTGCTAAATTGTATTAAAACTCTTGTAATAGTAACTGGAATTTGTGAAGGTATCTAGTAGCACTCCTGTTTCAAAGCTGCTCCAGTTTGACCGTTCTTCAAAAGAAGAGAAAGCACATTTGTACTTCTTCAAAAGAAGAGAGAACATGTTTAGAGAGGGAACTTAGCCCTGGAATCGTGCAGTTGCAACACTCCAGTGCAATTATGTTGTAAAGTAGCTATAATCAGAATGAAAGCTTTCTTTCCAAATGACATTGAAACCACAGAATGAAAATACACAGAAATGCTACAGAATCCTCCAGCCATACCCTTCACATTCTCTTATATTCAGTCAACAAACTTGGATTTTAATTATGACCATTGGGTTTGATATTCATAGTCAAACTTCAGTATCAAAGTACTGTAGCTGGAGTACATTAATGCAGTTCTGGAGAGCAGCAAAAACCACATAGTTATAAATGAGTGTGATACTGTGTTCCACATTACAGTAGGGCTTTATCATGCAAATTTTCACTTGTGTTAACTTTGAACTACTTTTTCAGCATACAAAAAATCAAGAATAAAAAATCTGTGTGACCCTAACATTAAATACGTATTTACGAATAACCACTTCCTAGAGTTGATGCAGCACTAACCTAT